>JAFBJW010000127.1:1276317-1876317 GCA_016785235.1 Pseudorhombus dupliciocellatus | reverse complement strand
GTACAGACGTTTGAACTGTCAATCTAAAGTTACCCCGGGGACGAAAACAAAACTGGGTAAGAGATTTCAGATGAAACTGGAGAGGGGGAATAACAGCGCCGATCTAAAAAGTTCCTCTGGGACATTAACTTTCTCGAGCAGACCTCTTGTTTGAACTCTGAATAGCTTCTAGGTCCACCGTGACAGCGAGGGCTGAAATGTGCAAGTAAAGATTAACTTGCGAGGTCTTTGCTTGGAGTTATTAGTGTGGACCCGTGGAGCGGCATAATAAACGATAAGAGTAAAGAAATCCATGGAAGCAGATCGTCATCAATGTGTGTAACATGAATTAAATCAACACCAATGTAGAATTTTATGTTGTAAAATATATAATATTAGTCATAATACTTCATACTTTTATGTTAAATTAAGACAGACTAGATGTTCTAATAGCATCTTTGCCTGAAAACACCTTTTGTTATTCAATGCTCTTTTTGATTAAAAAGGAAAATAAGGACTTTCATTGTGTGTCCTCATTGAATAAACAGCAACGTTTCTACTACATTAAAATCTAGGTTAATATTCAGGATGATTATATGAAAGAATCTCCAGAGAGCTCTTTTGATTCTGCTTCTCTTTCTTCCTAGGAAAAAAAAAACTGTATGCTGTGATAACACACATAAATACCGTCCCTGTTTGTTAAATGTCCTCTAATGCCTAGCCTGAGGATAAAAATTAAATAAAAATGAAAAGAATGCCACAGATAAGTTCACCGTGCCACATGTTGCCTTTGTGTGTTCGGGAAAACTACATCGAACATTTCTAGCAACTCTTCAGAGATGCTCTCGAGGGGGAATCTTTTTATCAGATGGATCACCACCCAGAAGCTTTACAGAAAAATAAGAGTCTCGAGATGTCCACAGGTGACATGATGGCTGCTTCTGAAAGCTGAGACACAGGGTGCTACTTTAGATTTCTGCAGTTTAAGTGGCAAAAATCTGAGGAAGCTGGTGAAGAAATAAAGTATAGGTGAGATAGAAAGCCTCGGACATCGAGGGAATACTGTGTAGTGTTCTGATGCAAAAAATGCTTTAATACTCGCTATGACGGTGAGACAGGAGGGGTAAAGAGGAAATTACACATTTAAAAGGTGACCATATAGAAATATCCCCTAGTTTGAATACAAATGGGGAAATATGGGGAAAAATGTTGGTGAGGTTTTTAGATATTAATGAGTAATTGCTGTATAAATATGTTTTGTATCATTTCAATGTTTGACATTTCAACATCAGTGCCTGGGTTTGGATCTTTCCTCACAATCACATTTTGTGGGGACGTGCTGTCCAGTTGTCACATCCGATCACTACTGAAGTTCATATATTCAGTTCATAAATACTCCTAAATGGCAATAATGACATGTCACGGGCAATGCTGCAACACATCTTTCCACTCTTCTGGTCATAAATGTGCGACTTAGCTTGTTACGCTCCACATCGTATTTTCATTTGATCGTTAATCTGCGGCCAGATGAGTAACTTGTCTAACATGAGGGCAAATAGACAATTTCCTTGTCAGATTGATGTAACAGACAGTTTTTTTAGGCTTTCCGCTATGGTAGGTGGGTAATTACTGTCATTGATTAATAATCCTGGGCCGGCCCCATAATAATCAGTCCCACATGTGCCTGGCCCTCTTCAAGGAAAAGCTCATTTGCCACTGGGATTCACAGCCTAAACTGCTTAGTGGGATGTAATGGAGAGCAATTTTCTTGTCTTGAGGAGAAAAGGCTGAGATGGGACTGGTTCATTTTCCATTGCCTCAGCACATCAAATCTCCAAACAAGGACAAGTCTGATGTCAGATCAACTGTGCTGTTCCCTGTGGGCAGTAAGTGGTTTTCCAGAACGCAAGGAAGCGTTTTATTGCTAACCACTTATTGAGAGTATTAGCTTTAAATTGCAATTTCTTCCAGTTCTTGAAAAAGCCACAAAAATCACCAAAACGATTCCTTGTTGAATGACACACAAGACATTGTGGGCGATAACAAAACAAATGCTGTCTGAGTTCATAGTATGATGGATGGTTCATTTCTACGCATTGCTGTCAGCCGGGGGTGCAGCGTGTAGCCGATATGCCTAAAATTGAATTAAAACCAAAATGATTTACAGTTTGTTCTGCGTTATTCTGGGTTTAGACTCATTTCCACTGATATGCAATGGATTTGATTCCAGCGAAGGGGGGTCCCCGAAGAACGGTCACAGGCTCTTATTTCTGTGTTTATAGAAAATTGTGAAAAGCGGCGCAATGTTCAGGCGAAGCAGGGCAGAGAATGCCCATGTTGGAAACGGTGCGCTGTGCCAAGATGTGAACAGTAAACGGTCCATCTGTCTGTGTTCTCCTCGCTATCGGAAGAGTAGCCGAGCCACCATCTGCAGATATGCGTCAGCAGAAGCAATTCTGCATGCAATGACTATGTGCACGCCGGGGCCTGCGGGTACGGATGCATTCAACTTTGTGAATACGCGTCTAAAAATATCATCGTGGCTGGAGATTTAAATTTGACAAAATGAAGTTATTCTGTTTGAAAACACTTCCCCGCACGCGACCAAGCATTTGCATTTGGCGTCTGACAAACTCAAAATGAGTGAAAGCACAATGAAATACTCCAATCCAATCTGAGTCTAACCTAATGCTGTTTGCTTAGGGCATAATTATTTGATCAAACTAGTATAAACACTCATTATATGCCAATTGTAATCCTTTTACACTTATATTTAATCCACAAGAGCCATTAGCATTACATTAACTTTCAATTAATCTCATCCACACTTCCATTCCACTGACAACTTCTAACCTTTATTGCTACGCCTACATCGAATCACTGAGTTTAGGGAAATTCAAAAATGGGAAAATTGTCAGTTGTCGTGCTTGTTTACTTTGTTCTGTGGTGAGGGGGTGGACAGACTATTATTTGGGATTTCATAAAGCAAACAGATTGCGGTATGCAGTGACGGCGGCCTCATAATGCATGTGTAGGTGGAACAAATCTAGACAGCGATGGAAATTAATGGGGAAAGAACAAAAGTCCAAACGGTGGGTAGATTTCAGGAGCGAGTGAGATCTCTTGTCACAACGTGCAAACTCGGAGAGATGTCAAGCGGCTGTCAGTTTGCCACGAGCAGACGAGGAAGACGACGCTGATGATGACAGTGATCAGAGTTGGAAGATAACAGGCTGACGCTGGCTCTGAGTAAAGATAGCTCTAATATGAAATAACATCACGTTCAAATAAAAAAATAAATAAATACGAAAAAAAGAACTGACTGTTCCCAGTAAAGAACTACACAATCTATAACGAGTTATCAGCACAGAGAAGGTGTTGTGCCCAGAGATAATTACAATGATGGTACCCGGTGGCAGCGTGATTGCTCCCAGATGACATCGCAGGTTATTAAATTGTCACGGTGCACCCTGTTTTTGCGGCACAGACACTTGAACCGGCTGCCCACAAGAGTGACTCACAGTTTATCTGCTCCATTTGTTTGACATCTTTACGACATACCATATTAACACAACCTAATTTCATCTGGGCCTCAATGTCTTCTCTTGACTGTCTCGTGGAAATCCTTCAGGGTTAGGTTAGGACTGCTGGGACGTTCGTCTCGACCGAATTACACCAAGTGACATTTTATTCCATACCATCGCGCTCCTCCTCCTCCAGTTCGCGAGGGGAAGGAGCTTGTAGCAAACTTTTAAAAGTGTTAGCGACAATTACCAAAATAAAATTAGCTCGGAAATGATGACGAAAGTCAGTCGTGAAGGGAGGTGACACACATCCACACGGAGAGCACAAACTTCCTTCCTAAAAAAACGATCATATCAATGAGACGAGAAGGAAAAAACAAAGGGAACAGTGCGGCCCCCTCCCCTGATCCGTCATGGCCTGACAGTGGGAGTTGTGTGATCCGCTAACAGAATAAATCAGGGATGAAAAATCAATCAAATTAAGCAACTAATAGCTCCCTTAATGTCTTTGTTTGTGCGCGGATGGCACTCCCCTCATCCAGCTATACAACAAACACACCAATCAAATTAATTAGCCTCCCAACAACAACTTCCCGTATTATTACAAATGAGTTTTTCACAACTAATAAATTACAATTAAAATGTTTTAATCGTGGGCATTAAGGCACCCCACTCTGCTTTTGGAGGCAAATGACCTCAGTCACTCTGCGCAGGTGCTCAAGTGTGGACGGATTCATTTGCAATTTGTTCATGTTTAACCAAACTATAGAGGAACCGTGACCTCAATTTGTTTTCACGAGCGTGGATGCAAAAAAAAAAAATGAAATATTTGTTTCATAAACGGTGACTTTCTTGCTTTTTCAGGAGCCTCAGATTTCAATGAACGAGGCCATTTCATAAAGGAAACAACAATGTGGATGAACGCACTAGAGGACACATTACGGAACAGACAGAAGAGCAAATGAATTCCTGGTACTCACATCTCGCAGGCAGATCGTATCCACAGGTGATCTTGGCCTTGCCGGTGTCACAGCCATTCAGCGAGTGGCACTCATCATACAGGCAGGACCCCGCCGCTTTGTGTATGCAGCCGTCGACTGAAACAGACGCACAAAGAGCAGACACGTGACAAATCAAAGCAGCTGGGATGATTAGCATTAGGATC
The DNA here is from genome assembly GCA_016785235.1 of Pseudorhombus dupliciocellatus. Lineage (NCBI taxonomy): Eukaryota > Metazoa > Chordata > Actinopteri > Pleuronectiformes > Paralichthyidae > Pseudorhombus > Pseudorhombus dupliciocellatus. The sequence continues at coordinate 1,871,649 of JAFBJW010000127.1, read as the reverse complement.
TTTATCGTGTCAGAGCAAACAGCTGTTTAATGGGAACAGGGACGAGCCGAGAACGATGTCCGTGGGTTTGATTCGCGTAACCGAATCGCCACGTTCTCAAATGATCTCTCTTGCTGTGTAGCGTCTGTCTGTGGGGAGATTTGGTCTGACATACTGCGCCGAGCCTGTTGCTGGTAAATATTGACGAGCTTCGGAATGAAATTAGCCGGGCGAGGATCTAATGCCGCCTCCACGCGCACGGAAAATGAGACTGTTCTTCCTGTAATCCCTCTCCACTGTCAACAGAGATATTCAGTCAGATCATTAACCGTATTTGCTACCCGGTGGCGGTAATCTTATATCTGCTCGGCCCTCTGCGGTGAGCCTGTTATGATGTGGATCTGCGTTCTTATTCTGTCGCACTCCCCCTTGACGTGTTTGCCCCGGTTCTACAAAGACAACCTCCCCCCGCCCCCCTAAGGTTTTAATTTTACCGGGTTAAGGCCGTGATACACTTGATTGATGGCACGTCTTACACAAGAAGGCAGAGAGATAGAAATCCACATTATCCGTCTCTGAAAGCCTGACATCCCTCCAAGAGCATGTTATCAATCACACTGAAACATCATAAAATCCTCCTCAAGTCGTCCTGTAAAAATCCTCACAAGCCATTAGACGATAACAGGAGCAGGAGGAGGGAGAGAAGCAGTTGGACAAACAGACGTGTCTTTTCTTCTGTGCGTCTTTGTAACAACTCAGCGGATGGGAAGGGGAGAAGAAAAAGCCCCAGACTAACTTCATCCATCAAAGCCAAACTGGCTGAGGGTTTACATATTTTCAGCTGATGAAAGAACAGAACTGAGGAAGAGGCAAAGTCTAATCTGAATTTATTTTCCTGATAAAAGACGAAATGCCACTGATTATTTTTCTGCACCTGTAAGGTGATAATTACGCGCGCGCAGAGCGAGGAGAGCGCGACTATTGAAACGGGCTGCTGATTAGTCGTCCGCTATCTTCAAAAGTGTAGTTTGCTTCACATCATGGGCGCAAACAAAAGGTCTTTTGAAGAGGGATGGTCCTTTTTCTCGGCTCCTTTCGATTTCTCAGGGATGAGTCAACGACAACAGCTGGGCGGACCGTTTTCCAGCTCTATCAATCATCTTTAATGGAGTGAGGGACAGGCGCTTGACAGAGACGAATCCTGATGGCTTTTCGAAAAAGTAACACGAGTGTGACAGTGATGTGGATATGAGGAGGGGATCGCTCCGCTGACAATGGAAGCTATTTAACACAACAGACAGAGAGGATGTAGCACTCGCTGTAAGCTTGGCATTTTTCTCCCATAATACGCTCTGTGCAAACAAGATCATCCGCGATCACCAGCCGCAATCATAATTGCTACTTAGCATCCCGCAAACACGAACGGCTAAACGCGCAGGCTGAGCCGAGAGCTCGGGGAGCGCGCTCCCATAAACAAGATCCTCCAGCCGAACAAAGCCTGCCTCCATTGTGTTTCATTACAGCGCCGACCTAATGAGATTCAAGCACCTCGATGTGCTCACCTGATAAGGCACCTGCATCCCAGCAGTGACAGCACAGTCAATATGCTCTGGCATCTTAGTCAGTACACCGCCCCCGGGTGTCAGCATTACCTGAGGTTAACTTCCTAATGTAAAGTATGACTGGATATTCATTCCTTCATTCATTCATCTTCAGCCGCTTGTCCATTACTGGTTCACAAGAGGCGGGGTTCACTATGGGCGACCCTTAACCTTTGGACATGCACAGGGAGAACATGCAATCTCCACACAGAAAGGCGCTGACCGGGACTCGAACCCGGGACCTTCCTATTGTGAGGCACTAACCACTGCACCGTGCCGTGCTGCCCTGACTGCTCATAGCGTTTTTTTATGAATACTAAATACTCTGTTTTGACCATTTGAGCTTTCTGTATATGTACATCAACCTGCGTCTTTGTTTTAATATATTCTCAGTATTTAAATTATTCTGGAGAGGTTTGTGCCTCTGAAAACGTACAGCTTCTCTTTATAATGTGATATGGAATTTAAAAAGCACGAGCCTCACATTTGGGCTGTTATTATCATTGAAGGTTTTAGCAGTCCGAAACATTTTGGAGAAGCTATTTAACAGATGCTTCTGTGAGTATATTCAACACGTCGTATTCTCTGGCATCATCACATTTGGCCACGACACTGACGCAGACCAGAAAGCAATGAGGAAAAAAAGGAGAGACACCAAGAGTTGCACATTACATGACGGCTACATCTCAGATGAAAACTTGGCGATGTTTAAGTGCTAATTGCTCAGAGATCCTTGGTAATTATATTGGCTAATCTAACTGGCTCATCCGCTATTTCAACATGCCAACTGGATTCAGCGTTTCAACAAAGCTAGCATCCGACCATTAAGCTCCCCTAATGTGAAAATAAGCATATATATATTTACAGTGCTGCACTGGGTTATGATTTTATTCGCAGACTCCCATCAGTACGCTAGCATGAATAATCAAGATGGTATTGACCCGTTTTAAAAAGTGTGCACAGGACTCAATGCATTGTTCCCGAAGGTCTTTGTTTCACTGAAATCAGATGGAATCATCCACAGGCTAATTATTATTTCTGTGCTAAACCTTGGTTATTTACAAATGTCACCTCCAATTTGTGACAAATCATTTCACATCTAGATAGAATCCTCGTGTTTCTCCAGGAGAGAATATCCAGGAGGAGGAGGAGGAGCAGCTATACATTCCTCTGAGTTCTTCATGTTTGGTGAAAATGGCAGCTTGAGATAATTGAGATAATAATTGCTGCTGAATGGTTCAAATGTTAAATATGTGAGATGCTAATGATGATTTAAGGGCAGGGGTCAGGCTTGGTTTGTTTTATATTTGTACTTAAGACAATAGGTGAAATAAAGCTGACCCTGTATTTCTTTGATTTATTATTAGCTGTCAAAAAAGCACGAAGGAAAAACAACCAACTAGCATAGTTGAATAGCATAATATTTGTTTCTGCCCCTTCATATTACACTGAATAAAAGTAGCTGGAGTTGAACTAGATCGCAGAGGAGGTGGATTGTTGTTTATTGCATCGGACTGTTGGTTATGCATCGAGACGCGTAGGGAAATGGAGGATGGACATCCCTCAGCTGCACTACAAAGGTCAAGCAGCAAAAGATATTTGAAGAAAAACACATAATACGTGTAGACTGTGTTCAATACAAAGAGTCTTTCAGTTTGCATGTATCTGTAAATCTCGTTCCGACTGAAAATGAAGCGTGATGAATATTTAGCAGGAGCAGCAGGAGCCTCAGTGCTTTCTGTGAACAGGTTCAATCTATGATCTTTCCATGGTCATTTAAGGCCAGCCAGGTTAGCACAATTTAATTATGCCCTCCTCCTGTTTGCAGTGTTCCCGCAGGGGTCCACCCTTCCCACACATTTTCTTTCATCACTACCAGGCTGATGTCTTACCTATGGGCACGGCAGGAGCCCGACGAGCACAAGCATTGTGGGTTCTGCGTTTCATCTCAGTAACTGAAGAATGAGATTGTTGATAATAGTCTTCGCTTCCATTTCACTGCTCCTCTTGTTCATGCTTGCATAAGCTCCTGTGACTGTGAAGCTCCCTTTTTTTTTTTTTTTTTTTTGCTCTGATGCCACTGAGCGTGTCACCGAGCATCCGATGTCAGCGAGTCCCTACAAGCCTGGAAATGTGTGCACGGTGCCCGTAAATAGAGAGGAGGCTGCTGAACTGATCTGGCCGACAGCCAGAGCCTCGGATGGAGATTTAATTTACCTGCTTTACTTAGACTGCTTCACGGAATGGGTGGTGCAGAACGGTGACATCGGGGGTAATATGGGTGCGTGCAAACAGATATGGAGAAGCAGGGAGGCAAAGAACCAGAGGTTTCAAAATGTACTTTGTTTTTTTTTCATTCAAATTGAGAAGCAGAGTCGGTAGAGAGGCGATAAAAGCTGATTGTGAGCAGTTTGTCCTTGTCCATTATTTAGCCAACTAAAAGCAGATCTTTGTTCCATAAGTGGAAATATGACCCAGATGTAATTTGGCCATCAATTTATTTTCTGGTTTAAGTGGGATTCCAGCTTTATTCCCAGCAGGTTCCTACATTATAGATGCCTGCAACATCACAAAGACTCAGATTCTCATTAACTAAGAAGGAGGACAAGTCAGCTCCGTCTCCAGTTGTTCACACCGAGAAACCGAGATCAAACACGCACTGAGGGGTTGTATGTGACAACACAAATATCCAAATCACTGGCTCTGGACATTTTCAGAGACATATTCCTGCCTGCCTCTTAATATAACCCTTACAAAATGTCCAAATAAGCATGTTTGAATACAGAAGTGAAAAATCAGGCAGGAAACAAGCAAGCAGTGGCGGTGATGACCTTTCACAGCTGGAATAATGTGAACATGTCAGGAAGGAGAGCAGTAGTTGTACAGGTAGAAGACAGGGTGGGAATGTCCACTTGAAAAGACGATGCTATTCGAGGGCTTTTGCGGACGAGGGCAAACTAAAACACTGAGATTTCTGCGGTGGAATCTGTATGTCAGCTGCCCGACGCCACCGCTCATCTACGGCATATATTACAAACATGTTCCTGCTGCTGCGAACACATCTCCTCCTCCTGCGTTCTACTGACGCCAACTCTTAAAGTACTACTGCATAACGTGCTCCTGCTTATGTGTAAATGCGATTAGACCATTATTTCAAGCTTTGCTGCTGTCAAGTCTGACCTCTCAGTCAATAAAGGTCATTTCTTATCATCAATAGCTGCTCGTGTGCCATTTCAAAAGGACTCCTGATCACCATAATGCGTGTGTCCCTCCTTTATACTCGGAGGGAATAACCATATTCACATGAAAAAGGAGGAAAAACGACATCACAGATGTGAAAGGTGATCAAAGCGCACTCTCTCTCATCTCGCCGCTTGCACCCCGTGTCCCATGTCAAGCAGAAGCCCTGAGATGAACACGTGCTCTGCCTTGTGATTCTCAATCAGAGGCACCCGGTGCTACATTTCAACTCCTGCTAAGACTTCTTTATGGAGGACATTTCATTTAACAGGCTTTACATTCTGTCCACCCCACCGCTGGGCTTCCTGAGCTGCCGTTGAAAAATATAACAGTTAATACCTCATCTATCTCCCCTCGCAGCCAGCCTGCGATTTAGGCTGGGCCTATGTGGGACAAAGCATTTATTCATTTTCTCCGAGTGCCTTGCTCAGAGAAAGCTTCCCCGTGCAGCCACTCCAGCAGGTCCGCACTGCTAATGAAGATAACTTTGAGCAGTGGCTGGACGCTATCCCTCTGTACTCATAAAGGGAACAAGGAGAGAGCAAGAGACAGAGGGGGAGACATATTGAAAGAGACAAAGACGACAAGTGTGTGTGTGTGTGTGTGTGGGTGGGTGTCAGTCCAGAGCAGTTTGAATTAGTTACTCAGCTGTAACCTTGGCTCCTGCCATTGTTGAAGACACCTCTGCCTCGTCCTCTCAAGGCTCCGTTCCCACATGCATTAAGGGACTCGGCAAAGCTCTGCTTACTCTCCCCGGGCTTCTCCCAGGCAGCCCGAAAAACCAAGGGCTTTCAAATCGCTCCCTCAGACACAATGAATACCTGCTCTGCTCTCATTACAATACCCTGCTTTTCAGAAATAGTGTCAGCTGCAATTTTCTCTCCTAATTATTTTCCGCTCCTCCGAGGGTTGGGTTCAGGACTGGAGCCAGAGGAGGCATTGCGGGCTGGGCAGGAGGGAGGAGGTGCTGAGCTGGATTCTCCCTGACTGGCACGCCGTGGACGCGTCCATCGGTGCGCGATCTAACGAAGGAGAACAGTTGGTGGTCTAACTCAAGGAGGGCCTCAACTTTAGCCTATGTGCGCACGTGAGGGTGCGCTAGATCTCGTGGGCAGGTAGCTCACGTTGACATATTTGTCGTCCAGTTAATAATTCTTTCTTAGGTACATTGGTATGAACGTAAGACGGGTAAAGTACATGTTTGTGAAGCAGTTATACAACACAACAAGAATAACCTGATTTCCCCCCACGCCGAGGGTCGAGGTTTACACACAGACCAAAACATATCCCTGAAACTATTAAACCATATATTTCCTTCCGTCGTTTTTTTTTTTTTTTTTGCAGTATCCATGGCAACAACATATTTCCTCTCCCCTCACAGCGTTGTCAGAGCTGTACACTGATCAAAGCCCCCCCCCCACGATTCCACCTCTGTGATTTACGACAGCATTTTCAGCCCAACTAATTTCACTGAAGGAGATAATGACTTGGATTAGCTGCTAATCATGTGCCAATCAGAGATCTGGCTCAACCAAATGTCAGGTGGAATACGTTCAAACCATTGTGCTTACTCCCTCGTGATATTGGATTATGGGTCCTAATCGCGGCAATTCGGGATGCAACAGGAGCCAGATTTCGCTCTCTACAGTAACCAAGTTCCAAGGAAAGGGATAATAATCTCCATTTCGCCTGTAATACCCAGGTAAACAGGGGATTTGGACTAATAAAATGCGAGGCAGATAGGCACAGATGTTACTCTCCAAAGTGACATAAAATACCTCAGGCTTACATGACTCACAGCTCCCCTGACACTGCTAGGCAAGCAGGAAGCAGAATAAATGACACAGGAATCGCAGGTTCCACAACAACGCGACGGAAACCATGTTGTTATTATCGCTACAGTTTGGCCCAAGTTGACAAATATGTCAGCAAAGGCGGCAGCGTTCTCTGCAGGAATGGCGTAAAGCCCAGTGGGTTCGAGTTTCAGGATTAACTGTTAGAACATTCAGCAGAACATTTCAATAACAGAGATAGAGCCTAATTACCTCTGTTATGGCTTCACTGCAGCTCGTCTGTCCGTCAGCAGGTTTGCTAAAGAACTGCTGAAAAGATGTTTTTGAAACTTGGTGGAACGAAGGGACGTGGGCCAAGGACAGAGTTTTGGAGATCTGGACCAAAGGGAAGCGGATCCAGGAACCTCCTCACTGGGATGTATGGGGCTTTATGGGAATATTATGGATTCTGATTAAGAGAATTGCTATGAATGCGGCAGGTTTTTTTCAGATTTGAAAACACTTAATATACAAGGATTTATTATCCATCTCATCAGCTAGACATAGTGCCCATTAACAAGTGGCTGAATAATTTATTTGGAAAACATTTGATTTTAAATATTTTTTGTCCTACTTTGGGGTTCTTTGTGTGATTTAGAAAATAACCAGATACACCCCCCAAGTCGAGTTACGCCCCTGAGTGCTTCAACAGATTGAATCAACTCTTACAGGTGATTTCCCCACCACGAACAAAGTTTCAAAAAAAAATGTGAAGAGAACAATGTTATATTCACAGTTCTTAAATAAACCTGCTTGCTTTGGCTTTACAACACACTCACATCAGTCATGTCAGTGTAGTTATTTTAAAAAACATCCTCTGGCAGATTTCCCATCACCTTCTCACATCCACTGACACAAATTCTTGAACAGTGTTACTCAAACTAAATTTCAGCGCACTTTAACACATTTGCATTGAAAAAAAAAACATCTTACCATAGTAACCAGTTCACTAAATGTTATATGCAGATCGCACTGGGATCAAGCATCAGTTTCCAGCTCACTGAAGACGCATTAAAAACATCAGAAAATGATCATCAGAATAAAGGACTGTTTTCCTGACTTCATTCCTGCAACCTATCTGGGCTAAAACAACAGCTAGCCTTAAGGAGCAGTGGCTGAAGTTTGACATATTAGGAACACACGCTCTTCAGGCCGTAAAGGAATGCCAGGTTAGGTTACCCAAGCTCATGTGACACGGTCGTTGGAAACCTGGCGGCCGACAGCTGCGGACGACTCGGTGCCAAACCCCGGCCGTGCTGACCTCCCCGAGACAGTTGTGACGACCCTGGCCGTCACGTTTAAAGATGTTGTTTCAACGGCTCAGCCTTGTTGTTGCAAGGTCTCTGTCTGCAGCAGCGGAGTCATACTGTCCCACGGAAAAAAACTGAAGCACCTCGTCTGCATTCTTTGCATGACGAATGCAGACAGTGTACTTTATTTGGATAGGCCACTGCTGACCTCTGCACTGAACCGTCCAAGTTTTTCTTGGGACATCGGCGTATCTAAAGCTTACCCCTTCTAAAATCCCAGACATTGACAGATGTGAATTTAATTTTCACATTTTACTGAAAGCTGAACTGAGCTCAGAGGACAAGGAGCATAAAAATGAGACGTGATGCTTTCCAGGTTTCTTTTCTTTCTGCTTTGTAGTTTGTATTTCACAGCCGTAATGATTTGTTTTTCTACCCGCCATCGCCATGTTCTTTGCCTGAAACAAATATGAACTGAAATGTTTGACCATCTGCAGTAATATACAGTGACCAGCACGTTGTCAAAGTACCACCCGTCAATCTTCTGAGACTTGAGTCTGCCCATTTACAGAACATCGGCTGCGTCGTCCTCAAACCCGGGACCGCCATCAAAGAGCAGCTCCCCTTCCTGATGGAATTCCACCATTCCCATCTTCTCCTGCTCTGTGTTGGTCTCAAAACTTTCTTTCATTTCTCTGTGTGAGGTGCCCTAATCATCCCGGATAAACACAGACCTCCACGTACAGCTTCCTCTTCCTCCTTCAATATCACCTTTGACTCCTCATCCAGTCTCTCGTTACAAACAAGCACTCCGTCAATGTGGCTATTATCGCATCGTCTCCTAGGTTAGATTACCTTTGGCACCCCGGCTCTACTATTACTGCCTCAGGACAGACAGGGAGTGGAGGAGAGTGTCAGTAAACAGTACGGTGTGAGAGACTCAGATCTTTTTTTTTCCCCCTCAGCAAAACCAATCTGAAGTGCAATGTGTGTTTTTGTGTTGTCGGCCAGGACGCGTGTCTGTGCGTGTCTCTTGCTTGCAGAAAGAACTAAGGCTCATGTAAATGCAGCATCGCACCAGAGAACCCGTCGCTGCGTTTCACATCTCGGCCATCCATAGGTCCAATGGTTGATGACGCCTTTTATTGGTTCTTTGGGTTCATCGGGGGAATCAAAGTATTTCTGAACAACCTGAAATATTTGGAACAAGAACAACATGACGTGTGGTTAATTCCTGCCTGTAAGAGATTCTGACATCAAAGCCCTCTCCTAGCAGGGTTTTTAGTAGAGCAGTAAATCTCCAGTACAAAGGTAGTCAACATGTAACCCACCGCCATCAGGAGGCATCTCCTTCTAATGAGCTCGACACCTTTCTCAGAGGGAGAGGGGCAAAGAAAAGGAACAAAATAAAGAAGGATAATCCCACTGCTGACCACTAAGGGCTCCCCTCAGACTAGATCAGGAGCTGGAACCAGATGTGAATTATTAATTATGTACATCATGTTTTCATTAACATGAATGAAAATCTCACTTTCATCACTACTGGCGTCTGATTTTTTTTTTTTTTTTACCTTGATGATCAAACGTTATATCAGCCAGATTAATCCCTCTGTTCCTGAAACAACGTCCAGCCAAGTGACTATTTTGAATCAATAAAACACACACATACACAGATTTTCATAATTAAATGTCGCCCCCTGAAGAAATTGCCCTTTTTGAGAAATTAGGCTAATAAGGGACACAATAATGTTGAGAAAACACAGCCCCCAGAGCGGATCCTGGCCGGTTCCATCATAAATTACTTCCCAGCACAGAGTTCACACTGGAGTCACCCGAGAGAGCCGCCGCTTGATGGTAAAGGATGGCTTCTCTAAGAACAACCCGGCTAGAGGTGAGAGTTGGAACAGGAGCATTTTGTTCAAAGCGCACGCTGCTCTGAGAAGCAACAACTGCAGACAGGAGGAGACAAATGCATGCAATTATTGAGCAATTTGAATAGCATGCTTTAAGGCCGGGGCGAGGGGAGAGAGCAGGTATGGCTGCTGCTCCACACTCTGGGATCTTCAGGCCAAACTCTCTGGCAAGACGGTAATTGCAGAAATGAAGAAAGATGGAAACATTCAATGAAAGGCCACCGCTTTGGATTAAAATGCATGAACAGCTGTTGCTATTATGCATGGTTCCTTGGGTTTGCTGGAGCAGGGCACTTCCTCAGTAAAGCCTACAGCTTTGTACAATGCATTAACATTTGCAAAGCAGGATGCCGCGCATGTCAAAACCACAGAGGGCTGAGGAATTAGAAGGACATCTCTGTTCTGACTTCTTCTATTTCTGAATTATTGAGCTTATGTAGCTGAATAGAAATACAGAATGTGACATTTTTTTACTCAGGTACTGAAAAGAAATGGCATTTTTTGCAATATGAGTGGGCAACTAAATACAAATATTGTTGAAAAAGGAACTGTGATTCCAGGCATTGTAATGAAGTTTCTATGGCTGTTAAACAAGCAGCAATAAACATTTGTGCTACCGTAAAACCAAATGGCTGTTTTTATAACGCTGCTATTTGCTCTTGACTGTTGGCACTAAAACCAGAATTAATATCTAAGCATATACTCTTTTCACTCCCGTCACTCCTCTTTGTTGTTCCCCATCATAAAACGCTGGAAACATACAAGGTCTGATAATGTTTTATGCATAAGAAGAGGTGCAGGACAGGTCAAGCTAAAGCTGACATGGTCGTACCACGAGGCTAACACCCAAGATTTTTTACGTTTTATGATCATCAGAACAAAATCTGAAAATAATAATTTATTCTGACATGTATTTATGTGCTTCATTTTACAGCTATGTACATTGGGTCATTTAGCTGACTTTAATCATGTTCTGAATGGAGGACATATCTGCAGCCGCATCTCTCTTCAGTGAGTCACATACATCAAGATATAGTACTTAATGGAAAGGAGAAAAAAAGCAGATTCAGTCCGAATAAGAACAATGAACCTGTTAATGTTACTCCAGTGTATATTTTTTCTGTATTTTCTCATTTTATCTTATCTGTTGAATCATTGGAAGCATTTTTTTTAAATATTATTTCATCGTTGTTCGCCTGCCTTTGGTGTTCCATCAATCCAAATTCATGAAATTCACTTTGATAGTGTTACTGTTAATACTATTTAGCTTTGCTCCTTACCTTGTAAAGAAAAGTGCTTTCTGATGATTGATTGATTCAAGAAAAAAAACATTATTCTAGAGAGTAGCAGCTAAGATACTCCACTGCACCATCATTTCACCACAATCTAACAACAGAGTGCCTGCTTATCACATTTATGTAGATGAGCTCCAAGTTGCTCTGATCTTAAATTGTATCTGCAAAGCCAGCAGGGAAACAGTCTGGGTTTACAAATGAGCAAAAGTTCAATCAATGTGGTTCTTTCATTATAAAAATCACAGCGAGGTCTGTCTGATAGAATTAAGCCTGAAAATCAATATAATCATAGGTAAGTGTTTTTCTCGCCTTTCAAATGAAGATTAGCTGAATTCTCCAGATGATGGTCCATTTTCCATTACAGTGAAATTGTAAACAACTTGATGTCAGAGTAAAATATAATGTGATCAGTGGAAACTGCTGGTGGGTAAAACATGACTATTTAGTGTGTGAGCCCAAAGTAGTTGAATTTTAGCTGGGAGAGGATTTTATGATCTCCACAGATTTATATGTTGACTTCAGAGCGATTAAAGTCTAAAATGACTATATTTAACTTAAATATATTAAGTTATGAAGTGTGACTCATCAAATTATTAATTTATTTGGCATTAAAAATTACTATGGAGATTCCCTTAACTGTAGCCTATATTTCAATTCAATTAAAGCACTTGTAAAAAGCCCCAGTGTGCAGTGCGGCTTTAAAATCATTACTCCTCCTGCAACTCAAAGTAAGCAAACAAAGAGGAGCAGGCCACCGGGGCCAGAGCCTGTGATAGCCAGTGCGAAATCCTCTCCAGTGATTTATCTGACGGGGCCCTGACAACTTTCTTGCAGACTCCCAAAGTGTGCTATCTATTAATTGAGCCCGTGTCAGCACTGGGGAGATTAAGCGTGCGCAGCTGCCCACTGAAACGTCTTCTCAGGCCCAGCTGTGGTACACAAATCAAAGGCCCCCGGCACTGAGATGTACCGGCACAACACAGAGCCCAGCTCCGTGACTGACACAGAGCTCTGCGCTAATGCGCCGTCGTGATTAACTGCCTGGTAAATATGCAGGATTGTGACGGTTCACCAGATCTGACAATTTAGTAATGGACAATTCTAACGAGGGAGAGAATATTTCTTTGGCTTTATGGATCTGCACCAACCGCAGCAGAGCCGCTCGGCTCCTGCGTGGGTCAAATCCACACTTGTCACACTATTCCTAGTCTTGACTTTTAAGCATGCCTATGATTTGCCTCTTGACTCCCTGTCCTTCTTAAATGCTCTTCCTGGGCTTTTCTCCCCAGGCTCCGCTGCACTAAAAAGCTTCTAGTAGACCTCTAGGCTTGCTCTCAGCTCCCTGTGTCCTCAGTTAAAGGCCCGTCGTCCTCCCACTGCCTCTACTTGAAAAAGCCCTGTGTGGTCTCAGTGCTTAACTAGTGGCCATGGCCTGGCTCCACCATGTGAGGCTCCTAGCTGCAGAGCCAAGGATTAACAGAAATGGGGCTTTTATAATTATACCGTCATGATTCCAGGCCTTTCCTGCTGGTCCTTTTAATTAAGTAGATAATTTGTCTCAGGGGAAGACCGGCTTTAACATACTTACCGGCTATTTCAAAGCCAGAGTTTCTCAGAGTTTTTCAAAGATCTTCCCCATTCGATTGTTATGAATTAATAAAAAATCAAAAAGAAATAAATCACATTTGTGGGTCTGCCAGAGCTGCATGTGATTACACAGAGCCAGCATTAATCAGTGGGGGTATGATAATGCAAGCGCTGGAGCGTTTTCTTTGTCTCCCCTTTCTCTGCAACGAGTGGGTAAGCTGCTGTATCTCTGAAGGATGGAGGTGAGTCTCGTAGGGTAATAGGGTCTTCTGTCACTCATGCCGTTGTGAGTGACAGTGACAAGTCTAATAACGAGGGAGACGCCTGGTCAGCCTCTCGTTCAGCCATTTCACCGAGGGGACCTATCTGTGCGATCCGCTGGGCAGTCACGCAGCCATGCAGCACCCATCCTGCACAAGGGAGCGTTATAATTCAAATGGAACGCTATAATGGCCAATATGGTGACAGCATTCAGATAGCTGCTTGTTCACAGCTCGGCTTGGTGTCCATTAATTTTACCCCCCCCCCCCGCCGACACAACCCCAACCCAAGCCATTGTTGTAATACACACCAGGGACGGTAGATCCGGTCATCTGGAGACAAACAATACTCCCCAAGTCAAACATTTAGAGGAACAATAAATAAACGACATTTCAATATCATAACATACCATTTACTCTCCAGTCAATGGTTTGTGGATTACAGGCTCATGGTGACGTTTATACGTAGAATCACGCACGACTGGCAGAGCTGGATATCAGTTACCGTGGCTATGATGGAAGCCAGTGACCTTCCTGGGATGATATGTAGACTTACAATCCAGTGCACTGTCACCTCTGAGAATATTAGTTATCAATTCTGACTTTAAATCTTCCAGGTCAGCATATATGTCATCTGAGTGGCAGAGCAGCAGTGATGGATGTCGTGCGAACAGCGGGCTCCATTCATTGTTTTGGTGCTAATCTGATCATTTCCTTACAGCCTCTTAAGCAGGTTATGATCCATTTTTCATTTCTTACACCAAGACAAGATATACTAAATCCATTTATGGCACAATTGCTGAAGCCATTAAAGAAGAGCTTAAGGTATTATTAAAATCTGATTATTTCACATATCAAGGCTGACTATACCTCAGGAAGAAGACACGCATGGGACGTGAAACAAGAGAAGCTGAAAGAGCGATGAGCTAATTTACTCCATGTGGTGCACTGAAGACATTTTGCAGAAAAGCGAATAATATTGTTTAAGACAACAACAGAATAATCTCTGGAGCGTTTCAGATGAGGGGCGGGGCTGGAGGTGCTGGAAGCAGGATGTACCGCATTTATACTACAGCAGAGATTCCATGTTTTTTACTCAGGTCAATGTAGTAGGATCCACCCACAACTCAATACTGCCAATGTGTTTCCTCAATGTTTGATGCAATTTAGATCTGGCTCTTAAGTACAACCTCGAATCCAAATGTACCTTTTGGACAACAATCAGCCTGTGATCACCTCTTTGCATTACCATCTGATATTTTGCATCTGCTGCTGTGGCAATGTGATCTGATGCCCCATGGGCTTGGACACGCTTTCCTAAATCCTGGTGGAGCAGGTGGTGAGGTGGAACAGACAGACACTGACAGATAAGGTGACAGGAGGGACACCAGCCAACACTTGGCCTCTTGTTTTCAACCGTACAATATGTGTTGTGCTCTGCAGGAGAGTAGCTTTGCTTCTTATGGTGAAGGCAACAAACATTTTCTGTGTATGATCATGGCATTTAGCATTACAACTGGGGATTTGGTCAACAGAGAAAGGGGCCAGCACAGAGACTTGGCACAGCCGTGGAAACACCAATCAGACTGCAAGTGCCAGTGCGACTCAGAGACAGAGACCATAGGTTTGGCTTTTTTCCTTTCCTCTCACTGGGGATGTTAAACAGAGGCTGCAGCTACATTTCTCCACATATTTTATTAAATTTTGCTCAGAACGCAGCTGAGGGGAGCTTTAAAGCAGCCAGCGTTGAGGTGAGAGCCTGGCTTTTGAAGGGACGGCAGGATATAATTTGATTGGTCATAATTGATGCCATGCAGGCACTACAACACCACCTGTTATTTTTATTCCTCCTGATCCAACCTGAATGGCACAAAAAGCCATGAATGCAAAATGAAAATCTGTTGGTCACACCCAAATAAGCCTGTATTATGAGATTCTGTAACCACCTGTGGGAGCTCCTAGCTCAAAGGGTTGGCTTCTTTGACAAAAACTATGACTAAATATATGATACATATATACAAATTCCCCTGTTTGGGATGAATAAAGTACCTATATCTATGAATTAATGGCATCTATCCATACATTGACACAGAAAACAGACTTAACTAAGAGTTAGTTATATTTTGGTGTAAAGACAAACAAGTGGCATGACCTCTTTGAAAGGCCGCGCTGCATGTTTCCCTCCCTGTGAGCTCAAAAACCATTTTCCAAGTGACTCGGCACACCAGCAGTGCAACCGTGAACTTGCTGCAATGGACCTTGCGATGCACTTTAACTGGACGGCTGCGGGAGATCTGGGAACATGAAGTGAAGAGCAACAACATATTTCCAGTCGAAATAAAACGCAGCTGAACGAGGAAGTGCGTATCGCTGCCGGGAGAGGAGCCCTGCAGCCACAGAACCACCATGAACGCATGGATGAACCTGAGCAGACACCTAAGGGCACACACCACGTGGAGAGTGTGGTAACATGATGTTATGGTAGTAAATGACTTCACATTTACAGCCATGTCAAGTTTACTGGTGAAATGCTATGGTTAAACATCATCTATTAGCATCTCACAACACTGCAGATGTGCATGTGGTCTGACTGAAGGTCCTGTCACAGAGTGTTGGTAGTTTGTGTTAGTGAATTTACCAAATCAGTGCTCAACCAAACAACTTCACTGCGACACATATTCAAGGTCTTGTTCATTTCAAATAATCTATGACAGCTACATGTCGTCTATTCTGGACATGTATTGGTTATTATTGGAGGAGCAGCTGTAGCACAGGGGGGTAGACCAGGTCGTCAACAAATCAGAAGGTCGGCAGTCTGATCTCCAGCTCCTCCGGTCTACATTGAAACGGCCTTGCCCTGTTTTGCCCCCGACGGCTGCTGTCATTGTGTAAATGGAATGCATGAATCATAGAAGTGCTACACATACAGAGGGTCAGTGCATGAATGAGAAGTTTGATGAGTGTAACTTGCAGCATAAAGGGCTCTGAGTGGATAGGAC
Source organism: Pseudorhombus dupliciocellatus (assembly GCA_016785235.1). Taxonomy (NCBI): domain Eukaryota; kingdom Metazoa; phylum Chordata; class Actinopteri; order Pleuronectiformes; family Paralichthyidae; genus Pseudorhombus; species Pseudorhombus dupliciocellatus. The sequence goes on along the minus strand of JAFBJW010000127.1, from coordinate 1,855,693 downwards.
TATAGAAGCATTACATAAATGCCTTCCATTTACCATTCAATTGCAGCACGTAATAAGACAACAATTTCCCATTTAAATGTGTGAAAATGAAATTGCATGTGCTGAAAGCTAACCATGTTTTTCTGTCATTTACAGCCATGCTACCTTCTCTGTCCTGTCCTCTACCTGAGGGACGGACTCAGCTTCGAACACGCCCACATGCAGCAGTTGTTTAACACAACAACAGCATGCTTTGCTAAAAGCAAAGTTTCACACTCCAGCTAAAATAGAAAGAAAGAAAGAATGTGTATAAAGCAGTTTATCTTTGCCGTCTTAAAAAGTGGCACAGGCTAAACTGATGACCCACATTTACTCACATTTTGTTTTCTTCACATTTCAGTCTCCTGCATTTTATTCTTGTTTAAGTGTTTGTCTTTTTAGTGTTCAAGTACATGTTCATACCCTGAAAGAAATCTGCAAGTTTAATTTCAAGGGTAGGTAAAGAATATCACACCCCCACGGTGGCTCATTTGGCCGGTAACCTCCACACTGTACAACGCACATTTACAAACTTGCGCGCATATGCTGCCTGGATTCTGCTGAATCAAAGTCCAATCAGTACCGGATAGACAGATTCATACCCGAGTTTCCTGTCCACAGAATTTCTTAATAAAATGTGTAAACCATGAATATACAATTTATTTCTCTGAGGAGAATTTTTTATTTTTTATTTTAAATCCAGTTAAACTTTGATCCCCTCCAAGCACAGTAAAGATGGAAGTACTTGCACTATTCCACACATCATTGGCTGCCTCTCTCTCATACCGTTCAACATGGCACAGACTCCAGAGATGTTAACTGTAAAGTTAATTAGTCAGTGAGAATGCGAGCCCAACAGTAAGAATTTGCAGTAGCCCCTTCGGCCAGTTTGAGACCATCGGGTTAGACAGAAAACAAAGCTCAATTTCAGTTATGGCTCATAATTGGTACATTTTGCATTAATGTACCAATTCTGGGATTTCTTACATAATTCAACCGCTATGGTTTTCTTTCTTTTTCTCTCAAACCACCTAATTAGTCCAGGGCATTACATCTCTTATTATTGATTCAGTTGCTTGATATTGCACTAATGTAACTAAAAAAAAAAAATCTAATAAGCAGATCAGTCTGTTTTTCCGGTGCATATGAATGCAAGCTTTATATTAATTGGGCCTGTCAGCAGTGAATACAAAGTGTGCAATTACCATGGTATAAGACAAATGTCAAGAGGAAAATGATCCATTTTAATTATCCTGTGCTTTACATCTAACCGCAATCTCACTGCGCTGATGACAACCAATCGCTCCCTCTGACTCTGAAAGTGTAAAGTCTCTCAGCAGTTTAGACTCACTATCTACATGATGAAAGTACGTGTAATCATCTAAACATCCATAATGTATGGAAGCCCACTACAAATTGCATCACCGCTATTTATATTCCGTATCTGTGGATACTGTAGATCTAATCATGAATTCACCAGCGGTACTTTGCCTCTTGCCCTCTGCACTTCCACCTCAGCCAGTCTCCCCCATTGATCTGACCTTTCAACTTCTATTGAGTGCATCAACGGTCAGTTTGGCCACACAAAGCACCTCAAAGACATATTTTATTCTCTCCTGTACTAATGAAACAATATGTACAAGTGGGAGCAGGAGCGTCTTATGTAAGCGTATTATGAGTTAGAAAATAATAATATTAAATATTGATTTTCCAGAGAAATTGGAAGTTAAAATATATTAGTTTAGAGCCCCCATGTTTGTTCGGTTGGCTAGATATATAGTACTCCTGTTAATGAAAGGGTGCGCAATATACTGGGCGCCTAACCAGGGATTACGCTGGGTTTAAAACAGCGCCAGCCTCTCCAAGTCTATGTGATCTGCAATGCAAATCGATCGCCTGCGTGTGGACGCTGCTGCAGCAGCAATGCAAAACAGCCCGAGTCGATGGGTCTGTGTCAAAATCTTTTTTTAGTCATTCTTCTCTGTCAGTCGCCGTGGCCATCGCAAGAACATTGCTCTCCCTCGATGGGGGTCCACCACTTGAGGGAAGATGGGAACAAAAATCATCTCGAGTGGTGGTACACAATCACTTTCACACAATCATGTTTTTACAACAAAAGATGGTAAAACAATGCTGAACATGTTCAAGAATGACGAAGAGGGGGAACAACATATTCATGTATATGACGATAGCGGTTTGAACATTGCTCTGAGAAAAAAGGTTTTAGATAAAGTACAGTAGAGGAATCAGGATTCTGCTCAAAATGACTCAATTGGATCATTTCTGGCTTGAAAAGACAACTTCCTGCTGCTCAGAGAGAAATATGAATAAACAAATTACTGCATGGGCTCTTTTGACGTGACACTTTATGTTCGAGGCTCTTTTGATCACGTCCTAATGGGATTATGTGCATCTGCCACTCACAGCACACTGAAAACACCTGCCCTCATCGACACTGTGAGGTTTTCATCCTCCGAAATGACGTGCGCACCCTTCTCCATGCCAGCAAAGCGAAAGATGAGCCCAGCTTCCTGGATCCATGCTTAACGTAACCATCCCCATTTCCATTCACATTGCATTTACTAAAGCCAGGTATGAGGAAAGTGATTCATTTCTCTTTCTCTCCTATCTGTCTCTCAGATCATTTCTGCTGAAGCCTGGCAGAGGGGGGAAACCGAATAGAGCGGTGCAAAGGCTCAAGGGTAATTCTTGTGTCGTTTCACTAAATAGTAGATTTATCCTGGTCCTGTTGCTATGGTTGCAGTGCGGCAGAAAAACGGGAGGTAAAGTGTATATACCATCATTGATCACTTGGTTATACTTTCATCATATCTGGTGGTTAAGGTGAAATGTGTTATTGGATTGTGGCCCCACAACAAGCCAGATTAAAAGGTCCAATAAAAATGGTGACATCAGGGGTGAGAGTCTCCACTTCCTATGTGCTTATGAGGCTGGAAATATTGTGCATGCCCAAGAGAAGACAACACAAAGGGGAAAAGGGAAAAAAAACATTTAGTAACCTATTTATTAAATAAATGCAATATTGGAGTATATTTGTGACAGGACTGGAGGGCAGGCATAATGAATGGCTTCTCTGAAGTCATTTAGAACAGATAAAAACTAGTTTAGTTTAATTAGATTTTCAAACGGGTGGGGGTGTTGTCCCAGTTCTGAAACTGAACTGTCTTTGTGAAGTTGCATTAAAAAGCTCGGGTGCATAGGCTACAGTAAAATACATAATAATTGTGCAAATTAATAAGCTTCAAAGCGTATTAAGCGAGACAAAGAAGCCCATCTGCATGAACAATTAGATACAGCAGCCATATCCCTTTTAATGTTGTTCTGCAACCACTACACATGCATATAATCATAAAACTATCAAAAGTCATCCAATCAAATCGTTTGAATCATTCAGTATTTTTCTAGTTACAGTGTATTTGTGATGACTCAATTCCCTGAGTGAAAAAGTAAATGCATAAGCATGTAATAGCTACACATTGCATTGCAATATTTTCAAAGTCGAGTTTGAAATATTTATGTTTTATTTGATTTTCTTCATAGAAATAAAAAGGAGATTTTTTTTTGGACCTGTTTTTAATTTTTCATGAAACTTCAACTTTTGACATGATTCCACAATTCACGATTAAGAATTCTATTTGGTACACACGTGCAGGTCAGTGAGGAAGAGCAACTGATTGCAGATAAACAGAATTTGGTGATTATAATTGTTGACCCCTCCCTGCCTGTGATTGGCTAACATCCTGCAAGTATCTGTTTACTATTCAGCTTTGATGTTCACTGCTGCTGCAAACTTGATGGCAGGGAGGAACTGGGACCCAGTGACCCCCCACCCCCACCCCCAGCTGTCATTCAATGTCTGTCCAACCTGTTCTCGGGTTTTTACCACCCTGCAAACAAGAACATTATCTATATGATTATGTGTCACTGTTCTTGCCATGTTGCCCTTGATCTTATTTAACCTAGCAATGATGGGATCTTCACATATCATAACATATCTTAGCAACAGTATTAGAGGATTCAGATATTAATGTTCAAGCTGTGCAGACGGAACACTGCTACCAGCACTGATTGATGTTACTCTATTTATTATGAAAAAGCAGCTGTTGTCTATTTTAGAAATAATTAATCCAGTTAAAATGATTCCAATTGAGAAGTAAATGATTGTCTTGTCAAATATTTCTGCTCTTATACATTCTCCATGACAATATTTTATGATCTGAAGAAGATAGAATTCGGGGAAATGGCAGGAGATGCTTAGAAACTCAGCGGCAAATGTCAATATAAATGCAATGCCAGCTACACCAGCTGTTTAGTTGAAAAACATGGTTGAGCCGTTTTAATAACAAACCACAATGATGGAAATTGGAAATCATCCAAAGTAGTACCAGACAACCCCTCACCTGCAGGGAGGAAACGGGCTCTAATAGCAGGCTAAAGGCAAACTGAAATGCTGAAAGTGTCCTCATGTTTTGTCATCAGTAAAGCCCACCTGATTTAGAGTACTCATGTTCGTTTATGTCAGAGCCCACTGGCCCAGATGAGCGAACAGCCCTGTCATTGTGTAGCACTCAGAGGACACTTAGTTGAACTGCGTGCCATTCAATGAGCCCAATTAATGTTCCTATGAACACCAGGAACTGATTCAGCGTCTGATGCTTAACTGGATTGAATTTAAGAAGGAGCAGGGATGACCCCTCCACTGACCCTTATCAATGGAGCCGTGCCTGGAGCACAACCTCATGAATAACCCTGGTGTCAGAGGTTGATCAGGACAACCCTGCTTAACCCTGGGACACATCGGCCCATGAGGTCATTTAGCATCATTTGAAATCGTGTGTCAAAAGAGTGCAGGCATCTGGCAAGCATTTCTTTTTAGTGAGATAAGAATTAGGGGGGCATTTTGCCGTGACAAGTAGATTGGAGGCTCCAAAGCACACAGGGACATTCAGGAGAGAAAATGAAAGTCTCTCGTGCATGCAAACTGTGATCATTAACCAAATAGTCTAACTTCTTAATGAAGATAATGCATGCAAAATGTTGAAATGAAGCATCACAGTGCACTGTTGGGACAAATAAACAACGTACTTGCTGTTGTGGTGGAGCTCAGTTTATCCAGGACCCAGGTGGTTCATTAAAAGTTGCCAAATCCATCCATTAAAATGATCAATAATGGGTATTCTAACATTCTCACATGGTGAAATTGTTTTCTTTCTAAAATATGTCTCGTGCTCATCACAAGTGAAAAATAGTGAAATTATTCCAATTAAGTGGGTTCCCGCTGTATTTCCATTCCTGTGTCAGCTTGGTGTAGACAATTATATGCATCTCTGAAATAGCTGGATTTTTTTTTTTTTTTTTTTTTTTTTTGGTTGCAGAGGAGCCACTGAACTATATCAGGGAACAAGTTGATATCACATCTTCGGGATGCAACTGAACATCTCAAGGTTTGTATTTAAAAAAAATAAAAAAATAGAAGTAGAAGTTGAAAAAGCAATTGTTTGCCTGAATGAATGAATCAAGGGCTGAATAGATTTTGGGGAAATGGAGTGACTGGGAAATGAAATCAGAAATAGTGTCGACCTGAGTGGCCTCAAATGTATCATTTGAATAAGTTTGCTAATGAATGAGACGGAAATTTCTGTCTGTAATCTCCAATGACCTCGACACTTGCCTTCACGGGGAACAAGAGGAACGCGGGTTTAATTCACAACACAGACTAATTACATGCACAAAGTCAGATTGGCCTTAGAACATTTCAGGTTGACTTAGCAGGTGCTAATGGGATGTTTGAGAGCTTTGAGGCTTTGCCGGGCGGACGCAGCCAGTCAAACAGTTGCGATGGCAAGAGCATGAAAAAAAAAAACCAAGCCAGTCACTGACGCTGTGACTGACACAAACTGACAGTCATCCCCAGACTGGCCCCTCAGGAGTAATAAAATCCTGAAGTTATTAAAAAATGTGACCTAACGCAAACAAACTATGTAGAGATGTAGAGTTCTTTGGTGCTAAAAAAAAGCTAAAGCTAATTTCAGTTGTTAATTAATATCCAGAGAACTGAAATCGATGCCAGCATGCTGGTACTATCTGATGATTTCTCTCAGCAAGAGACGTCGACGCCAACAGTAATTGTCTGAGTGCCAGGGTAGGATGGGCTGTGATGGGTGAAATAAGTGCTGTGGATTCAACTCCACACATTCCTATCAAAGGAACTTAAAATTAAATCGCTGACATCCAGGACATCTTCCCTCCTTTTAGTGAGCCTGTGTTGATTTGCCCAGATATGGTCTTCTTCTTCTTCTTCCTGTTGATTATTCAAGCAGAGATGCTGTGACTCATGGCGTCTATCTGCGGAAACACTTTGCGTCAGCCTGGGCTCTATGCACAGCCAAAGTGTTGTTTCAGAGCCAGTCTGGGAACAATGAAAACATTTTTTTTCTCCTATTCTAGACTGTGTTAACAAAGGATGCAATCTCCTTTTCTCAAACCAAAAAGTGTGGTATAAACAGGGAGAGGGCAAGTTCTCCAACTCTAACAAGATGTTGCGGTGGTCATTATGCATCGCACGCGCCATGTGCTCCTCCAGCAGAAGAAACCTGAGTGCTTAGATGAGCTAACAAATAGCCTGTATCAATATGCATCGAGCACTGAGAAAGGGACAATGGGGGATGTTAATTATTTACCGAGGAAAATGTTGCCCTGTTGCTTTCACTGACAGGTCAGACTTCAAATGCTGAGACACTTAACGTATGCAGCAGAAAAAATCCTAAGTGCCGCATCCCAGCTGTGCAATTAAAAAGTGAGTATAACAACATCCTCACCAGGAAAGAAAGAATTACTGCCTGGTTGGATGCCAGGCATGACAGAGTTTACAGCCATCCATGAAGGTCATGATGACGTGAGACCAAGTTGACCTTATGGATATACAGTGCACGTGCTTTCATTGTATTGGATATATTAATAGGTGGAGCTAGATGTGGCTAATTTTCTAGCATGGCATGGCATTTTTCTGATATAACCATAGAACTATATTTTAAAAATAAATAATAAACATGACCACTCTTGTCTGGTTAAAAATAACTAAGCCAACATGCATGGAGCTTGAAATTATAACCTGCGGAATCACAGGCAGTACCTTCAAACCATCCCGGCCAGCCACCTCCCCAGTTCTCGCTACTGTTGCTGAAACTTTAGAAAATAATTTAGACGGACATGGTGTGATGGCTTTCATGTTGTTTCCTGCAAATTGCCGTGTGCTCAGAGTGAATTACATGGTTTCTGTCTATTTTGTTTTCACTTTGGTGAGCCAAGTCCTTGTGCCCAAACGTGTTTCAATAAATAACCTCCTCCACGCTGCAGGAGTGGAGAAATCATTTATTTTATAGATTTCCTGCTTTACCATCAAGGATTACCCTCTTAACCTTAGCCTCTTGCTTCCTTATTGGCTTAGCTATTGATTGCCCTCCATCCACTCTTCTGCCTTCAAGGTGACCCATAACTAATAAACACTCCTGGAAAAGTATGCCATGCTGCAGCCTCGAAATATGGCTGTTTGCTCATGTCTAGGTCAACAGCTACTTTTGTTTACACTCAGTTATCAAACATTCATTGACCTGTGGGAATACATTTTGATTGACTGTGCTGGCTGATTGACTAAAGTGCATGTAAGCGCAGCCTTTTCAAGATCCATGCTCTGAAAACTACTGTACACCATATTAAAGTTCACACACGTAAACGCATTAAGTGCATGAGAGCTGCAGAGCTGGTTATAGTCATCCTGTGCTGCGGTTCTTTCCCTTTGCTCCCGAAGAGGGTCGCACTGAGGAGTGCCATGAAGAGCTAACATCTGCTTCTAAAGTGTTCCTCCATTATCCACCCATTGTGAAGGATCGGCACCTGAGCAAACAAAGACTTCCATTATGCCACATTCACCAAAATCTCAAGAGCACCTTTACACGTGGGTTGTGCGACACTGAGGGGGGGGAGGGTGAGAGAAGAAAGTGAAAAATCGCACGGGAGCGCTTGCTGTTTCCATCCAGCGTGCTTTTAAACTTAACAATGAATATTATTTACGAGAAACCTTTGCCTGCCTTCATTCCAGCTGAAACGTCTCACTGGAAGAGGCTCTCGGCGCTGAGAGGACGACGACACAGCTGTTTGTGTTGTTCTGCACAACTCCACAGATTCTCCCTTTTAAAATGAGCACTTGACCTGCTTCCACACATTGAAGTGTCCTTTCGAGGGTGATGCTATTTTGCATAATGCCATTACTAAGCTGAAAGCATGAAATCGCTCTGCTTCAGTTCAGTTTTATAATTGCAGATAATGTGTGTGTGTGTGTGTGTATGGCAAAGAGCGGAAAAGGCAACTCAGTAAAGCCTGCCACAATAAGATGCCCTGAGCTATCATGAACTCACATTAACAGTAACTATTCCATAATCAGAGGAAGTATATTAACCTGGTTAAGGAACTTAAACCTCAGCTGTCAGTGAAAATAATTCTTCTAGAGTTTCCTATTATGCCCTAAACACACCACAGATAGCCCAGGCAGAGGCCCCGACCTCGCTCCCCTCTGGCCGTCCGTGTCCTGAGCTTTCAAGCCAGCTGCAACATTGATCTTCTGGGCTGAAATTTGAAGAGCTGAAAAACAATCTCCCTGTTGGCAAATGGATGGCATAGCACCCCGACTCGGAGGTCATCAGTTCAGCAGGAGCCCGAAGGATGTGTGGACGTGTGGTGAAGGGCAGGAATGCTGGACAGACAGGGGGGATAGAGATGTGTCCGGCAGGTTTCCCCTTAACAGATCAGATGGCGCTGTTTCTGACAAGGTGAAGAGGTCATCGGCACTCTCACGCCCTCTAACACTCCTCTCACTTTGTACATGTTGAATACTGTAACTTAGGACAAGTGGGATTAAACATTTAGCAGCTTATCCACAACACAGCATGAAGCAACATGTTCCAATAAGGCAGTGGCAGCTGGTTAATATGGGGGGGGGGCCTCCTCCAACATCCTCAGAGACAAGTCTATTTGGAAACGTTGAACACAATTTTATTACGTAATAATAGCTTACTCGGACAATGCTCCTGGCCTTAAGCTCCTGTGAGTGTTCAAATGTACAGCAAGCGCTTTTCAAATTTCATTGGGTTCATTTCTGTCTAAATACATAATATGTCTGTGCCAGCCAAATGGATGCGCACGTGGGTCCTGAAAGTTTTGGCAGCCACAGGACCTGAGGCTACTCTTTAATGGGTTGTTGCAGATTTTCCAGGGACACGGATCTCTGGATTTTTGCTTGACCCCTGAGTTACTTCCTCGGGGAGCTAACTGGCAAAGCTAAAGCAACTTCAAGTGGAACATCACCAAATCCCGATTTCAACACAAAAACAGATCAAGATGCTATGTCTTTTTCTGCAGCAGGCTTAGCATTGCTCAGCAGCTCTATAACATGTAGCCCCGTGACCAGCCAGAGGGAGGGAGCAGCACATGAAGCATGTAAAGCATGATTTTGATCTCCAATCAGATCAAGGAACATAAGTCACGAAAGTCCTCTGAAATTCCAGTCTCAGGGTAACTTCCTAACAACACTGAACGTTAAATAATTCCTTTGGTTTAAATTTTTCATTTTGAAAATTCCATCAGGGCTAAAAAAAAACAAAAAAAACAAAAAAAAACAAAACACATCTTCCCCACAGGTCTAAGACTCAGGGAGAAATCTAATGTCTTTTTCTGCAGCAGGCTTAGCATTGCTCAGCAGCTCTATAACATGTAGCCCCGTGACCAGCCAGAGGGAGGGAGCAGCACATGAAGCATGTAAAGCATGATTTTGATCTCCAATCAGATCAAGGAACATAAGTCACGAAAGTCCTCTGAAATTCCAGTCTCAGGGTAACTTCCTAACAACACTGATCGTTAAATAATTCCTTTGGTTTAAATTTTTCATTTTGAAAATTCCATCAGGGCTAAAAAAAAACAAAAAAAACAAAAAAAAAACAAAACACATCTTCCCCACAGGTCTAAGACTCAGGGAGAAATCTAAATGATTCTGCCTCTGCAGAGCAGATTCCTTTCATTTGCGACATGTTTCACCCAACGTTGCATCTCTCTCTCACTCTCTCTCAAAGTCCTAGAAATGATTACACCATCATTAACAGAGTCGTCTGAAATGTGTTGCATAATGTCTGTCGACAACTTCTCAGCAACCAGCACAAAGTTTTTTTAACGACTGTCCTAACCCATCTTTTTCCACCAACTTTTGAGTTATGTAAGTGCTTTCCAGCATTTCCACAGCCTTGTGGTCCACCTATAAATAGACCCACTATGATATTCATGGGATCAGATTCAAAACCTCTTAAGTAGTAACCTCAGTGAGAGGTGAACTTAGTGAATGGAGGTGTGTTTGATAATGGCTGCTCCTGGGATTTCTTGTCTACCTTCTGTAAAGAGTGGTGCAACAGCCCAAGAAAGATGAGTCTTCAAACATAACAGATAATGTGAGCCCAGTAAACGAGGGAATGGTTGTTTACTGTGTGTTTTCTCATCTGTTACTTTCTAATCTACAGGCATATTTGATATTCAAAATAATCTCCCAGGTAAAATCAAATAAACAGAATGGTTATTTGACAGTGATTTACAGCGCCAATATGTGAGAGGATGTTTGTGTCATTGTAGCTGTGGAATTAAAGTGATGCTTCTAAGAGATGCTACAGTAAACATTCCACCCAACAGCCTATTGAATTATCCAACTAACTGGGGAAAGGGACATTTTGATATCTCAAAACTGAAGCAGATATTTGCCCACTCTGAGTCTAACTATTAAACAGATATCAACAATATCAACATGTTTATCAAGCTCACATTGAACAAACGTACAGCAAATAAATCTATTAACATTGAATAAAAACTGAAATACTGAAACTCAGTCGAGCCTCTGCCTCCGTCAAGGCCCCACAGTCCATTCATCGAAGCAAAACTTCACACACTACACAGACATCAGTTCCCTTATTATTTAATTATTCTCTGGGAGTTTAGAGATGATGCTGGTAAACGATTTAAAAGAAGGTCAAGCGGAAATCCTGGATCCACCCTCTTGTGTGCACTAACATTCATACTGCATCCCTTCAACAAGCTTTTGTGTAGTCTTGCTAAAGAACAAACTAGAAGGTTTAAAAATATGACCTCATAATATATTCCAGTTCCCGGACAGAGAGTCCTCCTTCTATCTGCAAATGAACCTGTCCAGCGCACATGAGTGACAGCACACTTTCTTCTCACCATTTGCAGGAGAACAGAAAATCTCTGCTGTGTTTTCATTGCTTTGTTTTCCTGCCAGGCCTCACTATAGGGTTTTACAGGGGCCAGGCTGCAGCATGTGCTAATAAACCAGTGCACTTGAACGCAAACATCTTTCAAGACACAGAGAGGTTTGAGAGGAGAACCAGGGATCAGCACGGTTAAAACTCTGAGTTCATTGCCTCTGGCTTGACTGGGTGTTCCACAGCTAGCGGTGTTGGTGGGTGGGGAGCCAGCGAGGGCACTTGGCACCGTGCTGCATCTCTCGCTGCTCGGTCAGGGTGGCTGTGCAGAGGCCAGCAGGAGCTTGAGAGTAGCTTCAGCCTCAATGTGCAGTAAGACTTCATTTGCAAACACTATCAGTTGTGGAAGAGCGTTCATTTATAATGAGTCCCTGTATGCTGCCTCGAGTGTAGGACTACAGTGTATGTCAATGCACAGATAACTTGTAACTCAAAAATTCAATCACTTCTTTCTTCAGCATGTTTTTAGCCCAATGCATGACAGGGATTATAGTGGGCTCATCCCAAATTAGGCAGTCCATTAGCTATTGTCTCATAATGAGTTATCCTCTGGGGACAACGGCCAATGTTTTGAGGCTTCTGATGCAGATAGCCGATATCTGGGCCACACTCACAGACCATTAGACTTACGGATGTAAAATCTTCTGCATTCACATAAGCTATTCTGTCTTTTTGAAATACAGAGCACAAAGTACGTGTAAGTGGAAAAACTACTACTGACGCTCCTATTGGTTGATTTGCGTGGTAGTCTAGTCAAAGTACTTGAGATAAATAAGAGCACTAAATGTTCATCCTTCTGTCAATATACCTGAAGTGAACAGGAGTCACGCTCCTCCAGCTGCAGTGGTGCTGAGGAGGAACCTGGAGTTAACGCATATGTATGCCGGCCTTTTGTGTATTCGGGGCAGGATGCACAATGCAAAAGAAAAATCCATTACTCCACAATGGAGAATGTTTTCTCACTTATCTTGTGGGGGTTTTGTGATTTTCAGAAGCCACTCATTGATGATGGCAGAGCGCAGAGAGAAAAACCCAGCAGCAGTCAGCATTACTGTCACAATGTGCCGAATCAACAATGCACAAATACAGCTCGAGGATGTTCACCACTGAGCTGCTCACTGTTTTTAAGTGCTCTGATTTGAGATATTTCTTTCACCATTGCCAACCTTCTCTCAGACCTTCTTTATTTCCTTACCTAATCCTATTCTCCCACTGCCCTCTTTCATTCTATTTCTCTTAACTCTTCCTGAAAAAGGCAGATCAATGGAGCCAGAGCATTCTTGTCTGAGGCTGTCTTATCGCCCATCTCAGCCCTGCAGAGAGAAATTCCTTGCCATTTGTTGAATACAAGTGTGATGGTGTGCGTTAGTGGCTCATCTGTGGCTGCACTTCCTCACATGGCACTGGTGATTAGATTTCATATCCCCGCTCGCAGCAGATAAACTCTATCTCCATCGGCCAGGCCCCTCCACATCAATCTGCCTCGCTGATGGCCTGTGTTGTGGAGGCTGCCTCGTAACACATTCTTACCACTCTGCTCATGCATAATAATAAAAACATTGATGTTCTATGCAGAATGTAATTTTAGATAGATATATATATATATACACAAACATTTTATTACAATATGATGTGTGTGTCTCTCCCAAGGGAAACAATCATCAAGGGTGAGCACCCTGCTGTGCCTGCCAAGCATTAGCACTTAGCGGTTCAGTGCCTGGATCCAGCTGTAAGCCAGTGTTGATATATTCAGCCTCACATGGAGCAAATCCACCATGTGGTTGGACGGAGGTGTGAAGGAGAAGGAAACGGGGGGAAGGAGCAGAGCAAGGCAGAGTCTGTTTATTTATTGTTCTCCTCAGCCTTAACAGCTCGTGACCGGCTAGCTTTATTAAACTGGGCTTTGAACACACACATAGCAGCACTAAAACTTCCTGATGGCTGAGAGGGGATCAATTCGAGCTGCCGCCTGCAGGAATTACTGCAAACTAATGGTACTATCACACAGGTAGGCCTCGCCTGTGCTAGGGGTTAAATGGACCATTTAAATTCTTTAATCAACTCCTGTATTAGCTGCATGAGGGGAGTGCCGCTCTGAACAGATATATGTGGCTGCAGACGATTTCCATGAATATCTAAGAAGAAGTTAACAAAGTTCTCCCCACAAAGGATACGAGAAAAAAAAAACACTAAACAGATGTATTGAACATTAAACCTCTGCGAGAAGATGAAGATTTTCTGTTACCAACAACATTTCCATTTTGATTATACCTATTTGTGAATGTTAGATTTATTAAACTAAAGTTTAGAAGAAAAAAAAAACAATGTAATTACTTTAACACCATATAGTGACACTATAACTGTCAGCGTTTCAAATCAAAGCAGTAGCTGAGGTTCACGTCATTCTCACGTGCAACAGATTCCAAGTGACAGGTACACAGACAAGAGTGAGAGAGAAGCTCTCCCATGAGCCAGAGCATTGATTTGCATGTCATTTACATTTTCAGCTGCGGCTGAAACTACACTGTGTGCCTTCACGGACTGTACCAATGCTACGGACGGTAACATACACATGCAAGCCAGCACACAACAAAAAGCGGTGCACAGAGATATATAGTTAGTAGAGTTTAGTTAATCCTGAAACTGTAGAGAATGGCTGTACTTTAAGTATTTTTCTTTTCAGTATACGGTATATACTGTGTACTCACATAGTCACGAAGCAGTTCCTCATTTTGCATTTTTTGTGTAAGTGCTTCCTAAAATCCAATAACATTTGCCTAAGTGGAGAAAGTGCATATTAAAAATGTTCTAAAATGTAAGGCTTTGAATACAGCATTAATATATGATCGAAAAAGCTTCTCACAGAGATGAACGCAGCATTTATATCATATTTGTTTCAAATTACCATAACTGTAGATGTTAATGTAGAGTATATGACTCATAATTGCTCAATGATAACATTTACGTTGACATATATTGACAGATAACACTTGATACCAAAGAATCCTGACATGCGGTTTATGTAAAGGCACAGGATGTACACTGTTAGAACCCCACCCCCATTTGCTCGTTGACATCATGGTACCCTCGACCTCCTGCCACCTCTGTAAATTGCGTTTCACGGCTTGAAGGTCACAGAGAAAGGCTTGTTTTGCGCCAAAGAGGCCAGATTAGTGCTCATCAGTGGTGGTGTTTGAGATCTCCGCACTGACCCCAGGGGCAAAAAGCCAAGCTGCTTTCACGCTGCAACACCCGGGGAACAAAATTGAGGGTTCTGTGGCCCATTGTCACCTCTCACCCAAAAGAAAGGGCCACAAATTGCCATGTCAGGAACTTTGGCCCCCCATGCCAATATAGTACACAGCCTCTTCTTGCCTGTTAATATGAAAGGAGTTGCAAAGGCTGCATGGTGCGGCTCGATTCCCACTCGCAAAATAACAACAATATGATTGGATGTGCGAGTTTGTGTGGGCGGTTGCCAGATAACATTTCATTTGCAAAAGTTTTGATATTCGATAAAGAATTGCATTTGATGCAAATGAACGGGCGGTAAAAGAGGGAGGCATACATGCATCTGATTTTGGACGAGCAAGAATATAAACCGATGGTTACACACAACCACTAAATATTTCAAATACCTTTTGAAAAGGAAAGCCGCAATCGCTGCTTTGCTGTGACACTCAGGAGTAGATGAAAACAAATTGTTGAATATATGCCCGGATAAACAGGAAGCCCAGTGAAAACATCAAGTTTGATCCTGCTAGCGGTACAATCTCAATAAACCACACATGCACTGGATCCGTTTGAAGATCAGGACACAAGTTGTTATTACTTCTGTATCAACATTTGTTCATTATCTATTTGCTAATTCCACAAATCGCCGTCTGTCTGCATGTGGCTGGTATATCTTCAGATCCCTTCAGCTTTTGGGTTTCACACTGGGTTTGTGTATCGGTAATGGCTCAGCAAAGGGCTGTTTAGAATTTGGTTGGAATCTGGGACTCTATTTGTTCAGTATTAATAATATTTGAGTTAACAGGTGTCACTGTGGCAGCAGCAGCTGGGACACCTCAGCGTAAGTGACGCTGCTGATCAGGACAGCAACATCACTGACGACTGATGTTGACATGTTCATTGTTTCAGCTTCATCAGCCTGAATAAACAGGAGAAGAGCTGTCGGTGCAGTCGCAGTGGTTAGTCGTGTAGCTCCAGCATTCTGCAGAGACCCTGAGCTGATCTTTACTCAACTCAGCTACTGCAGGTCACTTTTACAGTTCCAGAAAAAAGCTTGACCACAGGCCAAGCACACAGTTCATTTCCAGCAAGCATGTTCAGAACAGGCACAGCTCTGGTTTGTGAGTTGCACCATGAAGCTTTCCACTTCTCTGCCCAAAGGAGATTCGATCATTTGAATCTTTCCATTCGGAAGTAGCCGGTGGAGGTAAGAGATTTAAATGCGTAGGAGAAGATGGCACATGGGTGGATTTTCTACTCTGTACTCCAACCAATTGTGGAAAGGTAATCAGGCATTTCTGTTTCCATGAAGCTGACTGACATGAAGATTAACAACCTTTAGCAACACAGTTGACTAGAGGTAAGAAATCCCTCGATATGACCCAAACTAGGTTCCTTAAGGTTTGATGGCATTGAAACTGTGGCCTTCCTTCGAGCACGCCGCACTTCACTTTAAACTCCTACTGAATTAAAAAAAAAAAAAAAAAAGTTGGAAACTCCTACTTATGCACTAAGAACACCTCCAATAATCAATAAAATACATAATCCTGTCTAGCACTATGTGCTGCAGTCTGCTCCAAGAGGAAGGGGAAACCTTGTGTTGAGGTAGAATTAATGAAATGGTAGTACACACATTCCTCTTCCCGTCGGGTCAAAGTGGCGCTCTCACGAAGAGGCTCTGCGTGTTCCTAATCAGCATGGTAGCCATCCTGAATGGCAGCAATAAAAGCACACAGATCTTTCAGGATTTTAAAAGTCTCCATTAAAATAAAGCGCATGATTTAATGACCATCTGTTGGGTGCCGGCGCAGACCTTGCTGCAACATGCTTTGTGAATGATCAAAGGCGGCATCCGCATCGAGAGCGATTCACCTCAGGAGGCACGCTGGAGAATTAACAAGCCACGCAGCACAGATCCATTCTCCGTGCAGTTTGCCCCTTTTGATTCCTTAACTGGTCGTTCCTCGACTCACATGGAGTCAGTGAGCGAGTAAAACCATGTAACGTATACAACTGTCTCGCACTACAAGCTGTGCACTTCCAAGCTACACAGCTTTAAAAGTTTGAAAATACTATTTGTAAAACACCCCAGCGAAACAATTCCAAAGAGTTGTGTATCATTAGGATTTTTATTTTGTGTGTTTCCTCTCAGTCCAGCCCTGCCATCAGCTGTGTGTGTTTATGGGCTTCCTGAGTTGCTCTAAAAGTCAATTTAGGTGTTGGGGGACTGAAGCCAAATGACCAATCAGCACTTAGAGGAGGCCTGCACACACAGAGAGCTGATGTCCTCAGACAGACATTCCCAAACACTCGACTCTTATCTCATCAAGGCTCGGTAAATAAAACATTCAACAGCTGCGCCAGGCTGGGAGTTGCAGATACGGTGCAGGCGTTCTGCCTGCACCAGGAATAACACGGATGGAAATGAAGACGAGTCAAATTCAAATGAATACTCATAAGTTAATGTGAAGTTTTAAACAGGCCAGAAAAAGAGTGATTCCCAGGAGGACGACAAAACAAAACAGCCACTCCACTGCTGTTGCTCATGCCTCAATAATTAACCATAGAGCATGACAAATCTCAGGTGGGACCCAGAAAAGCATTCCCACACAAAAGCTCGAATGCCGAAGAGCTGGGATGATTAACATACATGTCCTGGGGTTGGCTGTCTTTTGTGCTCTCTTCACCTTTTGTCTTTCGGTCTCGTCTTTTATCGCTCTGTAATTATTCTTCCCTTTTTCACTGGCTGCCCGTCTGTCGGTAATACTGCGTGCAGTATTTAACATGCTGAGGGGACACATGTCCACCCCGTACAACACGGAACAAATTCACTACTTTGTTTGCGTTCACAGCTCATTTGGCCCAATCCATGTTTTGGCGTTCTGTTATTGTCACGCTTGGTGAGGTTTTCTCCGCTGCCCACCAAGGGGCAGAAACACGTTCCAGGGCTGTCAGCTGAGACTTGCACTCACACTCTATCCTGCGGTGTTTCTTTCAGGCTTACACTGTTTTATGTGGGACACAGAGCATGGTGTCTGAAAACAGCTACTGTGGAATAACAAGTGTGCCTAATCTTTGAGGCGCTAGCAGTGAAATCTGAAGAACGATTTCAATCAGTTGACCTGGGAGGAAGTGAACTTGGGAGGTGAAGTTGGAGAAGCTGCGTCCCGGTTGACCGCTTCCTCTGCTTCACCCCTGTCCCACCCACATCTTGACCTTTAGGGGGGAGGTGAATCGCATTCAAGCGAGAGTGAGAGGGATCAGCGCTACAGCTGTGTGTGCTTGTCATACCTCTACTAGCAACGTAGTCACATGTCGTGATGTAAACCAGCCTCATTCAACTCCCCCCCCCCCCCCCCCCCCCCAATCATCTTTTTTTATCTCCCCCCCCCCCCCCCCCAACACGTGATTGAAGTGCCTTGGGAAAGTGTCAGCGTGGTGTTGATCACTCTGATGGCCACGGAGCTTGGCGGGAAGGGAACCGGTCTTGTTTGCAATTTCACAGGTGGAACTGGCTGGTGGTGGGAATGTCCCAGCTGGTCTCAAAGGTCTAATCTCCCCTTGCAAGCAACAGTCTATACACCCACCCACTGCAAACACAATGGCTCCCCGTGGTACTGAGCTGATTGCTGTTTCATCAGGGCCAGGACTAGAGTCAGCGGAGAGGAGTTCTGTCTCTCACTGTTTGATGAACTTGTTTATTTTCCCTGCACATGGGAGGCCCAGAGCAAACTGATTGGCAAGCGCTGTGTTTATCAGAGGCTTAGAGAGCATTCCTGATGATACCGGACAGTCAGTACTGCACCACAGCCGCAGCAAAAAAAGCTTAATTAGAGCTTTCTGAAAATAATGTCTTCATGCCACCCCCTATAATGCCCATTATTACTGCTAAGTATGCTCCTCCATCAATTATGGCATGTGCTAATGCGAGTCTCACAGCGGAGAGCCAACATGTTTCAGTGGGCTCAAATAGCACGGCTGCACTCTCGCACTCAGAAATTAATCTTCTTCTCAGCAGACGTCTCTGCACATGCCCAAAACAGAAAGGGACATGTATAGTAGCAATAATTGGGTTGCGGAAACCAAATATTTCCTCCTTAAATATACACATTTTTCACACTATGCATCTCATTGTGCTGAGAAACAAAGGCAGGCCATTTACTATGTTTGATTAGAATCAATGTTTAATGAAGAGAGGAACGGCTGTATCCTTATTCCTTCTCGGGTTTTACCTGCTACTTGACTCTGATGTGAAAATACATGAATATGCAACGGGAGACGGGACATTATGCGCTGCCTTCCTCCTCCTCTAGCTGCCACCCGCTATGCCTGACATCTGTTCTCCACCTCCAGCTTACTTTTTACTCTGCGCTTCACCCTGTCACTCTTCATACAATGTTCCTCCTCCCTCGTTTTTTCCACACCTTTCCCCTACTTCGTCAAAACTTCTTCCTCTCCATCTCACCTTCACATGAAGCTTCTGGGCTCTCCTCGGAGATCTTCCTGCGCACGCATGTGTTCCAGCTGCAGAGTGAGAGTGATAATGAAGTGTCTGGAAAAAGAGGATTAGGTGGAGTGGTGGGCATCATCCCTGAGGTATAAATGTTCATCTCTCCCACAGGAAGGACACATAGCGTGCCGTTCCCCGTCAGCCCAATTGGCTATCTTCGTGTAACTCTCAGCTAGCATACTGGGATGGCTGCTGTGGCCCTCAGGAGGCAACAGTGTGGGGGTAGTGCAACTACGGGCCCAGTTCCTAGGGGAAGCATGGCATTTCATCCTCTGACACCCGCCTGTTTATTCTGCACAGCCAGGCTGAGAGGAGCATAACAGACACTGGGAAAGTGAAGATCTTCACCATGGGAACAGGCTGACAGAGACAGAAAGATAGATCGAGGGTGAGAGGGAGAGAGAAATCCCTTCTTCTTCCCTGTGGTCTGACAAAAAGATGACAGCTTCCCTCTGGAGCTTGCTCTGTCCTCCCTGGGCTGAAACCTCACTTGTAGGCAAGTGGCCTGTCACACACAGCTAACTAGGTTGCCCCGTGAGAGATGCAGAAAGCTTGACAGTTTGTTACTAGTTGGCGAAAGGCCACTGCAGCAGGTCAGCCTGTGCACGGAGAGTGTCACAGTAATGCCGCTAATCAGCCGCCAACCAGCGCTTTGCAGATGCGTGCGTGAATATTCCCCTGCCTCTACGCCCACTCCGGGATTAACACCCATTATTACCAGTGCACCTGCCACATACTCAGGCGTGCGATCCATACCCCCCCCCCCCCCCCCCCCCCCCCCCCCCCCCCCCCCCCACCGCCCCCCCAGCCCCCACCCCCCCAATGCTGCGGTAAACACCAGGTACTTGAGAACAATTAGCCCTTTTTTGATGCGTAGTGGTTACAGTGGCATTATGGCATCCGCTGTTGACACAGCGCTAAGGCCCAAACGCCTGGAAGTGTGCCTCAGCTGTCAAGCAGTACAATAGAACTCCACCAGCCAACTAAAGGTAACATACTATAATTATACATGGTAGATTTACGTTACAATTGAGCAATTTAGTAAGTGCAACCACACCTAGCTCCATGCGCTTATTCCGTGTGTGGTCGCACACCACATGTTCAAGTTAACACCAAAAACAACAATTGAGTGGAATTAGAAATCAAACACGCCCTGACTGAGGACGTGTGTGCGTGCATGTGTGGGCTGTTTATAATGTCTTTAAAACCTGTGAAATGAAGAGTTTGTCCACACAGAATGGCTGCCAGAATAAGCTTCTTCTGCCTTGTCTGGTGGCTTCTAATTGATTTACTGGCTCTGCTTAATGGCAATGTCCTCCTAATTTCTTCCATTGATCTTCGCTGGTTCCTCAATTACTTTCAGTGCTCCTAGATATAGATAGTGGATGGCAAGGAGGGAGCCCCTGATCTAAGGAAATTAATTTCATTAAACTTGAAAGGCAAGCAAACTAGGAGTTTTGATGTTGGCTGTTTCATATAAATGCAAAAAAAAAGTGAAAGTTTTTACAAATGGGGCTAAAAGAAGATCATTAACTTGTTTGCCTTTGTCATGCTCATGCACTGGAAACCATGTCAGATGTACAAAATACACACCCATTCAATTCAAAACCTGGACATGAACATAAAGACGAAGACATAAGCAGATTCATGCGGGTGACTCAATCTGTTCCCATTCCACACAAAAGGCCAGATGTTGCTGGGTTGTTGAGGTAGTTATGAAAAGGGTCTATAGAGGGTCACTTCTCAGTTCAGGGTGTCCAATGAAAACCCAGATTTTGATAAACATTGGGGTGTGTATGTTGTCATTTCAGTTTACTTTGTGTCCAACATGTCTGTTACCAGACGTCTGTCATTCTAGTAGTATATATTTTGCAAGAGTTTCTCCACAGTGCAATTTGAGTAAACACTTTGAAAATAATAGGGTTTGGTATGATTGGTATATTGGCATGTCGGCCGTCTCTGAGTCATTCACGAGCATGTGGCCAAGCTCTCGGAGCCTCTTGTGATGTTCTTCCAGCATCCTTGCCATTGGTTGAGGCTACGGGACGGGGTAGTGCCATGCTAAGAGCTGTCCCCGTCTGTCAGATCCCATCACTCCATTCTGCATTGCTGGGGGCAATGGGACCAAAACTGACCACTGAGTCAACTGACAAGACAGCTCAGCATCCAGTTATCCCAGAAGAAGAACCACACACGCACACAAGCACTTTTAGATGGAGACAGACACGCTGGCATGTCGTCATGTGAGCAAAGTCATGCATCGGCCCGTTCCTACTAGCACGCACAAACTACAAAATAGACACACACAAGGCAAAAGAAAATGGACAGACCAAATGCACAGTCTACCCCCCAAACAGCTAGGATAAAGCCTGCGTTGGACACAAATTTGCTCTGACACTGGGCTTGGTAATGCTTTGAATTGTCTAAAATCTCAACAACTGACCCAGAAATGCTGGTCCAGGCAGTGGGGGGGGGTGTTGTGTGTGAGGCATTGTGAAAGAGAACTAAATTGACACTTTCGTGCCTACTTCTGGAGCCCTGCGGTGGGTGTTCTCACTTTGTCTACAATGGGGGGAGAAACCGAACAAGGTGGAGAGTCCTTAAAATGGGGAGCTGGTCCTTTGTTCTAGAAAACCAAGTGAATTACTAAGTGGTTGATATATACGTAAGGGCACGGTCAGGTCACAGAATATCGCTCGTCTCGTCCTCTGATTGAAGTCAGAGGTTGCGTTCTTTTCCTTTCAGAGAAAGAGAAGAAAGAAGACAGAGCACACAGAGGCTGCAGAGGTCAAACACAAAGGAAAACAAGCAACGGCAATGTGTTTACAACAGCCACCCAGAGGGAACAAGGAGGACCTGATTGCAATATCACCTATATTTATTTTAATCTAACGTTGCTGAGAAGTCAAAATGGCCTGTTTTATAATTCCATTGTTTCCTTGCAGGAAAAATAATGTGTGCATAAGCAGAAAAAATAATCAGAAGACGTATATTCCAGAACTTTAAACACAACTAGAATCACAAAAGGTTTATGATAATTTTAAATACACTGACTGAAAGACAAAATGTTACAGTGCAGCAAAATGTTCCAGACTCCCGAGCATCAGCTGCCTTGAGGCTCAACCACTGCCCGAAGGTTTTGAGCTGCAGCTGGCAGAGCTATAGCTTTTCAAACTGATAAGGCACACATGACTATCTCAGTCCTCTGGTTCAATATATGATGGGAGAGATCCTGGAGGGGTGGAGGACTTCAAATGACCCCCTCAGCGGCGAAAGGCGATGAGATGCTGCGTCGGTCTGAAAATTATACCGAAAGTTGGTGGGTAGGTTACTGAGAATGTCTGTTGCAATCTTCCACTGGAGAGACATACACATGACTGCCCGCTAAGACAAGGCTGGGAACTGCACGTCTGTGCACAGTATATATGACCCAAGAAGAAGATAAAAAAAAATAAAAAAAACCCTTGATCAATAAATTCAACTTGTGTTGTACAAGTACAATCAACAACTATTAAAAATACAGTTTGCATAATACAGATACTTTGTCAGATTTCTGCATTAGGCACAAACCCACACACATACACAAACACACACACTCACACACACACACACACTCTCGAGTGGTTTCCAGGAAGCTTTCCATTTGGTGTCAAAGTGCCACAGTGAGTGTGAGAAGAGAAACGTTGAGTAAGTGTGTGTCTGTCTGGTCCGGGTTAGTCCCACAGAAGCTTCAGTGCAGAAAGCTCTGTGCTGTTGGATATGCTGATTCCTATCTGTGCTCCTTATTGGAGTTCGGCCCTTTCCCTCACCCACATTGCAGTGCCAGAGATCAAGTGATGTCGTCAACTAGCTAATGACATGACTGCCGCGGGCGACGGCCGGCAGCTTGATTTATACATGGGGACAGAGATGAATCATTCATAGACTAAGAGAGAGATAGCAGGACATGTGGCAGCTATATGCCCGGCTCGCCCGCTCGTGTCCGCGGACACACACCTCTCATAAATCCCTCGGAGCGCTCTCTTATGTCTCGTAGGCTTAGCGTTACACAACTGACCGGTCCTGTTACCACTGCTCATCATCTCGTCTCTCTGCCTCCTTTTGTCTCCACATTTTTCATAACACTTCACTCACACTGGCCCTCTATCCCTCTTGGCGCCCATCGTCTCCCTCGCCATTTATTCCTCCCTTCCCATTATGATGCAACGCTAATCCTGAATATGGAACCCACTGTTGTAGGCCAGAATGAATGGGCCGCTCATTCTGCATCAATTAGTCCATCCATCACTTCTGATTGGTGGGGTGGGGGCGGGGCCGCTCGTGGTGGCTGTTCAGCATGGTGGCAGGAGGGGGAGATGGCATTAGAGAGCACTTTCACGCTGAAATGCAATTTCCATCACTATTTGGGGACGGCAGGCTGCAGTCCACCCGGCGACCTTGTCCTGCTAATTTCAGTGAGATGCCCTCTAAACTACGTCATCGGTGCAATAATTGGGTGAAATGATCTGACAGCATGGGGGTACTTCCCAGATAATCATTTTCTGAGATGATGACTGATGTTTCCCGTTAGCTATCCACTGAGATGTCACTGTGCTCGACACATTTGCATACAAAGTCACAAACCGCTCTTAAAATGCTTGCGAAGCTGTAGCTCAAACAACAGAGAATGACATCTCGCCGAGACGAATGATAAATTGATAGGTGTGCTCCCATGCTGTCGTGCATACTGGAGTACACATGTGATAAAGGCAAGGCTACACTTGACTAGAACCTTACAGCGCCTCTTAATGCATACACTCACTTAGAAGTGCATTACACTCAGGATGTGTGGCGTTAAGTTATTTTATAATTTTACTAAGTAAGTGCAATTTAGAAAATGACTTTTCTGCTTATGCAAGAACAAGGCCAATTCAAACACCTTTTTTTCTGTTTTAATTATTTAAATGAATATCACTGGCTTGGGCATTCGCAAGACGGCACTCTCATGTTTGGACGACACTATAAAAAGTAACCATGATGCCGTGCAAGTGCAAAGCTTTGTCCTGAAAACAAGCTACTGAAAAAAGCAAATACAATATGCTGTGGGAGAACCTTGTAAATACTTCTTAACAGCAGGGTTAATCCCAGATGCCCATTTATATCAATGGCGTCTGAAGCGCACAGAACATTAAGGCACAAATACAAGTTGGACCTAGATCAGAGTGTGACTAACTGCTGATTAAATATGTGGAGATAAATAAATTCCCAAGCACACGGTGCTGACTGAGGAATCTTTGCGTTCAATTTATCATTTTACATTATTTACGTTACTCCGTGGGGAAATACGCTATCTCTGTCATAAGTTATGCTAATGGTGGTTACTGCCATCTGTGAACTGAGGACCATCTATGAGATATGAGAATAATATGTCATCTTTGAGTGATTAATCACACAGGGAAGTTCCGGCGCTGCCGCAGAGCAAAGAGGGCTGCAACAGAGACATAAGGCCGCCACGCCAAAACTGTCACATAACACTGTCCTACATCAGGACCTCCCCTCCCCCTTGCACAGACACCGGGCTGCGGCCCCCTCCAATCTACTCAATAAACAAGCCCCGGGCAGGAGCCAGACAGAGGATAATGGTTCACCTGGAGGTGACAGGAAAAGAAAACAGAGCTCTTTGCATAACGAATGGCCATAGAGATAAGCACAGTGAAGGACTTAGAATCTTGACAAAGGATTACCCACATGTCCAAAACTGGAAACATTTTCTTTTGTTAAGCGCGGTGGAGCACTCTGTCGTAGCAAGAGCCAGCGCCACAGTTACTGCGTAGCTCGGCTGAAATACCAGTGCTGATGTTGTGGTTCTGCGGTCAGATAAATTTACTGTAAGCACGTCTTCTAACATTTCACCTAAAGGTCACAGATTGCACGTTGCATTCCCTCTGTTAATTAGCTTTGTAACTAACAAGCGTTTGTGTGCACAAGATTGTCTCGGTGAAGCAGCAAAGCCGCGTTTGCCTCGTCACGTCATTTCCACTCTACGTCCGAAGGTATCTTTAGTCGCACAGAAGGGCAAGGGACCATATGACCGCCACCACAGCCAGGCATAATTACAGCAAGCATAATTAATCCCATATATCACAACGTGTTGGTACTTGCTATGACTCATACCACTATTTGGGAAACGTATGAGGCCCGGAGAGCCGCAGGCACACAGCGCCACAGCCTAGGTTATGTAAGCAATGACAAAAACCTCATGAGTTCAGTGAGCGTTCGCGGCCCGTGGCTAAATTAGCCCGAGCCAGGATGTACAAAACAGCCATGCAAGTGCCCCGCTGCTTGACTGGAGCAGAGAGCGCAGTCCCAACACGGGAGGAGCGATTTGTTTGGGTGGTCTAGTTAGAGCCTAGTGCTAAATGGGCAATGGTTCTGGTTAGAATGCTAATGAGACAATTCCCCTCCTGGATGGAGACATCAAAGCGAAGCTGCCTCTCTCTGGCTACGCAGGACTTCATGCTATCATTACATGGCTCAGTGTACGCTCGCAGTCGCTTGTGTTTTTGTGCACGCGTGTGTGTCAGCGGGTGTGTGAAAGAGAGACAAATGTGGGGGGGGGGGACACAACGTGATGTTTACATTAGGTCTATTCTTCCGGGACCGTGCCAGCATCCAGCCATGCTGTGACACACATCACAAGAGCAACCCGGTACCATTCATAATTACCCACTATTCACAGAGGCCTCATTTAGCGTGCTATTATCAGAGATCATGGTTGTTTCCCTCTATGTATGTATGTATGAAATCCCAGTGAGACCAACATGTCTCGCACAGATAACAGCGCTATTTTAGTTAACCCCATTGTGTGTATTAAACTGAAGAGACAACCCAGAAGGAATTCCTTTCCACGATTTCTAAAGATTTAATAGACCATCAGGGCATAAAAATGCTGTTTTTTATTCACAGGAGAGGGGGAGGTCATCTCCCCCCACCCCTGCTGCTGTGCCTAACAACCAACAAAACACTGTGACCACATATCGCACTAAATTAACGATAACAAATGCGGCGAGGACAAACTTTTCTCTCGGAAGATACCTACGCGCATAGCAAAATAACTTCCAGCCATGTTAGGGCACACAATTCACAAAAGTGTGGAGGTGTTAAACTAACTTTCCGTACGTAAACTTAAGACCTTGTCCATTTTTAACACGCGCGCACACACACACTGGCGGGACCCACCTCTGCAGCCGTGAGAACTGAGCGCGGCTCAGGTGCGTGAGGCCAGCATGATGGATCATCCTGTTGTGGGGCTGCCCCTCTGCAAAGCCCAGAGAAGACAGCTGGGAGATAAGGAAGGGCCCTATATGAGAACGCATCTCCACTTCACATCGATCCTCGCTGCCACCAAGGCAGGAGGTCTTCACATGCCAAAGCGCTGATAGAGGCAGAGGGAGGGCCGGGGTGAGAGCAGACAGAACACTTTTGCAGGTTTAGCAGCCACCTCCGAGTGATAAAGACACTGAAAGATAAAACCCCTCCTGGCCCCGTGCAGAAGACAAACAAGCTCAGAGCTTTGTTTTGGGGAAAGGAATAACATCTTCAGCCCTCTGCTAGATTACCTCTCTCCTGGTTATAATTATCGCCTCATTCTTCAGCGCTGTCAAAATAACAAAAATAAGCTTTACAGGAATGCGCACGACAGAAATAATAAAACGGCGTGGGTTTGCTGTGGTCATGATTAACACGGCGTAATAACTTTTCAGCGTTAACTGACCCGGTATGTCACGCATGTAGCTGCGCAGGAATGGCGTCAATGGAAGTCAATTAAGAGTGAATGGAGGCTTTGCTATCAGAAATGGCACCAGTGACAATTAAAATTCCTCTGGAGTTAATAAGCACAGCTGCAGGTCACAATCATCTCAAACGTTTGCCTGCTAGATGTGACATTAATTGAGATCTCATGTTCCAGCGAAGGGGTATTTTTGCCGCCGCTGTGTTGAAACGGAGCAATCTGACCTGAGACCCATTACAAGGTGAAGACGAGCCTGGATCAATCATCACAGCTACGCGGTGTTAGAAGAGATTGTAAAAAGAGGATTTGGCCAAAAGAAATAACAATAATGAAAACATAATAGTGGTGAAAATTGCTTCTGTATGTGGGGAATCAATACCGAGAGTTGAGTGCAGCAGAGACTGACAATCAGAGGGACGGCCCACCCGGCTTTACGGGGCCCCGGCTCGTTTATGAAGACGACTGTTCCTGACCTTTGATCTCAATCACTGAAGTTCTTCGGTTGTGTGCCGAGGGCCTCTTCATGTCACCGATTCAGATTGGGATGTGGCACTGCCATGCAACAATGGCTGGGAAATTTGCAGTCTTAACCGTGCGTCAGACAAGATGAGGGCCACTCCAGGCAGCGTGATTAGATGTGAATAAGGCTTCGACAGCTCTGCGTGCACTCTAATGGACACCGGTGTTAACTGCACTGTGGGTTTGATGCAGCTCTATGTCAGTCCATTGATGACTCACATCTCATGCATGGTGCTGGCATCCGAGTGAATAATAATGGCATGCACAAGAAAGAAAGCCACTTCCACTAAAGAGCATCATTCTGAGTCAACATATAGATATTTTGTAAAAGAAACATCTTGAATGATTTTACAGGCTCCTAAAGAGGAAGAAAATGTGATATAGAAAATTAAATACTGCATAAAAAACGCCAGGCAATAACATCATGGTCTATGTTCATCTTTATGAATAATAAAAACAACTACTGAGTCCACTAATGGAGGATACACAGATATATTAATATTTCCTGCAATGTTAGAGTATAGTGAGTATATATTTATATCAAAGAAAACGAACTACATATTATCTGATGTATCTGATCGATGGACCAATGTCTAATACTGTGGTCGGGATCCCCCTCTACAGCTGGAAGCTCTCAGGGGACAGTGATGCATTCAAAGTGACAGCCAACACAGATGGATAAACAGATCTGGGTGGAGCAGTGACCTTATTTCATTGTCTTACCGTTCCCTCATACCATCAAAAAAAAAAAAAAAAAGTAAATAAATAAAGACTGTAAATTAACATTCCGCATTTATAAGTGGGTGCATTTCACCCCAACGCATCTCAGTGTGCTGAGAAGCGATTACTTCAATCATGTCACTGTAAAAGTCAAATTTCAGAGGAGTGGGATTGGGCAGTAGCTTTCTATTCTGGGACTTCCCTACCCATTATTCCTACACTACGGTCGGCTGCCTCAGATTTCCTCCGTTGCTTTGATGATAATGTTCTTCGGCAGGCCGCTAAAGTAATGACCATCTCGCAGTGTGGCACATTGCAAGGTTGCTCTGCACTTCGCTCTAATGTTTTGGCCTTACGTTCAGCCACATTTAACACAGACGCTTGGAACTAAGTAGGCACTAATGTCGGCCGCGAACCCGGAGAGGAATATGCATGTGTCATTCACGAGATCTGATGAGAACAGCTTTAATTGCTTTGATGCCACTGGAACAAAAGACGAACAGATGAGATGGAAATCAAAGGCGCTCACTCACCTCCCCCTCCGCCGAGAAGACTGGAGTTTGCTGAAAAGAGAGAAAGACATGAATCAGTACATTTCAAAGAGAAAATAAATATTCAGTCAGCAATATCTGGCCATTGTAGTTTAAATTCTTAAAATGTACTAGTTTGATGTTTTCATAAATTGACATATTTGACCATATGAATCTTTAAAAAAAAAACCTATGAAAGAAACCCCCCCCCATCGCTTTAGTATATTTTCCGAGCACTGAAAAGAAAACTGGAGAAGTTTCTTTTATTGCTTTGTTTTATTTCCCTGATCAAAGCAGGAGCTGCAAGGCAGATTATGTGGAGAAGAGAGGTAGTGTTGGTATGAGGTGCCAAGAAGCGCCTTAAATTGGCTTGAGCGAATATGTTAAGATTCAACACTCTCAGATAAAGACGTGGAATCGCACATTTCGATCTCTGAGTCGTGAGATACAGCTCTTGAATTTTAAAGGTGGCTTCCAAGACACTACGCGAGTCATCCAGCAGTAGCAGGTAACAAGAAAGCCATCCAAAAGTCTGTTTATCACACCTCCCACAGACAGAGATGCTCATTGTGTATAGAAATAAAACGAGTCTTTTCTTGTTTCATTTCTTCTTTTGGTGTATTAAATTTGCAAGTTGGCAAGAAGCGTGTGATCCAGTCAGCAGCTAATTTCAATATACACCACTTGGCAGATTTCTCCCCTGGCAACATGACAAAGGCTATGCTCAATAAAACATGTGGTCCATTAAAAACAATTAACAGTGGCCTGTAGATGGAGACAGTTGGATAATGCTGCGCAACATAAAGAGCCAGGTTTTAGCTTCGCTTCATGGGTTCTGCTTCTTTCTTTACAGGGAGATGTCCCCTGTGTCCAGGATCTGAATGAAGATCCTAGACACAGGGTCCAGACAGTTTCAGAAGTCAGTGTTTCATGTGAAGAACACACCAGATTGGCTCAGGTAAGAGAAACAGGATGCAGGGAGCCCACACAAGCTCTTGGATTATATTTTCTTTCCAAGTTGACATGTGTTCCCAGACACGCCCACTCCCTGGCAGTGAATTACCTTACTTATTTTAACATGGGCTCACTGTGACATTTTACCAAAAAAATAAAAATCTGGAAAATGTTAAACATTTACAGGTTAAACATTTGCATTCTGGTATGCCGCTCCTCTGGGAGATGTGTGGACATCAGTGCATGTCTGAAAGCAGCGTTACAGAATGAAGCTTCACTCACATTTTTATTTTTTTTATTTTTTTGCCACAGCCTGTATTAAAAAGACACAGACAGGGAGGGGGGGGCACTGTTGTTCCAGAAATAAGCCAACAGCAGAGGTGGTCACAGAGACAGATCGATGTTTGTGTCAAAGGGGGAGCCGGCATGGCAGGAAGGATGCTGACACCGGTGAGTTACACGTCACGCCGCTAATTCAGGAGCTCCACCATGCTACGGGGGGGGCAATGGCTTTGTTTGGTTCCAAGTAAACAAGCCAAGCTGGAGTAATGACGGCAATAGCAGCATGAAAAAGAATATTTATCTGTTTAAACAGGGCCAGTGATACAAAACTGTCAGGCTGTTGTCAGCTTTAAGAGCACGTCATCTCCCTAGGTTAGCCGTGGCGTACCAGTTCAACTGAAGGTAACATCCGACAGCTGCTCCAAGTGGAGAGCGCGTCATTAAAAATGAAACTATTTTCATTTTTGCCTGATCTGTCAGTTTGTGATATTCGTTGCACATAAGAAGAGAAAGATTAGAGGGGATTTAAAGTACATCTGTTAATTTGGGTGTTACTGAAAGTAGGTAGGGTATGTGTTTGAAGTCTAGTTCATGCAGAGGGCACTGGAAGAATCATTCACTGCAACACGCCTTTAATGATAGTCGGCTCCAGCTCCGGGATTGGCTATCATCAGCTCTGAACACTGCCTCTTTTGAACGCCCATTATTTCTCCAAAACATTTTCGTGCATACGCAACAGATAGTGAACATGTGGATCGGGGGGGGGGGTCCTCTCCCATCACACCAGAGACCTGTGACTATTTCTTTTCTCCCTGATTATGTGTGGACCTACTGGGGTTCACGCAGTTTCCACATTATGGCGTCGCATTGTTCTCCTCTGAGCAGCAAACGTATGAGTGGGCACCGAGACAAAGAAAGCTTTCCAACTGCAGAATTTGTTTCATCAAAGGGCTTTTGTTTTGTGAGTGTGTGTGTGTGTGTGTGTGCATGCATACAGTATGAGCATAATATACACACACACAAAACAAGCAACTCAAACGGGTGTACTGACAATCCACTGTCATGTTTACAATAGCACCTCTCCAGGTTTTTCTGTGATGAAAAAGACGCCCGTGCTCACCAAGCTTTTGTTGAGCTCTGGAATCTGACAGCGATCAACGGCGAGCACACAAACGCACCACTCAAATCATTTCCACAACAGCCTTGTATTAACTGTTCACATTTTAGAAACCACTGCTAAAGAGGCTTTTGAGGCTTTTGATTTGAAAGTAAATGCTGGAAAATTGTTTTTTTTTTGTTATGAAGTGTTAAAATTGTTATTTATCCATCAGCCCAATGAAAGTTATCGTTTGAGTAATGCTTCAAAGTAAGTTATACTAGGCTAGTTTTCAGCAAAGTCTATCATCGCTGTCAAGTCTCCTGGGGAGCCTTTCTATTCCTGAGCTATTAAAGCACTGGGGTTTAATTACCTGACATTATGGAAATGTATACCTGAGGGGGGCGCTTCATTTACTCCACACCTAATCAGAGATCGGAGATGTGGTTGCTAATCAGTCTGACAACTCTCCTGCACGCCTGTGTACCTGCGTAACGCGGGGAAGTGGTAGTAGTGAATGGGGTTGTCAGCAGGTTGAGATATTAGACACCTTCTAACCACATCTGACTCGGTGTGTTCACGGCGATCGCCCACCGGGAGATGAAGAGCGTTCGACAGCCATCTCATCTCCGCGGTGGGTTTGACGAATCTGGAAGAAGGGAGGGGCGGAAAACGCTGCTTTATGCCTTTTCATTTCACCCTCTCTCTCTCTCTCTATCTCTCCCTGCATCCTCGCCTTTAATGATCAGAACGTCACGGCACATGTTTTGGCAGTTTGTCTTTGGGCGCTGTGTGCGGCGCGTGCACAGTATCGCGAACCTACGGAGCCAGTGAGCTTAGCCCACAGCAACGCATATCAAGGGAGACATTAAAATCTAAAAGTGGTTGGGCACTCACTTTAACAATCTGTCTTCAAATGCAAGACAAATAGGAAACAGCTGCTGGAGGAGCAGACCTCCAGCAGCAGCGCTCGGCTCCTCGTTCCAAAGGTTGTGAGCTTATTCGGTATGACTTGTCGGAAAAGTGCTTCAATTATCTTGAGTGATGCATATTTTATAGTGTGTATTAATTATAAACCAGCTTTCCTTGCTGTTTGTGCCTGCCCCCGGCTCAGTTCAGCTATCTCGTGGTGGATCAACACATTTCTGACCATAGGGAAACAGTGGGAGAGCCAACAATTAGTATTATCAGAAGACCATTATCTGTTTCTTCTACAGCGGCTGGGCGCCTGCACGTGGAGTTGTCTCTTTGGATGTGTGTTTAATGGGTTTTTTCACTTTACCATCCTCTTTTTTTCTAAGGTCTGTCACACCGCCCCCTGAGGGAAATTCAGCAATCAATGTTTTCCTTCAAGGACAGAACAGACCACGTCTCCACCGCTGCACATAGATTCTATCTCAGTGGTGATCTTACAGTTTTTAAAAGTTCACAGAAGGAAAATATTTCTTGTAGTGGGAAAGATGAGCCAATGTGCCAGTTAATGAGGAGGAAAAGGAAAGCCAGGGGAGTTTGTCAGGAGTGCTGCTTCTTCCCAGTAGTAACCACAACATGGGCCATAAATCTCAGTGGAAGGGCACCCAGACGGCCCAGAGATGGCAGGTCATTAGGAACTGCTGGTCCACGGCGTTAGGCCAGCCCATCAAACACATGCCTGCACTGTCACTACGGGAACACCCACTTCCTGCCTGCCCTTTGAACCCCAACACCCCCTCCCTCCTAACAGCAACTTCATATATCCCTCAGCCAGCAACAGTAGCAGTGGGGCCTCTGCTGTGTGTTCTCGCTGCAAGAAAATATTGATAAGGGAAGCCAGAGCCAGAGAGCGTGACAGCTCCAGTGTATGAATTGTGGCACTGCGTCAGGAAGCCAAGCGCAGACACACACGGTGCAAACAGGAATGGTGAAAAAGGCCCCTTGTCTCAGTGTGACCGTATATTTGCAGAGCATTCATAAAAGTGGCTTGTGCACTTCAGCGTGCGAGCCCTGTGTGTGCAGAAGGCAGCGAGGCGTGGATCTGGGTTGCGTGTTTGGTGTCGTCAGCAGAGCCCGAGATCATGCAGTTAAATGGGAAGTGCTAGTGCATAACCACAAAACCTCAAGGCAGTAAACAGATCCTCTCTCTACCTTCTGGTCCCCGCCACCTTAGCTGAACCCTTTACATATGGCTCCTTGGAATACACACTCAGCGTATGCTCAGCAGCCCCTCCCATTCCGCTCCGTAAGATCAGAGGTTAACAGTGTACTCCTCTGTGACTGCGTTAAAGTACAGGACAGAAAGTAATACAATAAACTTTTTATGGTTCAGGTTGCTTGCTCCGTTGCAAATAGATAGGTTGGTCAAAAAAAATATATAAATAAAAAAATAAAATAAAAAACTGTTGTTGCAATTTTTCTTTGTGTCTCAGCTATTTTATCAGGTTTTTTAAAAACATTTCAGTTTCGGGCTACATCCATTTGAAAGCAGCATTTTCAAACAAAAGTGATCTTTGTCCATGCAAGCATTTTGCCTCATCGGGTTTAATTCCAACACGCCTGTAAACAGGTACGTGTGACGCGTACAGGAATGCAAGCGCATCAAGGTAGGTCGCTCGTAAAAGCCTGTCACATTGTAAAATGCAGAATTTAACTGCAGAACATCTGTTGGGAGAAAACGACAGTGTCAGCAATCTTTTGTAATTGATTATGCACGTCATGTTTTTTTAACACCGTTCGCCGAGGCAAGCCCTGGCTGTTTCCTTCCAGAGGAATTCATGTGATGGGGGCTTGATAAATCGGTAAAGGTTATGTTGTGACCGTAAAGACTCGATCTGACGTCACACTAGCAGTGACCGAATGGGGCTTAATTAATTTAAAATTCCGCACAAACTGCCCCAAATAAAAGCATAAACTGGGTCAATAAAGGAGCCCTGAATTCTTGGGTCAAATCTTTTTCCCCCTCTGTTATTCTGCTTCAATTGCAACTTATCTGACAGGCACAAACTAGCATCTGCTACACAAAGTGAAATGGGAAGTCCTGAATACTGAAGAAAACTGTCGACAGAAACAAAGAGACTATCATTTGCGGAGCTGGTTGACACTCGGTGGTCATGGGATGTTCCTCGCCGTGGCGTTGTAATGTCTCACATGTCGGCGTTCAAAGAACCAGTGGAGTGAAAGACTTTGGCCAAATGTTTTTGAGTGGAATTATGCGCTGCTCCGCACACACACACACACACTTTTCCACTTCACCAGTCTTCTTAACAAGCCTTGCCACTGCCTGTGCGCACACGCTCCCATGCACATACACACAATGCTACACAAATGGAAATTCTCAGGGTCGGATTTGATATCTACAGCAACCGATCTCATGACTGTGGAACTCTGTGTTAAATCGGAGCTATTCTAACCTTTAATGATGGGGACCTTTTTTCTTTTAGTAGCTGCTGAAACTCACACAAATAGAAATAAAACCTAAACGAGCCACTAGTTGTGCGACGAGGGAAGCGAGGCAACAGTGGTATTTCTTTTGTGGCACATTAAAAATGCATGCTACACCACACATGCTGCCTCGCTTGATAATACTGGTTGGCATTTTTGTTCTTTATAGCTTCTAGTAGTCCCCAAGGAGCCAGCCTGTGCCAGACAAACTTGTGGAAGAGGTGGCACGATCCCAGCCACACACACACACACACACACACACACACACACACACAGAAAAAATAAAGCCTAAAGCCTGGTTCATGATTCATGTGGAATGAAATGCAGGAGTGTGTGCATGATGCAACTGTGGCTGTACCAGGCGAGAGAGGCTGTGCTCGAGACAAGAACATGCAATAACAACAAATTATTTTCACAATAACCATCAGAGCATTATCTCAATATTGATGTGTCAACGTATTATCCACATTTCACTGAGCTGACTGAAGCAGCTTGCTTCCATTTCTACACAGGAAAGAAAACTGTTGGGGCAAAGATGTTCCAGTATCAGATAATCTGTCAATGTTTTACTTTCTTGGATAAAATATCACCAATTTGCCAACATTTTTGGGGAGAAAATCACTTCTTCGCTCCAACCAGGAGAAGTACAGACAGTTTTATCTGAGGGAGACGTGGTATCACATGCATACATGATTGGCAATGCCTAAGACACAATATTCAGCACTATCTGAGGAAGTTTGAGGCTGGTCTCATACCAGAACATCTCTAGAACATACGAGTGAATGTTCCTTCAGTGTGTCCTCTGAGCTGTGCGTAGCCTTTAGTCTAATATCAGCTAACGATGAGTTTTTCTGCTTTGACAACTTCAAGGAGGACCTTGTCACAAACCCCCTCCCCCCCCCTCCATTTATTGGGTGGTTATGTTAAATTGATTCGGTGCTGGCAACATAAAGCAGGACTCATTACTCATGTGTATTGATACTCTGTCGGCTTCCAGCACAAACTAAATTTCCATTAAGTTACATGATGGGTCGAACTTTCAGCTGCCTTCGGTTATTGTTTTTTTCAGTTCCAGCACATAAAAGCCTGCCTAGATCAAAGGTGCAGTAGATGACTGTGGGATTCCTTTGCCGCTGAATACAATGCTCTGTGTGTTGCCATACCGACCCCAGCCTTCTGGATTCGTTGTCGTGTGAAGCAGCTTCTGACCCGTGACAGTGTCTCCGGGTTTACGTAAAAGACGTGTTTGTGCATAAATCAACTCAATGAGAATAATGGGAATGGCGTTTTGGTTTGATTTAACTTTGAAAATACTTGTTATGATATCAGAAGACCGTAAGTGGCTTCTTAAACCTATTCATGTTTTAACAGGACTTGTCACAGGCTGCCAACGACTGAAACCATGTTGTTTTTGCAGCTGCCTTCAAGTACAAGAGGAATACTGTTGTGATGTCTGAATGTATCAATGTGACAACAGGCTGGTGTCACTGTGATTAATCCCTTTCCTCCGCAGGCTTGTCACCTTTATAACAAAGCAACAATACCAGATGCCAAAGCCAGCCCACACGTCTATTGTTATAATTACCTGACCTTCAAATCCACATTAATGAGCCCAGGATGATCCCATTCTCTTTCATCATTTGGCTTCCGAGCCCTCCTTTTATCTAACAAGGTCACCTTTCACAGCACTGCTTCTCCCTGAAATACACATCCCCCTCATAAATATACATCTACCTGCATCTGCTAACCCCCCACCCCCCCACTCCTGAGAAGGGAGCTTGGAGAAATTACAAGAAAATAAAGCTGTAGGTGGGCTCGGCAAAGCGCCGGTTTGTGTTTCTTCTGAAGTTGACACCAAGGGAAAGTCAATGCCACTGAAGTAAGACACAGAAAACAACTTTCTAGGAGATCAAGGGTTACCTCAAGATTCTGCTAAGAACCGACACTATGACCATAAGGGAGAGAGACTTACCACAAGAGCTCTGAAGACTGAAGATAATTAATTAAGTGGTTTCAATCTGTTCCCATTATTTGAATCACAAACCACTGTGGCAACGCAACCAAGATATCTGTGGTTAGTGGGAAAGCACAATAACAGAAAAACAACACATTCAATTATTTATTTGTTGTATTATATTTCACCTCCAGTAGGAGAGAGGGGCCGTGGTTGACTTTAGAGAATTTGGAAAGAATGTAGTGAATGCACCATATTTTAAGTCTTTGAGAGTCGTGCCAGAAAATCTGTGACAACATAAATCTAAATATTAAAACTTGTCATCCGAAGAGAGAAACGTGTCACAAACGGACAAAAGAAATGCACTGATGAAATGTATAGGGCTTTACGGTAGAATACTCTCAGAGATTTGAAAGTATATCTTCTTATTTTAGAGCAGCTCTTTGCTCCACGGCCTGAGGCGATCATTCAGCAAACTAAAAATACATGAGACATTTACAGAACGAACAATTTAACTGTTGATTAAGACATGAGCTGAAAAAAAAAAAAATCCATGCAGAAATGAAGGCGGGCTTTATTCACTGGGAAAAAGTAAAGTTGTAATATAGAGAATCTTAAATATCTCAGCAAGATATTCCAAATGATATTCGCCAATTCAGTGCGTGTGTGCCGCCTCTGGAGAGGCACAGTCATTTTCTGGTTGAGATGAAATAGGTTATCTGCAGACTTCACTGGGCGCACGTCACTGTGGAGCACTGGTGGGATTTGGACCAGCAGCTGCATATTACGGATTTATCCAGTCTCATTTCTGGATTTATCGGCCTGCGTTAACGTAGCCTCTCCCTGACTGGTGATCAGGCTTGTTGGTGTGGTAAAGACCTACATGGCTCCTCGGGGCCTTCACAGTCCACTACCCCCAGCTAGGTACCCGCCAGGCAGCCAGACAGTTCACCTCACTGTATCCAAAATAACGTGGCTGGGACGGAGAGCCAGGACAGCATTAAATTGGAGAGCCACAGTAACTGAAGTGTGATTTTTGAATCGACTCCTTTTTACATATCACTGCTTCCTCTTTGCTGAAAATAGATGTCTGGCAACGAGGGTCTTGGCCTTAATAGCCGGGCCGGAGGATGCGCACTCAGAATTAGAAGCTCATGTAGCTGAAGAACACCGCATTATGGAGGAGAGCATTGTCTTTCTGGCACTAAATGTATTTGAACTTCTCTTACTTCCTTAGCAAAAAGCACTTAACCGGCACTTAAGAGAATCCATTCTCACCAGCGTCTATTTGATCATAGCCACGCAAGTGTTGAGGTGATGTGTGAACAGCTCCCCGGCTTCAGAAGTGCACGTTTATGTCAGCTCCTTTTCTACAGAGATCGCATCGGCATTAGGAAAGGACCCCTCGTTAAGCCACGGATACTTGTTTACAGTCAAACAAATAAAGCCTGTGTACCATCCATTTAACATGACTGTGTGAATCTGGTACGAAAGTGTACATTTTTACAGTACATAAAGTAACATGCCCCAGTACATCTTCAGGCCCCTCGTTCCCAGGGGACCGCTGCCTGCCATCAGTCAAAAACAAGAATGCAACAATGAACGAGTGCATTTAAAAAGACATCTGATAGCGAGTGGTGGCCTGAGATGCATACAGAGGCCCATTCAGTGCCAGGTGTGAAGTGATGCGAGGCAGGTTCAGTGATCTCATATCACAGGCCAGAAAAATGTCACTTCAATTCTATAGAAAAGTCTATATATATCTACATCTATAAATGAAACGGAAGCCAGAGCTGTTAGCGTTTTGTTATTGCTTTCCTGCCGTGTAATTAGTCTTGCATTAAAGAGCACGACACAAACTAAGCATATGTGTATAGACAGTATAGATGTTGTACAGTGATACACAATGTCACAGAAATGGATTCATTATTTTGTGGTACAGTCAAAAAAGAAAAAAAGGAGTCTGTACCTCCAACAGCAAAATACTGTTTTCACCTGTATTATTATTAAAGTTGCTGCCTTTTGAGCAACAGCTGTTTTATCTCAGGTACAGATGTCACAGTCTCCAGCGATAATAGCGGAACACTGTTTTGAGCTTCTTTCTTTTGTATCATATATGGATCACACGGTGCTCACTTCCCCGAATCAAACATCTCTTCCCATAAACACACTCACACACAATCCCAGCGGATAAATTCTTGCTCTGCAGCCTTTTGTTGCAACAAAACAAGACAACCTGGTTCAATTGCTTATTCAAGGAGATTTTGAAAAAAGAAAAAAAAACATACACAGCCTCTGAAATAGTACAGCACGGTGCTGACACCATGAGAATTATACAATCAGACAGGCAGGAGTGGTTTTCCTTTGGCAGCTTCTCCAAATAATCCTGAGCCTGAATAAACCGGTGAGATGAACAAGTGAGCGTTTAAGAGTTAAATATTCCATCTTTCAGGATTTTTTCCCCACCATGGTTCGTCATGTTCTGCTTACAGACTCATTCGGTTCATGTCAACTGGCTTGATTTCATCCATCTGTCTTCTCGAATCAAGTTTACAGTGTTCCTCACTTGTCAGAAAGCATCCTACGCCCTGTCATCCTCTGACTACCTTTTAATGGCATCTAAACAGAGAACCTCTTTAACCCGTCGGAGGCTATTAGACGGAGAACAATGCAAGGTCTCCTCTCATCCACATTTGCCTGCAGTGAAATCATCAGATGTTGTGACCAGGAGTTGGCTTCCACGTAAACCATGAGCGCACAACCGCAAGCCTTTTTATCCGGTGCATAAATCTCAGAACTATTTTTTGCATCAGAAGGTGTTCCGCTTACATACGCACAGGAGAGCGGGACACATAATCAACCACATCAAACTAAATAATTGACAGATGTGTAGCTGGCGGAGAGACTGGAACAGTCATCTTGGGGATACTTAACTAGGAGAATAGACTGGCAATGGTTATATCTCTCTAAATGATATTGCCGTCCTCCTGCTGAACTTCGCAGCGCTGCTTAATTGCAGCCATTGGCTTGCCTCCAAGCTCTTTATTTCTTCCCTATACACCCCAACACACAGCCATCATAGCCACCTTATATGCTGGGCTGTGTACTAAAGCCAAGATTTACACGTGATTTTCTCCCACTGATTAAAAGCATGTACATGAACGGTTGCCGGGAACGTAAATAAGCCTGTGTTCGTGAGGCCTTAAGATTTCCTGTTGGCTTTTGAGAAATGCCTGTAAGAGTCAGAGACCTTAAGTGAGGCCTTAAGTTTAAGTGAGGATGCCAGCACAAACAGACGACGGCACAGACGCCTCTGTGTCTTTCTCAACATCTATTATTAGAGGCGAGCGGCGAAAGAATATGGGTAATGACGAGAAGAGACCCCGCGGCACCTCCAGCCAAACCCTCTGTGGTTTTTACATGAGACTGTCAGTTTTAATGTTCCTGTGTTAGAGCCTCTACAATAGGGGGGTGGGGCGGCGGGCGCAGGCTGCTTCACTTTGACAGCTCCGAAAAACACCAATCAAACACTAAATTGCGCAGGAACACTAGCCACATTGTGAGGCGCCTGTCGCTGCAGATCCAGTTCATGTGCAGAAGGAAAAGAGTCCATCTGACGCTCGGATACAAAGAGGAACTGTGCGGCTGACTGGAGAGCCGAATGTTAGAAGTTGAGGGGAACACACGGGGAGGCACCCTGCGAGGATTCATTTAACTCACTTCACTTAATAATTCCTTATCCCTGCACTTAGCCTAATAGATGGAAACGTGCCACAGTGCGGAACATGAAATCAGCATTACTAATCCAACAGTATGACTCCATTTGAACCGCCTTCAGAGGACATTTCCTCGAGACAGAGATCCCAGAGTAAAACAATGAGTCCATCCCTGCCCTCACACCATGCCTACGAAAAGACTACTGGCAGCTGGGAAAGTGGAAATGAGGAGAACCTGGATGTGCCTTGAAAAAGAAGCCGTGAGAAAGGATGGGATGAGATAGAGGAAATGACTAAACCATCACTGTCTCTGTCCGGGGCCCTGTCACAGAGCCTGTCACTGAGCGTTCACATGAGACCACGTTCCATGGTGTGTGCTGAGACCGTCCTCACTGGCCGATCACTAAATGTAATCAGCCCTCACCGATCCAGCGAGAGCCAGGGAGGGTTATTGGTTTGACACAACACAGAGCACTGGTCACTTATTCATTTATCACAGTACAAAACTGAAAATATTTCCAGAGGACCATGTGATATGAACTTGTAGAAACAAAAAACTATTGAAAGCTAATTTTAGAAAGTTCCGTGTGACATTGCACGTCAATTTCAATATCAGAACGATAAAACCTTAAAACAAGAGTGAAACAGAAAAAAGGCAGGAGACAGATATTTTGATGGGGGACACACAGGCAATATTTCCACAATGATAATACCTCAGATCTAACTGGATGCTAGTAGCTAGTGCACTTCTCTTTCATTTAATATGGTGGAAGAAGCCAAAATCAACCAGCTGTCCCTCAGATCGGCACTCTGAAAGCTGTTACTGGGGACATGAAAGCTATTGCAGTTGAAGTCTTAATAAGGCAAATGGCTGCACAGAAAATGAGCTTTGGAAAATTCATGCCAACAATAATGTCAGAGGGCAGACACACCGTCTGTGTAACCACACAGTCTGCACAAGTCAACAAGACCTTTTCGTTGTCAGGCTCGTTCAATAATACCTATAGTTACACAGGCGGCGCCTAGTACGAGAAGCACTCAGCAGTAACCTTGCATCCCAAGGACACATCATTTGAAATGCATTGGGTGCCTGCTGTGATCTATCCTTTTTTCCCCAGAATTAACCTCAGCTAGTCTTTCCTGTCACCGACCAATCAGGGAGTATGAGCAGGGACAGGTCCCAAGTCCCGACACACAAATATACAGCACTTCTCCGTCTGCCTTTTCTATGTTTACCAGCTCGCCGGACAGGAGGCGAACGTGACAAATTGCTTGAAAGATCTCGCAGGTCAGTCGGCCGCACGTTTGACAAATACAATCTAATTGAGAAATGCTTGAATGGAAAAAAAAAGTCTTTTTTGGGGAGGGGACTTGCAAGGGACGGAAACATCTGCGCGACCTCTATTAAAGGCAAAGATCCATCTGTATTCCAAGGTAACCTCAACCAGGAGCCAGTCCGGTCAGTGAGCGAAAGGGCTCCTGTCCATGTGTCTCCCAATAGTAAATGTGAGTGCATTGTGGAGAGGAGAGGAAGCTGAAGCCACAGATGGCTAAAAGCGTACATGATTAAAATGTAATTCAGTTAGATGGATGAATGACCTAAGTGGAATCGGCAGCTGCACAGGTCGACTAAGTTTGTCTAACATCAGCAGCTTTTGATTTCTCTCGCACCATCACAGTTGACACCAGTGAGAAATCTTTTTAAAGAGAGTTAAGCCAACGATTAATCCAAAGATGCATCCGCCGCATGGCTTTACATTGTACTTGAAGAATTTGCGTATAAACAGACCACAAAATACTAACAAAAGCTGACACAATTTTCAAAAGCGGAGCCAAAGTCTTACAATCTTTTTTTTTTAATTAAATGCCAAGACGGAGGCATCCTTTTACAGCCTAATAACCATTGCTCTGCTAAATTCAGATTTGGCATCAGATTAGCGTCTTTGAGCTTTTTCCCCCAAAATATGTTCAAAGAATGCGACACTTTCTGGATTAAGGCGCCACTTCAAAGAAGAGAGAGACTACGTGATCATTAAAGGAAGTTCTAATTACGGAGGAGCCACCAGTAAAGGGCCGGTGCTAGCTCTCGCTGCATTCATCATTTATGAAGCCGGATTACACTTCTCCACGTCTCCAAAGTGTTTAATTGGTTTATCTCTTCTGCTGCAGACGGAAACACAAAAGAAACACGGCTCTTTCAGAGGAGCACTGTCTGACGAGCACGCACGAGTCGGCGTCGCACACAGAAGTCACGTAGACATGATAGTTCACATATATGAGTCACTGAAGGAATATCTTGTTTAGAGTCACACCAGTTTGATTTAGAGATGTATTCAAATATATCCTTCATACAAATTGAAAAAAAAAAAAAAAAAAAACATCCCACATGGTGATTCCCACTGTGTGTCTCAGAGTAGTCCTAATAATGGCGTCTGGAGCCTATGACAGCTTGTCTGATGAAATAAACCCTTCACTTGTGTCACCAATATGTTTTTTTTTTTTTGCCACTGCAGGAGCTCTTATTTATGAGTAATACAAGGGAAGCAGATGCCTCCTGCCCACTGCTGCAGCGTGCAAAAGAGGATGTCGTTTAATCTTCACTTCAATCTTTAATGAGATCTGATGCAGGATGAGGCGGGATCCTGTGGTAGCTGCTGGAACACGAGGCAGGCTCCACCAAAGTGCACATGGTAATGGTGTGGGATACAGTGATATGCACAAACCATTACGGGCTGCAGCGTTTGTGATCAGCTGTGTTCGTCGGCCAAAGATTTGAGGGAGAGAGGAAGTGGAAGAGGATTTCAGAGGAACCAGAAAACAAGGGCGGAGGAAACTCAAGAGCAGAGACCAGTCGTGCAGGATTGGCTTCTTCACCATATTCTTCACTGTGGCGTGGTCAGGGTTCCTTATTGTGTTAGCATGTCTGCTTCGTGCGTGCGCTGGGAAAGATGCACTGGTGATTGACGGGAGTAGATCTCCTGATATTTTCTCTTTTAGCAAACATTTGTACAACAGCCTCGGTGGACATACAGTACACTCAATTCAGTCCCACCTCTTCCCTGCAGCCTTTGAGGTATTTAAAAAAAAAAAAGACATTATCTTCCAGCTCTGTGGGCAGCTCAGTGGGCAGTGATACCCTGTCAATACCTCTCTTTACCTCTCCTCTCCCTCACTGCTCAAAGAAAGGGAGCATTCATCCTCCAATTTGGCCTAATCAAGTTTGAATTGAGTTAACGGCCGCGTGACATTCTTCTCTGGCAGCCTGGTTGCAGATATGTAATCTCCAGTGGTGTCTCTTGGGCATTTTTAACTCATACATAAATACAGGGATTGTCTCCTGCAAATATATAATGTGTCACTGCTGGCCAGACAGCAGGTATTGGTTACAGCCACCCAGTCTAGACAGGCGGCATACTTGCTTTGAGAAAAATGATATGTATTTATGTGTTTTCTCTTTTTTCCCCCAACAGAGACATGGAGGAAATAAATGAATGATTCTAGGAATATATCTTACAAACAAATGCATGGTGCCTCTTCTTGCCAACATACACATGCAGCAGGAGCCAATGGACATTTCTCATATCGCATGCTAACAGTTGTGTGGCTCTGTGAGGGCCTGCGCTCCATATGGGAGGTTGATTAAGCAGGAGGCTACGTTCAAGCTCGCAGCCCAAAGGACAAGGAAAAAAAAAAGGGGGAGGGGTCCCATTGTGGCAGCCCACTGGCCCGCAGTGTCTTTTGCTCGGCTAATGTAATCTATGATCTCTCCCGTCCCAATTAAAAGACAAAATGGCCTCAGAACAGCTGTAAAGGGAGGCCTCGCAGGAGTGCACTAACCGCTGTTAATGTCAGAAGTCTCGTTTAAAGAGCAGCATCTGTTTACGCTCCGCGCAGGCCTCATGCTTCCGAGCCCACTGACAGCAGAACCAACCCTGCCCATCTGGAGCCATGCAGCAAATAACTCTGTCCCCAACTCACACAATGGACTGACAAAAAACAGTGGCTTTGAATGTTTCATGAACTTGTTTTGAGGTTAAATACCCACACATAAATGTGTGTAATATGTTAAGGCTAAAATCAAAGTACTTCACGGCATCAATATATGGAAGAAAAAGAGCTACTATTAATAAAGGTTATATCATGAGGAGCAGCAGAAATAATATTTGTATAGGTGTTAATAACAAAGTATGGTGTATGAAAGTGAGGGAGGTTTCAAAGGCTTCCTGGTTGCAAACAGGAACCAACACATGACACACAGCCCGAGTTAATTGTGAATTAGTGTACGTGTGCGATTCCCAGAGCTATTCAGATGAGCCCATCTGTGATTTCCTTTAACTTGTGTAAGTTTTCAGGGCCCGGGAGCCCGCAGCTCGCTGTCAGAGCTCCCTGCAGTTGGTCCAACAGAAACACAGCACTGCTCAATCTGATTCAAGGAACAGGAAACAGCAGTGCATGCAGCCAGGAAATGGGCTGCCAAGTGAGAGAACAGGAGGCCCAGGAAAGAAAGAAAAAAAGCACATTAGTTTAGGAAGAAGACAGTGGGAG
Source organism: Pseudorhombus dupliciocellatus (assembly GCA_016785235.1). Taxonomy (NCBI): domain Eukaryota; kingdom Metazoa; phylum Chordata; class Actinopteri; order Pleuronectiformes; family Paralichthyidae; genus Pseudorhombus; species Pseudorhombus dupliciocellatus. The sequence continues at coordinate 1,811,094 of JAFBJW010000127.1, read as the reverse complement.
GATGTTCACTTCAGCAAATCTGATCACATAATTCCATTGTTCAGTGGCTTTCAAGAGGAAGTGTGTCCACACATGTCTGCTGCTCTCAGAAAGGCCTGTGAACACCCATTATGTCACTCTGCAGACATGGATGGTCACTTATCAGAACACCAAACATTTAAATAAACTTCTGGATGACTTTGGGACTTCTATGCATGAGGGCACTACCAAATATATTTTTGAGGCACTTCACATCTGATAGTAAATTGAGGGTGTTGATAGAGTCGCTGATCAATACCAATGACAAATCGTTACTTCAGCCGCTACAGAGAGTATTGGCTTTTTCAAAACTCACTATCCAGACCTGTTAAACATTAAGCTGTTTAGACTGAAAACTGCTCTTGAATGGGGAGAGGTGTATGATGTGTACATCTAGGGTCAGGCTGATGGACGATGGCTGCAGAGCCCCCCCACCCTGCCAGTACAATAATTATCTCAGAGAAAAAAACATTAGTTTAGTCAGATTCATGATGTATTTGAATCAGTGAAGTCTCCTAATATCTGCCATCTCTCTGTATTTCCTCGTGACTGATGCAACGTTATTTTAAAGCCACCGTAAATCAAATTCTACATTGATGTACTCTTTTCGGTGTCTTACTGAATACAGAATCCTTAAAATGTCTTTACTGTCATTTTCCACCTAATTTTGTACGTCACTGTCTGCCATTGGTCGACAGGCTATTTTGATTGGTTGCACTTTTGTGGCGCATGTGTGAATATTCTGCCTATGTTCTGTTTTCATTCCTTATTTCCACTTTGAACCTTAAGTAGATAAAGCAGCTGCTACACCCCGATGAAACAATTCCAGTCTCTGTCAAACGTGCGCCTGATGCACAGATTCTATTTCCCCCCATGCAGCTTTAGTGCAAGAACGGTTCCCCAGTACCTATGGTAATTTTATATATATATATACACACGCTTCACTGTGTTGTTCCTTCTGCCTCAAGTAAATGTGTGGACCATTATCAAATATATTGGCCTGATTTATCACAGCTGTACACATTCACCGACTCATCGGAAACAACAGCGGAGAGCATCTGGTCAGTGTGCGTTCTCAGCAGCTTCCAGGTAGCCCTTATTACCGAAGAAGTATTGGTAATCACGTTTATCACAAAACTGCAATTTCCATATGTCTGTCAGGGAAATAACTTGGCTTCCAGAGCCGGTGGCAGCTGACACCAAGGCAATAATTACGGTATGCAGAAACACGGGAATCCGGAGTATCAGCAGATCATTATCTCTGCTAAACATTTCCTTGAATTGGTAAAACTGTGCTCATTAGCAGGTGTAATAATTTGGGTATTTCCATGTAAACAAGAACCCTGTAGAGCTGATTGCAGTTGTTTCGTGAACATCTCAACAGCTTACGTCTGGCATTGTGATTCCCAAACATGTGACAGAGAACCAGGGGTCAGATCTATGCGGTTAACACAGACTCCATCCTGCAGTCAGTGGGATGCAGGTTTCCAGTGTGCAGTGGTGTCCAAGCCAATGCATAGAAAACAACCCTGAACCAACCATGTGATGCAGTGTAACGTTAATTTAACGCATTATGTGTCACAACTAATGTTAAAGAGAAATGTGTGATTGTCATGTTTGTGAATTAGTAGAATGCATAGGTACTCTATTTATCCCAAACTGGGAAACTGAGTTTACTACCAGGGCATTACATCAGTGGGCCAATGAACCATCAAAAGACCAATAGCATGAATTGATTCCTTTGTTCATTCGTTGGATTATTTCTGCATGAACGCTGATTGAAGGGGGAAATAATCAAAATGCTGCTTTTATCTGCATTTAACTGCAAATTGTTGTTTGCCATCGCGTTCCTAACTGCAACTGCTCGTTCAGAGCAGAAAGTGAATGGATCTCATGAGACTTAAAGGTTTAAATACAACTGGATTCATCTGCTTAGAAATAAGAAATCATTGTGGTTTCCAACATCGACACCCTGACAACACTGAATATTTGGTTCAGTTTTTTCATCTAATTTCAGGAAGATGATGATATTTCATTTGATTCCAACCTTGTGTAAAATATTTAAGAGAAAGCTTAGGATCAGGGCTGCAGTTCTCTGGTGCCTTGTGTAACAGAGGCCCTTGATTATATTGAGCAATTTATAATTTTAAACGTTGAAAAACAAAAGAGAGCAATATCCTTGACACACGGCCAAGGGCGTTCCAAATGCAAGCATGCGAGGAGGCGTTTAGCCTGGGTCAGGACGAGATGTTTGGCGTTAGATTTACAACCTTGTGATAAAATATTCAAGGAAGTTATTGCAGCTTCAGGTGGAGGAGACTGACAGGTTAGGAGCTTGTGGGGACGATGAGCTCCATGTGGAATCAAACAGGATTTTAGGATTTCTCTTTGTAGTGGGATATTTTATTAAGGAAGAAAGAAGATCTCGCCGCTTTGATCGTGGGGTTAAGGGCACCCGTACGTTTCTGAGTTGCAGTCTAGCTTTGGGATGGGAAGTGTTTAAAAGGAGCCAAGGAATGAGTGTTAGACGACTGGACTAGGGTGTCCTTAAAAACAATGCCCCTGTCACATACCACAGAAATTGACAGCTACAGCCCCATTTATGAAATGGGTACGTATCAGATGGCAAGACCACTGAGACTCCAAACTAAAACAAATGTCAAATAAAATGTATTTGTATTCACTGAGACATAAATCCTCTGAGACAAAAAGTTCAATATCTATACCATGTGTGAAAACAAGATCCAGAGCGTGACCCCCTGTGTGTGTGTGTGTGTGTGGCGTGTGTGCGTGTTGAGCTTGCTGCTGAAAACACTAGATGCAGGAAAGAAAAAACAATTAAGATTGAAATAAAACAAATTGCATTTAGCCGAGCGACCTCTGGATATTTGTAATTCTGAAGAAAAGCGTGGCTCGGTGCTTTCCCTCCGACACATACATTTGTTTCAGTAATACCAGGCAAACACCACCGCCCGTCATCAGGGCTGTACTTACAAAAGAGCTGTGTAAAAACACAAAGCTCAATTAAATGGGAATAATTCAAATGACTTGAGGATAATTAGCCATAGATTTCAAACATAAACAAGCGGAATGGGGAATAGATGGCTGCAGTAACAGCGTGAGCGGACAGAAACTAATTAAACGAGCACAACTGATCGGGCAGGGGATGAACATAGGATAGGAAGGGCCCTGAGAGAGTGAGGGGCTCGGCAGACAGACGGGAGCTTCGTGAGAGCTACTAGTATGTCGTTATTTTAAAAGATGGAAATGATTCACATACGTGGGCTATAAAATGGGATGCTACGTTGCTCCGTTGCCACTTGTTAATTGTAAAATATTGGTGACGGAAAAAAGAAGGCATGTCACGTTGTTTGATGTGCTGCGATATCTTGAGTCTAATTTCGGATTTGAAATCAATCAGAGCGATGCCTGCTGCAGGAGTAAAATAAGAGCGCGTTGCCTAAATAATGACTAGACGAGCCATCGGTGTTTACCCTACTCTGAGGAACGCTATCTGCACCAAGCTGTCATCTTTCACGTCCTGCTCAAGTATTTTTGGCAGAACAAGCTCAATTATTTCCTCTGAGATTAATTGCCTCCTAACTTCATGACAGAATTTCAACAAAATGGGGCAGCATCAGAGGCATTTTCCTCTCCCCTCCTTATTGCCCTTGTTTGACTGCGTCGGCTTTAACTTTTGAAATGCACTGACTTGCTCAAGGTCTGTTTGGAGTCGGCGCGGGGTTTGTGCTTGAAAGCGTCAGGGTGGAAAAAGTGGCACATAAATTGTTATTCCATCACAAAGCACAGAAGCGAGATGGACAGGAGAGGCATTTGCTTATAGTCCACTTGGTGAGGAAAACTACAGAAACCAGATTATGGGCCCTGTGGGGAATTCTGTCCCATACATTTTAGCAGCTGGGTTTTAGAGAATCATCAATGCAAAGCAGGAGGAAAATTGAGAACAGCGTGGCTGTTTATTTTACGACATGTCTTTATTACGAAGAGGCAGGAAAGATGGTTACTCTGGAAATAAGAAGCAATATTGCAACACAGTCTACTGCAGCTTTATGCATGAAACAGGCCATATTTGTTAGTGCAAATTGTGGAATGTATCGAATTTGTCGTACGAGCCACAGTACTGTTGTTAGTGGTGTGTCAATGTGCAGATTGAAGTGATACCATCGAGCTACAAGTTCCCATTTAGTAATAAACAACATCTCTGGGATAATATGCGTGAGGACCGTCAGTTCAGGTGATCTATCTACATGACTTCTGTATCTGGGAAACATAAAGCCTACGAACAACTGAAGAACTCTTGGGTAAATAGCTGATTGCATTGCCTGTCGTTTTCAGATGAAAGAGGCTTAGATGGGTGTAGAATTTGAAGTGGCACAACATATTATTTCATTTGATTGCACAGGTTTCCTCACACCTAAGCATTTTGCACAGCACTTAAAATGAATGAATGGAAGAAAAAGAAAATGCTGAGTTCTTTACTCTGGAGAGAAAGGGAACCATACTGGCCTAAATTCAAGACAGTATTTGCCTTATATTTACATATTTTGAGGCTTAATGAGTACATGTTCATTCACAACAATAGATATTCTTTCTGAGCGGAGAGGTCCACAGTGTAACAGCAGCATAATCAGTGTTGCATTATGGGTGATTTGCAGCCGCGTGCTGCAAGACGAGAGTTGTGAAGCTGTGTATGGCGATGCTTTCGGAGTTTGCTTATGACCGTTTCGTTAAACTTGCCGGAGCCTGGGAGCTGCAGGGACTTCGCTGCAAAAATGAAACGGAGGAGCTGTCAAATGGGAAAGAATCAAGTCACAGATGATGAGCTCAAAAAAGAATGAAGTGTGAAGAAATGTTCAGAGCAGGAGAAAATAATTATCAGCTCGCAACAGTATCTCAGTCTAATGGCCGCTGGGACAGTGAGCTGCTGCCTGCAGACGGCCAACCAAACAAACAGGAGGCAGGATGAAAAAGTTGCAAGCAAGTCTCGTCTTAGCAGTGTTGTTTGGTGCAGCACACAGTGCAATCACTCACTGACTTTATCACAGAGCATTATGCGACACATTTGTCTGAGTGTAAAGTCAATATGAGTTTATTTCATCAAAACACACCGCTCGCCATCAATCTGATCCAATAACACACTGGCTTCATCTCAAATATGTTCCCCAAATATGCCACTGATATGCCAGAATATTTAGAATTATGAATGACTTCATAACTCATGCCATTTCATTCTGATGATCCGTGTGTCTAACAGCGCTGCAGCCTCCCGCGTGCCCCGTGTCCTTGTTTCCCAAATGATTGTGTTACATAAATAACGCTTTAGGCCAGAGTCTGAATTAGTACAGCGGGACATTTGTTCCACCTCCGATACGAGGGAGCTATTTACAGCTCAGCTCACTGTAAACGCATGACCTTCACTGTTTAAGTTCTCCACAGATGTGCAAACGGGAGCCATGCGCAGAGACTCCCGCCACCCCATGACGAGGCCTGGCGCTCCTGACCAAAGTTTTGAAACAGGAGCCCTTTGCACCAGTTAAAACTCATCTACTGCAAATAAACTCCAGTTCCCGAACAGCGCGGAAGAATCACGACAAACTACAGAATGATGATAGTAACTGCTAACAAATGAATGGCTACTTTGTTGCCGCTGTCTTGTGACCCCTCTCAGCTGAACTTTGGAGAGTATCACTTTGCAAAGTGCCAAAATCTGATAACTTAATTCAGGAGCAGCAGTGCCGCACTTAAAAAGAACCATTGTGCGCTCTGTATTGCACTTTTCTTTTCCACTCTCATTTGGAAAGGAGCATGCTCCTACCCTCTATCAAGGAAAGAAGAGGCGGTATTCCAAAAACTCTTCAGCGGAGGAAAAACACACAGTCTGAGTGGCTTAATCCCACACTTAATGGTGAAGTGTAGCAGGACACCATGCCTGGCTGCAGCCCTAATTGTCCAGAGAGAACAACTTTGTGTTGCTGTTAAATTCAATATCTCTTTAGTATCAATGAGATTCGGAGTCGGTGCTAAGAGGAACATTAAAGCCACATTGACAAGAGCATGTGAGATGTATTGTTTTTCCTATCCAAACATGTCATATCCAATTTTCCATCAGTGTAAATTCAATTCTAACCACCAGTACCATGCAACCTGATACACTGCATGTTTCTGCTCTTTTCCCAATAGGTACATGTTCCCTTCACCAGTAGCAATAAGAAACTTGATTTTGCATTTTGCCGGTATGCAAGTTAAAGAACCAGGTCGGTAGGTTTTCAATCCCTCATGGTGCAGTCGAGGATGTGGTTAGTTGTGAGGGACACATGCAGGGGTCTGTCTCATCTCCATTTTATGGGTCTTTGCTCAAGAGGATTAAAAACTCCTTAAGATGCTGGTATTACAGTTTTACAGTCCAACAGCCAAAGACTTAATGCTACTGGAAACCCTGTCCATTCCTAAAAAGAGCAAAAGGGACAACATAGGGGGGTTAAAGACGGGGAAGGGCTGAGCCTCAGCTAATGATGCTATGCGAGCGCAAGAGTACACAGGAAAAAAAGGATGCCTGACGGCTGACTGAATGACAGCTACACTGGCAAAAGGAGGATTAGGCCCTTGGATCAGGGAAATTCAACTTTGTGGGTTCGGGTAAAAGGAGTTAGAATAGTCACCCATGCCTGCTTCAACCCCGGCTTTGTCCTCAGAGACAATAGGCTTAGCTCCTCCGATGCACAGCGCTCTGGTTATGATCACAACCCATTGCTAATGCATTAGCGCTGCTCTTAAGACAGCAATTTACTGATTGCCATCGGTTTCAGATGTTGAATGAGCACCTTGAGTTGTCCATTTCGCAGAGCTTTGCTATGATGTGATTGGTGTGGGAGTCTCCGGGCGAAACGCGCCGACTGCTCCTGATCCACATGGATGAAAAACGCATACAGTGAGATGAAGTCGGGGAGGGGAAATAAATGAAGGTGGCTGAGGCCATTTCGTGTGGAGAATGAAGAGCTTTCGCGCCCGCATTCCGGCCTCTTCAGCTGCTACTGCTGCTGCTTTAAATGAAGCGCTTGGCTTGAAACGTGCTTCCTGGCTTGGAACTTCATGCAAATCTCCCAGTTGCCCTCTGACCTGCAGACAATAGTGGGGCACTACTTAGAGAGCACTCCCAGAGATTCTCCCCTGGATTCCAATTAGAAGGGCTTTAAATTGCCATACACAAGAGGCTAAATACAGGCCAAAGCATCTTAAGCTGCTCTGCATGCGCTGCATAGCCTGCTGCTTCCGTGGCAAAGACAGTGAGAAAGGTGATTAAATATTTCAAAACAGGCCTCCTGGAAGTGGATTGGTTTCAGAAGATTCACTATTACCCCGACCGGGGCGAGCGCAGATAAAAGGAAAAGTAATGGTCAAGGATGACAGGAAGAGCAGAGTATATTAGGCACGTGGCTGTTTGAGTGCACGTCCCACAGCACATTACACTTAAGGGTGAAAGCCAGCATGCCAATAAGTTAACTTTTTAACTTTTTTTTTTTTGCAGAATTATCTTAACTGACCACTGTTCTGCAGGCGGCATAAAATGTGGCAGGTGCTCTGCATTCTAATAAAAAAGGGATGCAGCAGTCACGATAAAAACGCAGCCTGTTCCAACACATAATCCTGAGGCACAGGGCCAACCGTACTGTACAGTGTATGCACAAGCAGTAAAGCTGTACCCCTGCAAGATAAAGGGCTGCATTTACCCCTCACAGCAAACACAAGTCAGGGCTCCTACAAATTAAGCTTGTTGGGTTTGGAGGAATAATGTGTGAACTGTGGCTAGGCAAACGCGTTGAAGATGCTACACAAGGACGGGCCCTATAAAAGCTTCGGATTTATTTTGTGAGTGCACAGTATAAACTGCACATGTGGGCCGGTTCGTGGTTTCTTCTTGCTATCAGACTGTGAACTCTCTGCAACCGAGTGAATGAGGACGCCGAAGCATTTAATAGAGCTGCAGTGGAAAATATGAAGGCAGCATCCTGATAGCAAGAAAAAGCTCTTCTTTGTTTGCTGCTGGACACGGTGAGAAAACGTTTCAGTTTGAGACTGCTTAACAAGAAGAGGACCAAGGGCAGGAAATAAACAAGGTGCACAAAACACACACAGCTCGGTGAGTAGCCAGGCATGGATGCAGTGCGCCATTTGCAGTTCTGTTGAGTCGTCTCTCGTTTGAGACCAACACAAGCACTTTTAATCACACTCTGTGTTCCTTTCCAATTCAATCTGACAACAAGAGCTTCTTTCATTTCTCTTTATTCCATCTCAAGAACTAGACAGTTGTGAAGCAGTCACTTAAATAAACAGTGCACTTTGCCTGAAAGGTCACAGGTGCTTATCAGACTGTGAGGGCTGCTCGCTTTGGATCCGAGCAAATGCTCCGAGAGGCAGCGCAAATGAGACGAACCATATAAAAGATGGGCTGTGACAGCGCGGGTACATACAGCAAGACATGCATAAAGATTTCACTTAAAGCTTGGCAAAGCACTTATCACCTGTCACTTTGACCGAGCATCTGCTTGCCAATCCATTTGAGTGCTCAGGTAGGTTGTCTTTAACCGCCCCCCTCTCCACCATCTCATCAGAGATGCATTGAAATTCAATCTCTTGCATGGAATCAATGGGTTTGTGGGGAATTACCTGAGCAGATTAGAGCTGCAGGCAGCTGGAGAGCGCCAGCGTCTGATCATTCCAGCTTTTCCTGCTCTGTTTGCTCCCCCACCGCACTTAAGCTAAATTACTAATTACGGTCACACAGCCAATCTCACCACGACCACCGTGAAGCCAAAGACACACCTGCAGAAGCGTCGCAAACAAACAGCTAGTTTAGTGCTGCACCAACTCCTGACAAGTTAATGAGGAAAAAAAAGGCCTCTTCTATAATTACCGTGTGAAACCTGGTGGAATTAAAGCGGACAACACAACACAGCCAAAAGTGTAAAATCGGAACCAGTGTTTCCCAAGTGTCGGTCCATCGGCACAGTCAGGCTGCTCATGGAAAATCTTCTCTTGCAGCTAAAACCTGTTTGTTTGTTTGTTCAAACTGAGTCTGATATTAAACCAAAATACTTCAGTGAATATACACTTTCAGTATTGTTAAAACAAACAGTTCCAAATTTTTATCTCAACTTCGCACTTAAAATTTTGTTGGCAGAGAAAGAGGAAAACATGACGATCCTAAACTATTAAATTAACCTGAGCAACAGAGGAGTAAAAAAAAGAATTCAGGTTGTGGAATCTGGAACATTACTGCAAGTTACAGCAGTGCCTGCGTGATATTTAGTATCTGAGGGTCGTTCTCCATCATCATTCTGGTGCCAGCACCGAAGAAGAGCAGCATGAAGTTGAATACAATGACGATTTGAAAGAAACAGTGTCCCCAGTTCTCTGGCACGCAGTGATGGATGGATTTGATCGTTTCTTCCACAGTTAAATTGCTTACCTCCATGAACAACAGTCAACGCCAGCACTATAGGCGCCTCACGCTCTCATCAATCAAGTGGACCCCACTTACCATCATCTCATTTCTCTCATCGTTTCATCATTTATGAGTTCTGACAATTATAATTATAATTGTTATTATATGTCAAGCATTGCTCCAGCTTTATTTATGGCTCACATTCTGTAGTTCAGGCAGCTGGCAGACGAAAAGTTTCTCATTCAGGAGGATTTGCCCTAATGATTAATGTGAGAGCGGTCTGCAAAACAGAGAGAAAGAAAATCCAAATCAAAACATTTTTAAAACTCGGTTCACTTGTTGCGAGAAGAATTTGTCCACAGCTCAAACAGGCTCATTTGCATATAAACCATTTCCATGGTTTATTAAACTGATTTTCTTTCCAAATGATAACAAATGAGAACTTTATCACAGCGCTGTGCCAAGACAGGAAAAATATTCCCTTCTAAAGAATCTCTCTTTCACACGTGCATTTAAACTTGCGCTCGCCGTGGCCTCATCGACAGTGCTGCCGTGTTCAACGGAGGGTTGAGCCGTGTTGAAGTGGAGAGGTCTGTGCGAGTCAGACAACTTGCATCACTCACTCACGAAAATAGCCTCAAGGTCTTTTTCCAACATGTCGCAGACGTGTAGCATCGAATTGATAGTGCATTTATGGAGCATGTCTCAAAGACGCATAAAGATCAAATTACTTCCTGTGTCTGCATAGTCTGGAGGGGGCGCATGACATACATTTTGATCTATGGCGATGTTTGTAAGGTCCAATTTGCAGCCATGCAATTCCTCTCATGGATAGATATGACTACGTCCATGTTCGTGTCTGAGGTGGTGTATATGTGAGCACGTCAGAGTGGAAGCCTCTTGTCTTTCTGCGGACTGGAGCAGAGAACACAGCAGGAGGACCCCCGCTCTGTATTCAGTGCATGCAACAGGGAGGCTTGATGATGCTTCTAACACATGGCAGAAGCTAAAAAAAAAGGATATATAGATATGTCTTAATGTGAAAAGCAGAGCCAGACATGTAGAGGACCACATGCTGTACACAGAATCATGATCCCCGCAGCAGAAACTGATACACGCCCGCTGGACGACCCATCAGATGGATTCCTTGTATAGGATTTGTTGCTGTTGGAGGAGCAGCTGAGTGCTGCAGACACTGGGAAGGAAGCAGTGATGTATTTACTGCCGCACATGTACGTCCTGCCGAAAATGCTGCACAATCTTGTCACCACAAAGTCTTTTTTCGCCGAGAGATGTTTCTTTATGTGCATCTCTGATGGTGAGTCCAATGGGGGATGCCCTGCTGTGCACATGCAACAACTTTATGCACCCCTACTGGTGTAATGCAAAAATGTCCAAAATGTGTGAAATGTGGCGCGTCTCACGCTGACATTTACATTCAAACATGCATCTCCTCCAGAGGAAATACAGAACAGCTTCTGATTCCAGTGCATGTCCAAAAGCAGCTCTAGCATCATTGTCTGGAAATCACCCAGACAGCTGTGATGAAGACTGAAAGGCTGAATTTATTGTGTGAGATCAAATGAGGCAACGTTGGCATGACTAGAGAAATCCTGGCTCCAAAAGAAGTAGCCACATTTGGAAGGAAAGGGCTTGGCAGTTGTTCACTTGGCGAGCCATAAACACACAACTGGCTTTAGCTGCTGTCTCTCTCAAAGCAGCGCTGGCCGTCATTTGGCCTTCAAACGACAATGAAAAGCACAAGAACGTCACCGAGTGTGCTCAGTGCGGTTGGACGGTACTACACAGTCAATCTTTGATGTGTTCCAAGCGGCGCACATTTTCCATGTCACATGAATTTGTGAAGTTTGGACTTTGTCCCTCGAACCCCTGAGCCTCTCCGACCGTTCTGTTTGGGTTGACTCAGCCTGGTCACCATAGAAACATGGCTAAATGAGCAGAGTTTGTTAAACATGGCGGGGGCAAGGTCAGGCAGCCATGTGATGTGGGTGGCAGTGACAAATACCAGTGGGAAAAAAACTGTTTTTTAATCAAACTAACTAACAGAACCTCTACTGACCTAATAACTGTTTGTTGCAGTTACTTAATTTGAGCTGGGGAGCAACCGGAAGAGAAATTATCTTTTGTTGCTGACATCACAAGCGGAGCTGACTCGCAGACCTTATGTGGCGTGAAGGGATGCTTGACACTTGGATCCCCACAGTCAGGCCTCACAATGATAGAGACAGATATAAAGAGCTGCTCAGGTGAAACTGACTGCCGGCTATGTGGGAAGCTTCAAATGCCTGTCAAGACAGCGGGAGAACCCCCACACTGAGACTCTGCGGAGGATTCTGTGTTGCTGCATTCACAAGCACCACGCAGGGGTTCAACAGTCTTAGCTCCAATTATAACCCAGCAGATGACTGCACAGCGTACAGAGCACTGTTACACTACAATTTGGGGGGGGGAGGAATACTCGTCTTTTACTTGTGTGGCACTCTGCTTCAGATGTGACAAATGATGTGACTGATCCGCGCAAACCTGCTGACAGCTCTGATGACAGAAAATAACCATTCCTCACTTCACAGAATACGAATCTCCTGCTGGCGCAGCAAACGGTGAAGGCGTCTGGTGGGGAAACTAACTCAGTCAACTTCAGTCAGGTATTAATTGATAACTTAATATAGGCTTGGGTTGTGTTAAAGATATGTAGTTCTACCACATGTACTATTGCGCTGTGGATACAGTTAGCATATATCCAGAGTTTAAGAGAACTTACATATGACCTCTAGGGTCACCTACTAGGGTGGAACCCCAAACAGATAAACACCTACACCCATAGCTGACCCTTCTCTACTGCCTTTGCTAACAGCTGATATATATATTTACACACACACACACGTTACATGTGTAGGAGACAAGCTGTTATTTGAGCAGTTGTTGTGTTCATTTGAATGCACTAGCCTCTTTACACACACCCACTGCGGTCAAATGATGGCTCAGTTAGTACGGATGGGGATTAAAACTGATATACAGGCAAATGCTTAGCTGGAAAGAGATCCTGAAAATAAATTCTACGAGTAGTGGTATGTATTTTCACTGAGAATATGTTATAAACATATATGTGAGGAGATGAGGAATGAGACTGTGTGGTGAGAAGTGAGAATGCTCTTGTGGGTAAACACAGAGGAACAGACAAGAGGCCTCCTCCAGGGAATGCTAGATAATTCCCAATTGAGCCCACCGGCTCCCACCCACTCTCACAGACACAGGAGAGACAAGAGCAAGAATATTTATTAAGAGGATACTGAACTAATTAAGCGCCGTGGGGGAAGTGCATGCAGGTGTGGATTGCACCTGGTTTTTTAAAACCCCTGCTTCTCCACATCGCAGCCACGTTGAGACGCTCTCCCTTGCCGTGCCTGTGACGTCACGCCCCCCCCGCTCCTCCCACCACACCTCAGAGGCTCCACTGCAGCCGTGAAATTTGGCGGATTGGGAAGCCACGGACGCAAGAGAACAGACGGCAATCCACACCAGGAGAAGACACTCTTCCTGCTTGACTGGCAGATGAATCCCTGTTGCCTGGCTCCAAGCCTTCAATGCTAGACAGGAGAAATGTGCAAGGCAGAGTAAGAGGACCAAATGTGAAAACACAGCTGCTTTTCCCCTCTTTGAGACTGAAAGACACAACCTGTCGTCTGATAATGTCCTCCAGTACTCTCCAGGATCAAATGATTGAGGAAAAAAAAACTCCAGCTACTGTCTCCTGGCAGCAGGAGAAGCTGCTGGGGACAGATATCATTCCACATTATGAACAGCTGTTAATGCACTCCAACTTATAAGTCCAATTTCATTTTTACAAGTGTCCTGCCACAGTGCAGCTGCTGCAGATATGACTTCATTTCGGGGCATCACCTGTTGCTATGAAGTCAGAGTGAAGTATTAAGAGTGTTCGTGCATGTGTGTGTGCACGATTCAATGTGAATTAGTGGGAGCATGTGTTTTATCAGTTGCTGGCACTTGTTTGAATGGAGCCGAGATGAAAGCTTAGACAAACACGCGGGAATGTCAACGGAGCACTAAAGTCAACAGACAGAGCCCCGACTCTGCCAGGGACCCCTGTGAGAGAGGCCACCCCCCCCCCCCCCCCCCCCCCCCCCCCCCCCCCCCCCCCCCTGTGAGAGAGGCCCCCCCCCCCCCCCCCCACAACCCCAACATCACACGCACTCTTCCTCTCTAGCAACCTTCCACCACAAGACAGGAGGACATAACACAGGGACATCCATGTTGTCTGATACAGCCTGAAAGCAAGTGAAGAGAATGTGAATTACAAGACAGAGGCGACCCCCCCCCCCCCCCCCCCCCCCCCCCCCCCCCCCCACAAGACAGAGGCGCCCCCCCCCCCCCCCCACACACACACACACCCAGCCCCCAATGTCCAGCACAGGAGGGTCCACTCAGCTCACAGGATTACAGAAAGCTGGGGGAAGACACTGTCCAAACACACCACTGAACAAGTAGTCTGTCCATTACCATACCCCACTGCTGTCCATAAAAAGAAGAATCACAATTAGGACTCCTCCGTCCGTTACAAGCGGAATGACTGGTGCAGACAAAATATTCAAGGAAAGCTCCAGGTACTGGCTTTGAATACATTGTTGAGATTACAGCCTCATATTTTTGCCATGCTAATGTACTGTGAAGGCAGCAGAAGGGCAAACGGTAAAGCAGGCTGAGCAAACATCTCACCCCATTCAATTCAGAGCTGGAGCTTCACTTTTTTTTCCCCTCTTTGTCCGTTTTTGTGTGGGAAGCCAGCAGAGCGGGCCTGAATCCCTATTGACTCAATGTGCTGAGACGTTTTCCCTTTTACCAATGCTAAAGTAGGCATGAGCACTAATCCTTAGGGGTTAAATGGAGCCTCCTCTGGGGCTTCCCTATCCTGAGAGAGCTGTGGGGAGGGGGGGCGGCGGCTGCTGCTGCTACTGCTGCTACACTTTCATGTGTTTGGCTGAAATCTGGCTCAAGTTTTACAAACTAAGCAAAAGTGAATTTAATCAGGAAACTCGGCGATGCAACGCTGAAAGACTGGAGTCATGCAAGGATTCTCTCTCTCTGCCTACACCCAAGGCTTTCCCATGGCAGATGCACAGGTGAAAGGCATGAATATGAGAAATGCTGATGATGAAGACGATGATGATTAAACTTTAATGATCACGGGGAGGAAATTGGGTCACTGGGGCAGCAGCAGCGAGATCGTTACAGAACAATTCGTAATATGAAGACTTAAATAAGACCTGAGCACTGCGGCAGGCAACAGCAAAGATACGGATCCAAAGAAATGCTTAGCAAATGTTTGCAGCTATTCCATGTGGTACATGAAAGAATAAAGAACATGGCGTGCAGCTGCCATGCAGTGCATTATGGGGGTCGCGTGATTGTGGTAATGTGCATTGTAAACTGCTTAAATGGATCTGGATAGAATAGCTTTTGCAAACGATACAGTCAGAGTGATGGGTGCCTCCAAGCGGGAAATGCTGGCGTTTCCTGCATTAACAGTGACCTTTGAGGAGGCAGGGATGCATTTTTGAGAGGCTTGGGCAGCGTTGCGCTGAAACCTGATGCAAGCAGATACAGTTCAATCACCGCAGAGACTGTTCACCAATCGCCCTCTACAGAGAAAGAGTCCATTTCAAATCGCAGCCATTTTCACACCCAAGACCGAGACAACATCAGCAGCTGACAGCGTCTGGCAGCTCCTGCCCCCAGTGTTTTTCCTTATCGCTGTGTATACATTCGCATCTCCGTTATTGCCTCTGTGATTTATGTTGGTTATAATGACAATACTTCTATTTACCCAGCACATCTACCCAGGTCTGCTGTCGGTGATTTGCTGGTTGACTTCCTCTACCTTTTACTGGTTGTCTTTGATGGGTCAGCTTTAAGGAGTTGTTACTGCCCTGTGAAATATCACAGCTTTGCCTTTATTGTTCGTCTGTGAGATTGGAGCATAGAGAGGTATATTTCAAGGCCGTGATCTGCAAGACGGAAAGCTCCTCTCCTGGACACAGGCCTTAAAATACACAAAACAGATAAAAAACACGCTCTATATTCACAAGCAATACAAATCCGAGATGCTGATTATTTCTAAATGATACAAGCAAGTGGCGAGATGTCATTTGCATGTCTATACAAGCCCACTTGTCGTCATGTTTCATTTATATCAATGATCTGCTTTTTATCATGCTCCGCCACTAGCACCTATCAGCACTGGAGTGTGGTAAACCCTCCTGTGATGCTCTCCCAACATTCCCCTTCATCTATTCTGTGAAAGTTGTTTTTTGTGTATTTTCTCTGAAGGTTTCTTTTTAAACACTCTTGCCAGTTGTTTGTGTACAAAACTGATAGTTTATAGGAAACTTAAATCCATTTTACATCGAATGACCCATTTACATGGCAGTAAGTAGAAGAAAACAAAATGATTTTTAAAAATAAAATGTTCAGTGGTTTTATGCACATATGGAAGAGCAATGTCCTTCATAAGCATTACCACTCCCAATCCACCGCAGTGAAATCCTCCCACACCTCATTTCCATCTCCGCTGATGTAATACACACCTCCACATACCCACACCTCTCGTTGCTGGTGGTTAACCTCAGAAACACCCCAGCAGCAGAGAGGGGTAACGAGGGTCTACTCTGGTTACATCAGGGTTGACCTAAAACATGTCATTCACAACTCCACCACAAGCACTTTACGCTCTTGTGCTAATATATGGGTGGGAAGTGAAGGATCAAATCTTTCAGGAAAGTCATAAACGTCTCAACCAGGCCTTTATTCACCAATCATCACCCTCTACAGGTTTCCTTTGAATGGGGCTCCCAGGAGGAATACGAGATCCAATAACCAAGGCTCTCAGGATCAGAGTTGAAGAGCTGGTGTCAGACGCTGAGGTGTAGATACCTTCCTGTTTGCTGGGACGGTGGGAGGCGTGACTTAAAAACACCTTCTGCTGGAGCTGAATGCCAATTAAGTGGCTCCGGTTCCTTCGGCTTTCACAACAGCTTTAAATAAAGACTCCTGCAGGGACTAAATGTCAGCATAACTCTGCCCAGCGTCGATATATATAAGACATAAGGTGGTTTCAGACGTGCACTGGAGACTCCGCAGATCCTCCATATTTTCCCCAGAGGAGGTGAGCGCTGATGTCAGAGTGAGACGCTCTGCACTGTCCACGGACTTTATCCCGAGAATATAGTCCGTACAAATCCAGGAGAAGCTGATGGGAGGACACAGCAGGGGAATCCTGCCCCAAGCAGGCACGGGGGGGGGGGGTTATGACGCGTCAGCAGACGCAAAAAATTAGACCACTAAAACACAGCAAATATCTCCCAGTGAGAAAGCAGCGTCATAGAGGACACAGGCAGGGTTGTCAAGAGAGATTCCAGTGATAAGAGCCAACGACAGTGGGTGCTGTAAATGTGATCACATGAACTATCCGGCAGAGTTGATACGTCACTTCCTGCCTCTGACTCCTGCACCCTGCTGCTCCAGCTCTCACTGAAAATAATGAGAAGGATTTGAAGTGTCTCCTGTAAACCTCCTCCTTGCTAGACAAGCATTTATATACAAGTGGAACGGAATGGAATGTTTTAAGTACGTGATTGAAAAAGAGTTCACAGCAAGTTATGGCACCAAGTTGGCTTCAAAAGGACATGCACATATAGCTCTTGTTGCTTTTGTGCTGTTTTTAAAGGAAGTTATTTGTTGTTGAGAAATCATTAAATAGGAAGTCATTGTTAGATATGACTCAGGAGACTAAGCAGTCACTGAGATCACAGAGAAAACAAAGTCACAGATACAGTTTGGCACAGATAAGTGAACACTTTGATCAGGATGATGGCAAGTCTGTGTGATGAGAAATCTCTTCTCTAGTGCCGCCCCCCCCTTCAACCAAAATACTGTGTTCCAATCAACCAGGCCATTACAGACCTTGAGGTATTGTTTAATCTATCTTATCTTATTTGGACTTGGTTTGTTTTACGAGATAACGTTAAGCCATACTTCCTCTCCAGATCTAAACCCTCGCTGACCCTTCCGTGTGACTCTCCGACTGCAGAGAACTAAATTCAGCCTTCCACTGAAGGTGATGATGAAGTGCTGCTGAGCCGAGGAATAAAACAGTGCATGTTTGCCTTAAAGGTTCTGTCATAAGCTAGACGAGCATGAGTGGTCCATTGTGAAGATAAACACTGTCATTTAACGAAGGCTGGAGAAAAGATGCTAAATTGGCAATTTGCAGATTTAATGCAGGAATAGTAAAGCAGTTACAAAGCAAGAGGGACAGGCTTCAATTAGCTTCATGAGAGATGCGTGCTGAACTGTGAAACACTGAATGGTAATTCTATCTTTTATCTCCTTTATTGTGCTGATTAGTGCAGCGGGGGGAGAGTGCTCTATCTAATCTGATCACACAGCATTGTGTTTGGGGTCATTAACCTATGGGAGGTCCCGAGGTTGACGAGTCAGCTCGCAACCCCCCTCTGTACCTTTCTATGGAACTCAGTCATCCCTGAGTTCCTCCGACTCCACAGACAGCACAACAGCGACCAGGAAAAAACAACCAAAGAAAACAAAAGACGAGGAGGAAAACAGCCGACGGAGCATTTGCATTGCTTGTCATTCTACCACAAACACACGGCCCAAATGACTGCTGACCGCGGCCCCTGGGCTCGGCCAAGCAGCAGGATGTCGGCCCCTTTAGTCTCTGTTGTTGTTGGCTCTTTTCTTTCTCCAGGCTGCATCCAAGTCCCAAGAGATGAAGGGGTTAACCCATCCCTCAACATCTGGGATTCGCATCAGAAAACACAAGTACCTTATATGGCATGGCGTAATAGCCATCCAGCCTACGGCTAGGGCCTGCTTCAACTTACTGACATCTGCATTCATATGTATAAAGATCCAGGGAAAGCTTTCCCATTTCAGGCACTACCAGGATGCCTCCATTTCCATTTATACAAACCCACACTAATGAAATCCATCATCTGTCAACATATTTATTCATTCACCGATTCATTTTTTATTTTTCGTAAAACCCTCTTTCTATCCCTGTCGCGCACATTTCATCCCCTGCAAATCAAAAATGTGAACAGTCTTGCATGGCAACAGCACCTCTCATCTACAAATCCTAGTTAAACTGTTGTGATACTGAAAAGCTGCCTGTCAGGATGGCAGAGTGGAGATGAAAGGCCCGCAGCAAAGATTGCTGCTGATTGCCTGTGGAGGATGAATATGCAAATAAAGCACAAGGTAAATGAAAAACAAAGCGCGGTTTAGACAGCAGCCTTTTACATGTTCCCCTTAATTTGGCAAAAGTTAAGAACACGGAGAGTCTATCAATAATGAATTCCAGTCAGAGCAAGGAGGGAGACATGAGAGGAAATCTGGCTCCATTTTCCCCTGCGAGCCCCTGAGCAGTTTTGGGGCCTATTGTACTTCACAGCTTTTCAGCGAACACACGCTAAGCTTAAGTGACAGATAAACGGAAAATTGGAGGAGATAAAATAATGTCCGTAACACCTAGATTACAAAGAGCCAATCCAAGTGGGTCGGAGCCTTTTTGGCTAACAGTCCAGAAAGTAGGGCACCGTCTATTGACCACATCAAGAGCGACGCAGTGAATCGATTATCCGGTCAAATGTCTGTCATGAGACAAAAAAAAAAAAACACGAAGCACAATCGTCTGATACCGAACAAGAACAAGTGCACACTTAACAGTTGTTTTGTAGCCACAGGAGCCAAAAGGCCCTTTAGCCAGCACTTAACTAAATCAAGTGGCTTAATATATTTAGCTATGCTGTCCCTCTTTGCAAACACACACAACGGGGAAGGAAACAACCTGTCTGTTGTCACGGTGAAATTGGCCAGACAGGCTGGAGTGCATCCTTGGGAAAGGAGAGCACCTATCCCGTTGAACAAAAGATGAACAAGGCAACAGATTTTGCTGGTCTTGAGATAACAGAAACCCAACACCGTTGTCCTCCAGTGGGGCTCTTTGTATGTCTGAGAGAGGGTCAATCAGCAGCCGCTGACAGATGTGTCTGCAGTTGATTTAGGAGAGGAAGCCAGAGCGAGGTCAGGCCCGGGTTTTTCTGCTTGCTTCTTCTGGAGGAAAGACAAGGATCAAGTCAGGATGCCCCTGCCCGACCTTTTCACACCTTGCTGTCTTTGGCTTACAACACCTGGACTGAAATGATAAGATAGTTGGGCTCATCAGCCCGCTAGCAAAATATTAACCCTCTATAAAAAAAAAAAAAAAAAAAAAACTACCGTCGGTTTTTATTTCCCACTGATCGGCCCAACAAATGAACAGCACACACACAGGCAGGCGATTTAATTGTTGTCAAGGAATCCTATTGGATTTTAAACAAAACCGAGAGGTGCTCCAGTTGGAAAGCAAACAAATCCGAAAGACTCCACTGGAGGTCGAAGTAGCTTTGGCAGATGCTGCAGGCTTAACAGCCCGTTCAATTAGGCCCGCCTAGTTTAGATGACAGTCGTGGTTTAACCATGTGTGCATGGAAGTTGGACTACGTTCTGTCCTGGAAAAGAGAGAAAAAAAAAAAAAAGAACTGGGCGAGGGATGTCAGCTGTCGTCACAGGCTTTAACAGTCACTCTTGTGGAGTACGCACTGGTCTTAATGAGGCCATAACAACTGCTCTCTGAAAAGACCCACAGCAGCTTAAGAGCAGACATCAGGAGGGCCGCATGCAGACACAGATATGGAGTGTGAATGGGGATGTGCACATGTCAGGAGGTTACATGCATGAGGAGAATTTGCATTAAGCATGCTAAATTAATTATAGCACAGTATTAATTCACACATATATTGCGGAGTCTGACATGTTCATTCACTTTACATGTCAGACCAGATGGTTATTAGCTCTTTAATGCTAGTTTACTGCCTTTTTAAACTGTCACTACTTCTTACAGGGCAGCTGCTCTCTGCTGACAAACATCAGCTCTAGCATGAAGCGTGAAGCTGATGTCACATGCCCCATGAGCAGAGCGGCTTGCTCTCAGCTCAGTGCTGGTGTCGGCTTCGTCAGGTAGCCGGATAGAGACAATAGAGATGACGCAGAGCAGGAGGGTATGTTGGCCGGGTCAGCTCCGCCAGACCACTCTTTGACTAACAGGGCTGACTCAGTGCAGCTCAGGGCCGAGTGGGGAGTGAACCCACCAGCAAAGGAAAGGGCCAAAGAGGGTCAAACAGGAGGTATGGGAGGTGGTGGGGTGTCAGTGACTCTCACGTCTGTCCTGTAGCAACACCAGTTGCGTTTCAACCCCAGGAACTTCCCTCCAGAACTAAGAACCTTTGTAGGAACTTCTTATGTTAAAGGGACCAAGGTCTAAATAAAGTTCTGGGGGGCTAGCAGCCATATTCTATAAAAGACTTTGTTTTTACTCTTTTCTTGTATCAACATTATGGAGCCTCAGAAGAAAGCCTATGACATATGGGTCAACAAAGAAGTCCAGACCCTCTGGACTATTTTTGCTGTTGAGTATAGTCACATGGATTTGGAAACACCATAATGATGAAACTATATTTAAAGATTCAGCCATGGACAGACGGCCAAGCAATGGAAAGTGAGTCAAATCATGCATCTTATAAAATCACAATCACGCTGTTGTAGAGACCACAAGATTTTTTTTTTAAATATATATTTATATTTTAATCTTCAAACAGAGATAACTGGCAAACCTTAACATCTGTAGTGACTCCCCCCGATTCCAGAACACAACATTTAGAATTATCTCGACAAATCACAAATGCATGAGTCATAATTTAACCAGAACTCAAACTCCAACTGTCAACAACAAACCATTACACCCACACACACCTCCACCCCCCTCACCTCCTTTCTGCTAGTGAGCATTGCTTCCCAATCAGTGACTCTTCACTCCTCTTCTAAGTGTTCACATCTAAAAAGGGTGAGGAAGTCTTTCCCCTTTCCTCCACTCCCCCTAGTGGCTCCTCTCGGCACTGCTTCTTCCCTGCGGATCTCCCATACACACAGAGCGAGAGAGAGAGAGAGAGCGAGATAGAGAGCGAGAGACCCCTCCTCCAGATGACATCAGTGCTCTATTGAAGCAAAGCAAGAGGCAAACACAATTCCACATTTGTATTGAGATCTAGCCGTGCACCTATGTCCTGGCACAGTCCACAGACCGTCTGTGTGTGTGTGTGAGGGTGGGAGAGCGAGAGAGAGAGAGAGAGAGAGACCAGCAAACAGCAGTGCTGCTACACATAAACTCCAAATAGCTCCAGAGAGGAGGGAGCTTTTTGGGGATCTGACTTTTAAAAAACCCCACAGCCTGGACTGGATTACTCTTTTTCCTGCAGTCTTCTTTAAGAGGATACCTGTTACGTTGCTTTTGGGGGGTTTATTTGAAAGGTAAGTGTTTTTTTTGTGTGTGTGTGCTGGGAATGCATCCTTTCCACCTTTTCTCTTTTCCCTTTTTTTGGATATGCTCTCTGGCAGCAGGAATTGAAAAGTAACGAGGATTACTCGGGAGCTCAGATCTGTCTAGTTATCATAGTCACTTCCCTTTCCTGAATTTATTTATTTATTTAATTTAATACTGGACACGTCCCCCCCCCGAGGAAGTTGTCTCCGGGGTTAGTAGAGACCTAACCAAAAATAAAATAGTGTTCCTGTCTGTCAGCAGACGAAGCTGTTGTGTTCAGTAGGCAGCATCTCTCTCCGTCCTCTCCCCAACTTGCTCCTTCTTTTATTCTAACATCGACCACAAACACCAGATCTGTTCTCTGCGCACATGAAGCTCTGGCTGCGACGCGCAAATTAAAACAAAAACAAAAAAACAAGCTCCTCTCCTCCGTCACATTTCCTCACTCCGCCGCACATGAAAAGTGCAGAGAGCAACAGGGACGCGTAAAAAAGAAAATCTCCTCGGTGCTTAATTCGGCTCTTTGAGACCCCGTGAAGCGGTGGGAGAATAAACAGTGGCGAATACGCAGACCTGATGGGATTATAGAGGAGGGGGGGGCTGTGTGCGTTAAGTCTGGGGCGTCGCAGCCCGAGGAGACACCCCGGCGTGCAGCTCAAACTGCAGCGCAGAGCCCGCAGAGTTTGGGCACGAAGGGGCAGCTGGAGGAGCATCAACCTGGCTCGGCTCGGTCCGGCTCCCATTTATGTCCCACCACACTGAAAACTACTGTGCGTGTCGCCCGGACACGTACCAGTAATATTACAAAAAGCACACAGCAGCACACGTACAAGCAGGGCTTTACGCTGCAGGGGCGCACAGAATAAAATCCATTTAAGTTTCACATTCGCAGCTCATTTTACGCACGCAGCAGCAGCGGCGGCGGCGGCGGCAGCGCACTGGACGTGCATTTAAGCACCGTCTCCAAGCGAGGGGCTGACATTTCATTGCAGTGGGAGCTATAAGCATCCAGGCTTTATACAGTAAGATAATACCTAGTGCTCACATGGCCGACTGTAGCACAACCTGCACCCTAATGCACCCTAGTGCCAATGAACCAAACTCCTCCATCCCTGTCTCCACACAAACCTAATACCTATCCTGTTAAATGCAATGTAAAGTCGCCCCTGTCATGTATTCTATTTAAGCTGCATGTGTTAGTGGCAACACCAGGGCAGGGGCAGTTTTTAATCCAATTCAACGCCATCTCTATGAAATGATGAGCATCCAGACTTCATACAGACACTGGTGTACGTTAAGGCTGCAGTCTGATTCCGTTAAATCACGAACACTGGACGTGACTTCACTCTGTAATGGTTTGTTATTGAGACAAAGGATAAATAGCCTGTTAAACATGGTAGAGAGGAGGACAGACCCAGTTGTCTTCACTGATGACTGCCTGAGGCGAAATGTCTCCAGTCGATTGCTTTCAGAGGGAATTCACATTGCAGATTAACAACTAACCAGGTCACCACAGACACAATTTCCTATTGGCAAAAAAAAAAATGTTAAAGCATAAAATAGAAATGACATGTTGGGGGGAATCCACACATGGACATTTATAGCCACAAAGTCACTTTTCAGACACTTGGACGGGGCCTTAATTTAGTTCATTAATTATTTAACTGCTTATCCCCGTCTTTTTAGACAAATAATTTCAGAATAGCAGCTGGAATTAAAAGGTGTAAAACATGGCTGCAAAGCATAAACACTGCAGGAAAACCTTTGCAAACAATATGACTCAGGAAAAACTGTAGTGCCTACCACCCCCATGTGGGGAAAAATCCACTGCAGCTGCTACAGATCCATCCTTTCAGTCTGTTACAAAAGAGACCCCCGTCTGTCCCGGGCCTCTCCGTGCTCTTAATGGGTCAGCTGAAGTATCATCTGTTCAGCCCATGTAAGGGACAGCACCAGGAGGCCGCAAATCTCTGAAACTATCAGGGATAGGTGCCAATTTTCTTACTCTAGGCTGTGTCCCTGTGAAGTCAGATGTGACCATGAATGTTCCATTATATAGCAGGGCTCTACAGCAGGCCGCTGCTCGGTGTCCAGACACACACACAGCTTACCTAAATGTTAAAAAAAAAAAACACGACAGACAAAGTTGAATTGCATACGACAAAGTAGGAAAACCTCAAGTCGGTGAACAGAAGAAAATGAAAAAACAGAAAAAATTGCAGACATTTTGTCTCACGTTAAACTTTTCATCATCATTCACTCCATGTTTCCAGTTTGATTTTCCCGTTTGCTAAAAATCTACCCGGCTTGTCAAGTGACACACAAGACTAAATACATCTTTTCGGACCCAAATCTGAAAACATATAATGTGACGTTTGAAGTATGTAAACCAAAACAATAATACAAATTTTAAGGAATAATCAACAGCAGATACAAACAGCAATGATTTCCCACTGGAGAGCTCCACTGTGGCTTAAAATTAATTTCAGGGCTAATGAATTATTTAACAGTCAGCCATACTACTTCCGCAGCTCGTGCCCCCCCCCCCCAAAACGCGGCTCAAGTAATATTATTCTGCATTTTTACTGAACTAAAAAGTCATTATAATCTGCAATAGTTTTGACAGGCGTGAAATTGTTTCAGTTTGACTTTTTTTCTTACAAAGCCTTTCTTCTGCAGTGTATGACTAGGGGGCACAAAGTCTTAGACTCTGTTATTGCAGGCTAATGTGCATTTATGCGTGTTGAGCTCACAATGGCTATCAGTGTCCAGCTTTGTGTGAGCCTCCCACGCTCGCCACTGAAAGGTACCTATCTGTACACACACACACACACACACACACACAGTTCCACCAGGATGCTCAATTTAACTCTGGCAGTGCAGATTAAATGAAGCAGAAGCCACGGTGACTGCTAAAGAAATCTTCTGTCTGACCAGCAGAGCTTGTTAGAGTGATAGAGAAAGACATCCATCACTAAAAATGTTTAACTTATCCCCTGCTATCAAAACAATTAAGCGTGTGTGTGTGTGTGTGTGTGTGGGAGAGAGAGAGACAATCTGCGTGTTATACATCCACAGTCAATCCAGTATAAAGGTCTTGCTAAACAAGCTGTGTTAAGTAGAGGGATTTTTAATTTGCCTGAATGAAATGTTCAAACACCTAACCCCCCACTGTTGATGCTACAAGGGCCACAAGCCTGCCTTGCATCAGACAATAGAGAGGGGCCACTCTCATGAAATCCGATGAGTGAGGAAAAGAAAAAGGGGGAGAAAAACAACAAAGTATCTCCGGCTGACTCCGCTGCTCGTAAAGCAAGCATGGTGTTGTTTGTTCAAAGCAGACTTCGGATAAATCACCCTCGTTATAACATGACACACAGAGGCCATTACACCATGTCACACATTGTGTTTTTGCTCCATCAGACTATACTGACACCATGAATAACCCCTTTGCTCTTTCTACTGGATGTCTGAGTTCTATCAGCAGGGAACAACACAAAAAGTACACATGAGCCGGTGCACCACATTCAGCTAATAATGCACGTCTTCTCACACAAGACTGCGGGCAGACATCTCTTGTCTGGTTTCTGTTGAGGAGAATGCAGAGATGATTACAGTGTTTTATGGAATGCTAAGAATACAAGCATTTAAATCATGGCTGAACACTTCACCATTTTCATACACTGGAAAAGCAGCGAAACGGGCCATTTCAAATCGAAATAGCTTGACTAAGTGCAGCATGAAAAGTTCATTCCAACAGACAGACAGCACCCCCCCCCCCATCTTCCTGCCATTTTGTGAAACCCTATTATTGAATTTTCATCTTTTTATTCCAGAAGTTTCTAGAGGTCACATCTGGTGCTTTTTTCCCCCAGACTCTAATCTACTTCTAATGTAATACTGGACTGAGAGCTTGTGTTTAGATGGAACAGAAGGAGGGTGGGGTGGGGTGGGGTGGGGGTTATTATTAGACAGCATCTCGGTAGTTTTAATCAAGTTACAAACCTCTCAATTCCCTGATCCTCTCCTTGTCATGAACTACAACTGTTAAATGGCTGGGCCCTTTGTTTCCAATTGACCCTCGCATGTTTGACAGCACAAAGCAGCCGCCAGCAGGGGGGCTCGTGGATGGATGCATATGAGGATAGAATGCTACTGCGTTGAAACCTATCAAAATGTTTTCTCTGGGAAAGGAAATTCTAATTTTACGAACAGAAGCATCCTCCACAGAATGTGGGGAAAGGGCGGTGGTTAAAAAAAACACATGAAAGTGATTCGGTAATCACTGACTGGATCTATTTGTACTCTCAAATGTGGAGATCTGGACCCGTTTTGTTTTTAAACTCGCATATTCTGCATTTCTTAATGGCAGGACTTGTTTTCATGTAAAACACCAAAAGATCAGCCAGGCAGTGAACTGCACGGAGAAAGGCGCAGGGGCTCCACCCTCAGCCATTGTGTTGGGGCCTGGATCACTGTTGTCTTTCGAATGCATAGACATTCTTTGTTGTGTCACTATAGAAAAGAAGTGGGGTCCATTTGAGTAACGGGCTCCGAAAGGTCAACAGGCAAAATCATTGCCAAAAAGAAAGGGCAACCCTAAGGAAGTATTCAGGGTGTAAAAGAGGCGAGGGCTCAGAAGCAAAAATAAATATTATTTAATTAATAATACACAGTACTGGGGTGCAGAGAATATATTCCTCTATCACGCCTCGATTTTAAACAACATAACCGAATGTGTTTTATTGCACTTGGTAATATCATCACACTGTTTTGTAATATGTGAATGTTGGCACTGATCATGTTTGTCTCTGCTCCTTTTCCAGAACACAACCCAGGTGTGTGGAGGACACAGTATGAGTCAAGCTGCAGATGCATAAAGGAGGCTGGGTCCACAAGGATAAGCACCTTGCCCTGTTTTGCCCCTTAGAGGAGAAGACAACATTGGTTATCTGCTTCAGGAAAAGAGACCAAAGGCCTGGATTAATGTGTATACAGGCTCGACAAGGGAGCAGAGGATTCTGGGTTACCTGTAGACCTGGAGTACACAAGTGAACAAGCTTGGATTGAGCCTGTGGCACAGGGGATTGGCATGGCTCAGACCAGCTTTGTGTCAACTCATCATGCCTGTCGGGCCTGATTGTAGAAAGGAACCTTTTCTAAAGCGCAGCCCGTCCTGCACACGGATCACTATACAACATCCAAAAACTCTAATCTGCAGTTATGGCTTTTGAGCTTGACAATTTCCACACCCATAAGGATTTTTAATATCACCTGAGAGGGCATGCTTTGTCAGTGAGGGGGAATGCTTTTTCTACAGGCTTATCTGCCATGGTAAAGGCATTGAAAGCATGAGCCTCTGACAACACAGAGGAGGTCATCGTCCAAACAAGGATCAGCTCAGCAAACACTGACCACGTCAGGATATCACAAGAAACCCCTTGGACAAACTTTTCCTTTCAGAAAGGATAAGAGCAACTTCAAGAGGAAATCTTGATTGGATTTCTGGAGGCCGGAGAGGATTTACTGCATCGTATACATCAGGTATGACAAATACGGATGGCTTTGCTTCTTTCCACTCCGCTGATCAAATTGCAATTTCTAATGAGACGTGCAGGAAGAGAGGTCATGGCAGGAATGCATAAGTAAAGCAATAAATGAGTATTAGCCTAATTAAAAGGGAACTGCAGCCTGACAGAGACCTCCGCTCTGCGTTACTGTGTCAATTTGAAGATTAATCACTGAATAGATTTTGAAATTCAATGTTATTCTAAACATTTACATTTTCCATGAAAGGATAAATGAGGATCATAAATTACATTTGGTAAACAGCACTTCTATCTCATCTCTGAGCAGGTATAATTCCCTGACATGTGTAATCTAGTTCAACCCACACAATTTGAATGTTAAAAGGCATGGGCGATGGACTTAAGAGTATGTCGCTTTCTACAACAGTTCATCAACAAAGCCTCACTTTGTTCACCCTCGTGGTCTTGTAGCGATGAAAGGCAGCCTTGAGATACACAAGCACGTAAAACAACGAGGGAACGCTATACCATTTCATAGGACAGGGCTAAAACACACAGAGCTTCAATTCACAGAGCTCCGTAGTTATTTTTCTAATAAAGGTTATTTTTTAAAAAACTTTTAATCCTAGGAAATTTTTAATCCAGTATGTGACAGTACAGCTACATTTGATAATAGAAATTCTTTGACTGTCTAGAAACGGCTACAGGCAGCATTTCTAACAAGCAGCAATTATCAGAACAGGAATGTGCTTCTCCTTTTTCTTGCTTTAAATGTACCCTTGTGTCTTCTCCCCAGGGGCTCGTGTGCAATTAGACTGCCAGGCATCACAGCTTCAAGATGGTGCGTCAATGCAAGGCCTTTCTACTCTTCCTCATCAGGGTCGGGCTGCTGCTGGGTCTCGCTAACCCCTTGGTGACCTCAGCCTCGTGTCCCTCAGTGTGCCGCTGCGATGGGACCTTTATCTACTGTAATGATCGCGGCCTGACTTCCATCCCCACTGGTATACCCCTGGATGCTACCGTGCTCTACCTGCAAAATAACCGCATTAAGAGTTCTGGCATACCTACAGAACTAAGCAAACTCGTATACGTGGAGAAGATCTACCTGTACTGCAACAATCTGGATGAGTTCCCCACTAACCTTCCTCTTGGGCTTAAAGAGCTCCACCTCCAGGAGAACAACGTTCGGATGATTACCCATTCCTCTTTAGCTCAAATTCCCTACATTGAAGAGCTGCACCTGGATGATAACTCTGTATCAGCAGTCAGCATAGAGGAGGGGGCCTTCAGGGATAGTACTCACCTCAGATTACTTTTTCTCTCCAGAAACCACCTAAGCACGATCCCTTTAGGCCTACCCATGAGTATTGAGGAGCTGCGCTTTGATGACAACCGCATCTCCTCCATCTCAGAGCAGTCGCTGCAAGATCTCATCAACCTGAAGCGCCTAATCCTGGATGGTAACCTGCTTAACAACCGCGGGATTGGGGAGATGGCTTTCATCAACCTGATCAACCTGACTGAGCTCTCGCTCGTGAGGAACTCCCTGACATCGCCACCAGCCAACCTGCCTGGCACAAGTATGGAGAAACTGCAACTACAAGATAATCATATTAATCGGGTCCCGCCTGGGGCTTTTGCCTTCCTCAGACAGTTGTACCGCCTGGACCTGTCTGGTAACAACCTGAGCAGCCTCCCACAGGGTGTATTTGAAGATCTGGACAATCTGACACAGCTGCTGCTACGCAACAACCCCTGGCAATGCACTTGCAGGATGAAATGGGTGCGTGACTGGTTGCGGTCCCTGCCAAGTAAGGTGAACGTACGTGGGTTCATGTGCCAGGGACCCGATAAAGTCAAAGGCATGGCAATTAAAGACCTCACTACAGACATGTTTGACTGCACAGAGTCAGAGCTCAACCCCATGTATGAGACGAGCACTGTCTCCAACACTTTGCGCCCCTCACAGCCCCAGTGGCCCTCGTTTGTGACTAGAAGGCCTGTAGTAAAAGGGCCCGACATCAGTAAGAATTATCGCACCACTACCACCTCTTCGGGCAGAAAGATTATCACCATCAGTGTGAAGTCAAGTAGTGCAGATGCAATTCACATATCATGGAGGGTGTCACAGCCCATGACTGCCCTACGGCTTAGTTGGTTAAAGCTGGGACACAGCCCCGCCTTTGGTTCCATCACTGAGACCATCGTGCAGGGGGAGAGGACGGAGTATCTGCTCACTGCACTGGAGCCAGAGTCCTCCTATCGGATATGCATGGTTCCCATGGAGACCAGCAACATTTACCTGTCAGACGAGACCCCTGTCTGCATCGAGACTGAGACTGGTCCTCACAAATCATACAACCCAACCACAACATTAAACAGAGAGCAGGCGAAAGAGCCTTTCAAAAATTCCAGTTTGCCTTTGGCTGCTATCATTGGAGGGGCTGTGGCTCTTTTGGCAATAATCATGTTGGCACTGGTATGCTGGTACGTCCACAGGAACAGTTCACTTTTTTCCAGGAACTGCACCTACAACAAAGGCCGTCGGAGAAAGGATGACTATGCTGAGGCTGGCACAAAGAAGGACAACTCCATCCTTGAAATACGGGAGACTTCTTTTCAGATGATACCAATAAATCACCTGCCGGTGTCCAAGGAGGAGTTTATGATACACACGATTTTCCCACCTAACGGCCTGAGTTTATACAAAAGCCCACACAGCGAGAACAGTATTAACAACAGGAGCTACAGAGACAGTGGAATACCAGATTCAGACCATTCCCATTCATGATACTGCGCACGGACACTCATGATGCCTGCGTGACTTCAACAGAGTGGTGAGACTTTCACAAAACACTGGATCTATAAGACTAAGAAAGCAATGTTCTGTACATTTGCCATATAATTTATATTTAAGGACATTTTATGAGGTCGGAGAACGTTCCAGTTGCAGGCCATCACTGAACCATCAGTGGGTGTGGTAACTAACTGCAATTCTATATTTTAGGGATTTGTAGTAATTTGTACTGTACTTCCTTTGCTTAAGGTTATCAACCTACTAAAAGAAACTCTGTGTTCTACTGAGATATGATGACTTGTCAACTGTGAAAGTGGGTTTTCATTGCTGTGTTGAACAATCAGACTTTAGAAAACCTTGTAGTATAAGCACAGCTCATTCTTTTAACTTTGTGGCTGTCTGAAAAACAAAAAGGCAAAAAAATGACATGACGTAAACTCAAGGCACAGCTGATCAACTAATTTGCAAAGTAGGCATGTCGCCCTCTAAAAGAACGAGCAGTCAGTAGCTGTCTCCTCATTGTATGGACCACGAGTCTTGCTCTAGTATTCACTTGGTATTGAGTACGAATAACTAAAGATGAGGTGCCATGCTTTATTTTATCTGCTTCGTTCGGTGTGTGTTTTCTTTCTGTTTGCAAGAAGAAGAAACAAGGCAAAGCATCCCGAGCAGGGCTCCAGTGTGTCTGATGGGACTGTAGGCCACAGCACAGGGCAGATAAAGCACACCGACCTTAAGGAGCACTCTGCTCCTCAAACAAGTAAACTGGACAGGCTGACACAGAGGACCCCCGCTATCTCTATTTGTACAAGCCAACATTACCCGGACAACAATGGCGGCGTTCTTTAGTACCATCTACCATACGTCATCCTAGTCACCAGGCCAAAAAGACAGATTCGGCCTGTAGAACTACCACAGTGTCAGAAAGTCCTTGTTATGAGTGTTATTTTGTATTTCTTTTCTCAAATGAACTCACTTTTATGTTGCCACAATTTGAAGTTAACTGTTCTTTACAATTGAAAACCAAAGTGCATTGTATGCCCTTTGGCCAGTCTTGTATGTGCCTTGATCCAATGCTTATTGTATTTAGCTTTTTAAGAAACCAGTGACTTTTTTTCATACACACTTGAATATGAAAAATATTGGTCATATTACAAAATAAAAGTGGACAAAAATAACGTTGCTCTTTCTTACCTGAAGTTCTCCAAAAATCACACTCAAATAATTATCTATTGTTCACAATATTATCACTTGTATCATGATTTGATATAATTGCTCAATTTATTTCCGCTGCTAATAAGAGTTCTATCTTTGCACAAACGTGAAAGGCCCTGGAGTAAAAGAGAGGGCTACGGCCGACCTGTTTTATTCATTCATTTCTAAAATTACTATCTATCTAGACACACTATCTAAAATTGCTTCGAGGTGCAAACATAACCTACTGAATTTCAATCCTTCATGATGATCTGAACTCTGAAGCCTTCGCTCACAGCCTTAAAACCACAACTCCCCTTCCAAGGCGCAGTAAAGTATTTAACCATAACGCACATACTGGTCTTGAAACCCAGTTTTCCACTCCATGGTCAGTGAGCACAGCAACATCTGCTTGAGGCTGCTGTTGTTCTTTCGTGCGGTGAAGCCATGTGTGACTTATCCGATTGGCCAGAGAGAGAAATATCACAGTAGAGTAGAACTAGGGCTGTGGAGAAATTAGACTCGAGGGTTTGATGAATCTCTGAGGCACCGGGGCAGCGGGAAACTAATGACAAGCCACCATATGGAGGGTGGGACAGGCAGACCCTGCTGGGGATGCCTGTCCCCGCAGAGGACAGAGTGTATATATACAGGGTTCCGGGCTCTAGGCTGCACACTTAATGACATGGTTGCAGCTCAGCTGAGCAAGGGCCCGCAAAACGTGCACATGCTTAAGTAGTAAAATATCTTGTTTCTCTATTTCACACGTGCATGCAATAGAATACCTTGTGAAGGTTAAGATAAAGTCAATGCATTTCAGATTGTACTCTCTTGACTTAAGTCTTACACAAAAGCACACGTGTTCAGCGTCACAAAACATATTGCAGACCCACTTTCACACACCCGCCAGCTCCTAACACAGCGAAAGCTTTAATTACAGAAAGGGGAGCTGCTAAAAGCTGCACAAGTCATCCAAGCCTTAAGTATACACCAACCCTGCCCTATACACTAAATATAAATCACATTAACTTGGAATTAAAGTCAACAGAGGGCTACTTTTAGAAGAGTGAATAGTAATGGTTTCCATATGAACGCTGTCAACAGAGTTTGGTCGCTGATCCCATCTTATTCCATTTCACAAAACAGGAAACTACACGAGGAAACCTAGGAATGTTAGTCATTTTGTCTTTCATCGAGCTGAAGTGTGTGAAGCCTCCTTGACAGAGGAAACATTTATCACTTTTTTGTATGATGGCCTTCTGCAGAAACAAAGGGAAAAATGTGACGTGCTCTGATCTGTTTTGAGGTAAAATAAAACAAAAAAAAAGGCTGGAAGGTTTTCGTATTGATATTATTTACATGACAAAGTAGAAATCTCAGCTGGATGAATGAGGTGACTTTTCAAATGTAGATAGTTCTTTAGTGCAGTGTCTCCAGTAATTGCAACAACCTCTTAAACTGAAGTGTTATTTAGAGCCAGTAAGCCTTCATATTTCAAACATTGAGATCACTGCAATTATCTTTTCCCTGCCATCGTGGGTTGTTTGGATGAAGTTACTCACTGATTGAGCTTTGCAGTGGCTGACCATTTTTAAGCTCAGCGAATGAGCAAGCTGCTTTTACGTACTCTCTCACCTGTGTGATAAATTAGTTTAGCCAAATGGTGAGCGCAGCGTGCCATTATTGTGGCATTCGTGGAGAACAATACATTAAACAGAGCAGCTTTGTGCCTTGGGTTTGACCAAAGTTTGAGGCAAAATTAATGAACCAGACTGCTCACGACCCCATGTGACCTCACTTATCACTCATGACCCTTGACCCTCCAGTCCCTTTAAACAATTCCTTAATCACTCTCATGTTCTCAGTGGGGTCATACGACTCTTTAAACAACCCAAGATGCCACATGCATTTGTCTCCTTAGTGACACACACAGACCCTAATTATGTTTGTCTTTTATCTAACCCTGAGATGAAAACTAATGGGGGCAGCTGCACTGTCTGCCCCAGGCTGCTGTTATACCTATTGTAATGTACTGGTCAGGCAGCCGGTCACATTTGCATTCCCATAGATGCTCGAATCAAAGCACCCCTGGATGACCTCACCGTGGTCAGCGGCGGCTCACGGTTCTTCTCCATCAGCAACATTAGCAGGAGCCCAAAAACAAAAAGTGCAGGCCGTGTGACCCCGTGAGTGATTAGAGGTCAGGGATGTCAGGTCACACTTGGTTCAAGGATCTCAAGAGATGAAAAATAGATGCATATCAGTGCCCACAAAACTCAGGGACTCATCAGTGACAGCCTGTCCACCAGAAACCCCCTGGTATTCATTTCATGAAAGTCAGAAATCATGGGGGGAAAACACTTGGAACAAAAGGTCAGATGTTTAGCTAATGGCTTAATTTGCCTTTAGAGCCACACAAGCGCCTCACAGCGTTAAGGTTAAGCCAATGAGTTGATACAGAGAGGAACAATTTAAAGGGTTTTTCTTTTTCCTTTTTTCCTCAGCAATTTCTGAATGCGACAGTTGATCAAATAACTTCAGTGGGCATGTAAGGAATTAAGGAGATCAGCGCCTCGCCAAATCCACTGTTGTTTGATTCAACCTAGGTTTTGGAGCCATGGTTCAGTTAAAAGATTGTTTTGTGTGCCCCCCACCACCACACACTGCTGACTTAAACGTGCCTGGGAGGGATCTGCAATCTCAGGGTTATTATCCATCTTGAGCTTATTAGAGTCGTCTTAACTTTTACTGCAGGCTTGATCGCTCAATCATGGACTAATAAAATTACATGACACATGCTGCTGGAAAACAATAACAGTCTAATGAGTAACATTAACAAAATATATAGCTTGCCCTTACTTTAAATAGAATAATCATTTTGAGATTTATTTGTATTTTAGGTTGGATTCCAAACAGATAAATCAGTTTTGTTACATCGGTGACTAATAGCTGCCCTCGCCTCTCTATCCCAGCTCTATCGCCCCTTCACTGTAAGAGCCAGATGGCCCAGTAAAAGGGAGAGTCTAAGTTTGCTCATTATTAGTTTTCAGAAAAGCTAATACAGAATAAAAGCCCATTGTTTTAAAGGTTTAATACGTGGTAATTAGACCGCAGCCAAAAACAACCACACATTGAAAACAAAAATAAGAAATGGCCACTTGCTGTTCCCTCTCCCTCACATCCTGTTGCACACAGCTTGCACATCAAACAGACCCATGATTTAATGGCCTCTAAATGCTGAGCAGTGGAGGGCTGTGGTCAGACAGCAAACCAAGGATCAGGGCCTCCCACAAAGTCTGCACTTCAGCCTGTGGGTGTGTGTGTTCATAAAAACTATTGATACACTGATTTGAAGTACTTTCCCCTTACATATCTTATTCAGCGCAGCAGGCATGGTTCACTCGCATTCATCTTAATCTCATTGGCTCTTTGTATTCATTCATTCAAATATGCTGTTATTAATGCAAACATGTTTGTGGATTTCTGGTTGTAGTCACTGAGCTATATGCAAATGAGGGAGGCTGGGAATTACAGGCTGGGGATGCTTCTTCAAAGTCAAGTCAACAAACGAGGCTTTTGCCTGCCATTTGCTATTTATTCCTGTACGTTTTGCAACGAGGAAGAGGAGGGGAACGCTGACAGTCTGAGTCTTTAACAAAAGGAACAGGATGTTTTTTTTTTTTTTATTTCTATGCCAGGTTCATCACACGTACGCGATTCAACATTTCACGGGAGGCTCGTGCTAAACCACGCACATCTGCAGTGCAAGGGGGCTTGGTCTGGATACACCGTTTGTGTGCGACTGTCAACGTTACAGAGGCTGCAATTGCTCGTGTTTTCGTATAGACCAGTGCACGTGAGCCACACGTCTAAAGAACAAAAACGGATCCATGCCACTTATTGATATGCAGGCGAGCACAGTGAACTAAAGCGTTCGTCTTCCTCCCTCCAGACAGTTGGTCCCAAGTCTGTCATGTGGCTTTGTCGCTCTCAGTCACGAGCACAGATTGATACTTTGAGCTATAAAGGCGCGTAGGGGTGAAAACAGTGCGTCCAGTG
Source organism: Pseudorhombus dupliciocellatus (assembly GCA_016785235.1). NCBI lineage: Eukaryota > Metazoa > Chordata > Actinopteri > Pleuronectiformes > Paralichthyidae > Pseudorhombus > Pseudorhombus dupliciocellatus. Next base: position 1,775,560 of record JAFBJW010000127.1, on the reverse strand, counting down.
AGAGACGTGTCACTGTGAGTGATGTGCTTCTGCGTATGTGTGGGGAGGGGGGGGGGGGGGGGGGGGGGGGGGGGGGGGGGGGGGGGGGGGGTGTTGTCTTCCGCCCACTGCTCCCCCCTCCTCTCCACCAGGCCAGGACCCTCTCCATCTCTTCACATTACTCAGTGACCTGAAACCACGGGTCCAAAAACGCCTAACCAGCTCCTCCGTCTTCTTAATGAATCCAATTTTTTGCCTGACAGCACAAGCCGTGCACATATATCCATGGCAATTCGAAATTAACTGACATTAATACAAATTAACAACAGCCAACGCCATCACGACTGGTCCGCCCCACAATGCCGTGACAAAGACGATGCATCTATATCGCTGTAAGACGTCGACAACTTATTATATAGCCCAAAATGCAGTCAATACTCTCATTTACAACAGGCTATAACCAAAACAAAAGGAGAGGAGCTGATTGGTGCTAGTGCCATTACCCTATGAATTATACACAGTATGTTATGAAAATATCCATATAATTGACTCTGCTGTATGGCAGCCATTAATTCTTGTCCTCCATTAAGTGGTTTAAATGATCTTGTAAGAGGCCATACATCTCATGATGCCCTTTATGAGATCAACACCACATCCCCCTCAGAACTTAATCGACCCTCAGCTCCATTTGTCCATGAAGTCTGATGTGGGGGGAATAATTATTTCATTCCTTACGGTTCTGAGGGGGGTCCAACTTGTCCATTACCCACGGCGGATCTGCAGTGTTGCAGTGGGAGGCCAGAGCTCCTCTTCAATCCATTCTCTCCCCTCGTTTATGTTAAGCCAGCTTTAAATGTCAGTACAGTATCTGCATGCCAGTGTGGCTCTTGTCTGCAGCTCATTATTTTCAGATGTTGACAGCCTAATCGCATGCAAGTTTAGCCCACTTTGCTAACCTAATGGCTGCTGCCGCCAAGTCATACTGAACAGCGAGTCAAGGTTTTTGCTTCTGCAGCGCTCGACCGTAGCTGCCTAAAACGCTTGGGCCACCAGGGAGGAAAATACAGAAAAGACTGAAATGTTCTCTAATCTGCTCATCTGTAATGACCGAAAATGTTCAAAGCTTCTTCTACTTTTCCTCAATAACACAGCTGTTGTACGAAGATCACATGTTGTGGCTTTGATTCTTCTTGCTCATACGCCGGACTTTGTTCTCCCGAGGATGAAGCCCAAGCAGGTACGACGCGGCTACAGCCCCTCTGACGGTTTGACCTTCAGATAAAAGCTCGCTCCCTCTGTTCAGAGGAGTCCATCCTGCCCCTCATTCCCTCAGACATCTTCCACATCTCAGCTGCAGACACACACAGACATTTGCTTAAGGGTGGCAATGTTTTTGGTCCTTCTCCAAGAGGTGCAGAATTCCGCAGCGTCAGCACCTTTTAGGATTGTAAATACAAGCTGTCGCCATTCGTCAGGGCACCAGAAGGAGAACGCAGGCACTTCAAGGCCTCATTATTTCACTGTCGTCAAGCGACTCGACATGAGATCGCTGCAGTGCAGCAACGGGATTGCATCCCTCATCCAGTTCAGGCCGACAAAAAGGTTTTTTAACATCCCAAGAAGACCTGGTGCAGTCACAGTCACCAAACTCTTGCAGACAGAGTCGCTGGAGCTGACGTCAGAGGATTCAAACACGTGAAAGCAGTTTGCGGGCTATCTCCCGCTTTCAGATATGTAGGAAAGTGACAGCGGTGTCATCCTGGAACTATACAAGTTATGCACACAGCCCTGCAGCAGTGAAAGAATCGCCGCCGCCACCACCTCACTTCACCGCAGCATCCAAACGTGCACATAATAAAAGTAAAAAGGAAAAGTTTAGTGGAGAAGCCACCAGTGGGCCAGGCAGGGTGGAGGGATGTGGGATTAATTAAAAGCTGCTGTCACTGTGGTGTGCTGGTGACACGCAGACACACGATTACTGAGAGCTCTGTGTGAGAAGAATTTGCTCCCACAACTCATTTCCTCCCCACCAAGGGGGGGGGGGGTAAAATGGGACCGTCTGTACAAAATACCAAGAAAGAGAGAATCATTTTTCATTTTGAGGAATTTGAGGATCCAAACGGAAGGAAAGGGCTCGGGGTGAGAGCATGGGGATGAGGAGAAATTCTTTTGTTTTGGAATAAAAGTCTCAATCTATTTCAATCGAGTGGCACACTGGGCTGGTGGGAGGGGGAGGTCAGAGGATCTAAGCCACTGTAATCCTAAGCTTGCAGCTGCTTAAAACCTGCTCAAGTTAACACAGGGGATGTGTGTGTGTGTCTATAGACGCTATCACACTCATGCAGCTTAAACTCACATCTGGCAATGTCACATATCTAACTTTCCACTTATTTCTTGGAACGTTTAATCTCTTTGTTGCAAGCAAGATACTGAAATAAATTTTGAATCACAAAACACGCATGCGTAACAAAATAAGACTTGGATTTTACACTTGATCTCGTGCAGGAATGATTAAGATTTAACTATTATGATCATGTATTAGCAAATTTAGTCTGAAATGAAATATTCTCTGATTCCAAGCTAGGGCAACATGACTTTGTTATAATGTTGAGGTTCAACAATTTAAAAACAGCTATGGTTCTTTTTTCTGAAAGTTTGGAGGTAATAAATAAATAAAGATCTAATGTTTGCATTGATTGTAGGGACATAGACTATAAATTAAGATGGATGTCTCCAATTCCTCCCAGGAATGTAGCATATAAACATTTCAGACCACTTTTCGTAACATCACAAATGCAATGCAAAACAAGAAGATCTGCCTTAAATGATAAAAACGATCCTTAAAAATACATTTAAGTTGTTGACAATTTTGAGTTTTTCCGTTTGGTCCATGAAATAACGCACTAATCTGTAAAACAGACCGGCTATGAGGATTTCAGCACTTGTCTTCTGCCTGTTGAGGAATCAAGTGAATGCATTTAAAATCAAAATGTGTTGGGCCAATTTTAAAAGGTGTCCCACCTGCTCTCAGTGTTGTCACAGTGAGACACAAAGCACCCAGCCTGGAGTGCTAAAGGTTACACCACAGCCACAGATGTAATTCACAACTGTTCCTATTAGAGGTGAGAGCTGCAGTGAAAACAGGAAACTGTAGATGAGGAAGACAGAAATGGGTCTTAATAATTCACACGTAACTCTTCCTGTAAGGTAGAGATGAAAAAAAATAAAATAAATAACGAATGACTAAATGCACTGAGGAAGTTTTGAAAATGAAAATAGACATTGTGTGGCCCAAGACTGGCAGCAGTTTCATCGGGGAAAAATAATCACAGTCATTAAACGACATCCAATTTCCCCCTGTGCTTGTGAGATTGTTCCCCCTACTACCTGAATAAACCTGAGATTGTGAGCACCTCACAAATTAAAGCTCTTCAGGAGTCAGATGAAAATTTAATACAGCCAGAAGCTTTAAGGCTGCTAATTATTCATTATTCATTTAATATGCAGACAGTTCATTTAAACAAAAACTTGGGCAGAAGAGGAAAGTTTCCAGTTTCAGAAAACACTGCTGGGAATGCTGGCAGGCCCATTCTTCATTCTCTAATTACGCCGGATTATTATTAGCTGGAGACACAACTGACGAAGAAGACGTACGCTGATGGAAGCCGTTGCTCTAATGAAATCAGGAGATGCCAGGAAATTCATGCCGAGGAGATGATGTAATTACAAAGGTTTGTAGCACAGAGGCCAACTCTGAGCTGAAAATATGCAAAAACTAAACATAATAATGAAATAATGAAAAAAGGAACCACTTTTTTTTTTTTATGACAACAATGCCGAGCTGGAGGCAGACACGCTCTTTATGCATACATCTGTCTACTGCACATTTCCTGTGATTCAGGCCAGAAGCATAAGGCCCGAACGTTCCCAGACTGGTGCTAATGTGACAAGGGTGATGGCTTTTGTGTAGTCACCAGAAGTTGTCAATGGCACCACGGGCCCGGCCATTAATCACACAGTCGCCCGGTTGTGTGCATACATGACACCAGGGCAGGGTCATAATGGAGGGGGGTTGAGCCCTGTAACATGGACCCTTGCCCTGGGAGCCCCAGCAGACTTGAATGAAGAGGCTCCACACATTCAAAGTTACCAGGTCACTAATCAAATTATGGTGATAGCCAGGGATAGCACACAGGACAACAGAATTCATTTAGTATCCCTCATCTGTATTGTCTCTGTGTGGAGACATCACTGGGGGCTGGGATGAATAAGTAACCACCATCTTTTCTTCTCACCTCTCCAGATGAATAGAGTGTCCTGTGAGAGGAATGAATTCAATGAGCAAAGGTAATCTGGAAACTCTGATGACAGCGGTGTCAGGACCAGATGGTCATTGATTTGGGGAAATTCACTTAGTCAGGCATAAGTGATTTCTCACTGATTGGCCTATGCACAATTGGGCATCATATGTAAAAGAAAAATAATAATAAAAGGGGGATGACAAGGTGAGACCTGTCTATCCATCACTCGAGGTGATCATTTGGTTATATGTCCCCTGAGGTGCCTCAACACAACAACACAGGCACTAGGTCACTGTGTGTGTGTGTGTGTGTGCATTGTCCACATGTGCATGTCATTCGTGGATACCCCAAAGTCCCAAAGTCATCCGGGGCATTTGCTGTGTAGCATTGTAATTAACCCTACGCTGACAGAGTGGACCTGGCAGGTTATGTGTGTCTAAGGGCTGGGGTGAGAGGGTGGTGAGGAGAGAGGAACATGACAGCGGGGTTAATGCCGCACGAACCCAAAGCCACAATACGGCGAGCAGCAGCTCCGCTCTTAGACAGGTGCTCTTTCTGGGGTCACCGGCCGACTCCCTAAACGCACAAAGCCCCCGTCTGCCGCCTCAAATCAGACGCGGCAAGGTCAGGAACGGAGAAACACGCGGCCTGAGATGACCCTGGTAAATGTGATGAATTTTCAATGATTATAATAAAACCTAATATTTACCGAGGTTGAAACCTTTTCAAACGCGGGTTAGAAATGAACCGGCTGGAGGTTTACTTAGATCGCACGCCCTTTTGCCTGGAATCCTGCACTTGTCCTGAGGTGTGGTTAATTTGAGCAGCCTAAATGTGAGTTTGACAGGGCATAGAAGATGTATTATCACCGGCGGTTTCTTTGCTTAGTGAGATTTGTCATTTCAATGACCATTTAAGCTCACATTTCACACTAAGTGTGATTTGAATATAAAGTTGATCATACATTTAAACCATCTTAAGTTGCCCTTGAAAAATGCTAATCGCCTTTGAGGATGATTAATAGAAACCTTTAATGAGCGGTGCCCAGTGTTTCACGCTCCGGAGTGGGGCGCAGTGGGGGGGCTGCACACATTGGCGGCACCACTGCGGGTCGGCTTCTCCGTCCTTAATCACGTCCAGCCACAATACTTCAGTCAATACTGTGAAGGTGAATGTGTAATTCACTGTCACAGTGAAAACCGTTTAAAATGATAACTGCAAAAAAATGCCAATCAATTTGAACATGAAACGCTGCCATGTTCAACAGTGCATAAGGTCAACAGGATCTCATCCTCTGTGCTTCAAAGCAGAGCAATGTGACCTGATGCCAAATATTATTAACCCCACTATCAAGTTTGTTTGAACTTTTCTAAAACAATTGAAATTGAGTGCGTGAATGCCAATGCTGTTTTTTTTCCTCTCATCGGCCCCACCAGCTCTGAACGCTGGTCTGCCTGTCTCTCACAGATTGAAATATGCATAGGTCATGTGCAATGAGGCCAGTGATTATAACAGAAGGACGCATCAATATAACAGAGAGCATGACACCACTGCCCCAGACTGCCGATAAGCAGAACAAATAGGTGAGTTATTGACTGACTGGATGCTTGACCGAGACAATGGGCCTCATTGGAAGCCCTGTCATTTCAGAGACAGCAATTAGCGGGTTTTATTGCAAATCACAGAGGCTGCTGAACAGGAGCAAAGTTGCACGCAGGGGTTGTGAGATGAGCGATGCAGCGGAATGACTGTGGTAAAGGTTTTTTTTTTTCCTTCTTCCTCTCTACAGGCTCAAGAGCTTGAATTGAAAAAAAAAAAAAAAAAAAAAAGCCTGAAACAGTCGGAGTGGTGCTCTATGAGCACGCAATCATGGCAGGATTAGAAGCTGTGGAAGAGGAAGACCTAAGCAGAAGATGGGCGGGGAAATTAGTAGAGAAAAGAAATAATAAAACAGATAGAGTGCAAAATGAAATGAAATTGAAATTCTTTTTTTTTTTAAATAAATGCAACATCAAATCAATTACGGATGCTTTGCACTTGATGCAAAAATGTTTCACAAGAAAAGTCACGAGAAATGATTCATTTGTTTGTTGAATGCGACTGTGGCTGAAGGGTAGAGCGGTCGTCCTCCAAACAAGTTTGGCGGCTCAAGTCGCAGCTAATGCTGACGTGTCCTTGGGAAAGCTGCTGAACCCTGAATGGCGCCTCACAATATCTAATGTTAAAGTCCTGCATGGTTGACTTTTTAATTCAGTCAGCGAGTACATTTATTCACATGTTTGCATGAGTCTCTAAGGCTCATTGTTCAGGAGCAGGGCATTTCACGTTCTACCAAAATAAGATGAGAAAATGCATGGTATATTTGAACGCGAGATCAAGGAATGAAACAGAATCCGATCTGAAAATAATATGAACACATTACAAATTATTGTGCGCTGAGGGTAACCGTGACAACCTGCCCAGGCTGCTCATTACTGAGGGACTGTTTTGCGTTCAGTCATTACGACCAGTCTCTTTGTTAATTATACAGAACAGTATTAAGGCACAGCCCGCAGCAGACAACATTATTAAAATAATTTCCGTCTTGATGAAAGCACTTTCAAACCAGGAGTTGAGGCAAAGGATAAACAAACAGCATATTAAGAAATAAAGGACAGCACAAATAAGAAGAGATGTGAGTATTATAATAAAGACAGATCCATTTGAGAACTATGAACAGCCTTCCTGGCCCCCCTCGTCACACAGACGTGAGCACACACTCTGCGAGGGTGAGAGGATGAAAAAAAAGAGGCAAACGGATGAGAAGAGTCACAGCAGCCGCCACATATAGAACAGGAAGGAGTATGGATATTCTAGCAAACATACGGGGGGAGAGTGGGAAGGCAGAAAGGCGGCGACACATCATTAATATAAACCTGTGAAAGCACACGGTGACGCTCGAGAGAAGCAAGGAGTGATACATTCAATTAAAGAATAATGGAAACAAGACCAAATGTCCCTAAAGACGGTCACACAGCCTCCACCACCCCAGGCATGTACACTTCAAAATGTTAAGATGGCAATACATTAAACTCCAGGGGTCCGGCTGCACCACCAGGAGTTCTGCTAAATGGCAAGTTGCTAGCTAAGAGTTTCCCCTTATATCCCTCCATTATTCCTCCATGTTCTGACCTATTCGCGAAGCTGCTGAGATCTACTTTTACTTCAGAATGAATCCGTCCGGGCTCAGAGAAATGGCTGACCTTGTCCATGTAGACGACATTGTGCCTGGTGAATGGACTTTCTCATTATGCCCCCAGTGGCTGATTCATAATTCATCATGATAATCTAAGTATAATGAAACATACAATTACTGTTGCCATGTTCAACCAGTAAGACGTTACTCGAACAGGAGCAATATGTTAAGCACCAGCTGCTGCGAACAGTGACGCTGTGAAACTGGAAACAGGCGATAGCCTCATAGCAGGGCAGAGTCCTTGATGACTTTATAAAACAGGCTGTCACGAATAAAAACAGTGCAGACCTCGGAAATAAAGGAATCAAAGCTTAATCAATACAAACTATACTTTTGAAATACTGGGAACTTCAACTTCGAGCGAGTTGCACTGTTTGCAGGGAAAATATTGTGATGAGAACCCTGAGAGAATTTCTGGGGTGGAGATAATGAACCGGACTGAGGCTGGAGCCCTGCGTCCTTCCTGTGAGATGTCAGCATAATCACACTCTCCCTCAAGAGTGCTGCTCTGGTATTTATTTAATATGAAGTGCGCAGTGACATGGATTGCGTATTTTTCATTTAATATTTCCACAGTAAATATTAACATAGTAAGGCCCTGTGTTGTCTGCTGCAGCTTCAATTACACTACGATGCAAATTATCAAGTAGGATCCTCACATAAATTGGTGTCAGACCACAGAGTGAGTTATTCAATTATTCAATACAAGCAGCAGATTGAATTCTCGACGTGACCTCTTTGTCGAGCTCTTCCACCTATAGAGCACAGTGTGTTCACCATTAGCAGCCATTCTAACGATATGCTATGTAGTATTAGATACAGCCATTATAATTTTCCCAACGTTATTAAGTCAGGAAGTTTGCTATCAATGAATTATATAGAAACAGGATGTGTATTCACTGTAACAATAAAGTGGTTTACAGAAACATAAATAAACTTCATTAGTACACATAAACATTCTGGATGATGTTTTGTGCAGATTCTTGTGATTAATTTGCACTCTGTAATTTTAGGGAGTTCAAAAATTAATTAAAGTGAGCCGGCGTCCAAATGAACCTGCTAATGCTCTGATTGTATAGAGATAATGTACCTGATGAGGCCAATTCATAGTCTGGCTTCATGTTAGCCCGCGAGCTTCATTAGTCTCAGCCTCCGAAATGGCACTCAAACCGAATGGCCAAACGGTTATCAAGTGCTAAGAGCCGTGCCGGGGACCTGTGCCATGCACCATAAACCTCTGATATTAATTAACATCAGTTGTTCACAGAGTTTAGTGGGTGATGTTTTTTTAATTGACACTTGCTACGACCAGTGAATTCATAAGGTGCGCTCCACTGTAGGAGGGCAAAAAAGACAAATTGAAGTCAATTAGTTTGAGGCAGACTGGAGGGGAAGATGGCCGAGCAGATGAGAGCGAAGCGGCGGGGCCACGAGAGCTCGGGTTCAGACGGAAATCCAGACTCATGGGGAGCCCAAGTGTCTGCCAACGCGCGATAAGGACAGCAGTGAGACAGTAGCGCTGCCCTGTACTGTAGCTTTAGAAAGATGGAGGGGGGGGGGCAATGACCAGGGTCAAGCCTGCAGCAGGATCAGTTTTAAGAAAGCTCCATTCCCAGAGAGGGCCAATGATATGTGGAGAACAGGCAACTTTTGTTCTTTATTTACATTCTTCCTGGATTGGCTGGGATGAATTATGGAGTCTATTTTGGTTTGCAGTGGGGTTGATGAGGAAGTGGGCCAAGATACGAGTGAAACCTCAGAAGCTTTGAGCCCCAAAAGCCATAGTTTAAGATTGTGTTCACCGAAGGCAGCACAGTCCTGGCCAGCATTGAAAAGCAAAGAGTGTGCCTGGCTCCAGCAAGGCTGTGAAGACGACTGGAGAGAGGACAAACACAAAGAGCCAGGGATAAGTTTTACAGGTGCTTACTTGATGACGTTTTATGCATAGCGTGTGTGTGGAAATATCATGCATGCAGTTTTCACGGTTACACTTAATACTCTGCTACAAAACTAATAAATTCAGCAGGAACAATGAGCCAATCTCAATATGAAATCTCTGTCATAAAAAAAATGTGTCCATAAAAGGTTTCTTTGACCGGTTAAAAAACTAAAAAAGCATGCTTTCAACTCCAGAGTGCATTACTCTACTGAAAGTATTATGATCACATCGGGGGAATGATACAGTCTTTAGTGGTAAATCAACAGTGACCAGCTATGCAAATCAATCTCACCCAGACTAGAAACTGAGCTCAGGGCTACAAGTTGCCAAAATAGATATTTCAAAAATTCTTCACACATGAATAAAAACCCGAAAGAGGCTTTGGCTGCAGGATGCGAAACTGGACAAAAAAAAAAAAGGCTAAAATACGAATAAAGGATTTAGCAATCATCTGGGGATGAAGACAATGGGCCAGGCTGTGTTGCACTGACTTCAATGGAATTCAAATATTTGAGCGTGTTGGCAAATGTACAACAAAAGACAGCAGTGGTATTGCTTCTCTCTTAAAGTTAATACTTACAACTACTGCACAAGTAGAAGTCAAGTTCTCAGCCTGCTGAAGAAAAATGTGGTCTTTAATTCTGTGCAATATCTGCTTCATTCTCAAATCAGTGACAAATAAAATCAATATCCGTACATCTTCTAAATGTTTGTTCACATTCAGGCTGAAAGTAGCAATGACTCTGACTAAATTCAAATTCATAGGGATATAAATAAAGTCGAACTGCGCTCAGCTTTGTCTCTCGTCATGCAGGATAGCTTCTGTGTTCGTGTCTAAATTCACAACAAGAGAAACAACAAGGTCTGAAACGTGGATCCTTCACACCCATCTTTAATTCGGCAGCACAGAAAATCCATACAAACAGCCCACTTTCAAGGTTAGTGTCACCTATTCGGTATAATCTCAAGTGAAATATGATCACAATTGCCCCGTCTGTTCCCGGGCTATGGCGTTGAATAATGACCAGGAAGGTGTTTCTGCAGAGCATTATGATGTCACAGGGAGGCTGACCTTCAACTTTTTATAATGAAATGTCAGCACTTCATCCCATTAGTGTGACAATTTAGTGTGAGGGAGTTTGTGAAAGGAGCACATGAATGCTCATGTTGCCAAAAAATACTTGTTGAGGCCGCAGTGACTTTGATATTTGACCATTGAATCCAATCTGCTCAGCTCATCCTCAAGTCCAAGTAAACGTTTGTGCCAAATTCAAAAAGAATCCTTCACTCCGCCTACATTCATATGCATACGCCCCACCTATTCAAAAACAGGTCTTGCCAATTTGCTGAAAGATTCGATTTTGATTTCTTTTTCCCTTTATAACCTCACATCAGCAGCCTTAGGATTAACTTTCATTAACGCGTGCTACATCTGCGAGAGTCCGCCACGTGCAGGCTTTTTTTTTGTTTGTTTGGTTTTTAACCTGTTCACGCACATCAGACATTTCCTGAGACTTGCGAGGAGCTGCCGCAGCCAGCCGTAAGAAAAACACAAATCTGTACCGACATGGTACCAGATTGAAAAGGACACTCAGACGCTAACGCTTTCTTGCCACGAGTCGGTGTCAGCTCATGCACCATCACCGTGGAAGCATAACTGCGCCTTTAATGTGAAGCAGTGTTAGCCTCACACCGTGTTTTAGTCTAACTGACGTGATTTCCACGGCTGTGAGAACCATTAGGTAATTCATTTACAATGCTGGTGCTACTCACAAGCTATTTGCAACTTTCATACTTTTGGGAAAAACTACTTTTACATAAAAAAAGAATCACTTGTTATGAGATAAAATTAGCATAATGAACTGGAGGTTGTGAGAGTTATGAATCGTCTTCAGGTCACACGCCTAGTGAGTATGTGAGTGATGTTCTGCCGGGTAACGGAGCATGTCAGAGGCAGTCAGGACCTGTTTGGATTCATGTAGTTTCAGACAGTCACAGATAAAGGGAACTGTCACGTTTCATTTCAGAGCTTGAAACGCAGCACACATACCTCCGTGCCTGTACCTCAGCGGGGCTGCAGCGCTACAGTGGAGCTGATGTTAAATGTTTACCATGTTGGCCCCTCCCACTCTGACTCACGCTAATATGCGTGCGCCAGCCGAGCCTGATGAGACGGCTTCATTTTACTGGTATTATTAGAGAGTAAAGTGCTGGACACAAAAAACAAAAACTATGAATGTTAATACGGTGGTGCTGAGTCGTTAAAGTCAGTCCTCTGGGGACCAAGAATGTTTCCCCTGCGTTTCATGGGAGCGAAACGATCAGTGGTAGAGGTATTCAAGACAGGATCAAAGTGGGGAGCTGATCAACAAACACTGCCATCTGCAGAGTCACATTCCTAACACCATACCATATGTGGCGTGATTTCCTAAGGGTAGCTGTTTCAGCACATCTGAAAACCAAATGTAAAATAAAACTTGTTGTGCCTGCATATCAGGAAGTCACTGACTAATATATGCACCTTTCATAACTCCATCTCAACAAATATACTGTAGGAATTAAGCCCTTTTATTAACATTGAGATTGTCATAATTATGTTATGTATTAATTATTATAGTCATGGTGGCATGTTTGGTTCTTTGTGCAGAACAAAGGTCCACCAAGAATGGAGGCCCCGAGGATAAGGACCCAGAGCGTTGTGAGGAGAACACCCTCCTGGTCTCCTCCATGCAGTCATTAACCTTAACCTCCAGCATGGAAGGCTGCGTGCTTTCTTCTTTCATTCTCTTCACACACTTCATTACCATGCTCCCTTTCATAGACTAATTCTTGTTTCAAATTTTCTCTTTGTTAATTAGAAGCAGGTTTAACCTCAAAGACTTTCTGTTCTGTTTACTTTTTAATAATATAGCAACCATGAATTAGCAAAAAAAAAAAAAAAAAAAACACTGTCCAAGTTAAGGACTTTAAAACATTTACTGGCGAGTAATTGTGTTGACGGATATGTATTTGGGCTCTTTAAGTCTTAAATGAAAGCTTGTGCCCTGTTTTGGGTTTCTCTCCAGTTGTTTTTTTCTTAATTAAGTCCTGTTTTCAGAGGGGATTTAAAATAGGCCAATGAAGCATCCTGATAAAGGAAGGGTTATAACGGCCTTCTCATCCAGTAAATTAACCTTGGCTGCATTCTGCACCCAAAACGCAACAGGTTTGGGATCAATTTTAGCTCCAGAAAAGTGTTCACATGCTGAGAGAACAAAGATGTTCGACCTGAGTTGATTACAAAGCAGCAGAACACGTCTCTCCAAACCACTAAACACTTTTTCTCAGACACTGTCTGGACACAAATCCGTTAGTTCTGCCCCAAAAGTCGAGCTATCCAATTGTCGAAATAAAGCCGGCATGAAGCCAGTATCAGAGGGAGCAGACACAGATGTAACAATGAGAAATGGAACTACGTATAGTCACATCACATCTTAAGAGATGTCTGACGGAAAGCTGTTTTCAGACATGGGCTCCAGAAAATGACGAGAAAATTGGGTCCCAACGTTTCCCAGAATTTGCCTCTTGTATTTGAAGAACGCAGCAGGACAATGTGGGCCAGATGCATTTACAATGAATTGAAGTAACACAACCAGTTTCTGCATTTATTTCCAAAGCTTTTGAATCTCAAGTAGAAGTAGATGTCATATACAATGTTTTTTACTTTTCTGTTTTCTAATAAGGTGAGACTCCTACATCATGCCAGGAAAAGTTCAGTACATTTGCGTTTCCATCAGTATTCCTTAAAATTCCAGCAATATGTCTGAGGTGAATCCCCATTCGGCAAAAACCCATTGAACTACATGATGCATTTGTCATCAGTGAGCGGACTCAGCTGCAAACGATTCTCCTCCACATCCTTCACCCCCCTCTGCAAGGGTCACGTAACAAACACATGGTGGGGCAAACGAACCGACGTCACATGTTGTGTGTCACTCTGGCCTCAGAGGCGATGACTGCAGCCGTGTCCTAAGAGTACATCTTTGAAAACGCAGGCTTTGAGATGGTGCACGTTATGCAGGCTCAGCGACTGAGATTTCACCCTCTTCTAATCACCGAGGTGTAATTAAACGAGACAATTAATCTCCCATGCAGAGGACCTCCAGTCTCCTCGAGTAATAAAGGGTCAAAGGAGCATGTAGAAGCCAAGACCGTGAAACTTGTGAATCTCTGCTGCAGTACTTTCAATTCCATTATTCTTCACAGGGTTTCAGTATGACTACACTCAAACAAAGCTCACGTCTGTAACATTAAAGGGAAGTTTTTCATACAGCTGCTCCTCTCTACTGAGATCACATCCAAACACCGGAGATGTGTGCTTTACGCCGTCAAACACAGCAGTAGGAATTATCATATTAAACACGGCTTCTGCTCGATGGTCTAAATGAGTGCGTCTTGGGGACAGGAACATGAGCCATTTCTACCACTGCTTAATTGGCCATGTTTGACTGGCATCGCTGACACCGGGGGAAGAACAGTCAGTGCTGAGACACACGGCTGAGTCCGTCTTGGTCATAGCTCACTCTTCTTTTTTCTGTCTTGGACACACACAAATGCTAATAAGGTTAATTAGGCAGACTTCACAAAGTAAAAGGAGCTCAGACTTGTTATGGGAATGTTGAAATAATTAACTGTGTTGAGGTTAAACTGGTGATGTATGTTGACAGTGATGACCAAAGTTATTAGTTAGAGTTGAAAATGTGTTATCTATCCAAAGATCAGGCTCAGCAGGAGAATGGGGATTAAAAGTGTGGCAACAAACAGTGTATTTTCTATGAGAGCAAGAACACAACCTTCCCCAATTTGACTGGTTGCTGAGGACTCAACACTGGCCCCCTGTACTGAATAACCCTATCATACCAGGGGCTTTATATATTCAATACTGTATACTGTTTGTCAGGTGACAGGATGCATCTGTCCAAACTTCTCGTGTAGGAGAACAACATGTGAGAGTGACACCGATCGTGCACCGATCCTCTCCCAGGGGAAAAAAAACGAGTGAGGTGAAAAAATGTAGAGCAACGCTTGATGAATGAAAATAATATTTCAGATTCGTAACAGTGTTGGGCCATGAAAAGAAAATTCAATCAACCCCAGCTTGTATCAATAAAGACCAGAGCTGAAAATACTACTCGCGATCACGAAATGGCTTGTATTATTACTGCAGATGTTTTACAGTGCTATTTCAAATCTTGTTATTGGTAGTGAATCAATTCTAAGAGCATTGTAATTAATGTGGGCACTAAGCATGAAAACCACAACCATCAAGAGAACTACACATTAAAAATACTGTTTTGTATCTGCAGTTTAAGTAGCATCTTTATTTTAATAAGCAAAACAAATCGTGTGTGTGTGTTTAAAAGCAACAGTGGAATAGAATGAAGCGAGATATGTTTAAAGAGTGCGTACAGTAAGTTGAGAAGCGCGTAGCCAGACAAACATTTCTCAATTACCTTCCATGCAGGGTTTTCATTAAGTACTTCCACATAAGAGTCTGACTGGCTGCTCTGTCTCCACAGCCGTCTGGAGCTAATCAAATTCGCAGGCCGTCTCAGAAGCCTTCTCAGCCTCCCATTATCATTAATCTGGATGGCCATCTCATCGGCACCGTGGTTAACGAACAATGTTAGGGCCAGAAATTCAATTTTCTACAGTTGGCGATTGAATTGGTGATCAATTGTAGCATCTCACAGATGAAGGATTGTCAAAGCAGGGTCCTCCATTCTTCCATTATCGGAACGCTCAGATGAGCTCCTAAATCCCATTAATAAAGCCGCGGTACAGCTGCGCCCGCTGTGCATCACGGACCAGCCGAGCGCTGAAGCTGACCCTCGCCGTTATTTCCGCCACGAGAGAAAGGATGGTTATGACAATCCCATACCACTTCGACAAAATGAAAAGCAGCACGCATGGAGGGTACAGTATGGTGTGTACTGAGCAAGGGAGGAGGACCTACATCAAACATTGACTTGTTATAAACAAATATAAAATGTCACTGAAGGACAGGAAGTAAAAATAAGTGTTTTATGTGGGGATGAGAGAGTTCTCCATGTGAGGCAGGTAACATGACACAAGAAGAATTTGTGTAATTACATTACCTTCTCCGAAGCAGAGTAATGACAGACAATACTGTACAGTAAGCCAATGGCATTTGTTACACACAAACGTACATCAAGGTCCCTTTGTGTTCTGCAGACACGAGCATTGAAAAACAAATACTTTCCTTCGGACTGTATTCATCTTATCTGCTTTCATCTTATTCCTGTGCACAAATAACACAGGATGCATGCGAGACATGAGTCAATGAGATGAAAAGGACATGAAAACAGAGAGACGGAAGTGATAACATTGGAAGGGTGTAGCTGTTTTTTTTTTTTTTTTTGTTTGTTTTCTCCAATATGCAGGAATAAATAGGAATTCTAGGCTAGAATAAAAAAAAGTTAAGAAGCAAATACTGTTCCCAAGGAGCAATGGTTAATATAATTAAATTTGTCACATTAAAGTAAAAAATGTAATACACCTAATATTTCATTTTAATGCCCTTGGCAGTGTTGTTTATCACAGAATTACACACAACTATGAAAAAGTGCTGCATTTAGAAACTTGCAGAGCTCTGAGTTGTGAGTCTGACAACATCCAGTAAGTGGGTTTGGTCTTGTGAGCACAGGGAATAGAATAGATGTGGTGTGTTCGGGAAGCACCGGCCCTTTTCTCAATGCTGCATAAGTTACACTGTCTGACTGCAGTGGGGTCTATTGAGACAGAGTGCCTGCCAGGAGAGCAGAAGACTAATAGCATGCTGCCATTTTTGCTTATATTGTTACACCTTCCCCAAAGGACGGCTACGCTGCTTCGAAATTACACAACAAGATGTGCTGCTCTGACGTTTTAGCACGAACTGACAACGGCAACAAGTCGGGCACCGTGTGATGTGCTGATTTTCCCTTTTCCAAACGGAAAAAAATGTCTTGTGAAAGAAACCCTCCTTTCTTTCACGAGACTCGTCTCCTCACCTCTCCCGTCCAATGTTTGAATCAGCTCCAAGAATATAGACTCATTTCTGTGGTTGTGTTTCTAGATTTAAGATTTTATGTGAATACTGTTATTTTTCATTCGTAATTCAAAACGTGTGATTGTACAGCAAAGGTACAAATTAAATTTACAAGCAAAATATCAAAATGTGATCTTTCCTGGAGTGTCTATAAATCTTGTGAGATTTGATCATATCACAGCCATACTTTGCAGCAAAAATTCAATAAAAAAAACTACAGCACTGAGTTAACTTTGCTCTTGTTGTTAATGAGAGACAAAAGAACAAGTTTTGAGTGTTGTCACACTCACAAAGACACAACGCGTTCATGTGGGGCGCTGTTAACTCCTGGAGTTGTGAGAAATGATGATTAGCGCTGAATAATGGCAGCAGCTGACAAAGATGTACAACAGACTTCCATCATTATAGAGACGCAACCAAAGAGAGGATGAACACAGAGCCATGAAATCCCACAACACAATGTCCTGAACACTAGTTTCCCTATACTACCCTGTGACACCCCCACCCCCACCGACCACCACCACCACCACCACACACACCCCGAGAACACAGAGCCATGAAATCCCACAACACAATGTCCTGAACACTAGTTTCCCTATACTACCCTGTGACACCCCCACCCCCACCGACCACTACCACCACCACCACACACACCCCGAACCCTGCTTTCCATTCAACCCCTCAACTGTCCCAAACAGGAGGGGGAGGGTAGATATGAAAGCACTTATTTGTTGGCCTTTGTGCAGTGAACTGCTCTGTCTGCGCGCGTGCTGGTGTTGCTCACTAGCTTACCCGTATGCTTGCGGTTGTTCGCGCCCGTATCTTAGTAACAGCACAAGGCGAGCGACATTTGTGGCGAATCGTACTGTAGAAAATAATCAGGCACAATGGAGTCAAAGAACCGAGTCCGCTCTCCATCAAATTGTTGATAAAACGCCTAAAAGGGCAGTGGAAATGTAACGCTCGGGTCGACCTAAAGCGTCGTGTGCGTGTGTTTGCAGAATTCAGGTTAGAACAAAAAAACAATGGCGCTATACAAAAAGGTGTACTTTCCTG
Organism: Pseudorhombus dupliciocellatus; assembly: GCA_016785235.1. Classification (NCBI taxonomy): domain Eukaryota; kingdom Metazoa; phylum Chordata; class Actinopteri; order Pleuronectiformes; family Paralichthyidae; genus Pseudorhombus; species Pseudorhombus dupliciocellatus. The sequence goes on along the minus strand of JAFBJW010000127.1, from coordinate 1,757,960 downwards.
CTTTCTTTCTAAATGTGAGCGCCACATGAATGAAGAATGGTTGCACCACCTGGGTATCCGTTTGCGTCAGCGTTCCATTTGTTGTACACTCCGGCTGACTGTCTTTTTCAGCTCCAACCATTTCCCAGGCCTTTGTCTAAGTAGCTTTTTGCACCGAAGATATAAAAAGGTGCGGATAAATACAAAAAACAGATGTGGGCTTCCAACAAAATGCTATGCTTTGACTTGTGCTACATCTTTCTGTTTTAAGGTCCACACAGCTACAAAGGCGACATGTGTAAACACAATCAGAGGGGACAGGATGTCTCTTTGTCCCAAAGTCATAACACAAATGTCACATTGTATTTGTCTACTCGAAAGGAAAAACCATGTAATTATTTAACAAGTCTAATCATTTAATTCAGGCAGTATACATATATAAACAACAACACATCTCACAGCAGATGACATTAAGTTTTGAGGGGGATGTGGGAAGAGCCAGAAACGGCACAGGACAGTGGCGTCCCCTTCTCCTACTCCGTTGGACATAGTCTAAGACCCCCTTTGGGGACAGTGGGAACTGATCCTGATTATCCCAGTGGGCCTAATCCTCAGAGGCCAGCACTGCCTGGCCGTTTCCCCCCCAAAAAAGACTCACTTCAGTGGACAGAGAATCCGAGACACTGTGCCCCTAAACTGTGAAAACTCTCTGAACAATGGGGACTGAGGAGAGAAAGAGACCCCAAATCCACCTTCGTCCCTCCTCCTCCCCCCCGCAGCACTCCCCAGCGTCACACTTGGGAAAGCAAAGGAGCGAAGCCTCATCCTAGGAATCCTGCTCAATATCCTGGGATTAGCGGTGGCCCCTCTCAGCAGCCCTTCTCTCCCTCCTGCTAAGGCTAATTCAGGCTGAATCGTCGGACCAGATCCATTGTTAAAACCGTGCCACACAAGAGAAACAATCAAATATACTAAAGTTTAATCTTTTGTGCGCTCATATCTCAGTCTCCCGTTTGTGCCCAAATCCCAGAGGGACAGAGCCTGGGAGTCTGAGGCCACATCCAGGTACACGGCCACGCTCGGGTGTGAGGAAACATGCACGGCCCGATGCAGCAAGAGAATCAATGAACAGGTCTAAGATCAAATGGCTCCTTGCTAAGCAATTTGAAATATAACAACAGAAAATAGCCTACAGACTCAGTTTGTTGGACAGCTCAGTCCAAATGTGTCCCCTTTAACAGAATCATGCAATTGTGTCCTCAATGGAGGCTTTGAAGCATCTGTGGACACCATGGGATGTGGGTCCAGCTGTAAAAATATGAGTGTGTCTGGGACTGCCACCCATGCAGCGAAGCATTGTGGGGGTTTGTGTGCCTGTGTGTTAGTCAAAGCATGATCCCGTTGCTACTTTATCCGTATCCCGTCACAACCCCCTCATCTGCAGTGCACACAGACGTGCATTCACTCTGTGAGGTCCGACACCAAAGACCCCAAACATCACTCATGGGCCCATCTGGGGACTCCACACTTCCCATGGACATGCAGTGCTTCTGTAAACAAAGTACGCACTCTTATTTTGAGATCTGTGCTTCAGAGCCGGAGAACTGATTCCAACCAGGCTTCAACTAATCACATCAGTGATAACTCTTAAATATCATTGTTGCTCCCTTTAAATGTGACATTGTCTCATGTACAAATACTTTCATACATGTTTCCATTTTAACAGGTTCTTCTCATCATTGTTGTAGCTGCTGCTGTTATTTTTCTTGTTCTCATTTATGGTGGGAGGAAGATCCCTCACGTGGCTCTCTCTGAGTTTTTCTCTCTGTTAAAGCATTTTTTTTTTTTTGCTTGAAATTTCAAGGACAGGATGCAGCACCCTATGAAATAAATTGTGATTTGTGAATATGGGCTTTTCAACAGTTTGATTGAATTTGATTGTGAGAAAGTATTTCATGGAGCAGGTGTGTAGGAGGTGGATTAATGAATTCAAAAAAGACCTTCATTTATATCACTAATGAGGTTTTAATTAAACTTTTGCTTTTAAAGATATCTACTTCACCCACTAAAAGGGTGCTCAAAGCGACACACTCTAAAGAGAAACACAATTGATAGCCCCTAAAGCAGAGATTGCATTACCCTTTATGCTCTATCAAATTTGATCTTAGCTCAATGGATCCCTCTTTGCCTCGCGAAAAAGCATTGTCATTTTTTAAATTATATTTGACACGGGCAGGAGAGGATCAAAACAACAATCAAGTGCAAATGACTTTATAGGGGACTGGCATCGGAAAAAAAAACGCAGCCGACCATCAACCATCATCTACTGACAGACGCTGCTGTATTGATCTGTCGTTACCAAGTCAAGATATTTAGGTCTCACTGCCAGATCGCTTCCAAAGCATGTGCAGCTCGGTCTTACAAGGACGCTATTCAAAGGGAATCAGTGTAAGTCTTTGATGCTGCTTTGGTAGTAACCTGGCCGTCTTTTGTTGCAGGCCTGTCGACTTGAACCACTTTGAGGAAAACACAAAGAATAGCTGTTAATTGGGGCTTTCCCAGGCATGTGGCCAGCAGACATTCTCCGTCTAACGGCACCTGCAAAATCTGTTCACTCACATTGGCTTACGTCCTGTTTTGCCATTGGCCTGCCAGTCTCCTTCCTGTTATGGTAGATGTTGTCATGCGGCTGTTTGTTGCATCAATGTTAAATTCATCCACACTGCTGCTATCCGTTCTAAAGCCGAAAAAGACGGCTTAGAGGAATGAAAGCAGCAGAGGTGCAGGCCACTGAAACAACTCTCAGAGAGAGTGGATTTTCGTACAGTGGCACGTATGCAAATCTGTCCGGTGGGAATATACTCGGGCTCTGCGGCGCCCTGTTCTGATGATGCGGTTTGAGGCAGTGGAGGAGGAAATTGAGTTTAGTCAGATAGAGAGGCTGAGTTAACATGTGGCCTGGAGGAAAAGGAGGAGTCACCTCGGTCCCGTGGGTGGAGAGGCAAAGTCCTGAAGAACTCCAGTTAAAGCATATAGCCCCTAGGAGACTGAGATGCGGAGCTCAGTGGATCAGACCATAATGACTTTTAAATGTATAGTTCACGGGGTTAGAGATCTGGGATTATTGAAGTTTTTTTGATATGTGAATTCAGGGGTTAAAGCACTGAAAGTAAACTTTTTTTTTTTTTTAATGATTGCCAAGAAAACCTTTCTAACGAGAACCCAAAACGGATTGTTCCCACCCTAACGTTCCCGGATAGATGACTGTCCGAGGAAGCCTTTATCTAATGCACCTCACTTTAATAGCTGCTCAAGGCAGACTGTCAGATTGCTCTGACCCGAATGTGAGGACTTTGTGAGAGCAAGCAAGGGTAGAGGTGGAGTGGTTGAAAAATTCAGAAGAGAATGCACCTCACTTTAATAGCTGCTCAAGGCAGACTGTCAGATTGCTCTGACCCGAATGTGAGGACTTTGTGAGAGCAAGCAAGGGTAGAGGTGGAGTGGTTGAAAAATTCAGAAGAAAGAGAGTCGAGGATGAGGGGGGTGTGGGGGGGTAGGGGGGCGGTGGGAGCTGGTGAAGAGAGACCGAGAACCTCACTTCACTGAAATGAGAAATCTTCCCTTGGGCATGGAGCTTTAACGGAGGACCAACACAGTAATGCGCATTATTCAACTCTACACTATATAAAAATCCAAGTGGCAATGTAATCTGATTCAGGTGACAGTGATGAAACTGGTAAATGGTTTAGCTAATAAACATGATAACACCGTGAGGAAAACAAGTGTACACATATTGCTACAGACTCCGTCTAATCAATGATGAGCTGCCACAGCGCAGCTCCCTTCAACTGATTCACAAGTGTAAAAATGGGTTCAGCAAAGTATCAGTTCTGATTCTAGTGAAAAAGTAAATAACTGGTGTTCCAAGTCTCTGGCACAGCTAGTACTTCTTATGAAATCACCACTGAGATCAAAATGTGAGCACTGCAGCAGCTGCAACGCAGAGAAGGAAAATGGTTGCTGAATTTTTGTTAACATGTCCCTTCTTTCCAGCAAAGTCTTTCGACAGGATGTCAACCTTTATGATATCCGCCACCTCCTTTTTTCTCTTAGTGAACCCACACACCGCTAATGGGCCCATTTCAGCACAGGTGGCCATGACTCAACACAAATGAACAAGCCACTGACCTATTTTACTGTCAGCAGGCAGAAACAAGTGATTCCTTCAAACCAGCGCCCCAACCAGGACTTTCACTTCTTTAATTGAGACACTGTGGAAAATGTGAGGTAGAAAACGGCTTGGATCTCGTTGGTCCTCACTCAACACTTTTAAAATACCACGTGTAATGATATAAACATGTTATTTAAACTGTGGCGTGCCTTCAAATTGCGAGTGGGATTCAGAATATGAATTTCCTGAGTAGAAACAGGTTGTTGAAAAGAAAACGTCGGCCTCTCAGTAAGCTTTTTCAATTGTTGATATGGTGGCTGATGTGAGCCGCGGCCACCCCTGCCCTGCCGCGCAGATAAAGAGAGGATCAGCTCGTCTTTTGTGTCGCGTTACTTCAAGGCTGCGTTTGTGCTGCCTGCCTCAGTTCAACCAAGACACTCACACCAAGGCTGCGGTTCCACTTTATGGTTTGCGTAAAGGCAGGCGACCAAAACAACCATGCCCGTACTTGCGATGGGAAAAAAAGGGGGCCAGCAAATGTGAGAAGCAAAAGATGTGTTCACTGGAGAGAGTGTGATTTATTCATGGCCTTTAGCTTCACCCTTTCAGATGCTAGATCATGTGAAGCAGAGCATTAACATCACATGTGCAGGTGCTTTTATGGGCCCTCATCCATTACTCCTGATTTACATTCCTCGGCCAGCGCAGCGCTGTAACTGGAGCTGTGCTGATTCTTCACAAGCAGCCGCTGCCATGTGTGGGACAGGGTTAATCAACATACAGCAGACAGGACCTACGTGTTGGTGCCAGGTCACTTCCCTGCGCCATCAAGACTTCTCTGCACTCTTTTTCCTGAATGTGTAAAAAAATAAAAAAAAAATAAAAAAGAAGAAAATCCAGCGTTTTGACATCAGAACATAAGACATTCTGCAGCTGGGCACCAAAATGGGGAACCAGAAACAACTGCAACTGAATAAAATATGATTAACAGAAGAGGAAAAGGAGAATTTATATTTTAACACCCAGTCGGTGCTGAACTCCTCCATTTGAAGCTCGTTTCCACTCCCCTTAATTTCCAGTGCATGGGAAAGCGGATATTTTAAACTGGTAGGAGGTCCACTTCTGCATGTTTACTCAAAAGAAACACTGGGGAGTAGGTGTTGTGTGAGCCGAGTGTGGGCGGGGAAGCATCAAAAAGGCCAAATGAAGCACTTCCAATACCACTGAGAGATTAAATGGTAGAGTCTGGCTTCAAGATATCACTATTGATTTCCCTTTCTTTCTCCCATTTCTCACTCTGTGGAAAAATAACTTCATTACTGTTCTAACTGACTCATCGCTGCACAGAGAGAAAGAAGCCATATATTTCCGAGACAACCCATCTGACAAATGCCTTTCCACATGACATACAGCACACCGTCTGGCTAATAACCACAGCCTGGCTATTTGTTAAAAAATATGGTTGTGAAGACTGTCACAATACAGCTCATTACACACGCTATTAGGATCTTTGAAAATACAGGATATCATGAGAAAACACTGCCCTTTCACACATCTTATAGTTGTATTTGAAACTGCCTCTGGGAGGAAGTGCATTTTCTTTTTTTTTACTCCATTCATTCTTCACGCTAACCTTGGACTTGAACTTCTTATCAGGCCGAGTCAAATTTAATTAGAGCTCACTCTTTCAAACCTGAAATTCATGGCTGATTACTTGGCCTCCCTCCTGGTCCATTTGTCTTGAACCATCTCGGACGTCTGTGCCTAGTAAGCACCAGATAACAAAGGAGAGGGCTCGGGGAGAGCCAACCAGTTCAACACACACACACACACACACACACACATCCAGATTTAATATTTTACAGGAGGGAGTTCAAGATTAATGGAGGGATTTTAAAAGAGTGATGAGGAAGGGCATTCAAATTGTTCCCTACCCCACAACAGAGTTATACCTTCTAAGACAAGCCTCTCCCATCCCTTTATTATGTAAGCTTTACATAACAGGAGAGAAAGTGTTTTGAGATCCTTTTTTTTTCTTCTTGAGTAGTCTGACAAATCAAATGTGGCAGCTGGAAGAGAAAATGAGGGAAACTGTCATCTAAGTCAGTTATTCAGTCCTGAGTTACTTTTCTTACTTTCAAACTTTTCCAACTTTCACCCATCTGAGCAGAGAGACAGATTCAGAGAAAAGGTTCGCCACAGGTAACAGAAATTTTATATATATATAAATCACCTTCCAGAGTAAAAATCAGTTTTTAGTTTGACCCTCAAGCACCTCATTTCAGAGATAATGCTATTATGAGGAAATCATATCTTACTTAAAGTTATTCCACAGCTAGATATTTTGTTTGTTTTTTTACTGACACAGAAATAAAGATTTGCACTCAACCACTATAATGATGACAAAACCAGGGTTGTTATTTTTAAGGGTACCAACAAAATAACGTTGGTACAACTAATGACAGATTCATTTCAGATTTTAGTGCCCGAGAGTGATTCCGGGTGAGGAACTAACACCACAGAGGAGGAGTGCACGCTGCAGGTCAGCATGTGGCAGTAATGCAGCTGAACATTGTGAGTCAGGGCAACGACAAGCCGGAGAGCGGCAACAAGCGTTATTAAATTTTACACAATAATTACGATGTGAAATGCAAAGCTAGTCAGAGCAACGTGCATAACCAGAGGAATCAGAACAGCCGCAAAAAAAAAAAAAAAAAATCAACATGTCCGCACCAAGAAAGTTGAGTCCTCCATGGACCTAGTGAGGCATCTGCAACTTCATCTCCATGGACCTAGTGAGGCATCTGCAACTTCATCACAATCTGTGTTATTAATTTGCCAGTTGGAGATAAATTAATTGTCACCGTCTCACCAGAAATTAGCATTCTGGAAGTTGGATGTTTTTAAACTGACTGTGAATTGCATAGCATTTACAGTTAAATATGACATCAGCAAGAGTAAGAAGTTTAAAGTTAGAAGTTTGGGTCAGGGAAAAACATGATTGCTCTCTGAATCTTTAAATATGCACAAGAAGGAGCAAATGTGCTCGATAAAGTAAAACCTCGACTTACAGGTTTTGTAAACTGTAATTTAACGTTGGCTCTTATTTCTAATTCATATTCTTCTACGCATTAGATCAGACCTTTCAGACAGAGAGCAGGCGGGATGAGGGGAGTCTGCTCTACCTGCTGATTGAAGCTGCTGTTAACATGGAGGCAGGTAATAGGATCACACTGCCCAGGAGTCACAGAGTGCTTGCAATTTTCCTCCAGGGAGTGTCAACAAAAGGCCTCCTACAATTACAGTGCCAAGAGGCAGAGGAGACAAGACACATTTCTGTCTCATTAACACCTGCTGTCTCTCAGCCTTATTACCAGATGTGGCTTAAAACACCGTCCCCTGTCGCACCAGGCTTCCCGGAGAAAAGCGCAGTGACTGCAGAATGTTTATGCTGTCCTGAAAGTTGGAAACCAAAACTTCACAAAAGTAACTGTATTCAATGCAAAAGGAAACATATAATCATTCTAATCTTCTTAACGAAGACAATAATCAGCATTTTGTTTCAGGTGGACTATTGAGATTCTATTTTAAGATGTGTTTTATTATTGCTAGTAGCATTCTGCATTTTGCATAAAACAACAATGGGAGTAGACACACGTCAGTAAGTAAAACAGATGGATGGTAAATTTGTCAGAGGAAGCATTTGGAAAAACAGCATGCAGTAATGTGCTTGGGTCGCCCGCAACACTATTAACCGAATCATCTGGGCCAGGGCAGAATTATTGACTTATTCCAAGTTTGCCTTTCCACGTTTCTAGTAGAGAATGTGATGAAACACACTGACTCAATCTAATAATGTCTAATGGGCAAATATGTGTTGTCAAAAGACCAACTTATTGGTTAACTACTTCCTGTGCGTCTCCAACTCCAACACTTGTCCGATGGTATTAGAGAATTTCCAGTCTGAAATCATCAGCAGACGGGAGTTAAAGGTTCTGTCCACACTCGGGCTATTAAATTAACCCATGCTTCAATAAAGAAATGTTATTTCTCCTCAAATAGTTATTACGAAAATGTCTCTCAAATAGAGACAGAGTCCCTCCTCGTATAAAAGACCTTTTAGGAAGCAGGGAGGTTTGTAATGAAAACCTTGCGGAGCTGCATCAGTCAGGCAGGTCAATAAGGCCTGTCTCGAGCCATTACCCAATAAGAGTAAGATGTGTCAGGGTTTAATGTGGCTTAGGCTCATCCCTCGCCCTTTGGATAAGAAGAGGACTTCAAATCCAGTTTTGAAAAACCAGCACAAGCTCATAAGACAAACAGAAAAAAAACAAATAGCGTTGAGTTCTGTATCTGATGTTGGTAGTAATACCATAATGATACGCCCCATAAATACACTGCACCTTTATCAGATTAAACTGGTTTCTCTTATTAAATTTGCATCCACTATGTTGCAGCATGCATTGCCAAATGAAACTTCATTTTCTCTGGGTGTATCTTTGAGTCAATATTTAACCATCTTATTATACTTTTCCACTTTTATTTGATCAGGGTAGGCGTGTCGAGCACAAACGCTATTTTGTGGCAATACCGCTCGACTCTCAAACAATTCCAAACCAAGAGGCAGCAGAGGAACATCCAGCACGTGTGTTGACCACAGGCAGGTTGGAGGTTAAGTGAACAATAGAGCTAAATCCTTTGCCATATTTATCCTTCTAGTCTGAGATCAAACCAGTTACATTTTGTCCACAAGCCTGTTTCTCTAACCACAGAGTGTCACCTTCGTGAGACATGTGCCGGCTGTTTATAGCTGCAGAGCTGCTTTACAGGTTGAAGTGATATCCCAGGATCAGATTGGTAATCATAAACGTCGGGGTGATTTGTGCTTGTATGTGTGCATGCACAGCTATGTTTATTCTTCCCCACACTTATATATGTGATATTCAAGTGTACCAATTTGTCCATCACGCGTATCAGAAGGGTTTGCTGGGAATTTGCATGATGCAGGTGACACTAATGCTTATCCCCCCGATCAAAGCAGACCCCGAGAGAGCCCTGTGGATGATGCAGGAAAGTAGGCTGTCATGGAACATACATCATGTCCAATATGGTCCTGACAAATGTCAGACCGGAGCTTGAGAGGCAGAAGTAAAAGGTTGTCAGGAAAGGTCCCTGCCCGCAGAATTAAATAAATGTTTCATGAATTTTAAACAGCTTGCTGTTTGTCCGCCTGCAGTTTTAAAAGACCAAAGGTTTAGGGGAAAAAAAAAACAGCGTACAGGCTGATAAAAAGGAATCTGCATATATTTGCATGCATTTTGAAACACGTTAATTTGCCTCCTTCTCTTAGAAGTGCATTTTAAGTGCACTGTATCTGTCTCTGGTGCTTCTTCCTCTGGGCTGGAAGAAAACAATCGCTCTCTCTGCTTGGACTTTTATTTGGCTTTTCTATATAGCTTCATATTTCAAGTTAAAATCTGGGTTTGAGGTGAGAAGGCAGAATGCAAATTCCTTATTGCTGCTTTATTATTACAATTTGTCTCGTTGTGTCAGATTCAGCGCTTATCAAACAGACTAATTGGTTTAATCTGCAAGCGATGATATAATTATCAAACGCAAACTGTGTTGTGAGCTGCGGGTACATCCGTGCGACAAAGAAACAAATGTTGCTGAACTTTACGCTTTGTGCTTAAACCCACATCCTCCTCCATCTTGCTCGTCTGGGCTTATTTTTACCGCGTGTTGCTTTTAAGGAAACAGTGCATCTCACCTTTGAGGAGTTTCAGCTCCGTGACCTAATTTAGTTTGAACCATCGCCTGTCACTGAAATGCTACTTCCACCTCTGTTCCAATGCTCTATTCTTGGACACGTAGCTAATGTGTTCATTTACTCTGTTAATGGAGTGAGCTAATTAGATATTTTCATATTATTTGTAAGAGGACCAAATTAATTAAGAATGGGTGGGTAGCGAGTGGGGAGGCCAGAGTATGTGTTGCTTTCAGTGAATTAACCACATCCACACAAGGTGCAGAGATGTGCTCTAAGTTTACCTTTCACTTGACTGGACAGTCAGAACAAGGAAAAAACTAAATCAATATCTGGCATCACTAGATATTTGAAGACACAGCAGGGTTTTGTGGTTAGCTGCTGTGTTTATGTTTTGCTGTATTGTCTGTAGGATTTAGAACGGAGAGTCAAGCAGAAACACTGGAATGTGTTGCATACACTTGATCATTTTTGATTGATTGTATAAGATAGCGTTGAATGTACACTCTAAGTTTTACCAGCGTGAGGAGCGGTGGGCAATATATAGGAGAAAAACCCGTGGTCTCCTATCCATCTTATGATCTACCTTACGACCTTGCGGTTCATAAAGTTTTTGAGGGGACATCTTTTCTCCTTTCCCTGTTCAGCAGTAGACAGGTGGATGGGCATGCTCACTGCCGGGAGGGGGGAGAGGTCTGGGCAGATTGCACATGGATTGCTCCTTGATTATATCTGCAGCAGGTGCCAAAGAGGGTGCTCATTTTCTGCTTACCTGAGTCTCCCCAGAAATAGTTTTAATCCTTAATAGCTCTGTTTACATGCACAGATAAATCTGACCGTAGTTCCGTGACTTTAGTCAGATGATTTGTTTTTTGTTTGTGTATAAACTTCTAAATGTTGCAGCTCCATTTAAGAAAGTATTTGTTTGCTAGACAACGAGAATGCACTTCATGTACTGTTACAATACACAACAAAAGAATTATACTTTTACCAGATGCGAGGCAAATAGAATAATCATCTCACTGAACCGGTTATATATTCATATATTCCTGGCCTGTAAGCTATGCCAGCTACACTTGAAAACAGAGCAAACCCTCGGTTTTTAACTGTGACTGGTTTGTAGCTGTTTGTAGTCGTTTCTTTTGTTAAATCTTTGAAGAAGTTCCTGTGTTCAATCTGGAGCAGGGGCTCATCTGAGAATAGTTAGTTTGCGATGGATTGGAGATGTCCGCTAGGGCAAGATATCTGAATTAGATGGTAAAGGGAAAAATGCTGCAACACCCAGATAGAAGACATTTTGAGGCATAACACAACTAATACAACTAATAATACACAAGGTTGAAATATTGTAAACCCAATACTGTAGTTGGCAATGTCAACCAAAGCCATCTCCTAAGACTTAAATGTCAAATGTTAACATATACTTGTCTGATGTCATTGCTATAACACAGACGCTACGCAATTCTTTTAAAACAATTGACCACTTATAGTGATGAATTTGGCCTGGGACAAACACGATCCCTGCAAGTAGTTTTCACGGTATTGGAATTTTGTCAGGAGGCCAGATTTGATGGGGGTGGCCGCCTCTCAATTCTCTATGCAGAAAAAAAAACCTTGTTCTACGAGTTACTAAATATAAGTGAGCACCGTTGTTGTTGGGTTTTTCTTCTTGTGATGCCGCTAATGCTATGCAGCGAGTGTAAGCGTCTCACAACCCTGTCACTTCACACTGCTCGAGGGTCCGGCCGATTGACGGACTAAAGGTTCAATTTGGCTTAATGGCCGCTCTTGACAAATCCTCTGATTCTTCTACTCGTCTTCCCTTTTCTTCCCACTCCTGCAGCCTGACTCTGACTCAGCCCATCCCTTTCACAGCCCATCTCATTCCCAGCTACTGGCTGGGTCGAAGCCCAGCTGTCCATCGACTTGCTCTGCTGTGTGAATGACAAGGAGATGCAGTGAGAGGCACTGAACCGCTCAATGTGGAGGAGCTTCTTTGAAATCCTCCAGGTTCTTTTCTTTAAGCCCAGGCAATGTAACAGTCCATCCACGCCCTCTGTTCCTTCCCTCCACCGTTGCGAGCTAACCCCCTTAACTAGTTCCCATCCTCTCTCTGGGCTGCTCACCCGTCCGTGCTGCCCTCCTCTGCTTTCTCACGATTCCCTGAAGACATGTAGTTGCATGAGACCAGGGGTAGTATTTATTCAGGCCAGGGCACAACTCATCCTCACTCTTATGAGAGTGTGGCTTTAGCTCAGATGCCTCTCCCTCGCCATATGGCTGCGGCACCACAGAGGAGTGTAGGTAAATACCGAGATTAAGATTATTTACAAACGCCCAACTCATCAATTGTTTGACCCTGATGTCACAAATACCACTTAGAGTACCTGATGAAATAAAGAGGGTATTTAACCCTAGAGTTGAGCAGATTTCAGCCATCTGTTTTGAAGAGCTTAACCTCAGCGAGTTTTCTGCTGTCTCGATGCGTTTGGTGACAGGAAGAAAAACCAAACAGCCTCAACAAAGAGGGATGAGCTGCTTGTGGTTCACTCTTTGCTCGGTGCGTTCACTACAGAGGAGCCATATGTCTCAAAATTCCTGTCTCACTTTGTGCTGAATGGAGAGGACAGGCCATCTGTGGGAGTGGGAGTTACCCTTGTCAACAAATCAACCTGTCAGATGAATCTAGTGAACGTAACAAAACTAGATACTGTTTTTATTGTTGTCTTAAATAAGCCAACAGAAGACTTACTCAGCCAGCTGCATACATAAGTATGTTAATGGCCAGGCTATTAATTCCCTGAGGCTTGGGTACATTCTGTTGTACAACGAGCTGAAAATGGCAGAGTGGTAGAATGTTTCTTCACATCACATCCTTTTATTTGATTTTATAATGCAAATACTACTACATAAATGTCAAACCATCAACCTCAAAATATAGAGTACTTGTAACTGTATGTGACTGTTGGACTCTCACTGTGCTAATAGATGAAAAGATGAAAAATTAAGCCACTGACATCAAGCTAAATGATTGAGATTTGTATTCAGCATTGTATCTATTTACTTCATATATATTAATTTACCTTGTAGTTCTAAATATGGCTGTGGTGTTTTCATGATATGCCACCTGAGCATTATTCCTGTTGTTAGAAACTATGGAATATACACTTGTTTCCACACTACTTCAAACCACGTCCATTGTAATATCTGCGTCCTGTGTAACGGTGCCATGTTTTGGGGACCGCTGACAGGTGTCAAAGGGATTGTGAGCCATGAATGGCAAATGTCATGGTGAAGTGAGGGATTACACTGTATTACTTTCTGAATAATTCTTCAGAGCCAATGGCATTCTAGTGAAGGAGTGGTAATCTGCTGTGGCCAGACCCCATCTGGACGGACAGCAGCTTAGTTCCACAGAGTTCAGACTGCGCAGCCCAGAAGAAAAACTTGGCCTTCCATGTCATGGTCCATCAAAGGACTGAAATTTGGCTATTCACCCTGGCTAATGAAACCGGCTCCGTGACCATGCCACACCACCTCTGGCCTACAACCAAAGCAGACAGCCGTGTTCATTATGAGGGAGTGGAAGCATCCTGATGTCAGGACCTGCCATGTGAAAAATACAGCTGAGGCGAGCTCTCAGAGACGGGGGTGCCTGCTATTATTCCTCAATTTCAGAGCCGTCTACAGCCTCAGGGACATAATAGCCATATGTTTGATGTCCTGTGCCACTTTTCTCTCCACCACTACAGATAAAAGACAAGAAATAACATCACTTTTCAGCCTGGCTCTTCTTTATTCCCCCTTCTATTCAACATGAATACTGACGAACACAGACTGGTGATGGATCTATATATTCTGAGGGCTGCGACTTTGATCATTTCTTTCTCATAATGCCGCACAGCTCGTGATGGCGGTAAACAAGACATTTGTGCTCGCGCGCTTTCTTTTCCTGAATAAGTGCGACAGCGCTCTGCCCATGAAGTAGACAACGTTCCTTCGCCCCACATGGTCCATTACGCTGATCCTTGGAGGTAAATGCTGAACAAACAGAATAGCCTCTCAGTTCTAACACACTGTCCATTTTCCAAACTCTCCAGAGAGCAACACGGTCACATAATGACAGTGATCTGTTCGGCGGACATGGCTGGATTAAAGCAAACTGATCATGTAATGAGCCTGGATGGTATGATTGGATGTTCCATTGACCCAAGTGTCAGATCAGGCTGATAAATGGAAACCTAAATTGGCAGCTTTGGGAGGTGGGATACAGACTCTGGTCAAATGGCTCATTGATTATTTGATTATAGCACTCGGTTGTGATTAGTTGATAAGCAGAGTGGATATTGGCTGTGCAATCTGTGTGAGCCTGGCTGATTGACTGGGAGACAGTGGATTCATCTGATTAGAGGAGCGGTTGCGAACAGAAGCTTATTTTGATCTTGTGGTGAGCCACTCGCTGACAATCTGAGAGATATATCGCCAAATTGTTTTTTACAGTTTGGAAGAGCATGTAAAACGCATAAGGGCCTCATACGGCAACTGAGAACGACTGCAATTAAGACAATATCTCTGACAGGAGCTCTCAGCAGTATGTAATGAGGTTGCCTGGGCCCAAGACATCTCCTCTGTCCAGCCTTCGAATGCATGTTGACAGCCACAATACAAGTTGTAATAGCCCGGCATTCAAGGATCAAATTAATTCACCCCTCATGAAAACTTTATGAATACACTCTGAGGGACTGAATATAAATGTGCATATTCTGTGGAGGTAGTGAACAGTGCAGGCAGATGAATGAATGTGATTACAAACATTTGCATATTATCCCGCTATTAAAACAATTACATCATCCCAATTACTAAAACTACGTTTTTAATTAGTGCAAGAAGAAAACAAAAACAGAAAAATGCGTCTTTCTGCAGGTAACCCGCACGACTTATCTTTATAATAAGAAAATGGGGAAATAAACACAGACAGTGAGGACCGACAAAGACAGTTAAGTACAAAGGACAAAGCTCTGGCCCCACTGAAATAAACCTTTTCTCAAAAAAAAAAAAAAAAAAAAAAGCAGGACCGACAAAGACAGTTAAGTAAAAAGGACAAAGCTCTGGCCCCACTGAAATAAACCTTTTCTCAAATTCAGTTAAAAAAAAAAAAAAAAAAAAAAAGCAGTCATATTCATCACTTTCATCCTTCACATGCTTTTCTATGTCCATACATATTTCTGAGTCATGTAAAACTGAAATAATTACACTTTAGCTGCACCACAGGGAAAAACCCTGGTAAAAATGCATTTTAATGGAAGTCTGGTCCATTTACATGCACTGCAGAATTTCCATAATATCCAAGATGCTTACGAATGCCAACCATCATGTCCTGTTTATCATAACCCAGTTAAGATCATATCCCAGAAGCTTGAAGCCTGAATATAAAAACTGGGTTATTATAATCCGGCATTCCGAGGCATGTGAACGCTTCTATAGGCTCAATTACCACGCTGTTTCTGATTAGCACGATTTGATCTGATAACTTTGTGAGTCCATGTACCAGGATCCTTATTAGCTATCCCAAATACGGTGAGCAAAATCAGAGAAAAAACTGGTTGTGCAGGGGTTTGGGGAAAATATAAAGGATTTTACCAAATGTATCCTGGGAAACTCTGTATGAGATATGCTCATATCAGTTTCCTACTTTCAAATGAGTGGCTGAGCTAAGCATTATCCTAAAATGCAAAGCAGTTTCAAAGAGAAACATAATGGATTGAGTAGCTTGCAATTTCTCCCTGCTGTTGAATTACTTGGGGGAGAAAAGAGGGAAATGAGTTATGGAGCATTAACCTCTTCATTCACAATTATCCTCCTGCCTCTCTCTCTGTCTCTTTCTCAGTCTTGTATTACACACCACTTAATGGCACCGAACTGCCCCACGCTCCCTGGAGGCGTCCTCCGTCAGCCAAGTGCCTCGTGGTATTTTTTCACAACACCCCTCTCAATCCTAAGAGAGGAGTAAAGAAGCACCTTGATGATATCACAGATATTGAGTTTCAGAGAAGTCATCGCTCACCGTGTGAGGGGTAAAAAGATGGAGGCGGGTGAGGAGAGGGCAACTTGACTGATAAGAATCTCTTTGTCTCATCGAGATGACCTGCACTGCTGGGTCAACATCCTAGGGAGCTAACTGGCGTGAGGCATTTCTCACCGTTGCAAAGGTGTTGAGACGTTGAAGGGTGATGCGGAAAGAGCTATTGAGTTACTGTGCACATGTTTGCTGTATGGCCCGGGGCCTTCGTAAGGCAAGAAGAGGGCCGGGCAGCTCTGCTCATTCTCCCACAGCAACCTGGTCAGCTCCACAGGTGTGTGACATCTGGCCCCTCTCACCTGACTCTAAGAGGACGCTTAAAGACGGATGTTGATCAGAGAATCCAGCCTTCACAACGCTGGCCACCACTTGCCGTACTGCTACTACACAGGCTGGAATACAGCAATATCATCAGTGATAAAAGTGCTTTTATTACACCATGATCCCATAATATAGGAATTATTAATGCCCACCTCCTTGGCCATCCATTCTAAGATATTATAGTAAAACCTCTTTGCCAAAGTCGTTTCAGTCATTGTCTCCTTGCAGCCAAACTAATTGAGAAAACTGATGAACTCCGTTAGCTTCCAAGAAAAACCCTTTTGTTCTGGCTGCTTGCTAATTCCGTGCGAGTCCCCATCTTTGGCCGCGCAATCAGCATTTCATACGCACATGAGCTCCTGATGACCTCCCAGTGGTAAAGAGAAAATGAAGGGAAACCTTGTGATTCGAGATCCTGTGACTGTGTATCCTCTAACCTCTGGATGCTTTGCACTTTGTATCTGACACACACAGGGTGCCGCTTTAAACGATGCTTCAGGGCGAGTAACCTTTAACATTTTATATTTTTGAGTACTTTTATGCTTAAAACCTGCATTGAATTTTAAATTGAATATTTGTGAGGGAAAAAAAAACATATTTAAAACATCCATACCTAGGAGACAAATAATTTAATATGATTCCATTATTTTTGGATGAATAGAGCTTTAATGCATTCACATTTTTTTCCACTGCCAAAAAAAAAACTCACAGGCACAATTTACATATTTGATATGCAAATGGTGATATTAAAAGATTTCAGTTACTGACAAAAAAATGATTTCCTCCAAATTTAGCCGAAAAAACATGCTTAATAGCATCAGCCTTTAACAGCTAATGCAGCTTGTGAGATTATAGTGTCGCTCATCTCAAGTAAATGAAAAGTCAAGTGAGGAGAGATGGAGGTGATAAACACAGCATAAACAGGAAAACAGCAAGGCTCCTCATCAGGAACACGTAAACAGCACATGAAACAAGCTTAACATTAAAAGTCCTGTGGGGAAAGGAGCAGTTAGCAGACACCACTAGATACTTACTTGATCTTTTTACAGTAGTGCCCTCACTTTAATTGCCATCTGAATAATAAAGCAGGGGAACATCCCTCATGCTCTCTGATCAATCTGACATATCGACTAATGAAATAAAAGCTTCAGCGTTCTCTCAAGCTTTGTTTGGGGCCATAAAAGAAAGTTGGTGAAATGTGCAATGATAAACACCCATAAAGCCCTGTCTCATTTTAGTGGGAGGCCATTATGGTACCTTCCTGAGAGGTGCTTGCCTTCTCTGACAGTTAGTGAGATTCCTCTCATCTATAAAACATGCAGGTTACATTGAGAGGTAGCTGTAAACTGCCAGTTTGCTCATTTAGTAATGTCTGGGGAGTGTAACTATCATGTATTCATCTTCCACCCCCTGCACTCGCTCTGTGGCCCTGACTGAGAGGACACTGCCTCAGTCATAAATGCTCAAATGAATGGGAGACACCTCCTGTCACTCAAACCAATACTCCGACAAATTGTTTTATTAGCAGCGCCACCGTTGAAATTGCTTAATATTGTTTTTATTCGTCATGTCAAATTCTGTTGGATTTACCACTTTGCCTCGGTCTCTAGAAAGACAAGCTGTTATATATTCAATTATTCAGACCTGAAGGCTGCTCATATGGGGAGCAGGTGAATTTGGTACTAAAAACACAAACCTCCATTTGTAGCATCCAATCTCCATTTGTAACAGCCAATGTGTTTTAGTTCAGCTAATTGTTAATGAATTCAAACCTAACTTTGCTCTGCGCAGGTTGCCTGCCTCGTGTACTGTGCCCGTGGGACACATAGCCATAGACCCAGAAAACTTTTTTGCTAATTGAAAAAGTACCCAGCATCAAATATACAGCCATCTATCTTGCCTTTGTGCAATAACAATGCAATCAAAGGGTAAATGCACGGAAGAATATGCTTACCGCTAATTGCAAGAGTGCATTTTCCTAATGAAGACCTGACCTGACCCTCACGTTTGCATGTGCGCAAAAATATTGCGTGTGCTTATTATGTCTGTGTCTCAGCCTTTGGTGTGAGATGCCAACATAATCCTTTGTTTTGATTATTAAGATATCTTTTAACCCACATAGCAATTTTCACAAATTCATTTCTGCGGGGATGGAAAAGAAGTGAGCGGAGCACGCAGTCTAAGAATGCAGACAGGAGTGGTGAATTATCCCATGCACCAATTGGCACTATAAGGCACAAGCCTGTTGTCTTTTATGATGATTAATCTCGAGGCACACGAGTTTTCAAGGCCTCTCCATCAACTCTCTGGTTGCAGGAACTCAGGAGTGAGTCTGAAAAACAACGTCTATACACGCATCTTCACTCTCCGCTTAGGTTACATGACTCAGACTAGGACAAGCCTCTGAGGTAGATTTGTCAAAGAGGACAAGAGTAAACACAGGTTTAAAAGTGAAATCAATTCACACAGCTTTAAATGCCAGAGAAAGTTTCGAAGAGACGCTAACTCAGGTAATAGTATCATAAAAAAAACTTTGGCCAAAGTAAGTAACCATAAACATTCCCCCTCAGTCATCGTGGGAGTCTTCAAGAGAGCAGGATGGAGGTGTAGTTTCATTCCAATAACAGCATTACTCAACTCAGCAGGGTCAGCATCAGAAACAACGTGAATAAATAAATAGGGATATCAAGTGAAATTGGATAGAGGAACAGCTTGTTTTCAATGACATACAAGATAATTGCCTCCACCGCGAGGACTGATTGGGCCAATTCAGGCATTAGAAATATTGTCAGTAATTCTGTCTGGAGTTCTAAGTAACCAACTGCTTCTAGTTTTAAACCCGGATAAACAAAAGTATTAAAAAAACAAAACAAAAAAAAAAACAGATTAATTCCCTTATCGGACGCTGGGATTTCTTCCATTGAAAGCCCCTTATGTAAAAAAAAAACGACACTGTTAACGTCTAAGTGTGTTGACATACCACAGCAGACGGTTGTGATTGAGACACCAGCTGGTGTTTAGAGTGAAAGCCTAAACCTAGTTTACCATAATGAAGCTCTCAGAGGGAGGCGCTGCACTCCGCGTACCACGCTGCTTCACTTGGCTTGTTAACACTTCCAAACCTGAAACATACGCCCATGAATTTTTTTGTTTTTTTGTTTTTGGTGGGAGGGGGGGGGCGCACACAAGCTCTCCCTGGTCGCCGCAACAAAGTGGCACCGGTTGTGTTTGCACAGCTTGTGAAAAGTGCACAGGGAGGAAAAACAAAAATTCACTGATGATTTGATGCCAACTTGCATGAATCAAACAAAAGAACAAAACAATCTGTGGTCCGCGGTGCCAAACTGTCTGAGGACGGGAAACATAATTTAGCCCTCGCTCGGCTGGATGTTATTTGTTTGCTCGTTGATAGCTTGATTCTTCAGAAGAGAAAGTCCATTCCAAGCTGGTTAAAATTAAAAAAAAAAATCTTAATTAAAATCTTATTGAGGCAAGCTTCACAATATCTGCTCTAAAATGATGACGCCCTGCTCCTCTGATCTTAATGACTGTGTCCCTCGACTCACACTTGGCCGTGCCAACGTGCCACAAAGAGACGGTGGATTTTTTTGCATCACGCCAGTGTTCTGCCAGCTGACGACCCTCACTTGCTTTCAACCGTAGCATTTCATCACTTCCCTTATATTTCATTTCAGATCTCACAGCACCAAAAGCCAAGTCACTCATTTAGTGGATAACTCCTGCTAGTCAGTCAAAACCTGCCTCTTACAGAAAGATATTTTTAGGAATTTACAAGATCAGCAAAATGCCTAAACATTGTACAGTCCCAGGACACAACATCCACATCTCTGTTTTTTCATGCTTAGTAAATCCCAGAACAATATCTCACTGAAGAGTCAGTGAGCTATAAGCTGCCTCAGGCCAACTATGGGATTCTGTTTCTTCACACACCTTCAATAAGAACAAAGTAAAAAGCTCCGTGTTTGTTTTTCAAGTTCTATGTTGTTCACATTATTCTTTCTTCTTGCCTGTCTCCTCTATAAGAAGCTCAATATATTCTGCCTCTTTTCCTTACAATGCATTGTTTTCATCGTCCTGAAATTCAACATGGCTGAACAGTGCATTTCTATGGGCTCACTCAGAGATATCCAAGTTTTTACAAAGGGCCTAGCAGGAGAAACTGAATGAAACTGAATATGTGCCCAACAACAGCCTCTGACATTTGTGTTCTCAAGTAAAACCCTTCCTGATAATTTCAGGATATAATCTGGAGTTCAGTGTATGTCTGAAAGAACATTAGACACTGCACACACAAAAAAAGTAACAATAGCTGCTTTCAAACATGTCTGTAGAAATCCAGGAGACGTCAATGTGTGACCACAGCAGGGGTTCCACCGCTGGATTCACCAGGAGCTTCGAAAACACGACAGACGGCAAAAAAATAAAAAATAAAAACACAACAAAAAGAAGAATAAAATCTCCCAGGGAAGAAGCAGTGACACAAAAAGATGTCAGGCAAGTTTGGGGTGATAAGAGCTGGAAACGAAATCCTGTGATCTTTGCAGCGCTTCACCAATTCGTACCTCTGTGCTGCACCTCTCGCCTGCATAATACGGAGGATTGTTAAAACCTCCTGCTGTGATGTGCATGTTTAAAAGTCTAAGTAAACTCTGTCGCCATGTTCTACATGTTCTGAAGCCATACAAGGTTAGGTAGGTAGTGACTTTAACTACACATACATTTCCTCACTGTATCACATGCGCTTTGATTTTAAACTTTTTATTTTCCCTTTTTAAAAGTAATACATCAGTCATCCAAAATGTCATGCTCGTGCTGGTGGAGGAATTGCACAAGACAAGATCATCAATGAAAACCCTGTTTGACCTTTCGCTTCTTTGTGTCCTGTTGGTCTGCGCTGACATGCCTCTTCATTAATTTCAGGAGCACGGGGCAGCCGTAATTGGCCAACAGTTAATTGAGTTGTCTTCAAAATGGAAATCGCTGTGTAGCCGTTTTCAGGACTCTGGCCCATTAACATGCTAGTGGTGCTGTGCAATAACAACACACGCGCACTCACAATTATCGCAGATCACTATTTTCAAGTCTTTTAATTCTGCAGCGTTGGGCGACTTCTCTGTCCACCTGCTTTAGCCAACACTCCCTGAGGGCCACAAAGTTAAGAAATGAAGAGGTACGGACACAGAGTTACTTTTATTGGGGCATGGCAGCCCACTTAAAGTACTGGGTAATAAAACCTTTGAGAAACTTTTAATGGTCAATTGTTGTTGACAATGTGTCAGAGTGAAGCGGACTCCACTCAATGGCTGTTTTTTTTTCCGACCATATAGTTAATGGTGCTGCTCGCGCCGCAGCATAAAAAGAAGTGTTTGCTTTTCCTCCCCCATTTGCACGGATTAGCGGACTTGATATTAGAAATGCATTTCAGTAAAAAAAAAAAAAAAAAATCAAACAAACACAAAGGCTTAATGGATAAATGGCTTGGGCATTGCGCCACACCACAGGACGCCGTACCTGCGGCAAGAAGCGAAGCAGCTCTTGAGATGAGATGACTCCTTTCAGTGCGATGTGCTCTGTAGTGCACACAGCGGCATCAGCCTCTGTGTTGCAGGGAATGATGTATGATGTGTCGTTCGGTTAGTGAATTAAGTGAGCACCTCCAGAAGGATGAAGGAAGAGGGGGAGCGGAGATGTCAGTGTGAGTCGTTTTTAATATGGGAGCTCAAAGGCCACTCAACTTTGATATTCCCTCTTCATGTTTACCTGCTCTGTAACTATGTGCAATGCCTTGCATCAGGTGGTACGGGGCTGCAGAGTTATTTTTGCATATGCAACAGCAGAATTTTTTACCTGCTGCTGGTGCCACGTTTTGCATTATTATTATTTGCAATTCATGAGTAAATTAGAGGGAACCGAGTGAGTCAGTCGTGAAATATCAATAATACATTGCTCTTTTCTATGATTAAACTCTCTTTTTAAGAAGTTGTCTTTGTGGTCTTAGTGGAATTGGTGGATGTAATGATGCACACTATTTCAATTCAATTAAATGGCCATGCCCTAATAGCAACCACTGGAAAGAGTTGAGTTCAGCAAGAACAGTACTAAAACTAATATTATTCATGTATACATAAATTATTTCCATTCAATAATAAACGCGTTATTGAAAAAAAAACTTAATGAAAAGTATAATAATTGATTCAACTACTTAATGCAGGAGTCTGTGAATGACCCTCCAACCCCTGTTACCTATTCACAATTTTACTGAGGGACAAATAAAGATGGTTGTGTTGAGATTCAGCCTTGTCCCTTTCTGTGTCGGCTTTTTATCCGTGAGTCATGGCTTTGCATTGTTGCTCTTTGGAAGGAAACTGACAGCGAGAGCAAGACAAGGACAAAGTTAAAATGCCAGAGGTACGTTTTTGTCGCGGGCTACGTCATGAAATGATCACCACCACTGCTCAAATCACAAGTCCTCACTATGTGTGCCTGTAGATCTAAATTAAATGTTTTTGGGTTCTGAGAAAGTTCCCCCCCCCCATTGTCCTTGTATGCTGAACACATACCCAATGATTAAAGGGGTAATTATGTCTAATGGTAAAAATATTCCAAGCCTTTGGATATAGAGCGCAGAGCTAACATGTTCTGTTCCATCTTTTTTCCAGCACTTCGTCAAGACACCCAGCCATGATAAACACACCTATATCAACCGTAATGTGATGCGTTTCATCAACAACATGGCGCAGCCTCGGGGGAACCGCGGTGGCTGCAGCACGGCCATGTGGTGCCTGATTATCCAGGGAACATGGGGAAATTAAATCTGCTGAGAGTACACAGCATACTTCTGTGTCTTCTGCCGAGTGCAACTTCCTTCCAACTCATGTCCTTCCAACAATGCCCCCCCCGAACATGGCAGCTTCTCAAAGCATACCTATAAATACACATCCTCTTTGCACATTGTCTTCACGTTTGTCTGAATGGCACAACCCTTGACAAAGAAAAGACTCAAGATGACAAGACTTTCTCCTTTACGCTGCTTTACTTTTTCCTTATTCCACACTCAGCCGAAGCAAATTATGTTGGTACAAATCAATCAACACCTGCTCGTGGCGGGAGAGGTACGACAGCGACGGCGGCAGATCGCTTCCTTACTGCTCGCATCAAGGAGACAGGCCTGTGTTGAAGGTGCTTAGGAGCTGACGATTTACAACAGAGTTCCAGCCACTCAAGATAAAATTAGCTTCACCGTCACTTTGCGCATCACAATATTGCAGTAACCTCGTTATAGCGTATAGTACACAGACATTGCATTGCACTAGAGACAAGCTAATTGTATGGGTATTCATTTATTTTCAGTATTACTTGTGTTCCCTCCATCTTTCTTTTCTCATCTGTCACAGCAGCTTGCTTTTTGTTCAAACCACATACTGGTTTTGATTTGTCTCAATAGCTTTTTCTCCTGTGGTGCAGCCACGCTTGTAAAAACAGATACAAGATCATAACCTTGTTACGGCAAAACTGGAGGATTGGTTTTGTCTTGAGGGCGTCTCTCATCGGTGTCGATACACAGGGGACGACCCCCCCCCCCCATGCCACACACAGTACTGGGCATTCTGTTTCCATCACACAGGCTGCTCTGGCTCCTTATTGCGAACCTTAATCTGCTTTGTTTGTGCATCAGGGGGGTGAGAGGGGTGGGCGAAGATTCTATTAAAGAGATTAAATTGTTTCCATAGCCAACTGAAGCATCAAAGGCCGACCAAATTGCAGCCCCTTACTTGAGTGGGTTTCGCTAAAGTCACTTATTTGTCCATTTCATCATGCTAATGGCATAGGGCCATCATCCCATTAAGGCTCCACAGCTGAGTGAGGTTAAACAAATGCAGTTTGTTTTGAGGTCACACAATCTCCGAGGCAGGTCGCACTGGTCTCCCCCCTGTACATCACAACAAATCGTCAAGTTGTCTTTAGCCACTCTTTATAAGCAGCCCTCTGAACCTGGCTGCATTAACCACCTCTTCACTCGACCCAAGCATGTGCTTAGCGGCACCTCTACTTGAGCATTCCTTCCCATGATGGACTCTGTAATGGAAATGAAACCAGTCTAACTTCTTACATATCCCATCTATTAACATGGAGTAGGTTTGATTTCTGACCTTGACTGCAGCCAGTCACAAGATGGCTATGGCTTTGCGTTATTGGGAGCTGTCATGTTGTTCTGGCTTTGGAACAGTCCTGCTATCACATCATTACATCTGGAAGCATCCATTTTTATTTTCAAGATAACCAGTCTGACAGAGCGACTTCCTGCTCTTGGTTTCGTCTCTCTTCGCCCGTTGCTCTTCTCTCCCCCTTGTCCACCCACCTCTCCTCTCTCCCACATCCTCTCAGCCCGCCGAGCCAGACGGCCGCCCACACCGAGTGCAGTTCTGCAGAGTTTTCTCATCACATTTGCGGAGCTCTGCGCCTCGGGATAATGTATGTTGTGATTTGGCAATATACAGTGTGACAGGTCAGACTTCTGGATGTGAGAGGCCTCGCTAGTCTAGCAACTAGTTGAACGGAGCTGAAATAATAAAACTGAGCAGCGTACAGTACCTGCAAGAATGCAAAGAGTATCGCGATCATTTTGTCACAAATTAGCCCAAATGGCTTTTCTTTTGAAACCTGATGGAGTTCATTAGAACTCGATGTTTGCAGGGGGAGTTGGAATCAAACACTGACTCATAAAGCTGTCAAATATCTCCATCTGGCCTAATAGAATAGAATCATATCAGACATTTCAGATAGAGCTTTCAGTTGATCATGGCCAACAGGACTTCTTTCTAGCACTGCCCACACAATCACTTGTGTGAACAGAAGGAAAAATCTATTTCATCAGGATGTCGAGTGAGTGTTTCATTACCTTATCACGAGCGCAACAACTGTGCAGCCACGTAGCCTCGGTGAGAACATTTGTCAGCCAGAGAGAGAGAGAGAGTATTTTCATTATGACTACAACAACAGATAGAGCACGCTCAATTAAAACATCATCACAGGTCAGTTCATCACAATGACACACTGCATCACAGCAGTGGTACGGTGTTTCTGAATGGAGGTACATTTGTCTCCGGTTTCTCCGGCTCATGTCTCACAGAGATCCACATTGCAGGCAGAAATTACAATCCAGAGTCACCGAGTTCAGTTAAGATCTAAGTCTTTGTCAGTGCCAACCAGCTAATTGTTTGCCCAAAAGGCAATAGAGAAAACATTTATTGCATTATTACAATATTGCAAACGTTGTTTTGTTTTTAATTCATGACTTCTGCATTTCAGTGGGAAAGGCTGCTGCTGTTGTGAACCAGGATCATTACAGAAGATGGAAAAGGTCTCTGTGATGTCCCCTGAGGGTGGTTTCCTTGGATAATGTGTATGTTTTCTGGTTCGGCACTGCTGCTATAAAACATCATTTGGATATAAACAGAGTCAAAACATTCAGAGTCTATGAATTTCTCAAGCCTGATGGACATTTTAACAGATCACTGATGGCTGTCTGACATTCTATTATGTCAAGCAGCAGACACCTACACTATGTCCAGATTCGTATTCATATTTTTAAAAGGTGCAATAATTCTATTTCTTATTTACTTTAAAGCTGCAGCTTGTCTGTTTGACAGGTAATTAAACTGTGCTGCTGTGACAGCAGTTTCAAATATACCACTTGCAATAATGATACAGCTAACTTCAAAAATCAAGACATAAACCATGTCAAAGATATTTGGATGGATATTTTTTCTCACTGTATTTCTGAAATAAATGATCTTTTAAGATGAGGATGGTAAGTAAAATTCCTAAAACACTCGTTAAAAAACACCCATCAACAGATTCAATGTATTACAGTCACTGATAGAAAATGCACTATGCTGAAAGAGATTTCCTGAACAGAGGAATCCTGGCTGAGATAAAACAAGTACAAACACCAGCATGATTCTTTTAAGTCCGCCATATTGACTTAAGGCCTCTGAGCATCATGGTTGTTATTAGACTCACTGCCAAGATGTTCACTATATCCTTAAATACATCCAGTGAACCGTCTTCAAAATTCTTTTGAGAGAAATATTTTGTATATTAGAGGAAAAATAGCTTCTCCTCTTAGTGTTTATTCCCTAATTGCTTAGTTAGAAGGAAAACTTTCGCCTGAGAAGTTCTTATGAATAAGCTTCTGGAAATGTAACCGCATCAGGTCCCGTTGAGAATTCCTCTTAAATTAAACTTTTAAAACTGGGGGAGAAACATCAGTTATTTTAAAATGCAGTCAAAATGGCCAGCTGAGAGCAACTTCTATGAACACAGCCCGTGGTTGCTCAGCTTTGAGACAAACTTGAATGCTCACAAATATTGAATGAACCGCCCTGGGTTATAGGAATTGTATTCTCATTTAAAGCTAGTCAGCAGACATCCCAGTCTTGCATTTCACTTGGTTAGAGACCTTCTCTGGAGTGACTTTTTCTGTTTAGCACGCAGAAAAAAAATAGCGTGGTAGGGGGTACAATAAAGCAATGTCCTAGGTGAAAATATGACAGAGACTTAGTCACAGTAACACTGCACCGGATTATTTTAATTCTGTGACAACCAGACTGCATATTTCCAAAGTATGAATGTATTTTAACCACCGCAACCCACTGAAGCATCGAGCACTGTGACGCGACAGCATAAAATTATCAAATCGAGTTGTCGGGAAAAAGAAAAAAGGAAAATGTCCACGCTAAAATACATGCTTTGTATTCCTGGACTTACTTGTTACATTATGTTGTTCATTACTTGCACCATTACCGTTACCTAGCCATTATACATAGGAGGCCATTATAGAAAACCTTGCCACTGCAGGCCTGTAACCGAGCAGCTCATCAGTATTTCTGCTAAGGTGCACACTTTTCCCGGGCTCTCTGTGTACACGACTCGCATTTGTTTGTTCCTGCTAAGGTTTACAGTATTTAGAGGACGGGAGACGGACTGAGACGGACTGAAACTGAACCGGCAGAGATGAAGTAAAACGTTGTCGGGGGCAGAAGCGGGGTGAATGAACTGGCGTTCAAAGTGGGGCATTGTGAAGACCAGTGAATCGCCTGCTGACGATCATGCAGAGCACACTGCCACGGCATTGTGCGGAGACACAGTCAGCAGTCAGGGGTTGATTTCGACAACCCTCTCCTTTCACCCGCACTCCAGTCTGTCAGTGGAGAGCTCGACTCGCCCAGCATCTCCAGCAGATAAAAGAACTCGCCCCCTCTTTTATGCATGCAACTACACACATGCCACATCTGCACATCTCCAGCTCCAAACAGAAGCCGTCTACTCTGTGCTAATAATACTGTAACATCTGACACCTTGAACAGCGCCTCAAAATAAGCAGTTTTTTTTTTTTTTTTCGTTCTTTGGAATTTCCAGTTGTCAATGCAAACAACTCTGCAGAAACATCTGTAGAGAGGGAAGTGGAAAGAAATGATGTATCCATCTGAAATGCAGATCCAGCTCAGTCATCCTTGATCCTTTCAACTGAGCCCTGGGGCGGAGCCACAGTGCCCCCTACAGGTCAATCAACACAATAGCGTGATGCATTGCATTCAGATGGAGGTCTGTCTGCTATATAACCTGTTAGATTAAAGCTTTATCTGCTTTCCACTGCTGCAAAAGTTATTTTCTGCTTGACAGCAGTGAACTGTTCGCACACACACACACACAAAGGCATGCCAGCTCACAGTGTATAGGGGCAGGACATGATTCATTTTCTAACCACCACCACTAAGTACCTACTTAGAAACCATTATCTTTCTTTTTGTTATTCTAAAGGAGTTTTGCAATGGCCGCATTGAAACCACTAACATAATTATTAAATTTAAAATGTTACCCTTCTTTCCACTGCATGCACACACCAACCTGTCAGGATGCTGCTCACGTCCATTTCTCTCTCCAGAATTGGATTATATAGCCGAAGACAAGTCAAGTGTATTTTGTTATATGTGGCAGAGCAATTTATTAAAATCTGATTAAACTTTTAAATTCAGTCATTATGCCGATGGAGGTGGGTGTAGTGTTTCGAGTCCACTAAACACTTTAGGAGTCTCGGGGGTAAACTGTGTTTTAGGCAAAGTGACTCTTCTTCAGACGCAACAACAGAAAAGTAAAAAAAAAAACATAGCATGCCTCAATACTGCCTG
This sequence comes from Pseudorhombus dupliciocellatus, assembly GCA_016785235.1. Taxonomy (NCBI): domain Eukaryota; kingdom Metazoa; phylum Chordata; class Actinopteri; order Pleuronectiformes; family Paralichthyidae; genus Pseudorhombus; species Pseudorhombus dupliciocellatus. The sequence continues at coordinate 1,729,431 of JAFBJW010000127.1, read as the reverse complement.
TGTGTCTGCAAGCCATTTGTTGTCCTGTATATGTCCTGTATTAGTGAACAGATCGTCATGAGTTCATATGATTAATTCTGATAAAACACAAAGTTTGGATCGACAATGCTTCAACTGTAGAGGTTGCAGAATAGAAACTATTAAATCCAAAGTGGAGATTTTTAATGTAAATCTTTGACCCAACAGCACAGAAGCACTTTACAATCAGGCCCACCAAGTCAGCTTTTGATCCAGTGTAAAAAGTGATGACAATTCATATCGGTTTCTGAGTAACTGTGCTGAATAATGACCAGAGAGGTGTTATTACAGACCATTATGATGTCACGATAAAATGTCTTAATGTCATAATTTTATTCCATTAGCGTGAAATGCTGCTATAATAAGCAGTGGAATTCTTGAGTTATGGCTGAAAATGTGTTTCATGACTTCAGAGTAACTTGACCTTTGACTGCCAAAGAGTAATCGGTTCATCTCAGGGTCTAAGTGGACATTTGTGCCAGATGTAATGAAATATCCTCCAAGTGTTCCTGATATACTGCATCTGCAAGTACTGGCCAGATGTGAGGTCATAGTGACCCTGACCTTTTGAGATTCCAAAATTTAGCAGTTCATCCCACACTGTCAGGTTTGAGGAATTCACCCTGAGGTCGTCCTACGAACATCCCGTCCTGTCACTGGAACAGAACGTGTTTTGGTTTAACTACTTCCTTTCCTTTCCTTGTTCTATAAACGACCTCTACAGCTTACTTCCTCAACTTGAGGAGAGAAAAAAAAAAAAAAAAGTAAAGGTGGTGAGAGAGAGACTTTCCACTTTCCCATCTGAATACCCTCTCAATTACTCACAGGAGTGATGGATGGGAACTGGCGTGTGCAGCGTGAGGCAGAGTGTTTAGAAATTATTGTTTCAGGTCGGGGAGGGTGGGGTGGGCGGCGGGCGGGGGAACAGGGCAGGAAGAAAAACAAGGATGCAAACAGACTTCGTGACCTTGACAACAATGGAGGTCTGTCGGCCGGGCAGACGAGCGAGGACCTGACCTGAATGACGGGCCTCCTCTCGAGCTGTGGCAATTGTCTCAAAAGACACCAAGTCAGTTTCACGACCCGCGCAGAGCTTTGTGTCGCTGTGTGTGGTGTTTGTGTTTGAGGAGAGTGACGGGGTAGGCCGGGTTGTAAACTTGTAACTGAGAAGGAAGGGGGGGGGGGGGGACTTATTCTTCCCAACACTCAGTATGGTCATAGACTGTAAATGGTCCAAGCGATGGGAGACATTTTTCTAACGGCCAGCTGGACTCACAGAGACAGCAAAGATTCCCATGATTACTTTCCATTAGTCACACACCGTGAAAAATTATTTCCTCTTGGTCATGTTGGTGTTACGTATGCCAAACAGATGAAAAAATACGCATTGGCATCGACCAAACAGAGACAGGCTGCACACAATCTGGACACTGGGACGAGAGTGGACCGAGACCAGGCTGTCCAGATGGTTTGTCACCTCAGTTCACATTCACACACACTGATAAAAAAAGGGGAAACCTCTGTCCTTGTGCTGTAGCTCGCTCAAACCTGATATGATTAACTGGACCTTTTAGTGCAGGACCCAATGCAGCCCACTCAGTGGAGTCATTTCACTGTTCAACAGAGCAGCAAGTTCTCTCAGCCAGGAGCATTGATTTTCATTCTTGCTGTGACAGTGCAACAATCACAAGTTTGCTCAAGAAGTTAGAGTCCTCATGTCATGGTTTCCAATGTACTCACTGAGAGTGTGTGTGTGTGTTCAAAACCAACATTGTGTGGACATTCTGAGACCTGGTTTAAGGGCCACGGCAAGATGTAAGTTTAGATTAGGATGGGGTTGTGGTAAAGCTTAAGTCGTAATGTAACGGTTATGGTAAGATGTGTGTATCAATCTCTGCGTGTACTTTGGACCCCTGGCAGCAGAGTGAAAGCGAGAACAGGAAGAGAGAGAGGCCCTGAATTGCACTCATATTGCTGCGAGCACGGCTGCATCACTCAGGGAGGTTACAGCACAAGGTGTGAATCTGCAGAGAGACAAATAGAACCGTCTAGCCAGACTCTCCAGGGGCTGAGTGGTTGTGCAGCACATCCATGATCTGACAAAAAAAAAAAAAAAACGAAAAAAATCTAATGAAGCATCTACGCTGACAAGATCCTCTAACAGGAGGAAGGGAAAAGGCAATGTCATTATCAATGTGAAAAACTTTTATGAAGAGTGACATCACATACAAGACATAACAAGAGTTGCACCACATGTCACCTTGCCCTGACCGCGGAATAATGTTTTATTCTAAATCGGTATTGACCACTGCATGTTGACGTCTGACCCGGACATTATTCACGACCGAGCATAAAGGTAAACAACTCAGCCTGTGTGCCAATCAACCCCAAAGGCAAACATTGTCTGAATCGACTGCATATCAAAAAACAACAATCGTATAAAAGTCAGAGTTAATCTCCATTGGATGCCGTTGCTGTGCCCTCCGAGGGTCACCACTCTCATCAAACCCGTGATGACTGCAGCAGAAGTGACTCCATTCCACTGAATACCAATTGCCTCTCTCTCACACTCAGCCCCCTCAGATGCTTTATAGTGTTCGTAACCAGATTCCCTGTGGACACTAAATTGGCTCCTGTAAAAAAAATGATCTAATAAGGAAGGATGGGAAAGGTTTACAGTGGGTAATGGATTAGGAGGCGACCGATCTGCATAATTGCCATAGTCATCACGATAAGAGAAGACCTCTCCACTTCTCACCATATCTTTACAACCTCATTCTGATCTGAGAGGGATGGTGACACTGGCGTGAACTCCACGCACAGAGTGAAAAATGGAGGACATTATCTCGTGTTTGCAGTGTTAAAGTAACAGTAACGACGTACTTTCACTTTAGAACCCACTTTGAGTCTTCGTTCAACTTCTATTGAACCCTACATTATTTTCTGTGAGGCACATCTATGTTGAAGCAGGTGTAATCTGCTCTTTCCATCTTTCCTTGGACAAAAGATGCCGGGCATTCGTCAACATCACAGAACCATGGGACATTTATAGAGATGGACAGAGATGTGACTGCTCCCCTAGTGGCTGACTGAAGTACAGCACATGAACCCCATCTAAATGTTAGTACACGGGACAAATGATTTCACATGCAAACAGGATGAAACGTCACGATGGACAGATGAGACTGACTCAATGCATGAATCTTCAGGGTCGTGTCGGCTTCATCTGTCTCTGGCTCTAAATAATATCATCGGTGATAAGAGCATTGTTTTTCTTATCCTCACTATATAGCGGAGCAAATGGATCACAGAACATTGTCCTGTGCATACTCAACATACTACACAGCATATCCAAAATAGAACATGCACGGAATATATATATATATATATGCCGCTGCTCAGACCACCCTCCCATGATATGGCCATCCTGCCCTCCAACCCTGCAGATCGCCAATGGTCACCACAGCCTCTCCTGTCCCGCTCTCTCAAGGCTCTCACCGGGATGACAGTTTGAGCACCTCCCATCCAACCTCCAGCCAAACAGAATTAAGGAAGAATTAAAAACTCAATGAGGCTAATAATTAAACTTTAATGGGAGACATAAAGCAACTCGACACCCTCTAAAAGCTATAGGTAGGCACCATTACAGCAGAACCGAGCCAGGAGATCTGAAATGAATTCATTCAAATGACGTGATGTTCACAAATTATTTTCAGAAAAGAAAACAACGCATATATTGCAATATTATGTCTTCTATTGTGCAATAATGCTATTATATTCAAATACTGAATAACCAAACTCACTGGAAAAGAGTCCTTCAAAGTCTCTCCAGATCGTTCACACCTTCACAATTACCCACCTAATTTGCATAATCAGTATTCCTACACTCCCAGGACATGAGAGAAAGACATTCTGACAGTTTGTTAAAATTAAAACTAATAATTCAGTAATGTCAGTGTTTAAAAATTCCCACACTTCCTCCGCAGCAGTCTCATGGTGAGGTGCATTTCAACCTAAATGAAAAACAGCATGAGGGAATGGAAGTACTGCAGGCTGGAGATTGCAAGCAGTGAACAGATGAAAGGAAATAAGTTGAATACTCAATCCAGAGATCTTATCAGAGTGTGTCGCCCGACATCCACAGTTTGTTCACATGCAGCTCAGACCTGTTACTCACTAAAAATTTGGAAAGGAGCCACTTCGGCCCGAGTGTGCCCAGCTTATTCAACAAATAGTTTGCAATAGACTGAACGTAGCATGCTTTGTTTACCAGGGGCCCCAAAAACACAGCCTGGGTCATTTAATTCCCATTAAAATGCACATTCAAAACATACAGTTGAATGGAGCTGCCACAACAGAGGGGAATCAATTCCATCAATACTTTTTTTTTTTTTTTTTAAATCAGATTTTGCAGCAACTGCAGCAGTATGAAGACATGAGTTGTGCCCACTGCTGAGACCTTCCAAAAATTATAAATGTCTTCAGCAGTCCTGGCTAATGTGAGACTCAGAGTCCGGGCGTCAGCAGCGTTAACAGCTGAGGTAAAGAACCGGCCTCTGCTACCACAGTATTCAACAGTTTAAATAAAAACCTGCAATGCTCCCTCCTGAATTTGCATTCCCATCTCTCCAGGCACTTTGTAGAAACACTGCATGCTTTATGCCGGTGCTTCAACCTTGATTTTAAACATTGACTTTAAATAAAAAGCACTAAAACTCTGTATGCAATAATAATATAGGGAGAAAGGGCAATGGAAGAGGGTATCATGCCTGTGGGTCATACCTGCCACAGAGACAAGACTCCTGCCATAAAAATACAAATTCATCTCTGACTGTATGCGTGCATACTTTATGGTTTGCTACTTAGTGACATCTAGTGGTGGAATTGCATATTGCAGCAGAACACTATTAATCTAACCCTGACCAAAAATGAAAGAGATCCCATGGCAGCCTTCAGTTGTCATAAAAACTCTGAAGATGTTTGGTTTATCTAGTCTGGGCTACTGAAAAAAAAACATGGTGACGCCCACAGAGAAGAACAGATCACTGTAAATGTAGAGTATTTAAAAATAAAGGGCCCATTCCAGGGTAAAGAAAACAGCAACTGGAGCAATTTGGATGAAACGCAGCATTGTTTGATATCCAATACCCGCCTATAGATTCATTTCACCTGAATCTAACACTGAACATTTAAATAGTTTACAATAAATCTATAATATACGCAGCTGTTATCAAACTCATGGAAAAACAATTTAAATTAAATTTGTAATAATCACTACAAGTGCTTCATTTGTAAAAAGGTCAGAGTGATAAAGTTAGATGATTGTGGTGACATTTCGGTGAGCGTGTCACTTGTCCTCCATCACACCTCTTTGTCTCTGACATGACACGTTACAAAGAACCAGAATGTCATGTCACCATTTACTCAGCATGTAGCGTATTTGCATAACCGAATAAATTCAAAAAGCCTCATCTGACGGAGCAGTCTGCTTTTCACATCTATTAATTCTGCATAAATTACAGAGCCTCAGTTACATGCAGGATGCACACAGCTGAGTAGACTGATGTGCAGGGAGGAAGAATGATAAACCTTAACCTGCAGAAAGCAGAAGTACACCGAGTTATGAGCTATGAAGTTACCGAGCTATGGTGCAGGATTGTCAACCCTAAACTGTGGCTGCAAAATAGTCCAGAGCATCAGCTGCAGAGGCAACAGGTAAAGCAATCTTTTAACACCTCTGTGTGTGGGCTGGGAGCCGACTGCAGAAAAAAAATTACATAACTGGAGCACAAATCTCTGGAAGAAGCAGTTCTGTTAACCCTCTCTTGTACATCCCTCCCTGGGTTCCCCCAACAGGAGCAGTGGGTATTTAAAGCACACATATTAAAGACAAACATGATGAACAGAACTGCAAAGAGCAGGCACATTAATGTAGAAGTAATCTGTGTGGTCCTCTGGCACAATGCAGGACACAGATATGAGAATGAATCAAGTTTAATAACGACTAAGAAACTATTTTATCTATTCATTCAATAGATTTCAGCGGAGGAAAGTGGAGTCAGAGGAAAGAAAACACATTTGTTCATTGCCCCATGAACCTGCACTTCCTGAATCTTAACAGTAGAGGGCAGCAAATGACAATTTAACAGCTCAACCGTCTTGAAACAGGTTCAAGTCAAAAGTTCTTACCAGCATTGACGATGGCATCCACCTCGAGGACAGTGATGTCTCCTTTATAGAGGGACACTTTATCACTCAGCCCTCCGCCCCTCAGCTCCTTTCCTTCAACCTTGTCATCGGCTGAAATACAAAAATGTAACTTCTTTTTTTTTACATTTAATGATGAATAATAAATTTACAGGGGTGTCACTGAACACATATAAACAATTCTTTAAATAGACAGAGGGTTTATGAAATGTACACAAAAACAATCGCATATTTAAGTGTTGCATGCTCTTAAAGGGATAGTACACCATTCCCTGAAAATGTGCAAATTCATTCATTATCTATGGAAGGTGAAGTGTCGGGGTATCAGGGGCAAACAGCACTCTAAGTAGATAATGAGGGACTTTTAAGTGAGAGGGAGTTTTTCTGTGGATTATCTCTTTTAGGCATGTAGAAAATGAAAGTAAAAACTAAGGAAGACTAACCCTGTTAGCTTCATTTCCACTATATTCAAGAAGTTTACTTCCTTTAAAGGCTGAGTCAAAAAGAAGTCTGCTCAGAGCCTCACACGCTGCCACATGGATGTATATTAGCCACTTTAATGTGATCCCATTAATTTAGACAACCAAAACATTTATTACAGGAAAATGTTTATCACAATTCATTTGTATGAGTTACAGTAATATTGTAACACAACAGTATGCAATATTATGGATAAATAACAGAACATTTCCTGTGCAACAAGGAGAAACGCCCCATATGCACGTGAGCCTGATCGGCCTCGTTCAGCCTTTCTGACAGAGAATACTTCTACCTCCCTCCATTACATCTCTTCTACAGATCGGACTCTGGAGGCTTTTAGTTTGCCAGGCACAAGATTGAATGAAATACCTCAGATGAAACAGGAACACTAATCTAGACACAACCGAGATCTTAAGATGGGCGGTCTTTCTTACCTCTGTTTTCCTCTCTCCAGGTTGGAATCTTGTCCAGAGACATGAACCCTTGACGACGATACTCCTTGCGTCTCTCCTCCAGATCGAGACGGAGCAGTCTCTCTGTGGAGGAGAGTAGCCATACATTCAGGCAAGAAGAAAAGAAAGGTGGAAATAAAGTCAGTGCTGGGTCGGACGCATGATTACACATGGAACGTTCATTTTCTAGTGAAGGTCACAAACATTTCATTTCAACTGTTTCTTGAAAAAACAAACTCTTAAATACAATAGCAGATGATAAGACACGGTAGCAAATAAGTTCAAATAAAACTTCATGGATCCGCACACTGAGTATTCACACAAAAGAGTAAGTCTTTTTTTTTATATATAAAATTAAGTTAGGAAGCTGCTTTCCATTCAAACCATTCGAAGCCAAGTTCACCCTGCTCAGTGCATACACTCCGTCTCCACCATGTGCCATCCAGAGTCAAAACAATGCAAGTCCTCCTTCCAATCAGACACCCCCCCTGCTGGTGTCACTCATTAGCTGCTCCTCTTCAGCTGTGACTGTTAATTAGTGGAACTGGCTGTTGGGATTGGCTGGGATAGAAATGTAAAATACTCGGCTGAGAGGCGCTGCACGATGTCACCCTGTTTGAGCATCGGTGCACTCTGAACTGTTTGTTGTTCTTTCTTACAACTCTACTGCTCTGCCCCTGCACCGGGTTTTTACGTGACTTTATTCCAAATAGTTTGCAAAAGAACTTTAACAGGCTGCTGCTGAAGTCGCTGTGCAGCGAAGTCGCTCCAACCATGAACAACACCTGAACTGTGATGTTTAAGTTGTTCTTAAATTCAGTTTGTACTACATTACATTCACGACTGGTGGCTAATAAGGGCTGGGTAATAAAATAACATAATAAGCTATTATTGCAATGTAGAGTCCATTAGGAGTATGATTAAGGATCAATATAAATTAATTGTGTCAAGACAGTACAGAGACATATCAGCCTTTATCTCAGATTAATATTTCTAATTGCAGCATGTTATTCTCTGTTAAAAAAAAAGAAACCAAAGCCTTCCCTCAGGAATAGAAATAAACTTCATGGAAACATATTTAACATTAACTTTGAAAGTTACTAATGCTGAATAATAGCTATTTTATTTTGTATAATTTGGCCTGTTCGGTCCTCACAGCTTGTGCCTGCATGTTCAGCTCCACTGACTGAGGAGAAAAAAACAAAACAGACTTCAGCCTTCTCCTGCTTCTCACCAGGCTGTTCAGCAAAACAAGCTTCATCCTAATTATGTGCTCTCTTTGCCACAAAATACCCCAGTGCACAGAGTGGAGGTGAATCAACACATCTCCTCTGTGGAACAGTTGGAATAAACTGGATGTGATGAGAAGCCGCACTGAGGAAAATATATTACCTACAATAACGGTTAACAAGGGCAGGTCATATTGGGGTCTTTTTACTGTGCGGGGAGATCGAGGCTTTGATGGTTCACTTATAACAAGAAGCTTCATCACACAAACTCTGTACTGTGTTTACAAGTTATGGGAATTGGCTCGAACACAAATTGATTTAATATTCAGGCAGAAGAGGCTGAAACTAATATTTGGTTAAAAAAAAAAATACAGATCTGTTTGGCAATGTGCCAGCGTAGGTCAGTCTTTACAAAAAGGTATTTCTGCAGGGGGGGATCCGTTCTATCCCTCATGTTTCCTCGCTCCCTCTTGCCCACTCCTGCCATTCCCAAGGCTGCTTTTATTCTACATGGATGAACCGAGAGGCAGTTCTGAGGTTGACCACAGCAAAGCTCTCTGGACTTACACTAAAACGCCTCGTTACTCTGCTGAACCTTCAGTCGCTGAAGAATCCCGGAGCTAAGCCTAATTGCCATGAGAACAGGACGGAGTCAAAATGAGAGCGTGAGGCTGTGTTTGTACCGGAGCCACCACATCTCTACTTCAGGAAGTTTTACATGGAAAGGGCAGTCTCTGTGCTGTGAATTCCCCTGGACCAAGCTCTACTTCATGAAGTTGAAAGGTGAAATGACTGCTTGTCACATGACATCCATCACTCATTATCAGCTGAGACTGGTTCCAGCCACTTCAGGTTCCTCGAAAGTATAAGCAGTAAACATAATGGATGGATCATCAACTTTGGACGACTGCACTACCACAGAAGTCAGAGATTTATAAAAAATATATTCTAGGGTGGGCTAACACATCACACTTTCAACCTACGGCCCTTCTTTCAGATTTTGACTTGTCTTGATCTCCTCTTAAAGCAATTTGAGCTTGACAGGGGTATGCTCTGAATAAGATATGTGATTTAGTGGTGTTCAATCTATTGCTGGCACCTGGCTAATACTGGAAATGACTGGCTAAGATTAATTATTACCTCTGCTCAGAGAATTTTAATAACCATTATTAAAAAAAGTTCCCCACACTCTCCAGAAAAATAAGTGGTGAGTCAGCGGGCTTTCGTGACTTAACTGTGGCATTTCACACACACAAAAAAAAAAGACCAACCCTGAAATTATGATTATCAATTGCCAAGGATGTCCCCAGTGATTACCAACCATCATGGTTTCAGTCATTAAGTGAGGAAATGTCCCAGCTGCTGGGGTTCAGAGTCCACCCTGCCCTGCAGCCAATGAGGATGAGTGCAGTCACCAGCAGCCATGTTTGTTTGACTGATGCCAAAACTGAATAAAGTTTGTCATTTCAAAACAGCACAGACGTGTGGAAGGTCCTCACTGATGGCAGCGTTACATTTAGGTTTGCAAGTTCAAGGGCCCTCGTGTGGCTCTGTCACAGAAATTAATGAGCTGGCATTGGCTAACATAATGATAACAATAAATTTATTTATAGAGCACTTATCTCGGTTTACAGGGGCAGCAAATAAAACAGATGGTCAACATATCGTGAGCACAGTGAAAATGATGGAATCACAAATATTAAGACGCAATATTCACCTGAAATGACTTAAAATCTATTCACCTGGAAAAAGACAAGGGATTTCTGACGCGGCTGACTCAGTATAATAACTATATTTATGGAGGTAATATATGTATTTGTTTGCCTTGACGTGAACATGTCTTGGCTTCACACCAACATCTTCATATCAAACTTTCACTGCGTCTGAAACCAGGATCCAATCTCAACTCTGTTTTCAAGATGTTAGCCACTCTCTCCCTTGATCAAACAGAGGTGTGATGAGGTGCAGCTGCAGGAATCATGGAGTTGTTTGCAACTCTGCTGCTCTATCACACAGGTGGAGTGTGTGTGTGTGTGTGTGTTGCCACAGGTAAATGACAGCAGGGACACAGACACCTCACACACAGACACAGACACGAGCCAGCGAGCAGGGGGCTGTGTGGACTGTCATGTTTGTGTCTTTGCGGATGTTCAACATGACACTACAGCACGAGGCAGAGTGGTAGCGTGATGTTAACATGTGCACAGCCCCAGTGTGCAGAGTGAGGGGCGCCAGGGAGGCTGTCAGGCTGCTGGCATGGTTAAAACAATGTGCATGCTGTCTGCCATGGAGATGCTGGTAAACCCACCACCACCACCCCTCCTCCTCAGCTAAAACAAGCCTTACCTCTCTCAGTCTTCCAGTCCTTTTTCTTTTTGCTCATGCTGCCGGAGTGATTAGACTTGGAGAGGTTGTTTTTTGACTGTGGCAACCCCAGGCTCACAGAGAGTAGTGCTCCGGGAGAAAAGAAGAAACGAGGGAAGCCGGAGATGTGAAAGTGAAACAGCCTCCGGACGCTGGCTTCACCTGTGAAGCTGTCAAAGATCTTCTGTGGAACCTCAGCGGGCTCAACCTACCCTGATTGCGCCGTAGATTATGTGTACAAGTCCCCCTGACGCCATTGGGTGGCGGGCAGGGATGGGGGCGCGCGTGATTGGTGGAGAGCTGTAGTCAATCACATGAAAGCCACAGAAAGCAGAGGCGTGATTGGCTGTTGGCCGCCGGTTCGTCCTCCTGCCGTGTGCCGTGATAGGCTGGTGGAGGGTCTGCAAAGAGAGCAGTAGGTTTATATTATTCACAACAACAAAAAGAGCAAGAACAAGAGTGACTCATTATCATTATTATTATTATTATTATTATTATTATTATTATTATTATTATTATTATTATTATTATTATTATTATTATTATTATTATTATTATTATTATTTGTAGTAGTAGTAGCAGTATATCTGAAATAGGATTAAAGAAGAAAGTGGCCATTCATGTGAAATTTTCATGACTTAGTAATTGTCTAAAACATGCTTGCAACTTGTTGTGATAGCTTCTCTTAATTGCTGTTTTCAGCCACATATGGAGTATTTTGATGACCTTTTGTTACAATCACATAATCTACTTTAACAAACAGAAATGGGTCCTGCCGAAGGCAGAAGACAGGATCTGGCCGGATGGACCAGATCATTCCAGTAAGTCAGGCTGTGTCATATGTGAGAGTCTGGTTCCAGAGACCACCGTCTGTCATCTGTTGTGTTCTCCCTGCGCTGGTCCAGACCCATCTGCTCCCGAAACCACTGACATTATCTCAGAGTGGAAAATGTCTTTCATTCAAACTGTACTCTGATCCACATCCATCTTTTTTAAAAAATGAGATAAATGAAACAGACACAGTTCAGCCACTTTAACTAAATGTTTGCATGACTACATTTATAACATTCAATTCAAGACAACTTTATTTGTAACCCAGAATGCAATTCTAAGGTGCATGTCAGGAAGAATGAAAAAACAATGATGACATCAGCACAATGTCCACAGACAGGTTAAATAGCCAACTGTCAGTACAGGTAGAAGTGACTGATTGGGATTATTTAATCTAGAAATCGTACTTCAAAGGGCAGAATTTACATTCTGGATCACTGGGACATTGTTCTCCTACAGTGTTCTGCAGTCATCCCATTTTATAGTCAAATTAAAGATCTCTATCTCATTGAACTGTTGCCGTTTCTCAGGAAATTAAAACTAGTAATCAGCTCTTATCTTATACAGAAATTCATAATCTGCCCTTTTATTATATTTAATTTATTTTATCTAATTACATTTTAATTAGCTCCCAATTGAACAACCTCGTTAAGACACAACATATTAGAAATATGTATGTTGGTTTACTTTTATTAAATCGACAATGTAATGGTTAATGTGTTTTTCTGTTTATAGCCTAATAAGTCTTCTCGGGTCCTGTAAACAAATGTGAATGTGACAGTTGCAGTTCATCTGTAATTTTCAAACTGAACCACTAGATGTCAATCTTGCAACATAAGAGGTTTGGTTAGACACTGAGGAAAGTGTTTTATAGGAGGCTTGGGAATCATAACTAATCTTACAAAGAGCTAGTATAAGTTATATGCTTTATGATAATACATGTATTTAAACTCACACTTCATCTAAAGTGGCTGAAAACACAGTTTGGCTTTAAAAGCTTACTACTGGCCAAATCCTAATCAGACCTATACAAGAATAATGTATGATGAACCCATTTCTCCTCCACACACATTTGCATGATCCTTGGTGAGGCAAGGAATAAAACAATGTCAAGATAAAAATGCAAACGTGGGGAACTGGATTTGAAAAAATTAGGATTAAAACATGCTACAACAGTCTTTGATTTTCAGACCAGTTCATTCTATAGGACGATGGAACAACCTTGTCTGATTATGGTTACATCTCATTAAATGTTATACTATGGATTCCTAGGTTCAGTTAACAATGATTATAATGATATTGTGTCTTCTGGGCCGTGTTTCTATTGGTGCATCAGTTGGGAGATATTGTATGTGATTTAATCACTGTGGCTTAGTCATAGTTCTGATGTCTGATGAGCAGCACAAAAATAAAAGTTGGCCTTCTATCTCCAGTGAGTGGTTGTTTCTGCAGGCTAAACTATAAACTGCAAACAGAGGAGGATCTATTTGTGAAAGCCTATGTAGGCAATTGTTATCGTCATGGTTACAAAAGAAGGAGCTTAAGCCAGTGAACCTAAAAGTCACTGGCAACAAAAATGGCATGGTCTAATCTGTTGTTGGCTTTGTACGTATGTTTTTCATACTCCACCTATGATCACACTAACATAATTAGGGCATGAGGGAGAATTATCTCCAGAAAAAACATACAAAATGATCCCTCTCCAGAGGCTATGGAGGTTATAATAATGCTAATTGTTTATATGTGTTCTTATGTCAATATCTGTGAGCCCTGTGATGGGTGTGAGCCATGATTGTTTCATAAATGTCTGTTTTTAGTCAGCGCCTGTTGCAACTGGTCCTGGAGGCCTTGAAATATTTGCTGTTTGCGTCATTTTAATAACTTGCCAATGACAATAAAGGGGCTTCAGGAAACAGTCTTAGATAAGGTTTGTCAGCGTTCCTCTATAAAAACACATGTTAAAGCCTGTTCAGGATTTGTATAGGTGATTCCCAGGAGTCAGAACAATCCCTCTTTTATATTGTGTACAAGCATGTGTCGACATATCACTTTTATTTTCACATAAATCTATAAACAAAGAAAATTAGCAAATAAAATATTGAAAAAAATATGGCTTTGCTGGCACACCCATACATAAAATATGTGCAGTGATCACTTTGACGTCTTCCACGTCATTGCCTCCCCTCAACATCAAAACATTATACAGCGTGGTGGTTTGTGTGGGCACTTTTCAACCTTCTTAATCAAACATTCGTTTGCCCAGATTATTCACTGTGTCCTGTCGTATACTGTGGCCGTATGTTCCACAGATGTGAGCAGGGACGCGCTCCTGTGATCAGACTGTCATCCAGTCACTCACTAGAGAGAGAGACCATTGAATTTGTGCAGAGGAATCAGGCACGCTTGTCTGCAGACTTGATGAGAGTTTATTATCATTTCATCAACATTGCAGTTTCCCAGAAAAATAACAATAAACTTTATAAACTAAGCTTCAGCTTGTTTGAAGGTACATGCAGTAATATTCAATTTGATTGAATCTACAATCTTAATGAAGTGGCACCAAATACATTTTCACAATTTTTACACAAAACTCTATAAAGTTGTCTTCTTGCTTCTGTTGTTTTGGCTGCTGTCCTGTATCTAACAAAAATAATTCCTCATCATCTCTTATTCCTGACTTCTGATTTGTATTTAAGCTTGTGATCTATTTTGATTAATCACCACTGCCACTAGTCCGCCATTAAACCCACGAGCAAGTTGTCATGTCATGCATTGTGATGTATCGATGTGAATATAGTGGTTTACTGAGTGGTGCTTTGTTTAGTCTGGGTCCTCAGAATGAGCCCTGGGGTGGGATTTGAAAAAAAGCATCACACTGTGAGTATTCTTTTCCTGCAGGATTCCTGTGGGTTGTAGCTTTGGCAAAATGTGTTGCAACAGCTCCCTCTGTTTATTTTACTCTATTTAATAAAGCAGCCATCCAGCATGTCTCTTCACACCAGAGCACGCCTGCTCGCTGCCTGCTCGGAGCAGCAGGAATTCTTCCCTGATCGCTGGCTGAACTCAAGTTGAATGGATTTGGTGCAGATAGACGTTCAGATGTTCAGTGTATGAACAGCCTGTGATCCATGCGGCCGTGGCTTCTATGTATCATCAAGTCTTTTTCTGGGAGGGTTCTGCTTGTGTAGTGGGGATCTGTTGAACTACACTTTCAATTCTCAGCACAGTGATTCCTTGATATGTATGATTCTATAGTTGGCAACAGGATAACAGAAAGGTAGAAAAGTCTTTTATCCACTGCTTGCTGCCGTGTCCTGAAATAATTCATGTGTTTCCTCCGACTTTACAATTGCTGCCAGAGTAACTCAACCAAACAAGCAACTGCCGTGTCTGCTAGATGCCACAGCAGAATATCGGAGACCAGGTGAAATTCCACAGGAGAAAAGCAATCACAGAGACATTGCTCACCCTGGAACACAATGGCTTTGCTCTGTGAATCGTCCCTCGAAAAAAAGAAATCCAGGTCTCACTTTTTACTTTGTGTTAAGGTGCTTGGCTTTGGAGGTTGTGGTGGGGTCATTTGATAGCTATAGGTTCCAGATGATGTAGAAAAAAGGGTCTGAATCATGTCTGCAGTCTGTGTGGTCACAGCAGATAACACGTCTGTTAAAACTTTCCTCTTGCACACCATTAACAACGGCAAGAAGTTGTTTCCACAGAGATTTGATGGTATGCGATACTAAAGCCACCCCCTGAAGGCTTGCTGGCCCCTCAGGGTGCACTCTGCACCCTGGCCCCAGTTCTCGCTCTCTCATTCTCATTTAATTGCTCAACACCACGCTTTCATCTCCTTTGACTTGATCCAAAGCAAATAACATTACGCTGCGTATTATGATAAAAGAATGTGCTTGTTCGGGTCCACCCATACAACTCCTACTTAGACCATGAATTTTAAAAAGTGTCTGTTCGAAATCAGAGTTCTGGTTTTGAATTTAGATGATCAGGAGTCATGAGCTGAATATATAATAATAATAATAAGGTTTATTACTTTGTTTCCCTTTGTATGAACATTTCCCAATGTGAAACAGGATAGACCCACAGTAAATCAAGTTTCTAAGTCTCTTAGAATATTTTAATATCTTGTAACAGCACTTTCATGTCATAGAAGGAACTTATCGCAACAACGTTTACATTGAGACATGATGTGTAACCTACTCTGTATTGTTCAGACCACAATGGTAAAACATGTTTTTCCTGAAAGAGGCAAAAGGCTGTATATTTATAACTGCTTGGCAAACACTTTTAATATGCAATGGCTGCTTATAGAATATAATAGATAAAATATGAAATCAATGGAATAAGTATGTGTAAGACACAAGAATAATTGTGACCAACAACAATCATTATCATCATAAATTGTGTAAATTATGTCAAGTTTGAGTTGTTACTTCTCCTACTGTGTATTTGTCTGCATACAAAAACTGAATCAAAAGTATATTTAATTTTCTCTATGTATTATTTTGTGCTGCTTCACCCACGTGTACCCGTGTTTGCGCCATAGACTGAGCGCACTTCCTTAGCAACGTGTATCTGAACCAGGAAGTAGTTCGGGTTCGCTGCGGCTAACAGCTCCGGACAGCGCAGAGCAGTGAGAGAGTGCGTGACAGCAAAGTTTGACGCGGGGACATTTGACAGTCCACGGGCCTCGTTTGCGAATCAAACACATGTGAGGAGACGTCGTGCTCAGCCGGGAGCTGGGTGGCTGAGAGGAGACGAGGGAAAACTGTAAGAGGAGCACGTTTTCATGGTTAGCGTGCTACAAGCTAACGAGCTAACGACTGCTAGCTGGACTCGAAGATAACTTAGCCCTCTTTTAGTGTGCTGCCATTGTTTATCCAACAAAGTTAATGCAAATGAAACGACGCCGAGTGAATAAACTTTGAAACAACACGGGTCACATTATGAGGGATTGTGTGGAAAGTTGACGGGATGAGTGGGATGTTAATGTTGAGGACAAGCTTTGAGTTGTGCATCAGGACTTTAGATGCATGACAGCAGCTACAGGTTGGCCTTAGATGTATGGTTTCTGTACTTGTGAGTGCTGGGGCTAACGTAATGGAGGAGAAGTGTTGATTTAACTGTAAGTGCTGAGACCTTTTAGGTAATCTGCTGAAGGTCTACCCACACATTTCTTTATTCATCTAATGAGGTTTACGTCTGTCCCAAAAGCTTCAGTTTCATTTTGCCCGACTAGTTCACAGAGGAGTTTGAGGTATTCTGGATCAGATCAGATTTATTTAGCAAGTAATAATACATTACATAGTAAAATGAGAGCAAAATGTCAGCACTACCTATTGACTCTTGAAAACAAATATCTCCAGTCAGCAATACAAGGAGTTTGCTGTGGGTCACTGCTGCTCTCATCTCAGTCGACAAATGTTTTGCATCAACTATGTGCTGGTGTTTTGTAGAATCCACTCTGTTGATATTAAATCATCACATCCTGTATAATCACTGAGGGTTAATGTCTCTGTTCTCTCTCTGGTCACAGGTGTGCCATGGAAATGCCGCTCTCACCTCTGACTGGTAGGCCATGATAGGCTTGTCGAGTTATGTAGGGGTTATGGAAAGTCTAATGAATTGTGCTGAAGAGCAGCAGCCCTCCTCTCCCCTGGCCAACTCACTGTCCAAGAAGCAGGAATCAAGCAAGCATCAAACACCAAAGGGTGTTGGCGGCTTTGTTTTGGTGCACGCAGGTAAGTGTGCACACAAGTCACTAGCAGAACTAGAATCCTCCATCATCAAATAACACACACTCGCATATCAGTTCTATAAAGGTGCCTGAATTTTTACCATTCATTATTATCTAGGTAAGCAGTGGAGATGTTGAGAAACATCTTGTCTCACAATGTGAATGTTAAAGAAAGTGAACAAAACAAATCCTGCCCCCTTCTTCTCTGGTTTCTTCTTCAACTAAGTTTCATAGAAGTCCAATGTGTAATCTTGCTTGGGAACAAGCCATCAAAAAAGAGACACAAAGGGGTGACACAGAACCCAGTTAATGGGAGGAGAAAGAGAGAAATCTGAGGAATCATTTGGTAATAGGATCAGATTGTATGTAGTCCATCCGTGATGTAATGAAAAATTCTGTCACCTAATATGTTTCCTTTGTCCATTCCCCTCCATCTGATCTCAGGAGCCGGATACCACTCTGAATCCAAGGCCAAGGAGTACAAGCATGTGTGCAAAAGAGCCTGCCAGAGAGTAAGTCATTTATGGATGTGCTGTTGTAATTTGTGTCTGTCTACAAGCAGGCAACACAACCTGTTTTGGCATACAATGTGTCTCACTTTCTAACTTGTTATGAGAACTAGGTCTATATCTTTATATTAGTTGCAGCATATATAGATATTCCACTATATGCACGGTAGTGTGATTATGTAAGGGGTATGAAAAGAAGTAAACCTTGAAAAACTGATTCATCTCACATCATAATGTTACATATCTGGCTATGATGAAGGTAGGGAATGAACTTTAACTGAAATCCTACTCTTAGCATTTGAGCAAGAATGTGTATTTGGTGTTTTGACTGGACAGATGTCTTTGTCTGTCTCCTACAGGCCGTGGACCAGCTCAAAGCAGGGGCACTTGCAGTGGAAGCAGTGGCTGCAGCGCTGGTTGAACTTGAGGTGAGCGGATCGTGATCCACGTGCAATTTAGCCCACAGACCCATCCACTGCATAAAAAGAACGAATGCCAGTTTTTAATTTGAGAACACGTGTATCTCTATGTAAGGATTCTCCTTTTACAAACGCGGGCATGGGCTCCAACCTGAACCTGTCGGGGGAAATTGAATGTGATGCAAGTATCATGGATGGGAAGTTGCTACATTATGGAGCTGTAGGTGCTATTAGTGGTAAGTACCAACACGTGTGTTGAATTATTTATTTGACAAGCGTCAAATGTTTCGCTGATTTACATCTCAGAGCTTGTTTTAGATATTTGATGGAGAGAACTGGCATGAATCTGAAGACTGGTTGACGACCAATAAATGCCATTAATATGTACACAAAACACTAATTTGATTTATACGTTTTGGTTTAGAAATGAAAAGTAAAAGTAGTCATGAGTCGAATATCTTGATTTTTTTTTTTTTATCCCTGTGGATAAAAAAAGTATCACAAGCTCTATGATACTTCTGTCTTTTCCTTCAGGTATTAAAAACCCAGTCTTAGTTGCAAACCGCCTCCTGACTGAAGCCCAGAAAGGGAAACTATCAGCCGGGAGAATACCACCCTGGTGAATATCCTGTTTATATTAATGAATGTCTTATTAAAGTGACTATATTGGCTTGTTAATTTTTTTCTTCCTGTCAGCTTCTTAGTGGGGCGCGGCGCACACGACTGGGCTGTCAGCCACGGAATACCACCGTGCCCCTCCGAGAAAATGGCCACCAGTGAGTACCGTTGCGCTGGTTCACAAATGCTCTGCCTCTCAAAGCTGAAGCCGTGAAACTGAGGCAGAACTGTGTGCTTAAAATAAAACTTCAACTTCACACAGAGTTCAGTTTGTCTGCGTATAAGAGGAACAAGCGGAAGATGGAGCTGGCAGAGAAAATGGACACAGGACAGAATCAGACGAAGAAACGACGACAATCGAGTGGAAATGGAAGTGCTGTGGTGAGTGAGAAACTATCGCATCAGTCAGAGTGGACCCACCCCCTTGTGCCGATTTTATAGTCATATTCCTATACATATATAAATGTGATAAAGCAGAATAAAAAAGGCAAGCAACACATCAAGTAGAATATGGTATTCCACACAAGAAAAGATCATCTTCCATAACAAAGACCTCTAGATAGATTTTGACAGTTGATGATCTCACATTTTCAAAGAGTCATCAGAGGAAATGGCTTTACCAGTTTGTGATGATGGTTCCAAGAAACGATTAAAGTGTTGACGAGAGGAAGGGCAAAGTTTCAGGGCCCTGAGCGGCCCAGCTGGAGAGCGAGAGGTCTGATGCTGAGTCGAGCTGAAAGCAGCCGAGAGCCGGCTCTCGGTCATCAGCAGTGGCAGCTGCCCAGAGGAGGGGTGGGTGTCTTAGTTCAGATGTGTCAAATGGAGTAAAACGTGGAAACGGTCACAGTCCGAAATGCTGGTTCTGGAAGCATTATTATTTATTTAGTTAGGTCACACCCGTTCTCTCCAGCATTAATGGTCCATCCATCAAAAGAAACAACAAGATGGATGTTTGTTGACTTATGCATGTTCAAGTGCTGGACCATTGGTCTCCGCTGGTTCGTCCCGTGAGAGTTAGAGGTTTGAAATTGTCCTCTGTTCTCATCAGTCTCCCACACATTTTAACAGTTGAACATAAACCTCAAAGTTTGATTTTTATACCTTTTTCTGCCTTTTCTTTAATCTTTTTTAGTTTGGTAATCTTCACATTTTCTCTAGGAAATCCTGAAGAACATAACTGCAATTCAAAAAGTATTTCCTCTAAGTTTTGCAGTCATTATCTGCTGTGGGTTTTTTCCATTTAAGGAACCTGATGAGCAGTGACATAATGGTCTTTAAACTTGTTGGCTCTGGTTATTTTGGCCTTAAAATGTTGGAGACGGCATTGATTTACGAGAACATAAGACAGATGAGAAATGCTATTTCCTTTTTTTTCTCTCTGCTTTTTATTTCGGGGTTCAGCAAAGTTCAGTCTCTGGTAGGAGTGGAGCTCTGATCATGTATCATGATGCCATTTTGTCATATTTATGCTGCAGGACAGAATATATCATGTTCTCTGAGTCACAGATGGTTACAAAGCTCAAACAGGAAAGCTGCCTGAAATATTTTTGATTGAATATGTAGGATTTTTTTTTTATAATTGCATTGCATACATACTAAAGGGATTATTTGGAATCTCAGAGATTGTGTTTCTTTCCTTCAGTATTTAAGTGTTCCTGTTTTCTGTCTGAATCCTCATTTGATTATTTGTTCTGTTTGATAATTACATGTATCTATATATTTGTGTTTTTCTGTTGATGTGGCTCATCTCCTCGCTGTGATGTAGGAGAATGGTTCTGGGTGTCTGGACACTGTGGGAGCTGTTGTGGTGGACCTGGAGGGGAACGTAGCTGCGGCGGTGTCCAGTGGAGGCCTGGCAATGAAACACCCTGGCAGGGTCGGCCAGGTAGCACTCTCCTCTCCTCTCTTCCTTTGTCCATCTTTTTATCCACAACTCAATAAAAACATTTTTTTTATTTTAATAACAGAAATAAAGTTTAACAGATGGTCCATGCCATTATTTCACTGTTATTCTTTTTTTTAATTGAATACTACCATTTACCATGTAGTATTTATATCTAAGCACTTAGCTGAGTCTAAGATAGGCTGCTTTATGACAAGCTAATCCAAGTTGGAAAAACACAGCAATAACATACACCTAATGGCCAACTGTTGCTTAAGTTAAATGTTTGCTTGCACAAAGACAAAGCGATTCAATAAAGCAATTAAGCAAAAATAACAAACTGTCAAGTAGCAGCAGTTAACAGATTATATCACATTTCAAACTGAGTGACCCAGGTCAAGCCTGGTATTACCATCAGTCCTGAGTGACAGGATCACAAATGATAAGCGCCAATTACCAGTCTGAATGCACCCAAATGCGTCCTCAGTGTATTCTGAGGTCTGATCGTCCCTCACTTCAATTTTTATTTGAGTGTATACACAACTGTAGCACTATGTTGCATCTCAAACGCCCTTCTCTTCTTTTTTTCCTCAGGCTGCTCACTACGGTTGTGGCTGCTGGGCTGAAAATGCCTGTAATACGAACCCTTACTCCACAGCAGTGAGTACCTCAGGTATACACCTTCTCTCTCTCTCTCTCTCTCTACAGAGTTCTTAGTACTTGTGTTTATGTGACTTTTCCTCTGACTGGTCATGCTCACTAGCAGCCCACCTTTTGAGATGTAAAGAATCAGGCGATGTGAGCCTCGTATTTAGCCTCAGTGACTCAAGCTCCAGATAGTCTGATCTCCAACCATTCCTGCTATGTGATTCTCATCAGTCATTTCCTCAGATGGTTGAGTCATTGTTTGCCGCCTCTTTGTTCATCAGCTGCATGCCAGGTGCATTGCAAAGCTCTTTGGATTTGCGATGACATTTGACATGGGACACCTGCTGTGAATATGATGGACGGAGAACAGCCCGGAGTGCAGGAGAGAGACGCTACATTCAGTCATCTAGTGCGGTCATCTCGCTTCACAGCATCATTTTGCCAGAATGACTAAGTCATAGAATACCTGGCAATCAAAAGTTGTTTATGTAAAGCAAAACTGTCATCTCAAATTCAGCTTGCATTGGTTTAAAATAAGAAATAATATCTTTATCATCAGTTTTTAAGTTATATTCCAAAAAAATTAAGCTAATTAAGCTTGTGGTTGATCCATTCTTTGTTTTGCACGAGAGCTACTGTCAACAACTGTACCAAATTGAACAGCAACTTAAAAAGAAGTTTTCACTGAGATTTTAAATTTAGAATGGAATTTACTCACTCTTCTTAGATATACACTTAACGTGAATGTATTTACTCTTCTGTAATTACTGCTATATCTAACTGTGTGTCATAAATATAGTTTGTACATAACTCAGATCATCAGCCATGCCTCTTGTTGCAGCCGCTTGCACCACTACCTCCCACACCCCCCACACATATTGTGCCATGGCAGTGATTTATAGCCGTCACCTGTCACACACTGCTTGTCCTCCCTTTCTTTCTTTCTGCTGTGTCTGCACTGTCAGCGTCAGGAAGAGGAGTGGCAGATAGGAGCTGGTCGCTATTGTTTGTCCTCATGCAGAGGTCGACAGGAAGTACTCCAACTGGCAGTCTTGCTGTGTTTCCATTGTGACTGGTAGCGGTCATCAAAGTTTAAGGTTGACTAAGGAAGTCAGAGCTCTTTGTGGATGGCGTCTGATGTTAAAATGTTCGACTGGGAAGAGTCTGTGTCTTTGCACTACTTTTGTTTCATCCATTGAATCTTCCTCATCAAAAACAATCTGCATGTCCTACCTCCTTTCACTGAGGTAGGTGCAGTGACAATTTAATGATGACTGAGCTGAGGATTAAGAGACAGGGCATTGCGCTTGAACACTGCAATGGACAGTGTTGTCCATTGCACCCAGAGTTATGTGATTTTTAGAAACCTTATTATTTATATATCGCCACGTACAGAAACCCTAGCAGCCACTGCCCTGCCTCCTCTAATCCTTTGCTGACATACAGGTTTAAGAAGTGTATCTAGTAAAGCACAGGCTTGTTGGTGCTTAAATTTCAAGTGGACAATATATGCCTTAGTGTTTCCAAAAATGCGGATCCAATTTTCTCGACGTTCTCTCAAATTCATGTCTGACAAACAGCACCACTGAGAAATGTCGGGCTGTGGAACAGTTACAGGAGTCACATTAAACCTTTTATTTTGAAGTGGAAAGTGTTGAAAGTAGTGACTTTATCTCTGTACGTTCATCTGCAACCACACAAGATGCCAGTATGGTTTTAAAGGTTATTCACAGTTTAAGGGTGATAAGTTTTCTGTCCTGCTCTTAACTCATCTATTTACATATTCATGTCATCATAAGAGCAGAATATGAACAGTTTATCAATAAATCTGGTCGCTGTGTATGTTCTCGCTCTGTTTGCACTTTCACCTCATCCTGTCTTTCTATATTGTGGCTTTGCCTTTGATGTTACTTTAAAAAAGGAAGATTTACTTATTGGGAGCATAATGTGTGTTCCAGTAGAACACCTGTTTTTAATTTCCTAACATGAAAGCCAGCCCCATCAAAAGAAGCAGAAAAACATATAAATTTTCATTCTGACATGAGGAGTATGATCCTTACCCTATATGTCTCTCTTTCTTCATTAGCACTCTGCCCCCCACCCCTCGTCCTCGTCTCCTCTGTCATGTGCGGCTCATGTGGATCTTTGCGTTGAGTACTTCATCTGGCCTTTTCTTTGTTGCGGCCATAACAGCTCACGTACTTCTCAGTGTACTCTGGGTGTTTTTGGCCGTCACGTAACGTCTCTCAGTTGTGTTGTTACATTTCTCCACTCTTGCGTCGCTGCTTTAGTCTTGGCTTTATGCTGCAATGTGTTCATGCTGCCGTAATGTCCAGATCCTCTGAGGCAGATTGTGTTATGGCAGACGTAGCGCATAATTGCACAGTACCTGACCGGTCCTACATTCTGCGCTCATTAAAAAAGAACTTGCCCCAGGCATCTGGTCTCCACAGTTACCGAACTGCATTCCGTTTTGTTGTAGTTACCTGATATTTTATGGGGCCTTTGTTTGTGTTTACAGAAACAACAAGGCTATATTCTGAAGTCTTTATGGGGTTACACAGGAACTCCTGCCAGATGTGATTTGTTTTCACCTTAAGATTTCTTGTCTTTTTCCCAGAGTAGGGACTGAGTTTACGTGTTAGAGAGATCGTATTGCAAACGTGACGCATGCATTCAGTACGTCTCTCTTCAACAACAATGGTTTTAATTTCAGTCCTCACAGACAAATATGCTGCATGTTATCTAAGATGGTAAAAAAAAGCTCACCTGCTTTGTTTTGACGCTGCCCGAGCTTTTATGGTTCCTGTTCTGCTTCAGTAAAACTCTTCTCTCTTCTCCTTGGAAAGTCTCCCAGTACTATTCTGACTTGAATTCAGTTGGAGATGAGGTTTTTGCATGAACGTGATGATCTTGCATATATAACTTGTCTGTTAGAGTTTTGTTTCTCTGTGCTACAGCAAAAGTTGGGTTAAAAATGTTAGCATTTCATTTGCTCTGCAGTCGTTTGTATAGCCCTGTCTTGAGTCTTGTTCCTTTGCCGTACACAAGTAAATAAATAACACATCTCGGTGTTTGTCCACACAAGCATAGGGAAGGAAATTTGTTTCTAAAAGTATATATTATGGCAAGATGTAAAACTAAAACCTATTACCACAAAATCATTCATAAATGTGTCACGGTGATGCATGTTGCAGGTATGCATGCACACTGCACTGAGGCCACGAGAGTGTACAGAAGTGGAATTAATACTGGATGGTTGCTGTTTGGAATTTCCAGACCAGCTGGGAATCTGGGCAGGGAAACTGAAAGAGAAACTCAAACCCTCCTTCAGCAATTACTGTCGATGTGCCCTTGAGCAAAGCAGCTGTACTCGGCAGCAATTTCACAGAGAAGAATAAGTGAAAAGTGTTTATTTTGAGCTGAATGTTTCTAATGTGCCTCAGATTCGTGAGCGTAAATGGTTTTTACATGTGTAACGACTCTGTCTTAGTGAATCACTGGAGACCTGGGGCAGCTCTGATTGAGACACATGCTTACAACATTATCTGTTAATGCTGATGTTAATGTTACAGGGTCTGCTGTGTTTGTGTTTCTCTGGCCAGGTTGCGGGGAGCATCTGATCCGCACCATGCTGGCACGGGAGTGTTCCGCTGCCATGCAGTCTGACGATGCCCACCAAGCGCTGCTGGAGGCTATGCAAAACAAGTTCATCAGTAAGTCACCTGCATGAAGC
Organism: Pseudorhombus dupliciocellatus; assembly: GCA_016785235.1. Taxonomy (NCBI): domain Eukaryota; kingdom Metazoa; phylum Chordata; class Actinopteri; order Pleuronectiformes; family Paralichthyidae; genus Pseudorhombus; species Pseudorhombus dupliciocellatus. The sequence goes on along the minus strand of JAFBJW010000127.1, from coordinate 1,704,286 downwards.
CTAATTCACACTATTCCCTCAAGAACGTGTTTGCATGAACAGTTCAGCACAGAGAGAGTCAAACTAGACAAGCAGATGGTGAAGAACATAAGGAAGGAGCTAACAACTGGAACGTGTTGGGAATAATAGAATCAGATGAGACAGCTTTTGATTTATGGATCTTTTGTCGCAGTTTAAACAGCAACTTCAAAATGTTCCTCACATCGTAGTTGACAGCCACAGATCATTGGGGAAGACATATTTGTTTTGCTGAAAGTTCATGTGAAGATGTCATTTTTTTTCTCTCAGAAGTGGTCAGCGTTAAAAAGTCTTGTTAACTATATTTGCTGTGCCAGTGAACGGACACTGGGATCGCTCAGGAAAGACAGCAGAGGAAGAAACATGTGGAAACATGTGGTGGTTTTTCTGCCTTCTCCCGGCCTCCTTTAGAAGTCGGTCCCAGTCGGGCTTTGTCATGGACTGTATGTCATGTCTGTTGCACCAAGACATGTGGATAGACTGAACAAAGTCAATTTGGAGTTCATTCTTCTGTTGTTTCCGTTGAAGGTGCGCATTAAGTTAAACAAAGCTCCATAAATTCTGTTTTAGCTGAAGCAATGATGACAGCATCTGTGATGTGGAGGCCTCTCACTCCTCTTCCAAGACTCATTTAAGTCAGGTTCTCTAAATGGAACGTGTTTAATGGAAACACTGTTAGTAGGCTATTCTCACACACACACACACACACACCCTGCAGGCTCCAAGATATTTTAATCCCTTTCCTTTATGCTTTGACTGTTATTGCTAAACAATGATTATACTGGTTAGCACTTCACGAGGAACTTTCTTAGGAACGCATGCAATTATCCAATCAGCCAATCAAGAGGCAGCAGGGCAATTAATTCAATCATACAGGTAATTATGCTTAATTGCAATATAAGCCTAGCACTTTTTTAAAAACAATAACAAGCATTTAGTGAGCAGCAGCTCTGCAGTTTAAAACTCTGAGCTGACATAAAGTAACTGAGTTATCCAGTCTTTACCACCGCAGTGAACAGAGATGGATCTCAGAAACCACACGTCCATCCCAGTGGAAGACCACGTCTGGTTTCACTCTTGTCAGACATGAACGGAAGCTACGTCGCCAAAATGGAACAGGTGAAGACTGGTCTGGTCAATCTGGTTTTCTGCTCAGGCTCAATTTGGGGTCAGACCATGGCAAACAGAGCCAGCCTGCCTGAGATTGACATTACAGGCTGCTACCGGTGGTCTGAGGCACACTTTGGGTTTCTTAATACCGACCAGGCATTGTTTGAAAGTCATGGCCTTTCTTTGTATTCTTGTGTGCATCAATTTATGGCCACAGAATATATATTTTAAAGGCTGCACTCAGTAACATTACGCACCATGTGACAAAGCAGATGATCATGTCAATGATATAGACTGGCCTCAGTCAGAGGATGTTGGTGGTTGCATAATGTTTGTTGTTCTTGTAAATAATTGCTTGTTGTGTGTATGTTAGTTATTATTAAATGTTCACGTGTTGAAGGAATACCAGAATTTTGCGTGGAAACCCCCCCACCTCTAAAAATAAGTGCTTTATTGAGTGAGGGTACCTCCCAACTTGAACCAAAATATGTCTGAATTATGACAAACAAATGGCATGCAGACGCAAAAACATCAATTGGTCGTGCTTTGTGTGAGACCTTTCATAACACGCTGTAGCTGTTTTTAGTTTGTTCTTTTCCAACCCCAGCCCTCTGTTGTTTTACTGCCCTCACCAGTGAGACAACCCAAGTGTTCGCACACACAACACCTCATTCAACTTGCCTCTTTCTGAGGTAAAGCTTTGCTTTTCCAAGAATGCTTAGTGTGGGGAATTCAAATTTACACCATGTGTCATTGACATGTTTTGTCCTAAAACATACAAATGGAATTAGATATGTCTATTAAACAGTCTGCTAAATAAAACAAATACACGGACACAATAATTGCTTTCAGTTGTTTGACTTGGGCAAATGGACAAACAGCTTGAATGGAAGGATTTTATTTCTCATTGATCATCTTTGCTGTACTTGTCATGCTTTATCCTGCAAATTCCTATACGCAAGAGGTTTGTTTAATTGCCATTTTGACCATATTCATGCTATTTTTAATCATCTCTTGAGTGTTTTTTTTCTTTGTGTGTCCAGGCTCCCCCTTTCTGGCCAGTGAAGACCGTGTTTTGGGTGGAGTGATTGTCCTGCGGTGCTGCAGATGTGTGGAAACCCAGCCATCTCCAAATATTCAGGGTATACTGGGTAAGACATTAATCGTTTCAAGCCTCATCAGACTTGAAACATCCAGGCTGTATCTGATAGGAGGCAAAACAAAAAAAAATGGCTGTTAATATTTAAAAATCCCTCCTCAGATATTCGGGGGGGGGGGGCTGTGGCTTTCCTGGCGGGTGGTCTGCGTTTTAACTCGCACAATCAGTCTCTGGTTTCACACCCTTCATCTCAGATTCAAACAGAGACCTCCCACTATGGAATCAACCGCTAATCTTCAGACAAGCGGAGGCCGTCTGAATGCGGCCCAGCTTGGCTGATTGTTGTGGCGGATCTGGTTTCTCTACCTGGAGCTTCTGAGAATGCTCCTTACCCTCCCAAAGCCACCATCATGGAGTTTGACTTCTGTCTTGAGTTTAGCTCTTATGAAGTGCTGATGGGTTTTTATCATTTGACCTTGTGTTAATTCAAACCTGATGTAGGATATCTCAAACCCTCAGTAATATGGAAATAAGGGGTTGACTTAAAGGATGCTTCTCCAGCGTCGGAGGAGATGACATCTTAATTTCAAATGAAACATGATGGCGAATATGAAGTGAAGGGCTGTATGTTGTATACATTATAGCAGCTGGAGTTCCAAAATGTTCCAGTGGTCCCACTTATTCTGTGGTGTGCGGGTCCTGTTTGAATCTGTTTCACCAGACTGCGGACAACCTCAGGTTACTGTGGCCTGCAGAGGGATCTGTGTTGATTTGCAAGGATAAACATTCTGTCAACCACATCCTTTTCATTTTCTAATCCGACTCACAAGTCCTGCCTTCCCCCTGTGGTTATGTCACAACTGCAAGTCAGAGTTCAGTAAATGGAGTCACCTGCCAGACTTTTTTCCTTTGGCAGAAGGAAACTATTGATTTCAGATTCTTCTCTCTGTAATGAACCCTTTTATGTGTGTATTTCCACAGTGGAGTTCCTATGGAGTCACACCACAGAGAGCATGTGTGTTGGGTACATGTCGGCCCAAGATGGCAAAGCAAAGGTGAGCTCCCCGACCAGCTCGAAGAGCAAAGTGTATAAAAATTGGAACTAAAAGGTTAGTGATTTTAGCTGTGCATAGAGTTTAGACCCTTTTTTTCTTAATTACTGACATTCATCGATAAGTGAAGTCATCAGCAAAAAGAAAAGAGAGAACTACAAAGTCAGGTTACTTATGATTTCGTGAATTTAAAAAAATGAAAGATTGAAAGAAAGACATTGTGTGATGGGTCAGGGTCTGTGTGGCTTCAATGCTCTGGTCTCCGGGCTCTAAGTGGAGTGACTGCTCAGACTGATTTGTTTGGCTAATGTATCGCTGTCACTCTGTATGAAGAGAGGGCACTGTTGTTCAAGCCTGGTTCACATTTCAAAGTCTCTGCCCTCCGTCCATTCTCCCTGTTCTCCTCGCTCATTCTTTCACTCCGTCTCTTGGTCTAGCTCTCTCGTCACCCCCCCACCTCTCTGCCCCTACCTGGTCCTAAAGTATCCTAAAGTTTACTGAAAGTCATGTACCACTGGGGATATCAGTATCAATCTGCATATTTGTCAGATGGGCTCTGTGTATTGGGGTTTTGTGGAGGAATGTGAGCGTGCAAGCTCTCCTTTCACGCCTGTGCCAGTGTAAAGCAGAGGGCGGTGAACTGTATGCGGCACTGGCGAGGTGACATAGTAGATAGAAGCAAGTATACTGTTATATAAGTTCAGAACCTAGAGCCTGCATGATTTAAACTGAAAAAAGACACACGCTATATCTATGTACTATAGAGCGTAAAGGGCCACATTAAGAACACCTCTGGTTCTGGAAGAATATTTCCCTCCTCTAAAGTTTCAGAAAATCCTCAGAAATAGAGTTTTCTCTCTGGAACCAGCTGACCAGCTACGTGGCGAATCGTGACCATAGAACATTTGATTTTGTGAAAACAAATAAATAAAAAAGGCCTAAAGTACAAGATCAAACATAATTATTTCAAGATTATAGGAAAATAACATGATGGGATGGGCACAGCTGAAGATTTTGTGCATTAACTAGATGACAGTGGAGACATGGAACTCGACAGTTTAGATGAGAAGAAGTTGTCATTTTTCTAATTCTTCTGCAAAAGTCAGGGGCTCAAATTGCTTTATCCACAGACAACACAGAAATAGTGCAAAGGACTAGGGAGGGGCAGAACAGCAAAATATAGCATTCGCAGTCAGCCCCTTCAAATTTCAACTGAAGGGTCTGGGAAACTTAGAGCATGAAAGCAAGCACCTTTTAAAAATCTATTCTGGTGAAGCAGGCGCCCGGCATCACTTCCCTCACATGTGCATGCGCAGTGCACTTTAGAAAATGAACGTGCCCGTTGGGTGCCGATCCAGGAATATCATCTGTCAGTTGTGGTTTCTGGATCTCCCGGGAGTAGGTATCACTTCCTCTGAGGTGGGCCTCTGGTAGCACAGTGATTTTGAAGAGCGCAGCCAAGAACACAGCTGCTCCACCAAACCTCACACTGGGGCAGAGGCTGCGGAGCACGCATGTGCGTACGTGCCTCTCACCATCTGCATACCAGAGAATCTCCCATCCTCTGTCCTTAATGTCTTCAGACTGGGTGCGCAAACAGTTTTCCATTGCTGCACTGCTGGACCCAGAGTTGAACCCTGTGCACGACGAACCTCACGTCTACTAAAGGGAAACCATAGGAGAAACATCTGCATTATTTTAAGATCAAAAAGGGATGGGGACCTCAAAGCAGCAATGCAATGAAGACTTGTGTTCTTAAATACTTCCTGAACAGAACTAGGAGTATTGTGATCCTCCTCAGCTGCTTTTTTCAGAGACATTCTTCTCATTCCTATCAGCATCCCACTGGGTGTTTCTAACCAGCCAGTCAAAGCTCATCTGCCTCAGTTTCTCTGTGATAAGAAGAAAGACTGGCCAATACACACTAGCAATATTTAGGACAGACGCCAGACTTGTTACTGTACTGAAGGAAGCAATGCCTTGGATTTTATGCATTTATCTTTTTAGGTTCAAAATCATTGATGCTTGTTAAAGCTCAGTTCAGAATGTGTCAGAAAACATGTTCATTCATTCTCCTCTATGTTTTTTCTTACTTTTTAATAAGATGCTGTTTCTTGCTTTAGTCTGTATCCGTATTATTTAGTCATTAGACTGGAATAAACCAGCATTGCAGAGAGAGAGCATGTGGTTTTATTCAGACGCTCACCTGCGCCTACACTGAATAGGACATCAGAGCATCCAACCGGGCCTTTTTGTCACTTCTGGTTCAGCGAGACTATTGTTTTATTGTTTGTCATGATTGGACAGATGAAAGAGAAGTGTAGAATACTCAGCGCCGCCACCACGGCTCACTTCCCTCCTCCTGGACATCATTACCACTACAAAGCTTTCGCCACTCCAATCATGTGAGGCCAGAGAAAATCAAACGGCATTCATTTTAGAACCTCCTGGTTATGTCTGCTTTGTGCATTACATGGAAAATGCTTTTTATTACGGTACATTTTGTTTTTATTACCCGTCCCGCGTGGAGGACAAATAGCATATGATTGTTTTGTTTTTTTTTTATTTTAAGGAAGAATGTCAAAACCACAACAGAAAACCAGCAGCATAGTCATGGAGCTAAAATTATTCTTTGGCTTACATTGTGGTGTTAATCTGCGGCTTCTCGTGCTCCTAAACACATTCATATCGCCAAAGAATGTTGTTTTTCTCTGGAAGATACAAAGGAACTGTGTTTGTCATGTTTTGTTTTGACTCAGCTGTACTCTTGTCATGTGGTCACTTCAGTCCCTGAGTAACAAGCTGACGACTGGCTCACTGTAGGTTTGCGTGTCTATCCAGCTCCGCTATCATATATTTTGATATCCTCTGTTTCTCACTGATTGTAGAATAGCATCATTAAGCAAGTAACACATGCTGCTGAACTTTGACAGCATTGCGATGTGAGACGCTCGCTTGTCTACAAACCAACCACTGTCCACTGTAGGTGGAAGCATCCTTGGAGGTGATAAGGACAGGATGTTAATTGGTCTTTAGTCCACTCCCTGGATCAAAAGGTAAAACGATGAACCATGGTTTGGACTTTCAGGTGTGAAAATGCCCTCTGTATAAATTGATGTTCAAATAGTTGCCGTAGACTGTAATAATAACCCTCTTAGCTCACTTAGATGGGAGATGGAATTTCAATCGTAGGACCACATTGTGTGACTGTTCACATTGAGAAGAATCACTTTAAAAAGCCTTTTAGAAACAAATAAAATATCAAATTGTGATTGGCAATTTATTTTGTTGTTACCCATAAGGCTTAGCTCCAGTATCCTTTGTCTGATGCTGACCAGTGTGTGGTGTCACACAAGTCCCTGTAACCTGGAGTTATGAACCAGCGCCACAGTTTGTGGAAGGCACGCTCTGCTCTTAGCACCTCGGTGGTGTAATTGCTCTCTTGTTTGGGTTAGTGAGCCCTTAACTCTTCCTGCTTACTCATTCATGTTGTCAAATCTGTTAGACCGGAAAGAAACAAAATGAAGGCCTGAACATATGGTGCGAGGTGTCGTATGGGGGTGAGGTACAGGGCACGTAGGTGTCACTATCAGGATAAGTTTTCTTGCAAAATATATGAGGTCATGCAGCTCGACGCTAATTGTGCCCAGTGGTGTGTTTTCAGCTGTGAATTCAGTGCGGTTGGAAAGGATGTTGCATTGCTCTTACCCGCACACATCAAAAGGAAAACGTTTAGTGCGTCACCATCAGTTGATTATGACCCAGCTACGGAGCTTCACTCAAAACAGATTAAACAAGGCCCCTCTTTAACCTCATCCTCAGAAGATGAAGGGGAGAGGATGAACACAGAAAGGAGCTCTGGAGGCATAATAGCCCCCAAGAGTGTTGCCATGTGTGCGTGGCCTTGTCTGGCTGTAGTCCCATTGAAGTGACAGCAGTTGCCCTTGGGCTGCCAGGGGCCGTAGCTCAGGCCTCCTCGAGAAAAAAAATAGGAGGTCCAGTATAGATGAAGGTCCCTGCATGTGAAGGAGTGATGTCAGGGCATTTCAGTGGTCTGGTTGATAAGTGGAAGGACAATTCCCCCCAAGGCTGGAGTCTGTGCTACCCTCAGTGGAGAGAGGAAGGAGGATGACAGCCATTATTGGCACAGGGAGAGTCAGTCACCTTTGATCCCCCCCAGTGGAAGTATCACTCCCATCTTCCCAGCTGTGTTTGCCCCTCGCCCTGCTCCTCTTACTGCTCTCTGTTTCTGCTCCAACACAAAACACTAGCAGTGTGTTCCTTTGCTCCATTTACACCCTCTATAAATACGCTCATGGCATCCTCGTACTTCAGGAGTACATGCTCAAGATGCAACAGTAGCAGTCTCTATGCACAGATGTCTCTGGTTGCATCCTGCCCATCACCCTCATCTGATATTATTTAAATTAGGTTTTGAATTGTTTTAATACCAACATGGCCACCTTGTTTGCATTATCTCCTCCTTGTGTTGCCCTGCCTCCGGATGCACAGGTTTTTTTGGATGCGTTTCTCATTGCGTGTGTCCACTGTGTACATGTGTGTTGTTTTTTTCCAGACACACATATCCAGATTGCCACCCGGGACCGTTCCTGGACAATCTTTGGCCATCGAAGGAGGTGTGTGCCGACTGATGAGCGTAGTGGAGTGAGCCACATCCGCCCTCCTGGGCTTCTTCAGCAATACTCCAAGACATACCTTTTTACCCACACGCGCACACACACACACACACACACACACCACCCTCACCCCCACCGCCTTAGCTGTTTTAACTGGCGCATGACCTATACCGGATATTAAGACTGATACAGATGTTTTTTGGGAGCTAACAAATTCATATATGAATATATAATCTAAGAATCAGATGCTGCACACATTGTTTTTGGATGTTGGTCCTTTTTCTGAGGAGATGATGTGTTCTCTGTGTTTTATTGTTAGTCTTCTCCAGGAAATCCAATTGCTCCACGCTGTATAAATACAGTAGTGTGAGTGTGCGTTCCTTGCTTGACAAATGAACGCTTGCCTGGGCACCGTGAAGAGAGAGAGCCAGAAAATGAACAACACTCTTCTTTCAAGTTTTCATGAGAAGTATTTTTCAGATTTTCCCAAACAGCTTTTTCCGCAGTTTCATTTAAAAAAAAAATCACGTTAAACACAGTACATATCAGATGGCCTTTATGCCAGGGTATCTGTGAGAGGCGGATATCAGCTGAAGAAATCTGCTGACTGACGTATCAGTGGGGCTCTAGTTCTAACAGGTGCCCAGAAAGAAGAGGGGTGGGGGAGGGGAGTAGCTTCTATTTAGTGCACTTACAGGACTTCCCTTGCCACCGTCTGCCTCCAGCATGTACTCTATGCCAACTTGCTCCCAGGCCCTTCAGAGTCACCTGGACGAGACTTGATGCATCGTTTCTTTCTTTGTTGCTCTTTTCCAACTGAAAGCGACGTCCTTCCTTTTGTATATAAGCTATGACGATTTTAGGAAAACAGGGTGGATGTTCATTTTGTTCCGTATCGCTGAGCAGATGGGCAGATATTCAGAAGAAAAAATTGTATTTTGATCTCAAAATACCTTCCATGGTGAAAAAGGACACAGGTTGCCGAATGCCTGCAAAGAAGCTGTTATGAATGAAGCATTTGTAGCTGCGACAGTTAATCAACGACAACAGCATTTTTACAACATTAACATGTACAGACCAGCTCCCATGTACTCCTGTTATTAATCCTGCAGCTTCACTTCATACTGTCACTGAATGTGCTTCTCAGACCATGACCCACTTTTATAACATGCTTTGATTGTTTTAAAATGCATAAGTATAGCATGTATGGATTCTACAGTACATAACTGGGACACATGAGAAGGCAGGAAACTGTGGGATAAATACATATCTATATAGAGATATAGCTCTATATAGATATTTATAAATATAGCTTCATATATACACACAGATGCATATATATATAACCAATACATGTGTGGTTGTACATATGCTGTTTGTGTGTATGTGTGTGTATATATACTGTATATGCACACACACACACTGCATTTCTCTCTATATATATGTTTGTGGGTATATGAATGAATGTAGTGCATATGTCTAGTGCTCAGGTAGCAGCATTCGACCCCACCGTCAGACACGACTGTTAGTCATCGGTTACAACAGATAAGCGTATATATATATATATTTGTATAGTCACACTGACAGAGACATGTATTTTCTTGCTAAACTAATTTATGCATCAAGCCCATGAAATGTTGCTGTTGAGAATTCTACTTGAATGGAGAAATGGCCTGAATTGACTTCTTGTGTAGGGATGAACAGTTTCTCTGGTTCGCTGTTTCACCCACACACACACAAAAAACATCCAGTCTGAATAAATATTCTTTACTTGAAATGCAACTAATATAAAAAAGTATAAGCTATGGAAATAGTAAGATGTGCACAGCCGTCTACAGTGCTCCAAATATAAATAAAAATCTATGTTGCTACATTTCTGGGTCTATATTTAGTCTGTTAAACTCCATAACATGACATATTCCAGCTGGCACGCGATGCTGTTTGGTGAGCAGGGAGCACACAGGATAAATGTTATAATCTGAACCGTGTACTGCCAAAGATGTATAGTCTGGGGATAAATTACATGCTGCACAGTAACTGAAGTGAAGAAAGAATTCTGATGAAGGATTTGTGAACTCAAGGGAAAATTTTGAACTGTGTTTCTTTGGAACTTTGGAGACTATTAATAATGTGTGTGTTCTCCCCCTCACACACGCACACACAGTTTGTTTTCTGAGCTACTACTGTTTTTTTTTGACATATCCGATTCTCTTTTCCTCTAAAATGCGAGTCTTACCTCATCACAGTTTTTCAATTCCTGTCCTGAGTTTTTCAGATTTTTTTCCCCCCTGAGCTTCATGATCCGACTCCTCGTAAATATACTTTTACAGGTTTCCAGATTAGTGAGAGGACAGTTATTAATATCAAGCTCTGCAGCAAGAGTTAGTCCAGCTGCCGGCTCTGGATCGTGACCACTGCAGAGTCTTGGGAGGAATGTGCAATAGAGATGTTGAGGAAGATAAATATATTCACTGTTTGAAGAGAGGGATGCCTCCCTGTCAGTGCATCACGTCTGCTTGCCGGTCAGTATTGATGATATCCAGCTGGTTTAGCTCTCAGGTGTAAAATGTCACGGTCCTTTGACATCACTGACGTGCAAAATGTATTTGACAGGTCAGAAGACGTGGCCCGGCGTTGCCAGGGGAGGTGCTGAACGTGTTTGTTTTTGCTCCACAGCCCGCATGACCCACGGTTTGATCTTGAGGCTTCATCTGAAGGGAGATGTATTTTACCTCTCCACCCCCCCTCACCCACACACCCTTGCACCATCCTCCATTAGCTTGATTGTGTTATTACAGAGCACCCCCCCCCTCCTCCTCCTCCTCTGGAGCTAATCTGCGTTGCTGGGAAACCCTGGGCCCTGTTGGGGCTGCAAGAACCGTCCCCTTCAAACAACATCGCCGCTCTCTGTCCTGGATCCCCTGAGCTTTGAAAAAGAATCCCGGGTCTTTAAAAAGTGGAAGGGGTCCTGAGCCATTCAAGGTGTATCCAATGCCTTGTGCTCAGCGAGGCTCTTAAATGCGAAACAGACGGTGGAGCAAATAAAGATCAAAGCAGCAGCCTTGCCTGTCTGGCCTGCTGTCCTCACATGCCAAGCGCTGCTGTCACAGTGAATCACGGCCGTGCAGCTTCCGTGCTCACGCTGACACCCCCCCCCCACCCATCCCTCAGCCACCAACCCCCTCTTACGCTGTTCCAGCCAGCTCCGTGCCAGTGTCTAACAACAAACACACAAGACAGGTTATATATATCTATTTGTGTATCTGTTGAGCATTTCACTGTGTGTAGCGTAGTGGCTCGTTCTCTCCGGCCTTGAGCGGTGCAGAGGTTTACCCTCACTTTATGGCCTCTGTTCGTTAGCAGCGTTACACAACACAAATGGGTAAAAGGAGGTGGTCATGGGTCAATGAAGAAACCATGAGATGTTGGTGTTGATCTGGATCAGGGCTCAGAACCAAGAGGGTTTTTTTTTTTATTCTTTAATATTGTGATGAGCAAAATCAGGCTCACATCTATGAGTGTGTGACATTTGGGGCAAATCCAGATCTAGAAAATCTAGTTGTGGTTTCAGAGGAGGTCGCTGGGCTTCGATGGAGGTTTCTTGTGTACTGACTGATATTGTAGTTTCGGGAATTAACGTATTTCAATGGGGACTCAAACTTTATCGTGCTTCGCTGAATTCCTCTTACTTCCATTAGCACACGATGCTAGCAGAGCTTATAAAACCCGGTACATCCGTCAACATATGTTTAGCGCAATGAAAAGCAGGACTGAGTGTAACAACTCTTTTATGAGGAGGCGAGAAGCGGATTTTACTTCCTCTCTTGTCCTCATTTATCCGACAGCTTTGTGCGTATGAATTTACGAGCGGGTGCATGTTTTTGTTTTATTATCCCTTTATTATCTGACCACTCAGCCCACGATGGCCATGTGTAGCAAGATGAAGTTCATCACATGAATCTGAATGTCCGAGGCAGCGTTTGCTTATGTGCTTTGTCCCTGCAGCAGCTCAGCGATGTCCCGGCAGCGGGGGTCAAGTGAGGCGCTGTGCTCCTCTCCGATGCTCCACAGCTACTTGACCTGTTTGTTCAGCTGCACGCCCAGGCACATGTTTGCCCCCCCCCCGCTACCTTCCCCTCCTCCCCTGACTCGCTGTGCCAAAGATGCAAGCCCATGGCAGGAGTCGTGCCAGCGGGCTCCACCCCTGTTTTGCTGGTAGGACATTGGGGGGTGGTGACAGTTGAGAGGGAGGGGACAGCGTGGCTAGATAAGCACCCTCCTGGCCCAGGTCAACTACTGCAGATTAGAAGACTGACAAAAAAAAAAAAAACCCTTTTAATTAGCTCTGCCATGCAGTCGGGGCCCTGCGGTATTGCGGCTCAGACACTTCCTGCATTGTGCTCCACCTCCTGAAAAGACGAGAGGGGACTCGCTGTGCCAAAGATGCAAGCCCATGGCAGGAGTCGTGCCAGCGGGCTCCACCCCTGTTTTGCTGGTAGGACATTGGGGGGTGGTGACAGTTGAGAGGGAGGGGACAGCGTGGCTAGATAAGCACCCTCCTGGCCCAGGTCAACTACTGCAGATTAGAAGACTGACAAAAAAAAAAAAAACCCTTTTAATTAGCTCTGCCATGCAATCGGGGCCCTGCGGTATTGCGGCTCAGACACTTCCTGCATTGTGCTCCACCTCCCGAAAAGACGAGAGGGTGTGAGCGAGTGACAGAAAGCGAGGGTGTGAGGCTAAAAATGGTTCTGCCACATCTGCAACCCGCGAAGCCACAAAACAAAAGACATGCCTCATTGCCGCCATGCACCCTGGCTGTTTACTTACAAAAACAACAAGCTCCAGCGTGGACGACAAACCACCTGGACCTTCTTAAAAGCAAAATATTTCTCGCATTGAACAACTGAGCTTTCTCTTCATTTGTTACATCGACCAGTCCAAGTTTCCACTGCTTTCTCCCTCTTCTTTCGAGCCCGTCTTGTTTTCATATTCCCATAGTTAGCTCTTGCGTATGGATTTGAGAAGTTCCAGAGACAGCCCTGTCTAACTCGGTCTAAAACAGCGTAATAACATTGGACACAATTTCCCTCTCGTAACAAAAATAGAGGCAAAATACCAACAATCATATCTGGGTGATGCTTAATGAGCCCTTTCGGATCCTTGACAATATACCACTAATATGGTGCTTTGCATCCTTTGAAACATACCAGAGTGGAGTCCTGGAAATAGCAACACAAAAGTGAGGCCTCATATGCTTCCAGCAGCCAACAGAGACGGGTTTCTGCTCTGCCCTCTCGCGCGTTTTCACACCAGTCGTGCACACAGCCTCGAAACCCCGTGCCCGTATTCCTACCTGCGCCCCGGCTCAGTAATCGCATTGCAAGTCGTGCCAGAGTTTGCGAGGGAGGGGGAGAAGAAACGAGAGATGAAAAGTGAGGAGGGTATACCAGTAATTGCTTGCTCTCGAGACACGTGGAGCCTGTCTGGAGAAGAGATACAGGGCTCGGAGGGAGCGAGGGCGACAGCGGGGGTGGGGGGGGTGGACGTATGTCATCAATTTAAGCTCGGCCTTAATGTTTCAAAAATAAAGATGGACACCTTGCTTTGATCTCCGTGGCCTGCTCGGCAGACGGTCTGCTTAGATAACGATCCGTGCCAGTTACTGTAATCTTAGCCTGGAACCATGCTTTTATTTAAGAGACAGACACAAGACCTGAAGACGGGGCTTTACAAGCAGTCTGGTAGTTCAGGGAGGGAGGGAGGGAGGGAGACGCTCATCTCCACACACAAAGGGCACCTGAGTGATTCACAGGTAGCACATGAGGCCGGGTTCTTGATAAGCTTTTTTTCTGGGGGACAGATGGGCCGAATGACGCGTGCGGAGGAATTTAGTATGACTAGTGAAGCAACCAGGCAGTCGCATGTAAGCACCTCGGGGATGTGGGACGTGCTGGGGCCTGCTTCATTGTAAAGACAATCCTTGCACCCGGGCAGCTGTGCCGTACACAAGACTGCAGGAATGAGGGCATCATGAATGGCTCTCTGTGTGCGACAATCACCGCAAGCGCTCGGCGGAGAGGGAATGGTCAGAGGTCCTCGGACAGGCAGCGCTCAAGTAGTGTGTGTGTGTACGCTGAGAAATTACCCAGGAATGTGGGGACACATGCCAAAGACAAATAATTTGAGTCACATTCAAGGGGAATCTTACCCTCGGAAGGAATATCGCAATCCCATCAAAAGGCCTGAGAGCCCCACAGGATGGAACTAATGGAAGTCTTGTGCGCTGGCTTAAGCCTGTTAGAGGAGTTTAATTGATGAAATGAGATGGTGCTCTTTTTTTTCCCCCCTGCAGATGATTTTCCTCTGACAGCAGCAGGGGAATCAAGTCGCAGCTGATAAAACGTCTGCTTGAAATATCAACGTTTACTGTGAATATCAGACATACACGTAGTTTCCTCTCGCAGAACATTCATAGGCATTTACAGAAAAAAAAACGTATTTATAGATTTATATTTAAAAAAAAAAATCTTTCCATAGAGTTGAATTCACACATTCTTTACGGTCAATCACGGTTCAATCCTAACTTGAGACGGGGCTATGCACATCGGTGGAGGAGTTCGGGTTAGCGAGAAGTTGCCGTTTAGCCCCGCGGTGTGTGAATCAGAAGCCACAGTCGTGGACGCCCGACTCAGACGCAGCTACAGCTTAATAAATACTTTACAAAAATAATGCAGGCTTTTTACAATGATCTGCCTCTGAGACACAAGGGAGGTGGTTGTTAAAAAAATGGGCATGCTAAATAAACATAGTCACAAGCTTACATGAGAACCTGAATATTGCAATTAGCAAAAATGGGAGAAAGCGTTTCAAACCCTGTCCTCTGACCCCCCGCCCCACCCCCACACAGTCTAATTTTGCTATTTTGATTCATCAAAACATGGACACAATCTAAACTAGAATAATACATTTCCCTTTTTAAGAATACAAAAATTGCTTCTCCCTTTATTGACCAGGTCTGGCTGAGTTAAAATTTGATTTTAATTTCCGAGACATTCTTTCCTAAACAAAGACTAAAAACAAAGCATCACTTTGTGCCTCTTTCGGTTAAGAAAAGTCCCTCATGACAAAGTAAGGGCTTTTTTATTCCACTTGGTTCATCAGAGCAGTGAAGTTATGTTCCGTAGAGCCTAAAGGTTCCTTTGTTATTTGACCTAAGACAAAATAAAGAAACAGGCTTCAGCCCCACTTTGGCTGAATATTTGAGCAGTGTTCTGTTTTTCCTCTCTCTCTTTTTGGGGTTAGAATTCCCTTGCTTCTTCAAACTGTTTGTAGTAGTCCTCATCCTGAGGGTTGTCGGGACATTTCTGCCCATTGTTCGGCGGCCTGGCCTGGTTGTAGCGGCTCCAGTCCCCTTTGCAGATGATCCAGGGCAGGATGTCCACCTTGTAGTGCAGGTCAGCCGAGAACTCCGTGCTGATGAGGTTGGGCGTGCCGGCCCCTTTCCCGCGAGTGATGAGCTTCATGTTGTCGTCGTAGCAGCAGTGCTGCGCGGCCAGCGTGGTGGACTCCAGCGTCAGCATGGAGCGTATGCAGTAACGCGCGGTGGGCTTGTAGATCTCCAGCTTCTCTTTCGGCCCGCTCGCGTCCTTCCAGCGGAAATTTTTGCGGGTGGGGCCGTCGCGTACGTCCGCCGTGCTGTACGCCACCTCCGTCGGGTAAGAGCAAGGGCAGCTGGGAAGGTCGTTTGCCACCTTGGTCATGTACTTCTTCAGGAATTCGCTCTTGCAGTTCATCCATCGCTCGCAGCTGTCCGTGTCTGGAGGAAACAAAGACACCATTGAATGTTTCTTCTATTTCCCCAACGCTGACCAGAGACAGCGGGCAGCGGCTCGCTGTGGCTCGTCCTGCCCTGCTGCTCATTTTCATCCCTGCACAGTAATGAACCACAGCCTGAGCAGCACAAGGAATGCAAAGCGTGTGCAGGGAAACGCTGCTGCCAGATGGATAAACGACCTTTGATAAAACATCTGAACGAAGGATCGTTTGCGTGAAGACAGGCAGATTCTTACCGACACCAAAGAGCTCTGTGGCGTTGAACTCATCTGTTCCAGCTAGCAGGCTGACTTCAGTCGCTGCTGTCTTGAAGGCATCCTCGATACCTTCAAAGTGATGAATTAACAGTGAGAGGTGAAAAGACAGAAACCACACGTGGCTGTTCTACCGGTGAGAGAGTTATTGTCCTCGTGAGTCTCTTATCGGGACTTTACCTGGACAGTTGGGCATGTCGCAGGTCCTGGATTCTGTGGCCGTGCACGCGTAACCGCACGACCTGGTCCTCTTCTGGTTTCCGTGCCCGCAGGTCACGCTGCACGCGGACCAGTTACTCCAGTCGCCCTCTCCATCCATATAGTCTAGATCAGAGAGAGAGGGGGTGAGAGAGGGGTCCGCAGCTCTGATGCAGGACACATGCTTAACTTACTGAGGCCTATTAGCATGCCTCACTAATAATAAGTGGAGGGGAGGGGGGGGTACATGAAAGGGGAAGTAGGAGGGCTCCAAGTTCTCTTTGACTTTGTCCCTCATAGCAGACACACACACATAGATACTTGCTGACATGTAGTTGTTGAGTCAAAGAGTCCAAGGCTAAGAGCGCAGTGTGTGTGTGTGTGTGTGTGTGTTCAGTGAGTGAAGTCACAGGAAATTCCGACAGAGCTTTGCAAACAGAAAACGCCAGCGTCCCGTTCTGACCGCGATTCATCCGTCCGAAAAATGGGAAGTGAAACGGCGAGAAATCCTCTTTAGCTCCAATTATCTGTGAGCACACCACTGTAATTGGGCGTACATGGAAACACTCGGCTCTCTGACCGCCTCGCCCGACCGCCGCCACACGCGTTGGAATACATGAAGTACCCCCCTCCTCCTCCCCTACCGCCATCTGCTCCTCATTATAAACATTTTATATGAATACAAGCCAGATAGTTGTGAACCGCCCCCCCCCATCACAGCCAAGGAGCTGGTCAAGTGAACTTGCTAAAACCCTTCCCTCAGCCCACAGCTGAATGATCATGCAGGGCCTCTGATGGATGGCACTCACTGCCTGTCCACAATTGACTGTGGTTTGAAACCAGGACAGTAATGATGATAAAATATTTCTTCGTCCATTAGTGTGGTATGAAATAAAGGATGAATGAGAGCTGGCCGCAGCGATAAGCAAGAACACGAAACATGGGCCAAAAAAAAGAAGATTAGAAAATCGCCCTGCTAACCGCTAGAGTGCAAGTGCAAGTGGATAAAATGATATTTTCCACAGCCCGTGCATTCCTGTTCGCCCATGCTGGTTTGGGCATGCTGCAACACGGGCCGGACGCACACTGTACGACAGTGAGTGTAAATTCTTCCCCGGCAGATTTATCTGCGGGTTTACGTTTGGAGAGCGTTGTGAGAACGGCGTGGCGGCCTGACAGGACTTCGGGCCCCGCTCCTGCCGCTGAACTTTGATGTCGCGACGCGTCTAAACTGTGTCACGTAGCTTGCTCGGCACCGCAGAGGAATCCGTCTCATAAAAGAGTGTTAAAGGCTTCAATCAGGGGCTCCCAAAGGCTCGCCTGGGATGAGCGCACTTATTATGGTGACAGCTTAAATCAGCAAATCTGCAAATTACAGATTCCACGTTGGACTGCGACCATCTGTGGAAACGACCGGGGCTCAAATAAGGGCGTGCGGGTCCTGTTAAATATTCCGCGTTAGGCATTGTGCACTCATTTCCTCGCTAACGCCGAACACACCCTCCTTCCGCTCTCACCATATTCAGCTTGAGCCTTGCCACCTCCCCCGGGGCCTCCTCTCCTGTCCCAGTCGGCCGGCGGCCTGAGGAAGTTGCTGTCCTCGCTGTTACTCCCGTAGGAGCGGTCGCGCTCCCCGGTCTGATGTGTGGTCGCAGTGGAGGAGGACGAGGACGTACGTGGCCACCAGTTCCTCCAGTTAGGAGAAGCCCAGTTGGGTTTGCTTTCCTTGCGGAGGCCCTTCTCTGGCTCGTGGCCCTCCAGTCCATCCACCACTTCAATGGTCACCTGCATTATGGATCAGAAGTCGATTTTATTATCATCATAGCGGAGGCTTAAATATAATTTTAGGGCTGAGCTGGTCAGTTGGTTTCTGTGAGGTGCCACTTTTTGATATTCCTACGCACAATATGAACCCCCCCCTCCCCCTTTCGGGGCCTAACACATGTGCCTCCCAGATGAGGGGGGACCACCACCCCTGCCCCACAGCCACCCTCCCACCTCTCGGCCCCTCTCCACCTAAACACAAAGTTCAAAGGGCTACTCGGCCTCCTCCAGACCATGAAAGCCAGATGAATCCTGGGATCAAAGACAGCCGCCCCCCCACCCCCCACCCCTTCTGCCACAGCCTCACGCCCTTGCTCAATTGGTTGCTCCGCTCTCTTCCCACATCTTGAGATGTTAATACACTTTGTTCATGCTCGGATTTAGCAGTGATGCCCAAAAGATGGAAAGACCCCCTCGCTGGATTAGACAGGAGAGTGATTCAAACATGGCATCGGTTCCCTCGGACGTCTGCGCCACCGAGGGACTTGTGAGCAAGGGCTTGCCACACATTTACATAAGCTGTCATCAGACTTCCTGCACAAACCAGTAGTGAGGCGCTGGTGGTTAGCGTCTGCCTTTTAGCTGCCATCGTGATGGACGCGTGAGCTCGGCATGTATCTGAGGCTTCTCTGTGAGCCGGGAGGTGTGAAAGAAGACAGGGAGAGGAGGAAGGGAGGGGTGGGAGAAAAAGGGGGTAGTGATGTGCACCAAACTATTCTCTGCCTCTTCCTGTTTGCTCTTCCTGTCCGGTGTGCTTGAGTAGCCATGTCTTACGAGTGAGTGAAAGCATCAAAGCGGCCTGGCAGGTGCACAGACACACATGGTCACCTGGATGTTGGGGTTCTGCCCATTGATGTCGGCTTTGGAGAGATCGGGGAAATTGTGCAGATCGAGGATGAAAGTGCCAGGGCCGTCCCTGTGCACGTTGCTGCCGCGCGCCCAGGGCAGGGCCAACCGGTGTTCTGGACCGGACCTCCGGTCCTCGGGAGCGAGATGTGCCGAGGAACCGCTTTTTACGTTGATGTTGTTCTGCTGGGGAGAAGAAGAAAAGATAATATTGACGAGAAAGGATTGTCAGAATGCCTACCAAAATGCAATGGCACCCAGGAAAGATCATAACTCCACCATATATTATATCTTATATTATATAGTCCCATTCATGTTAGAGATTGTTTTTCAAGGTACCAGAATTATTCCCTGGGGAATTTGTGAAATTTGTTAAAGTGGAAACATTCCCCGAAGCTTCATGGGTTCGATTCTAAACAACCCGCATTCCTCCACCAGGCGACATTAGACTGATCTCTGGTGTTGTTTCTGTTTCTGTCAGACAGTCAAGTTCTGGGACCCGGAAAGATGGAGCCGCTGAAACAGCGGGACAGACGTGGCCCTGAGCTGTGTCTGCCAAAATATAACGCATCCCGAGGCTGCGTTCAGAGCGAGCACCACAGTGTATTTATATTTTTCTGTTTTTAAACTGCTGCTGCTTTACTATAGCAATATGATGTGGGCATATATAGCATGTTCTGGAGCTGGGGGGGGGGGGGGGGGGGGGGGGGAAGCTTTGCAAGATTGATGGTTTTCTTGTGCAGAGAAACCAAAGCAAACATTGCAAAATAATTACATCTGCCTTCTTTTTGACAGAAAAACATTCAGTCCTCTGACGTGGGAGCAGGAGAGAGGGGGGGAGGGTCGTTCATGTGTCCCAAAAGGACAGTTAAGCCATATGTCCCCTGTCAGGTATGCACAGAAGGAACAATTACTCCTCAATTGGACACGTAGACGTAAGTAGTCAGCAATCATCCGCTCTGGGGTGGTAGAAAATAAGATCAAACGAAACCATCCATCATGTTCCTTGTTTTCTTTTTCGCGTCCCCTCTTTTCTCCCTCCGTGGTGTTTTTGTGGCCGGGGCTGAGGCCTGAGAATATGGCAGCAGTGCTGTACAGTTGCGGTGGCCAGTCACAGGCAAAGTGTCAGCTCAGCCACATTGTGGTGGGCATAAAAGCTCCCAGTGGAGCTGTTTGTGTCCAGCCAAGGTGCACTCTGGGACAATGCCGCCGCTGTAAATGGGGCAGCGCAGCACGGGAGGAAGGATTATAAATGTACAATGTAACTTGAATTCAGCCACAGAGGGGGGAGGGGGCACAGAAAGACCTCCCTGCCCATTAAGGATTCAACTTTTGTCTACCCCAGAGACCGGAGGGATTTGATGTGATAGCATGATGATTTTCCAAGAATTTTAAATTGCAATTTTGAGGAAGAAGCGCCGACAGTTGTGTATTTCGTCTGTAGCCACCAAATAAAAAGAGGAGGAGGTCACCGGAGATAAGATACCGAGTCTTTTTTATGAGGATTTATGTTTCAAAATCATCAAATTTAAGGGATGGAAACAGATTCCAGTGACAGCCGCAAATATCTCCTCCGCAAACCGCGCGATAATGACTGAGAGGTCAGAGCAGAGATCACTGGAGCCGCGCTATCCATCTATCCGAGCATCACACGACCTCCACGGTTCTACGCGAGCACTTGAGCTTTGCGATGGCCATGTGATAACCCCGTCTTTCAAGTCCCCTGCCCTCAGAAGTCGCTCGGCGGCTGTAACTGAGCTCCGGCGAGGGAGCGGCTCCGACACAACACTTGCAGCTTCAGTGACAGTGCTAATGTGTTTGTACAAAAACACGCACTTGAAAATGGAGTAGACAGATGTAGCTGATCTCCTCCTCTAGGTGGATTACATCTTTAACTGGATTCGATTTAATTAGAGGCCGCAGACGTTGCTCTCGAGTCCAGACTTGACTAGTTCATATGATAATGAAAGTGCAAATAGTCATTTCAGTCCACTGACAGTGGACTGAAGCTGGCATGTGTTTTCATCTACACCAGCTGACCGTTTAAGGAAAATCCCTCCAGTGATGCTCTGGCTACTGATACAAACAAAAACCTCTGTTATTGAGTCATTGAGGTTTTCTACTTTCTCCACGAGTTGGTCTGTTAAAAGCAAAGCAGATGCCGTCACAACCGGTTCAGAATGCACGCTGCTGTCAGGAAACCCAGTCACTGTGTTTTCCAGATTAATCCCCCATTATCCCAACTAAGCCCATCGTTGAGTCATATTCTGCTGTGTTACACATGGCGCGCCGATAATCTAATCCTGACACAAATTTGGTTTATTCAAATTCAAACTTCAATGTGTTCTGATGAGGATGAAGAGTTCAATTTTATGTGTTTAATACAGCAGAGTGGTGATAATTTGATCTTAAACTGCTTTGGGGTTAAAATTAGGAAAGCAACATCAAATCTAACTGATTTTGAAGATTTTCTTAAAACCTCTACATCTTGTATTTGTACACACTTAAAAACTGTTAAACTTACATCCCACCAAACTAAGATATTGCATATTTCCTGTTGTGTCATCAGATTTCTATCAACAGCCAAACAGTGATAAAAATGAGATAAGATCATGTCTCATCACATTCATCGAAGTTTGCAAAAAACATGAAAATCCATCGCCAGTTTTCACTTTGTAACGTGCCGTATTGCTTTTACTTTGACTTTTCTCTTCTTTTACCCCAAACCCAAAACTTAACAACCTCCATCAACAGCCACATGTGGGTTTATCCACTATTTAATTAGACATTATTTCTCTTGTCTATAACAGATAATCATCTGCAGCTTTATTCTGAATTTAAGACATTTATTTGCTCAATAGATGCCAAGGGAATTTAATAGGTCACACGCTCTTCTGTCACTTCCTTTAGCAGTATATGTGTTCTAATCTGTGTTTCTGTGTCGCCGTGCACATGATGCTTTGTACGTCCAAGTCTAACTTGGTTCTTGCCTGAAGCCGAGTGACTGAGGACATCGGGCAGAGTCGGACATAATGGAAAGAATGCACAGGGGATGCAGGGATGACTCATCAGAGAGGAATGGCGGCTGTGTGAAGTTGGTTCCTGATAATGTCGACGTAAACATCACTTTCTGTCCCGTCTGATTGCAACTCACTGAAATGTTAAAACAATCAGGGCCGTTGCTCTTTCATGGCGGCCGCCTCCCAGTCCCCATCACTCATCTGAGATCTTCCTCAGCGACGAGCACGCTTTAATTTGGAGATCAAAAGTGACACGCCATCCCTCAGTTCATCTGGGGCCTCCCAGGATGTCACCCCCCCCCCCTAGTCTCTCAAAGAGCCTTGAATGAACACTTGCATACACAAGCCACCCCCCCACCTCCCTCCTCCTCACAGTATCTGCTCCTCTTTTCCCGCTTCCCCTCCTTTTCACTTTGTGAGGGCTGCTTAAAGGGGCATGACTCCTTTTTCAATTGGGAACTACTCAGGGGTCCTTCCCCCCGGGGATGCTGGCAGGAAATGAAGGCCGTGCACATTGTGCCAGATGCTTTTCAGCGGTGCACTTCTGTAGGTGGAGGAGAGAAACTATCCTTCCACTTGTCACACGCCTGCTGCCTGTATGTGTTCATTTACTCCGTCAAACAAAGACGCAACATGGTGGGCGGCCGTTTAAGAGAAATGTTAAAAGTGCAAAAAGCATCACTAATCGCTTCTTTGCCGAATGCTTGCGCGTTGCTGTCTGACGTCACTCGGACCACAGACGGAGGAGGACCCTGCGTCAGAGATCAAGAGCGTCTCCTCCGGCCGCTGCAGGTGCACGGAGGTGCACGGAGCCGCATCCTGTCGTTTGTGTTTCTGTGAATGGCGTTTTGAATATGACACCTCGGGATGACAATGCACCCCCTGGGCCGTGACAAGCCATGACTGAAAGATGACATCACCGCGCTCAATGGCGGAGCAGCGAAGCATGTCCACTCATAGGAGGGAAAAAAAAAAACATTCAGCGCCTGCCTCGACGTGGGGCATGGGGCGGTGGGCAGCGGCGGGGCCCTTTCATCACGAGCCAGATTCTTTTTTGTAAAAGTGAACTTATGACAAAAGCGAGGCTGGAATGGGTGGAATGTGCTCGGTATTTCTTTGGACTGTAAATATGCCTCTTGCTCCTCACGCTGCCGGTCCCGTCCAGCGTTTGGCCGTGTGACAGACGTTTGATGAATTCCTGGAATATTTCCCCCGGCTCTGCGTGTCCTGATATCTCTGCAGGTCAATGGACAGCGACGGCAGCCCCAGTGGAGTTAAGAGAAACTACCATCGCCATCCTCAGTCGAGTTAAAACATTCTTTCCACCCCCCCCCCACCACCACCACCACCACCAAAAGCCCCAATAAAACATTTATGAAGGGACGCCATTCCAGTTGATATAAATACCCATTTATCACAGAGGGAAATGAAGACAGTGTTTCAGTAGCTTGCTAAATATACATGAGAAAGCAGCTGAAGGATGTGCTTAACACACTCTAAAAAAGCCTGTTGATCCTGCGCCCGTCTTAACCCTGGGGTCAGGATCTGGGCTCGGCTGGAGCCTGAGCTTTATGCTGATGTTAAAATGGGCAGTTAAACTATTAAAGCTGTCCTAACTGCTGCTGTCACGTTGACAGATGTCTCCCTTGTTACGTCCTCTTGGGACCCCTTCGAAACTGGACGTCCAGAGAACACTGATGGGCAGTTATACGTCAGTGATTTGATTCTGTTTATGGTGTATAGGAGATTTGTGTTAGTGGGGGGTGGGGTGGGGGGGTCAGCTCTTCAAGTGAGCACTTGGATGACACTGATGAGCCCATGATGACAGAGAAGTGCCTGCAGCTACAGCAGGGATACAATAGGGAGGTGTGTCTAGTAGAAGGGGGCTGACCTCTGACCCCCTGCCTCATCTTCAGACCCTCTGCCGGCTCCCGGGGGGGGGGGGGCACCCCCTGGGACACCACATCCGTGTATGTCAACAGTCCCCACAGGCTCCCAGGAATGGAGGACTTAAGTTACCTGGACCAACCTCTATCAAGCTCATCTGTGGCCCACACGAGACCCCCCCACCCCCACCTCCTTCACCTCCCCAGTCCCCACAGGCTCCCAGGAATGGAGGACTTAAGTTACCTGGGCCAACCTCTATCAAGCTCATCTGTGGCCCACACGAGACCCCCCCCCCACCCCACCCCCACCTCCTTCACCTCCCCTGACTCACCTCTGTAAGTGCTGTGTCCTGATCCAGGCTCAGAGAGACATTGCCCTGCGGCAGCGGACTGCTCCGCAGCACCGTGATGTGCAAGGTGAGGAGAAGGAGTCCCAGGAGCAGCAGCAGTTCCGCCGCCAGACGCACCATCCTCTTGACGCGGCCGCTCTTGGGAGCGTGCGCCGCGGCCGGAGCTCCGACTCCGCCTCCTCCCGGTGCAGAGACTCCGATCTCCGGATCCGCCGGGGACGAGGAGCCGCAACACCACTTCGGAGCCACTTCGGGAATAAGAATTGCAAAGAGGAAAAAAAAAATAATCGGAGCGGAGGAAGTCAGATAATCTGAGCGAGGATTGGTGGATTCAGTGTGATCCGGTGGATTTTCATAAATGTGGAAGTGTCCTCCTCTATTGACGAATCACGTGGTTAATCACGATCTGGCTTCACGCGCTGCTTCGCCCACCAGCAGCTGAAAGGTGCGGGACCTTTACGCGCAGCATGGACACGTCCCGCTCAGAAAGTTGCAGCCCGGTGGCCCCCTGGTGTCCCCGCCACATTCTCAGCGGCCCCACACTCGGCTCTCCCTCGCGTCCACTCCAGGCGCGTTACGCACGTCTCGGGCTGCTGTCCGCATTCTGCACCCTCTCAACTTCACGGGCCAACGAAAACAAAGTTGCAGGGAGTCAAACAATAAAACGGGAATCTCACTTCACTTCACTTCGCTTCATTCACGGCGGAGCTGTGCTTCAAAACCGGTATTCATCCATTCTGCTGCCGCTGGCCCGAGAGCGCACCGAAGTCAAGAAGGAAGCCAGTGCGCGCGCACCGACCCACGGCTGAGGAGACACGCTGCTCTCGTTGGGAGCTCTTGAGGTGCTTTTATACCACACGCCCCCTGTGCCAGCGCCCTCCCCTTGGTTAACTCCCCCCCCAGTCCGCCTCGCTGCTCTTGAAGTGGTGACAAACAGTTTACAATGCTCCATTTCCACAGTGAAGTCAGTTTGAAGCCAAATGGTGGAAATGACATGATCGTATTAAATCACTTCGGGAGACATGGCTTCCCTCTTTTAACAGGCATTAGATCCCCACTGGCAATCATGTCATCCTTCCACATGTTGTTATTTAAAAATAATTTGTGCTCCTAAGCACAATAGGGACTGCAGGCGCTTGGTGGTCCCCTCTGGCGCACTGTGCGCAGCGCAGAGGAAGACACCCGGGGGCGCGTCCCGGGAGGTCCGCCTCTCCCGTTGACGTGTGTCCAGCAGCAGCCTCCTCGTCTCATGTCGGTGACCAGAACCCTCCGAGTGCGGAAGGTGCGGTGACACTTGACTGAAGCAAGACAAATGGGGCCTAATGTGATTAGGCCCTCTGAGACCGCGTGTGTTTTTATTGTTGCCCCCTCTTCAAAGGGCAGATCGCCGCAGTGTCAAATTATGCGCCAGGCAGGGAGCGGGCCCAGCCACCTTAATGTCATCTTCAAGTCAGATGACGAGCGATATCTGACCCTGCTGTTTGAGGATTAGGCCAAACAGCAGCAGCAGAGCCAGAGCATCATCCGAATCACCTTCTGTCGCCTTTTATTCTCACTTTCCCCATTTGATGCCATTTCTTCTGTCACGCTGTATCTGAGTGCCGACTGCAGTATTTATGTAGTATACGAGCCCCCGAAGAACCGACTGAGAGTCGCTGCAGCTGCAGGTGTCCTGCATGTCGACTTTGAGAATGATCCTGACCACAGTTTACTCTCCGACTGAGACGTAGTGTGACTGCCATGAGTCCATCTGATGTCCATGTGTTGCAGAGGGCCCTGTGAGCCAAACTTGGCCTGAGTGGCAGCTCCGTTTACTTATTCTGAAGAAAGTCAGTGACTGGCAGCAGATGGTGCAGACTATTGAGAACATGTTGCCAGATTTCATATTTTCTCCAGCCATTAAAGCCTCTGCATGGGAAATAAAGCTGCACCAGTTCCTCCAACAGATGTCGGATCGGTCTGATATCTGTCATCCTTCATGCTACATGTGAGAAACAGATAATGATCTCATTCAGGATTCATATACAGATTGTTTCCTTCACTCTAGTATGAGCCATTTGTATTAAAGACTCTTCTTCTCGATGGGAGGAGGAGGAGGGAGGGGGGTGTTCAGCTGCTAGATGCAACTTCACCACTAGATGTCACTATATTCTGCACATTGAACCTTTAACATGGTCATCATATTTGTCCATTATCTGTTTCACCACAGTTTCGTCGTTCAGCACCAGAGCTGATTCTAAAATCATCTCTTGGCAGAAAGAAGTGTGGCAGGTGTAAATCGTCGTTTTCTGTTTGCATCCAACTTATCTCGTCTATCTTTGTTCTGCCAACTGCTCATGTCCATGTTCCCCTGCACAGTCTTCAGTTACAGTTTTTTTTTCTCTGAACAGGGCATAGCTGTCCAAACCATGTAAATCTGTCTTTTGTCTGCCTCACTTCAAAAATCACTCTGCAGAATAGAAAAATCTCTGTCCAAATGGGAAACAGAGAGCGCTGAGAACGGCCTCGGCTGCTTTGGACACAGTGGTGGACATCAAAGGGTGGCGGCGGAGGATCCCCCTTCAGAATAGCAGCTACATGCCATTCCAATAAGCGCAGTGTATTTGGATCTGCAGTTCAAAAGAGGCTGGTGCAGGCAGGCAGGTCTCTGGGGCCTTCCCACCAGTAGTCTGGCCGCACAGATGTTTCGAATGCCAGCGCGGGCCATTTGCCACTTCTGCTGAGAGCGAGGGCAGTTGGAAGTGACTGGACATGTGCTCCCCACCTTGCCCCGTAGCGAATGTGCAGTACCATTACTCCTTCCACCAGCCCCGGCTTTGATAATCCCTCAGGAACAAAGTGTTTCAAATGATTTCTGACATTTGTTAAAAGACTGGAATGGGTTGGGTGCCAGCATGAATTATTTAACGCACAACATCTGAATGTATTGAGATATATGTGAAGGTCTTGTTGTTTTCTCTGACAACCACTTTGTTCTTTCCTTTTACCTGGAAAACATTGTACTTATAGATTTTCACAAAGTAAGTTTGTCCCCTACATTGTGTTCTTGCAAAGTCTGGACATCATCTAAAGCCAAAACAAAAGATCCTCCTCCAGAGTCTCAGTCTTGAAACTGTTCCTCAGAGCCCAGTTTTCCCTAAACCTGTATTTTTCCTCCTATGCGACTGTACAACGACGTCGCTGGTAAATCTCAGCAAGTTGGAGTTTGCCTTTAATCACAGAGGAGCGCGGAGCTTAAACACCACGTCTGCAACGCACCGTGTCGTTTGAGCTCCTCTCCGCGCACATCTGTCCCCTGCCGCAAACCTGCCACGAATTTCACAACGCTCGCAGTTAGACGAAAGGTGAAAGTAAACACAAATTAATAGCAGACATCCTGAGGGCGTCGGTGCAACATTTGAGGCCACCCCCCCCCCCCGTCTCCTCCAGATCTATATGGAACAGTACACTGGTATGACATCACAGATTTGAGGATTAAAGGAACTGCTTGTATTGTTTCTGGCTATGGGACCCAGATGTGGATATTCACCCACAGAACAAAGTGATCCACCATCGAGCAGAGATTTCAATTGTTTTTCTTTCCTTTAGGGGAAAATGTGTTTTTTTTTCTTAAAACGTACAACTTTCTTCATGCGTCTGCAGTTCATTTGTCGTGCGTTTCCATAGGATTGCATTTTGTGTTTTTATCAATGTCATCGCTACATTGTTTGGGAGGTAAAAAAAAAAACAACACAAAGACGGCGAACAAGTGCCAACTAGACCCGATCTGACACATCGCGAAAAACACATTTATCATCCGTGTATCGTCCGCTGTGTGATAATCAAATGATTACCCCACACCACAAGAATTTAGAGTTCAGTGCTAATTGCTAGGTTAGGGTTTTGGCTCCGTTACTGCACTCGCTGTGTGCTCACCTTCACAGCCGCTCTGCAGTGTGTGTGAGCGAGAACAGCAGGTCTTAAAAACAGCAGCGATTAAACTGTAAAGACTCGGGGAATATGAGCACTCCACAAAACGAGCCGGAGCACCTTTTCTTTTGTTGCTGGAATTTATCGACACGTCAGAGAAGTAATTGCAGCGCGATCCATTAGTTGGAGGAAGGTTATCGTTTGCTTTGGCGATGAAAGAGGTGATACATTGAGGAATTCTTTTATGAAAGCAGTTCACTGTGGACACAGTGAAAGCATCTTCGTCATTTTCTGTAAATAATGACTAGTCGGGAAAGAACACGATTCCTCCAGGGAAGGGTCGGGACTTTCTGATGCTGTCGTACGGATAATTTATCATCCTTCCTATTCCAAAACACATAAAGGAAGTTTACATGTGTGGCATTTAGGTATTTAAAATTTTTAGCGACGGAGTCGTTAAAGTACACATGCCTCTTTTATTACTGCTTCATGCTGAGGAAGTAAATGGGATCCTTACTTCTAAGTTCTTTGGGAATGTGCATCACTCTCTATTGATAACAAATTGCCTTTTCTTTAAAGATATGGTTTAAAGATATCAATTTATAAGAAACAAAAAAGTGTAGAAAATATCAACAGAAATCATTGTGCAGTGGAACTGAACTCCCGCACTGAAGAAACATTGGATGTGATTTGTCTCAGTATAAAAATACAGCATTTCAGTGGAATTATTATTATTATTATGTATTCACAGATTCATGCAGTCAGAAATAAAGCATCTAAAGAGTTCATATAGTTTTTGTTAGGTGCATAAATAAGTGTCAAAATCTTTTACAAACTGCCAAACGAATCGGGCCCTTTCCTGGGGTGAGACCCGCAGGTGTTGTTGGACGTTGTGCGTTTTAGGCTCTGCTGTGGCATGGACGCTTAATTTTGACACTGTGGAGCGAAGGGGTCAAGGGTCATATCAGCTGTCCAGCTCAAAGTCTGTCTCGTTGCAGAGGTCAGGCCGGGCGGAATATTTTCTCCGTGAGAACTTGAGACAGAGGACGTCCCCCACCTCGTTCAGATGGTGCAGCACCTGAGGGGAAGGAGCAAAGTTTGATTCAGTTGACAATGAAAACTCAGCAAAGCATGTGGTACATTATTGTGTGTGTGTGTGTGTGTGTGTGTACCTGGTCCAGCATGGCCCTGGTGTGTGCCGCAGACACACAGAAGCGAGCTCGGGCCTCGGTGATCGGTGTGGCCGGGAAACCTACGACCACTACACCGATTTTCCTCTCCAGCATTTCTCGAGCAAAAGCCCTGTTCACAACCAAACACAGTAAAGTTGTGTTTATCTGTACTTAGTACACGGATATTCTAGAATCAAAGTGAAAGGAAATACAGTAGCCTGCAGTATTTGTTAGACTGTATCCCCTGTATTTACTTCATTAAATATTGTGGACTAAAAAAAATGTATTTGCATGAAAAATGATGCAAAATGTACCGGACCAGAAAACTATTCGGCAACTTTTGTTCCATATCTGAGGTTTGAAAATGAGCAGAGACCACACGAGCCACCTCGGAGTGATTTAGCGTTCACTGCTTTTCCTCATCACATGAAAGCTCATCAAGAATTCGGCTCTTTCTTCCAAATCCATAATGGCGTGGTGGCGACGTGCGGCACGAACGACCTGTGATCAAATCTGCAAGAGCGCGATAAAGTCAAAAACAAAAACACAACCATCAATCTCTGAAGGTCGGAGCGGTGACATCAGCGGAGGCTTTGACGTCACTGAGGCCGAGCGGAGAACGGTTCCTGATTTTGTGGCCGAGCGGCGAAGTGGAGCTGAAACCCTGCGCTCTGCAAAGGTGGTCGCACAGTCGTGTTACGTGCTCGAACACACACACGGATACTGATGTTTGCGTTTGGTTTATAAAACCAGAAGCCGCTTTTGTGGTGAAATATATCCGTAGCTTCTGATTGTGGTGGTTACCGGGCTGAATCAGCCACGTCATCGTTATTAATGGTGACCGGCCTTGAAAGACACTTTATACCCAATTGATTAGACCTGAGTGGCTCTAACAACCCCAGGTTGCAAATAATCAATAGCTGATGTTGCCTCCTAAGTGGTTACAGATCCACACTGGTGATTAATGGAAACGTTAGTGTGCAAGATGGCAGCCATTCAAATCGCTCCGACACAGCGATCCGGCCTGAAGTCACTCAGGACAACTTAAGTAACTCGGTATTGATTGATTTTGCACTATGTACATATTCGGATGGAAACTCTAAAAAGTGTGTGGAGTGAGCGTGGAAATGTGCTTACACCACTTTGCCTGGCATGTAGAGCAGGATGGGAACCACAGGCGAGTCGTCATTGCCGTAGATGATGAAGCCCATCTCCTTCAGTCTGGCCCTGAAGTATCTGGTGTTCTCTGCCAGCTGGCGGATCCGTTGAATGCCTCCGATGAGAAAAAGAAATAAAGCACCGTTAGACAGAGAAAGCACCAGATGTACATGAGTAAAGCACCGACTCACTGCTGCCCCCCCCCGCGTGGAGGGACATCACCTGTCAGTGGCAGCTAATGTGGTGTGAGGCGTTATTTGTGTTCGCCACCTCATCCTGAGTCCTGCTCCGTCTGGGCCGCTCTGGCCTCCGCTGTGAATTTGCCTGAGATTAAAAACTGGGCTGCAGCGGCAGATGGTTCGGTTTTGTCTGACTGACTGGTGTGTGCACACGCGCGCGCGGCCAAATCGGAGGTTTACACGTTGGATATGATGGATTTCACGCAAAAACGAGCGACCGTGGCTCGGCACCGGAGCGCAATGAAAACAAATAAAGGCTTAGGCGCCTCATGTTTTGCAGATTTTCGTAAATAGACCAGAAAACAAATCAAAGTCAGTGGAGTCTGTCTGTTGTGCTACCCCCCCCCCCCCCCCCACAGGCCCCCCCCCCCCCCTCCGTGTTCCCCCGCAATGAGAATGGATGAGGAACCTGGCTACGCTGCGGCTGAGGCAGAGCTTGGCACGGCCCGGGCCTTGGAAGACGGCTCTGTCTCCCTTTGATTACCTGGGAACAGACTGGCAGTTCTTTCAAAAGGGATGTAAGGGAGCAGTTTAAATCTCCTTATCTCAGCAGAGAGGGAGACGGAAATAAACCGCAACATTCGGGCATCCGCCAAAAGAGCACAGGCTCCCCATTTTGTAAACGATTCCTCGGAGAGCAGCGAGGTCAAAAACCCGCTGTCAGACATAAGTCTGATGAGCAGGTGAGAAGATGTCAGCGCTTTTTCCAAATCCCGGAGCCGTCGCTTTTCTTTTCAGATTAAGAGAAACGGAGGAGAGAAGAGGAATTCAAAACCCATCAGGCTTAGAGGCAAACAGCCTGATGTGACATTTCTAGTCGCGGTGGGCTGCCGAGGCGTTGAGATGGACGCTGGGCCGGGGTTTTAAAAGGCTGCACTGTATCAGACAGGTCAAGACTGATTTTTCCACAACAGCTCTTTCACTGGGCTACGTCAGATCTGAGGCATGTCTGGTTCAGAGCCAGACGAGAAAAGTTACTCATCTCTGCGTGAAACTACAATATACCTCCACCATGAGACACCGGCTCTGCAGGTTTTCAGTCGTGAGAGAGAGATTAGCCCGTTGAGGCTCCGTGGATGCCACACAATTCACAAATTCACCTACTCTTACGTTACGGTCTCCTGGATTTAGAGAAAATAAACTCTTTTACTACCGCGGCTCCTTCCACAACTACAACGCCAATAACTCAAGAATTTGCTCTGGTGGTATCGCCGCTAGTCCGGTAATGACTACTTCCCTGCCCTGGTGTCTCATGTCATTAAAGCAGAGACTTTTCAGAGGTACAGCGTTCCTCACAACACACACATGAAAATGATTTCCTCTCCGCTGGGGTCACGTGTGCTCAGGGACCGCGTGCCCCCCCCCACCACTCTACTGCTGCAGACCACTCTAATTGCTCCCACATTTTCTGACCAAGCAGCTGTTTGTCTTTTCCCCGCAGGTCTGGACTTACTCCTAATGTTAACATCGGCGTCGTCCTCTGTGTTTGGTTTGCTGTTCTTTCCATAAAGATTATATGGAGGTGCGAAGAGTTTTATATGCCAGAGATAACATTTGAAAAAGCCCGACTTTGACGGGCGCGTGGATGACGAGGCCCAGATTGGAACTGACATTCGCTTGGTGGAGGCCCAGTGCGGCTCAGATGCTCACCCTCTGTGGTCCCGTCTTCTCCCATGATGCACTTTATGGCACGTATGATCTGCTCGGTGACAGGGGGGGACATGGCCGAGGCGTACACGGCGCTGTGGGAGTGACTGCGGAGGTAGTCCACCAGCTCCTGAAACATTGGAGTGTCACAGTTAATTCACAGATTCTGCAGATATTTCCAAACTTAACCTGACGCCTGGTGTCTTGCACTTTTCTTTTCACACCACTAGGTAGTGCTCATGGACCGTTAACACCTGAGAGTCGATTAAAACAGCTCAAGTCATCCTCCTTGGCAGTTCTGGATCCCTTCCTGCTCCGAGGGAGCCACTGCACTAATCTGAGAAAGAACCGGTGCTGAAACGAGCCGGAATTAGGACTGTCACGCTCATTATTCCTAAATGTCAGCAGGAGATTAATTCTGCTCGTGGCTGTCAAGAGAAGAGCAGGATTTCAGGAAACCGATTCGGTCACGGGTCCCAAGAGCGTGTGTGTGTGTGAGTGTGAGTGTGCGAGTGGTCTGAGGTTGGGAGTGGGCCTGGAACTGTGATGGGCCGCTGCTCGGTGGCTGCGCGGTGGCCAGCGGGTGCAGGGTGATGACACGTAGCCGGAGATGGTGTCTGGTCACCATTTCCACTCTACTGCCATCTGTCCCCACTGGGCGGCGGCTGCGGCTTCCTCACACCCGAGGGGAAGGGATTTTAGGGGAAATGCTCGATCGTAGGGTAAGAACCCTGAAACAACCTGACATCTGTTTTTGTTCAGGGCGAAGGGGGGGGGGATTTTCACCGCTTTAGGGCCCTGCAGGATTTCGGTGAGACCAAGATAAACCAGTTAAGAGAACATGTCCGAAACCCATTCCACGTCTCCTGGCGTGGAGTGACGGTTCAGTGTTTCCTCAGCCACAACGTGGCCGCGATACTGACGTGGCGATACATGTCCGCGACGCCGCAGAGCTGGAGCCGTGCCCGAGCGGCTCACACACACACACACACACACACCAACATGGTTCCTCACTGGATGCATTTAATAACCTTTTCCAGTGCAATCTGAGCTTTAAGTAAAGGGTGAATTAATTACGTCTCCTTCATGCAAGGTTGCAGTGAATTAGAAGGAGCTCGGAGTGTATTTACTGGGGTATTTATTTTTGGTACTCTCATAAAATCGCTATAACATGACTGTTTTCCAGAAGCACATCTGCAGAGCGTTTTGTTGGTCAGCTCGAATCTACTTAATGTAAGATTTGGGGAATTTGCCACAACAACAAATGCGTCAAATCTAAAGGCTTTCTCTTCCTGCCCGCTTCTTCCAGGGGTTTACTGCAGCCAGCTGTCAGAGCAGGCACCAGTGTTCATACTTCAAACATTATCATGCTTGTTAAAAGTCATCCCGTTAAATCTGGAGCGCAGTTCCGACGCCTGCCACAAGAAGGGGCTGGCCCTCGGCCAGCTTTACCTTCTTATTATGGCGGCGCGGGGCTGAGCCAACGCGAGGCAGCAGCAGGAAAGGTCCCTCGCTGGATGCCTAATTCAAACAACATGGCCGCTTCCTCTGTTGCTTTCTAATCAACTGCCACAAAACCGATGCGGTTATGTACTAAAGTGTACTTTTTAATGGAGTAAAGAGGAATTACAAAGGCCCGGAGTCACATGGGAAACATTTGTTGGACACATGAGAGAGGTGGGATGTCCCAAATCTCTCCAAAAACCAGACAGGAGGAAATTATGGATAATGTCTGTTAACCTGCTTGAAGGCTGAGACAATGCTTCAGAGAGTTAAAGAAAGATTACTGGTATCGTTTTTTATCGCGATCCCCAGTGTTTCTTTCAAATGTATCTTGACCTAATTGTGGTCCAGGAGGGTCCATTGCCATAGCAACTGTCTGGTTTACCGTGGTGTGTTTACAAGTTCAGTCTGTCACAGTTGAACTAGGAGCCGGTGATCCAGGGGAATAGGCAAACATTGATGGCTGATGTTCTGTGATTGAGGAAAAACTGCTTTGTTGTAGTGTAAAAAAGGAGTTCACCACCTTTTCCATCATGCTGTCCTGTGAGAGTACGCTGTGTGTAATGTTGACCTCATTTGGTGTTAAAATGTGTAAATTCCATGACGCATTCATGATAATACACCTGTATAAGTTTCAAGTTTTAAGTTAAGGAATAGAAACCTTTTTCCCAGCGATGTAGCCTCCTGCAGCCCCGAAGCTCTTGGTGAAGGTGCCCATCATAACGTCCACGTCGGCTGGGTTCACATCAAACAGCTCCGTCACACCGCGACCCGTTGGGCCCACTGCTCCGATGCTGTGGGCTTCGTCCAGATACAGATACGCTTTATACTTCTTCTTCAGAGCGATGATCTCCAGCAGTCGCACCACTGAGCCTTCCATGCTAATGACAAGAGGATCAAACGACATATTCCATCAGTTAAACACCAAACTCTTGAAATGACAAAGTTTAAAAGGTAAAGAACGGGACCCTGACCTCACTTTAACCGCCCTTTAATTCACATTACATCAGTTGACAAGCCCCAATCTTTCAGGACTCTTTGTGCTGGCCTCTTTCACTTTACTCCCACCTCCCTTAAATGTCTTCCTCCCCAGTGATGCGAGCCTTTTAAGGCTACAAATAGACAGCCTCAGTGGGTATATGGCCCAGGGAATGGAGCAATCCCAGACCTGCTATCCTCGCTACGGCTCAGAACGTCTGCAGCCCAAATGACATCAGACAGGGGGTTTCACCAGGACCGTTGTGGACATCAAAGCAGACCCAGGGTACAGCTAAAGCGTGCTCACTCCTTATCCAGGCTTTTTGATGTTACTGGAACATGATAGATGGAGCATTAGTTCTTTCAGTGCCGTACTAATGTGCAATGAAGAGGAACGTATCAGTGCATTAATAGCGACTGATGACTGTGTTTAAGGTTTTCCTCTTTCGCTAACAGATACAGACGGCAGAAAGCCCAGTGGATGTGTGTCATGTATTAGTTGGGAAGGCTTAAAACATAAGTCAGCATCCGGAGAACAGGAGAGAGAGGAGAGGAGAAAGGAAAATGGCCGTGATAAACAGTTGGAGACAGGGGGTGTGTAGCCAAGTCAATCTCTGTGGCTTCATTTGGCCTTGATTTGGAGCTAATGAGCAGATGGAGAGGGTCACCAGGACTCAGGATAGCTCGCTGCCCAGAGAGACGCACAATACCTTTCTCCTCTCTCCAGTAATTAAATGGTACCCAACCACACACGCATGCACACACCCACACTCTATTATTCAAGGGTGGAGAGGGACACAATGGAAAAATAGACCATTACAGGGACGAGTAAACACGAGGCTGAATGCGCTCCTCAGGTTACAAATCAAGATTTCTTACCTGAGTTTGGCAACACTCAAAACCCCCTGGACGGCCAAACTAACAAAGAGTGATAGCTCAACTGGCCCGAGATACATGTGCGTGCGTGTGTGTGTGGGGGGGAGAGACAGCACGAGACAATCTAAATGCGTGCGTGGGTTGACAGCTGACCTATAGATGCCTTCCACCATGATGAGGATCTTCTTCCAAGGCCTGTGAGTCCGAGGCTGCCCCGAGCAAACTGCCTCTCTGAGCATCTTCTCCAGACTGTACATGTCTGACACACACACACGAGTGAGAGAGAGAGAATATAAAAGTTAGCAATAAAAAAAACCCAAAAGAACTGCAGGCACATTAACTTTTGAGTTTTAAGTTTAAAATCACATGCTATCATCAAGCATCTCTTTTTTTTTCTTTCCATTCACAATATTAAAATTATATATTCAATGTTCAAACCAAAGTTTAAAAGGAACACCAACTACAAGCAAAAGTAAAGCACTATGTCCACAGGGCAGGGCGGTTCAAAGAGTAAACAAGGCACTATTTTATCTGAGAGAAACACCTTACACAAACTCCACACAGGCGAAGCTGTGCCCTCTGATGCTAATGGGCACCAGGAAACTGCGTCAGAGAGGATTACTAACTGAGCTAAATATAGTTTGGGACAAAGGTCTGTTCAGCAGAGTCTGCACACTTTCTATAGATTAACTGAAATCTTGGCTCTGGCTAAAATAATTTCCCCATTGGCATTCCTGGGTCACAGAGATGTTATCAACAATCCCCTAGTTCACCAGCAGATGGCAGTATTGAATAGTTTAAGCTAATAATCAGCTTTATTCAAAGTATACCTTGCAATCCAACCATTTCCACCTGAGCAACGAGTAAATCTGTCATAGCTAATAATCTGCCCTGGCTGATTGAAATCCCTGCCTCGACACAAAAACAGGTTTGCTCAAGAGGCAGGAGATGCTCCTCTGATAAAAGACACTTCCTGGAGCTCAGCAGAGCACTGCAAATCTGATGTTACCATCAGGAAGGAGGAAACTTGTCAAGCAAAGGAGCCCACTGTGGCTCAATGTGTGTGTGTGTGTACAGACGAGGGAATGATTGTCACGCAGTTAAGCACTGGTTTGAGATAAGACGCCGAGGTGAGGAGGACGATCGTCTTTTCTTGTTGTAAAAACCCATAAAACGTCATTATCCAGTCTTTGAGCTGACACTCAGCTTGCAAAAATGCTCCTGTTTTAATAAGCAAAGCGTAACCTTCGATGACTATGTTATCGTGATGTAAAAGAAGTCAGAACGCAAACCTTGAAAAGGAGTGTCCTTTATCGCACTAGTTCAGGGATTTTCAACATACCAGCCAGACAGGACAAAACAACTCATGCCATGTCCTCTCTGGTGTGTCAGTCCAACTCTGTTAAAAGCCATAAAACACTAAATACTATCAACTAGAGATGACTTCAACAGAAATCACAACGTTTTAAATCCACATCCTTTTCGTTGGAATAGCCCTTTTAGCAAATATTGGCTCTGCGCTAATGAAAGAGTGTCTGAGTCTGGAGGTAGAGAGACAGGGAGGGGTCAACTGCTCAGGTGCCTGAGGGTGGTCCGCCTGTAGACAGGCCTCTGGGATCTGCTCAGAGGACCCATAACTGACTCTGCTTGTACCTGTCAGGACACATTTGCTGCCAGAGGACTGGCTCATTTGTCCTGTCTCCTGAAAGAGCGGGGACGGTTTCCTGTTCAGGCACAGTGAATGCTAGATCATTCATGCCTGATAATCCTCTGCTTTTAATACAGTCACAAAATGTTATTTGACACCTTAATAGAGAAACCGAAAGTTTAAATAAAATGGTGTTTTAATCTAAGAGAGAAAAAGGACTTGATGCTCCGCTGCCGCTGCAGTCGTGACTGTAAACTGAACTCCTTTCATTAAAGCTTTTACATTTGCTGCTCCAAACAGAAT
Organism: Pseudorhombus dupliciocellatus; assembly: GCA_016785235.1. NCBI lineage: Eukaryota > Metazoa > Chordata > Actinopteri > Pleuronectiformes > Paralichthyidae > Pseudorhombus > Pseudorhombus dupliciocellatus. The sequence continues at coordinate 1,666,723 of JAFBJW010000127.1, read as the reverse complement.
ATTAAGTAGGTATTTCCTTAGGCAAAAGACAGTTATATGTTTCTCACAGTGGCAACAGTTTGGGAAGAATAGAAGAAAAACTGAACAGCAGTATTACAGAGAGAAAACCAAATTGAAACAAGAAATAATCTCAGGACAGTGAAGACACAACTAAAATATTACAGCCCTTTTTTTTTTTTTTTTTTTGAACCTAAACAAGGCTGCGTATTGAATATTGTAAACCCAGAGGCTTGACTCCAGTGAACCAGCTCGGAGACTTACTGTTGTGTTTGTACACCCGGATGGTCGCTCCTGACAGTCTGGCCCCTAAGATGAGAGACGTGTGATTGAGCTCATCGCTCAATATCAAACAACCCTGAGAACCAGCAGAGAGAAACAACTTTAAGCTTTAACATTCATGCATCCTTGAAATCAAAATATGCTGTGAAAACTCCTCCACAGCATTTCAGACTAACTGGCAGTAATCTTTACTTATGGATATGAGGGCGATATATGGAGACACAGCGTATGATGGTGTTTTGGATTTAAAGGTCTGCATTTAATGAGGAGGCCAATTAGATTCTCCCATGGGTAAAAAAGTGGGGGTGGATAATTGACTTGTAAACAGTAAACACAAACATCAGTAGAACAGGATGGGCTTTTTTTTCTCCAGCTGACATTTCGACATGTTCAGGGGGTAAAATATAATGAATGTTTGAGCTGCTTCAGTTTCACACTCCAGGTACTTCACATCCTCTCTCGGTCACGTGGTCGTGTCTTGATAGGACACTCAGACTTTGTCCTGAGAGATCGGGTAACAAGTAAAGTAAACCAGCACGGCATTTCTGTCAATTCTGCTGTTTTAGCATGAGATGGATTTGTGTCGATCGGATCTCAGGACACATGTGGCATTAGGCTACAATAACGGTGACATATCAAACCATCTGCTGTGATAAGACCTGTATGGATGCATACAATTTGATTTGTTCTCTAAATGTTTTTCAACAGATCTTTTATGCTTGACCAAATCCCTAATGTGCTGTACGGTAGTAGCTAATTATCCATCAGCTCATTCCCCTTGCCCCGCCCCCACTCATGCTGATCCCATGGTGATCCTCAATGTATGGGAATAAATGTCTGCATTCATTTTCACTTGCTTAGTGTCTGATGAACCACCCAGACATGGTTTTCGTTCTGGAGAATATAATGGCTCGCATTCCATAGGAAAAAAAGAATAAAAAATCAGCATGCAAATGAATTCAGCGGTTGTGCAGAACATTAACATATTTAATGGGCAAGCTCCGAGCATCTGAGCGCGTTAGTTTGAATGAACCATTGTAGAGTGCACGCTGACACCGTCTCCATGACAGATACCCTCCGTTTGGCTTGGGGTGCAGCTTGGCCTGGTCCCTGGTCTGCCAGCAGCTGTCAGTCTGCCCACGCAGCACAGCCTGTCCTGGAAAAGCCTGTCCCTGCAGGACACAGTTGGCAGGATGGGTTGACCCCAGTCCCTGCAGGACTACTGTGGGGTGGAGGCGGCTGCAGCCTGAAGGGGCTGCTGCACCTCTTGAGCTGCATAAATGACCCCATTCTTATCACTTAAACCATCAACCTCCCCGTCCTCCTGTCCAGTCCAATCACAGATATTCATGCCGCGTGTTGCCCCTGGTAACCCTTGGATAACCGACTGGTCTGCCGACACGCCGGCGCAGGGGAAACCATCCCCCTGAGTGTTGCTCTTAACAAGAACCTGCCCTTCCTTATCCATGTGTCTGAGAGCAGCTATGTGTGCCCAGAGCTTTGTCCTCCAGGCTACTGTAATGTTTAATGATGATTTGAATTAATGGGGGTAGATCCGGAGTTGTTTGTAGCAGGGTGTGGTTGACTGTTTCTCATTAATTAAGGTCATGTAGACGCTAGGAACAGAGCTAAGCGAATTACTTTTATTTCTGTCACACAGTGACACCGTAGCACCGTAGTTCGCCATTTGTTTTTGTAAATAAAATTACACACCTTGCCGACGAGCGCCGGGATGTTCATCGAGTTTGTGGCGAACCCCATCCCGTACGCCATGGAGGACTCGACCCCGAGGAACCTGGCCACAAGTTTCTCCAGCTCCTCGTGGAGGCTCAGGTTGCCTACAAGACAGGGTTGATAAAACAAGGATTACACACCCTGTGACAACATTGCCTTAACTGTTGATTTATCTGGCTGTCGCACAGTCCCTGGGCTTTGCTGGGTCCTTGTCATTCAATCACAACTTTGGACAGAGATTAATGCCTCTTGATAAAAAGCCAGACACCCTCAGACAAATACCTGGACCTCCAGACACCCAGTGTGAGCGTCTCCCCCTCTCTGAGGATCTGAAGGGGCGCCGTAAATTTGTAATTTAGTTCAACTACACTTTTTCATCCCAGGTAATATCAAGGCTTGTCTTGTATGGTCTAAAGTGGTTTTGCAGCACTTTCTGGGGCTGAGGCCGTGGGTAGTGTAACCCAATGTGACAAGTGGGGGCCCTGAATTAATTTAGAAAATAGATCAGAGTGTAATTTGTCACCTGACATTGTGTTTTTCTATTTTGTGCAATAAAAGCAGGGATTTCAGGCCTCTCTGGTGGGCTTTCAGCCATGCCTGTGTGGTCTGCTCATAATAAAACAGAAAGAATTACAGTTCAAATTGTGAGCTCCTGAGTGCACAGCAGTGAAAGCTTCTTATATATGGCAGAAATATACTATAACACATGGGCTCAATACACTTTGATATACTCTACTGTACAGCAGCTGCTAGCTACTGTAGCGTGGACTTGAACTTCTCGAGAAATACACTGTATTAATGATGCAGCTAATAACCGCTAATGAGCATGTTGATGTAACAGTATATTCATACATATTCCAGTGGCTGTTGTTGTTAAGACACAGCTGCCGGTGAAACACAGTACGGGGATCTATTTATGCATATTCATGTCGCGTACTTTTAATTCTGTGAGATGAAAACACATCCGCGTTGTAAATGATAGTGACTCGTACGAGGGCTTGTGATGTAAATGAGGGAATCCTCATCAGACAATGATACATGAATTTCATACACATGGGGTTCTGCCTGGCATTGTGATCCTAATCAATGACCATCAGTAGCGAAGCACTGACAGCTGACAGCTCAGACATGCTGCATGCTGCAGGAGGAGCGGGGAAACTCGTGTTGAGTGATGTGTTTGGAGCCGTGATGCAGTGGAGCAGCTTCGTCTGCATGGCGCTTCCCATTTGTTGCCCTCCATTAGGCCTCGCCAGTTCACATCGATTCATACATGTCCTCCACCACTTGCTAGCAAGTGCATTTGTTTTGTTCTTTTTATTTATTGGTCTGAACTTGCATTTCATTCTCTCTTTCTCTCTCTCTGGAACATTTTACTCAGCCCTGGAATCACAGGCATGTGCCCAGCCTTCTGATTGGTATGCTAACCTCACACTGGCTGCCGTAGGCCTGCATACGCTTCAGGTAAGAGGGAGTGGAGTCCTCCCTAGATCTATTACTCTGCTTACTTGAGTGTATGCATCTCATGAAATGTGGTCACCTGTCCCCTGGACGTCCAAGGTCACCTTTCCGCTGCCGCAATCATCGCGGCTCATTGACGTCGTTGACAAGGAAACTTAATAACTGTTGTCAGCGTTGGAAAGACAATAAAGAAAACAGAAAACCTCACAGCTAGAATTCGTCAGTTTAATTGTAAATGTTTGTTTATCAAAGCCTTTACTATATAACAAAAATAGAAGGAGAGGTAAGAGGAGAGGTACTGTTTGTAATGTGTCATTGATTTGAATGCGTAATCATTTACTAATTTACTGTGTGTTAATGATTGCAAGAAAGGTGGGAACAGGAAACTACCCATTCATACCAATCCATGAATGCTTGTTTATTAACAGGGAGTTCCTTTCGGTAAACTTTGGATCTACTTCCTCCTCAAATTACACTGTGACAATGATCTGTAAGTTTCCAGTCACTTCGGAATTTGACAAAATGAAATTTGCAATAAGATTAGAGGCACATGGAAGAGATAGATGTAAAAATGAACTGATTTTTGTTGTGAATAAACGGTGCTGGATAGAAAGAAAAAAAAAAAACCTCCAGGAAATTTAGATTGCGAAGATTATCCCCAATAGAAATGACTGTAGGTGAGCTGAAACAGAGGTGGTGATGGTGTGATGGTGACACTAGGGTCTTTCATAATTAATGCTTAATAAGGTCTCTAGGGAGAAATGCTTGTTATTCCTTAACCCTCTTTGTGAGGCAGCTGAAACAAGGATTGCAAACCCAGGGAAAGCAGTCCCATTTCGAAAGAGAAATAAACATATAAATAAATGAAACAAATGAATAATGGATGGGGTGGAGTGTGTTTGCGAGTGCGTGCACGTTTTTGTGTGTGCGTGGTGGGGAGTTGGGGGGGGTTGCCTTCTGACAAACAAACGTACAACTAATGATCACATGTCCTTTAATTCCTCTGGTTCCCTCAGTTCTTGTCAAACTGCTGTTATCATGCGACGCTCGGCTGCGGCTCACCTCGAACTGAGCCTCACCTTCGGCTCGACTGCACTCTGCAGATACCAGGTGTCAGGAATAAACACACGTTCAACTGAACATCACTGACAGCGAGAAGAGGAAGCACTTTTGGCGAGAGTTAACTTCTCCAAGTGTGGCTTGTTTAGCGAGCTTCGTGTCATCCACCCATCATTAGGTTTCGGTAAAAAAAGAATACAAAGCGGATTGCACTGCGGCAACATGAGATCCTGACATACAGGACCAGTTAAACATCATCAGAGGAAGGGTTGAAGTTCAGAGGATAAAACCACATCCAAAATTCATGTGAAGCCTGCGATCCCGCTGTCTGAGCCTTGCTGTTCTAACACTTCCATCACACAGATATTGGTTTCGCATCATTTTTAAAGTGTGTTTCATAATATTACATTCCACTAGGATATCATTTCCCCGCACTTCCCAGCGTGGAGTATGTAATGATATCAGCTTATGCCCAATCGGTACATAATTTAACAAAGGCTGAATTATTCATATTGCACTGCAGCCACTGAAAGATAATTAAACATGTGGGCAGTGTAATTCACAAAAAAAGATAATAAATGATGGCATATGAGATGAGGGAGATGGAGTTATATTTCCACTCTGATACTCAGCTTTGTGAGTGTTACCGGGGCCTGCCAGGCACTTAGAAATAGATGCATATGAAACAAATCAAAGCATTAAATTAAAAAGGGACGCGGACAATGCAACTTCAATTGTGAAGTGCACATCAAATGACTGCTTTTGTTGAATGAGGCTGCAGAGGACAAGTGCCGCAATTCACATTTCTTCATGTGTATATTACAACTCACCTATTTCCTGCCTTGTGCTGCAAACCCCGACCCCATACTGGCGCATTTTGTCTGCCACCGTTTTCAGAAAATCCTCATTGTTCTCAGCAAAACCCAGGTAGTTGTAGGAGCCCATGTTGATGACGTTGTGTATAGTCCTGCCTGTGAATCTGTAGGCATGTAAACATTAGTCAGTCATAAATAAATCCACCCCCCTGATCCAGATCCGCACTAAACTTTTACCACGTCAGGTGAAAACCCATTAAGTTGCTTTTGTGTAATTATTCTAACAAATACATCAGCCAAGCCACTAATAGACTGTAACTTCCTTATCAGAGGTATCAAATGCTGAAAATAAACAGGAATGACTGCTGCATTTCTAGTTCTTCCAGTCTTCAAACCTCATTGAGCATGGGCTCCATGGTTACTGCTCTTTCCGGATTTATTAAGTCCGTTCCCCTGCTTGTGGCTTTGTTTATATTCCTGTTTATAATATAGTCCCCGACCTTGCTGACTAGCACAGAGCAATCTAAACTGTGGTCCAGAAACGGTCACATGTCCGTCCTGATAACAAATAAAACAAGTTGTATGTGCTGTCTTCCTCTGCTCCCTAGTTGAAGAGAGGGAGATAGAAGTGATATGATTAAATATGTGCTGGCCTTTCTGAAGCAGCAAAAACAGTACAGTTGATATACAGTTTAGAGATATGAGTTTATCTTAGATACTTGACGGTACCTGAATGTCCAGTTGTAGTCATCAGACACCCGCTCCATGAGGTCAAAGACAGGCCCTGGCAGGCTGCATACCGGACGGTTCCAGTTGTCTCGGACCCTCATGTACAGGTTTCGAGTGTAGAAGTTCTCAAAATCTTGATAAAGTGGGACGAAATCCTGAAAGCAAGGAGAAATATTCAGCATTCAGTGACTCAGGTGTAACACAAAAAACAAAGACTAGAATAAATCAAACACACTACACATTGTATTTTAACAAATATATTGTGTTTATTAACAATAGAGTAATCTTAACTAACTGCATAACTAGCTTTTTTTGGGGAAAAAAATAAAATCCAATCTATAGTGACACAGCTCTTATCTGGTAGTGTTGCCTTGTTTTGTAACTAAAGCACAGTAACAAAGAAGGATCTTGAATCCTCTGAGATTTAATTAGGTCTTCAACAGATATTCTCTGTGGTGTCCTGTCTCACCCATGGCAACATTATGGTGCAGAAGAACACAGAAAGAAGGCAAAGGGGGAGCTTAAGAGCCGAAATGGAAATAATTAGTGGGGGGGGGGGGGGCAAAATGCGTTAACACTCAAGGCAAGCGTGCCCTAAAAATATGCCTGACAATATGCACATGTTTGTGCTGATGGCTGACTTTCACCCACCTTCTGCTCCACTCTCTCCTGAGCGAGGTGGCACTTCTCTAAGCCCACAGCTCTGAGGAAATCTCTGAAGTAGCCAAACAGGGTGACGATGCCGAAGCCCAGGTATGTCATGACAGCCACGTACATGGGGGCCTGTTCAAACGATTCGTGCCTGAGCTGCCTGGAGGCAGCGCCGGTCTGGGGGCCATTTTTCTATAAAAGAGGAAAGAGGGAAAGCTTTGGTCCATTGCAGATGATGAAAACAAGAGGACACAATGAGCTTTTTTGAAGTAAGGAAACCAACATCCCTCTATCCCTCTCTTTGTGCTTGAAACTTTTTTTTTTTTTTTTTTTTTACCTTTTGGAAGCACAAATCACAGGAGCAACACATTTCAATGGGGAACTGACACCGCCATTAGTTAAGTCCTTACTATTGTGAAAGGAGCTTCCCTTGGCTAACGTTACCCTTCAAGCTAACTACAGGAATAATGTGCCTGTGTGAGAGTTTCAGCTCATCATCTGCTTTCACGGAGGATGAACTGCGGCTTGATTTGGCAACTTACTGGTTGTGTAAGGGTATTTCCAGGATTTACAAAGTCACAGTGAAACCCCTCTGCTGCTAAACTGTAAGGAATGATTTCTAGAAGGATTTCTACAGGAGGAGTTCAGCGAATCAGTTTTGGTGAGCTAACCACGAGGCAGCCATGACACAATAGCTGTGTTTGTTTGGTTAATGAGCTGCAGAATGATTTATTGTTTCATTTCAATTGAACTTTGAGCTGCAGTCAGTGTGTTGCAAGTACATACTAGTAGCAGTAGTAGTAGTAGTAGTAGTAGAAGTTTGAAGTAAAGAATAACATGTTGTGTTGATGCTTTCAATTTAGCTTGTTAAGGCTAATGTTGCGATGCTAACAGTTAGCTGATTAATTTAAGTGTGGACTGGGGTCAACAAGTAGGGAGCTTGTGATTTATATCCGTGATTTAAAACTGCTTTTCATTCATATTATTGAAGTAATTCAGTCACATATGTGACACGTAAACCCATCATGTTTCATAAATAAAAAACGCTGGATGGAGTGAAGTATCTAAATGGGCTAGTTTATCACAGCTAGTTATTATCGTACAGGATCCTATGATGTTTTCTGGAACCAGCGAATCAAACCACCTCCAAACCAGTACCTGCACTGGTTCCATTCTGCTCTGACACTTTCAAAACAAAAGCATGGCTGCGCCGCACCTTCCTCACCTCGGCGGCCCGAGGGCAGAGATAACTTAGAGGAAGTCTGTCAGGGCGGGTACGCCGCCTCATCTGTTACTGGTGTGTTCTGGTTGTTGTGATCCGGAGAAATGACCCAAACCTCTGCTCAAAGAGGGACGATGTCCTCCACTTTCTGCTGTTTTAGCATTTTGAATTTGCGTTTGCCCGATCACAAGCGATCATAACCTGAGCGGAGGCACCAGAGATTTCCAAGAGATTTTAAACACGTTTAACCTGCATGTTTGGCCGTTTTCATTCACACACAAATACGTTTAGTCGTGGTGGATCACCTGAGCGCAGGAACCGGAAAGATGGCGCGCGCGCACACTCACGGGGAGTTTGTAAATAAACCCTGGCTGCTGCCTGACCCACCTCTCCGCTGCAGTGACGGACGCTCCTCTTCGCATCCTCGCTCCTCAGTCCGTTCGAGTTGAGAAGTGTCTTTGAGCTCCTGTTCCCAGCCACACACGCTCTTGCCATGTTTGCTGCAGCTCCGCGGTCTCAGTCTGGGTGTCAGGTGAGGCGCGCGTCCCGGGCTGAGCTCCAGAGAGGTGACTTCCTCATTCTGCTGCAGCCTCCCAGTCAGCCGCAATTCAAGGAGAAGTCACACTTCACTGTTTCGATATCGTGTAAATGAAACAACTTCCTCTGCCCGGGATCCCCCCCCCTCTGTTTTAAACATGAGAGCTCAGTCAGCTTCATTTTGACTCTGGAGCCTTAAACACATCAGCATTGCTTTGATGCAACATTGTCAGTTTTTCACAAATGGAGAAGAGTCCTTCTACGTGCACTTGTATTCAAGTCCTGTGCTTTTTAAAACTGATTTGCATCATTATTTCGATTGAAGTCTTTTTAACTTCCTCTTCGCTTCTTCACAGGCAAATTCTCAGACACCTCCACTTTCTTCTTCACAGATTAAGATGTTGTTTTACAGATGCAACACTGAGTTTATGAACTTGGTGCACAGTCTGGTTTAAACAACAATGCATCCGTTTCAAGAGTCCTTTAAAAGCTACTTTCTTGCCTGTATAACTTTTAATAACTTAAATATTTATTTTGTATAATTCTTGTACTTGAGTTTGTGCACTTGCTACTACTAATATATACAGCATAAACAGTTGAAGAGAGGATAGAAAACACTTTGCACTTAGGATTTGTTTGCAGATATAATCTTATGTTTGAGTATGGTAAAGCCAGTAGTGATACAGTAGCATTGTACTCCAGCAGTATGCATGGGCTGATGCCCGAAGGAGTCTGATAACAAATCAATACCAAAGAAATGTCATGTTACTGGCCTTTAGATTTAAACAGAAGTATTTGAAGAGCTGAAAACTCCAATCTATAGTTTGATTTAATGTAGTTGTCTTGCTCTTGATGTTGAACTCACACAGGTCAGAGGTCAGGCACAGCAGCATCTGGAGCCAAGGAGCTGTCAGTATCTGGCTGAGGGAACCTAGAGAACTATTGTGGGGTCTGAGCTGCTGTCCTAGGTTCACAGTAAGTAAAAAGAGGAAAATGTCTGCACAAACCTGTTAGGGTTTATTCTGACAGCTTTAAGCAGTAATGTGTAAGAGTTCATATTTACACACGCCACGGCTACCGGGGCAACGCTTTTGCCTGGTGCAGACACTCTGGGAGCAGAGCACAATTTGCAGTAGACTTTCTAGCTGATGATTTACTCAAGTGCCATAAATGAGGTACCGTAATGGCTCAGGTTCAGTCGGCTGTAAACATACTTCTATGTTCTGCCTGCTGACAACTTGGTGTCTGCTGCATTGTTCACATTTCCCCCTCTGGGCAAACACAAAGGCATGGTGTGTTCGTAAAAAAGGTCAACGCCCACTCATTGGTCCTGTGGTGCACTTTGTTTGTATTAATGCAGGCAAGGTGTTGTCTCAATGTAAATATGGTTCGTCATTGCCTATTATTGTTTTGGAGAGCTTGTCTCTTGGTGGACCTGCACTGATGGAATAAGCCATGTGAGAATATTAGGGGGAAGTTGAGGTTTGGAATGTCAGTGCATGTCTGAACATGATGCTGTGAGAGGAGGAAATGTTTTGGATGACAGCCTCTGGCATATCAGGGTTGGTGAACAAGCTTCTTATTAAGGTTTGTTTCAATATAAGATCCTACATGCCATTCTGAGCCATTGAACTCATACTGTATATCACACACTTCTTCTCCGTGGTGAGGTGCCTGACATCAGGCCACAGGGACAATGATGAAACTGCTAACTGGTTTTTCAGGTTTGAATCTGTCAGTCTCTAGCAGCGTTGTTGCAGGAGTCACAGCTGAGAGGAACTGCTCAAACCAGTAGGTTGAGCAGCACCAGATGCAAACCTCAGTGCATGTCTCCTCCATTCTGGAACCTCCTCAGGATGAACACAGAGCTCAGGCAGAATGAGATTATTGTTCCTAACTTGGAGCTTTGTGTTGTCAGGCATTTCAGCTGCCTCCACAAATATGATCAATACATCTTGTTGTTCTTTACTTTTCACAACCCTCTCGCTATATGCCTGAAGGAATTTTGCAACCTCACCAACATATATTCAGATGTCATGGATAGTATTTTGTTCTGTGTAGTAGAAAGTTCATAGTGCCCCCCCCCCCCCCTCCCTTTTGTTGTACCTGTCACAGCTTGCTTGGCTTTGCAAAAACAGCAATTCCTCCCCTGAATCAAACTTGGCACTGATACTGCGCACATATTTCTATTGTTTCATCTCAGGCCAGAGAGAGCTGGAGATTTCATGCAGTGTCCTTCAACCTTTTTTTAGTATCCCATGTTTCGTATAATTAATCTGCTCATCTGTAGTTAAGACAAACTATTGTAATATGTCCATGAACACACTCACAAAAAAGCATTTCAGCTTTATCTAAATTTTACCAGTGTTGCTTTATCTTAGTGTATAAGTCGGAACTGCTAATGACGCTGAGGAGGAGACTTTTTATCACTGCGACTGCAAGTGTAGAAAATCCTGGTGCTGAAGGTTTTCCGTCAACAAAAAACAATTTTCTCTTTGTGGTGAAAAGCAATTATTTCACATTCTAACTTCCCTTTCTTATCTGTGGGAAACGAGAAATGCGCCTCACCTCTTCGTTCACCCCGACCATGACCTGAAATATCATCAGAATATTTTGTATTTAATATGAATTGTCTCTTTGACCACATCTGGCTCAATGGATGTACGTTCCTCCCTGCTGTGCCATGCACTCTGCACTTGCTCTATGCTCGGCTCATCTGCTGCTCTATGTGCTCAGGCAAGGTGAGCTTTTGATTGAAGAACTGCAATATGGGACATTTTACAACCCGTCTATTATCTTCCGTCTCCATGTCATTTCAACACAAATCATTCATCACTATAGGTGCGGGACCATCCCTCACAACCATTCACCGTTTGACAGACATCATTTCCTCCTTACCCAACCCACCAGAATTGGAAATTGTGCTGTCTCTTTGACATGTGTCTGGAGGTCTTAAATCTTCATTTAAATTGCAAAGCTGGTAGAATCAGAGCCTCTTTGAATGCATTGTGTGATGTTTTGGCTGAAAACACTCGGGCCCTGTGGGATGACACATGTCATCTGACATCACTTCAGGGCTGCCTTCACCTCACACTAACTGATGAGGGTTGGTGTTGTCTAATAACTCAAAACCGTTGTCAGGGAGGGAGGGAGGGCTCAGGCTGACACTTGCATTAGGGCAGACGAGGAAGGCTGACAGACGAGTGCGGGATATCACGTGTAGAGAGAGAGCAAGAGAACGATGCATTCTGAATCCGGAATAGTTGGCCTGCATCAAACTGTTTCCAGGAGAATGACTGAATGGAGGGTAGCATGCTGCAGTCTTAGTTAATTAAAGGTATTCACCGCTCTCACCTCCTCGTCACTCGACTCAGTCTTGAATGGAGCTGTCACAGCGGCTCGTGTCCCCCTGCCTTCACTGCAGGATTACTCCCTGCCAATGGGACCAGATGTAACCTACATGTGCCAGGCTTCATTAGCTATGTCAGTCTGGGAAGCAGCTTCACTTTTTTCCTATTAAATCTTCTTTCCAAATGCCTGTTTTCGGGCATATTGCAATTTGGTAATTTGAAGTCCCCAACACTGAAGTTAAAACCGTGCTTTATGGGTCGAACAAACTGCCTGCATGAGCCGAACTAAACTCGCTCAGTCTGTTAAGGAGGATCACAAAATCAGGCTTGTCTCCACAGGGAAATGCTTCATTTTTACATTTTGTCAAGCATCTTTCATTTTGGCGCGACTGAAGATCAGACTTCATCGCTGTGCTTGAAATGCGTCCTGTTTGATATTGATTTATGTTTTAATTTCCAAACAGGACGCATCCCTGAATTTCTCACCTTAGCATCTCTCCTCTGAATTTGACATCATTAGATGCAGTTTTCCCTTTTAAAGATATGAGGGGAAATTATTTTGAAGTATCCATGAAAGAGATTTCCTACCTCGAATACAGATGAATGGAGAAACGGTGTATGCAGGGAATAAGTTGCCCACAGCTCTCAGTGGGGCATCTCCATCAACATCGCTTTCATGTGAACGTCATGGAAAATGGACCTTAAAGTTGAACTTACAATGAATACTAATCCATATGTGAGCTGCTGGATGGTGTATCTCATGATTAATTCCTGTGTTAGGATGTTAATTGAATTTGAAACAAGATGTGTGTGTTTTGAAAAATCTCAGGGCCCAAATGAGTCACAGGTTTATTATGACTGCCCTGCAACAAGCACAGGTTGTCCCTCCACCTAGTGGCAGTGCTAAGGACAGCTCCTCAGTCTACACCCCCACTTCCTTCACCCTGACCATGTTTTCTCTTCACTGTCATATATTTGACTATAAGCAAATACTGTATATGGAGACAGGAGACAGACAGGTCCTTACTGGCATGTAATATTTGCTTGCTGTAATACCCGTGCTTATGGGGGGAACTCGTGTCATGCTGTGCTGAAGCCAGTTGTAATGCAGAGCTATATTTAAACTTCCCCTGGGGTGCCATTAAATCATGTAATTTCTTCGTCAGGCCTGGCTGACCTCATTTTAATAACCACATCAGACAGCTGTAAGAAGAAATGTTAGAAAAGGAATATTGAATTCTGTATCTACTGCGTCATCTTAAATTAGCATTTTACATTATAGCCCTTTTTCAAACACTTGGACCAAACGAGGCGTAAAGAAATTCTTTCTGTTTTGATGGTGGAGTGGCAAGTGCATGATAATTAAGGTATGGCTGTGTAAGTTATGGTATTAGTGTAGCTCTGCACAGCACTCACTCTGTTTAGATTCTCATGCATAAAATAGCTGTTTTTCTTTTTTCTTTGGCTTCACTGGTGATCAAAAATACAGACAGTATTGTCCATCAGCTAGATTGGATATACAACATTAATTATGTTTGACTGTATTATTTTGAGGGAACAGAAAATACGCTTTGTTTTAGAGCCTCATGGACCATAACATTCAATTAAGCTTCAGGTTCTCTCTTATAAGTGAGTTGGAGTACTCTTAACCTCGAGTGGGTGTTCACATCCACATGGGGATGGAAGATCCTCCTGTTCTCCTCAGATGGGAGCAGAAGACGAGTGGTGGAGAGGAGGGAAAACACAGACTCAAGACAGATATTTATAGAGAGAGTGGGAGAAAGTGAGATTATGGCTTGAAAGGTTAAAGTAAGAGGGAGCGGCGGAATGACAGAGAGGAAGAGTGACAGAGATGGCGTGCGAGGCGGGGGGACATGGTGGAGAATAAAGATAAAGCAGAGGGATTCAGAAATAGACATCGTTGCAGACATTACCGGAGGCTGTGTGGACCCTGCCGTAAATGTGTGTCTCTGTAGTTCGGGCTGGCACTTTATTGTCTGTGCTGATCCTAATTGTCCTGCAGATATTGTGAGTGAGTCACCAGAGGGGCCTCAGACAATTTCTTCTCGGGGTTTGTCCTGCATTTATATGCCCAATGTTTTCCTCCCAGCTGCATCATAACCTCCCCACTCTGTCTGCTCTACAGTGCTGATGCTAATAACAGATTATTAATACCATGGCAGAATCTGAAATATTTATACACAGCAGAACTCATAAAGGTATCTGACTTTATTTGCATAGCCAGTTTAAGTGACACAGGCTTTTTTGGAAGCATTATGAATGTTGAATATCTCATACATAAGTCAAGAGTATGAAGTCTTAATATTCCCATCGGGGTGGAATTATTGTCACTAAGCAGACAGCTAAACCACTAAATCACCTCGTCTGAAGTCAAATTTAACCAAATCTGTAGCTTGCGCTCTGTGCTCCGGCAACCGAGGGAACCTTTTGTTCCAGGCACCCAGAAATCTATTGGCCTCATGACATCACATCTCTGCAAGGCTACTGAGGCCCAGCGAGCGCCCCCAGCTGTAATTATTGTCTCCTATCTACTGGGATTGTCCCCACCAGGCCCACTGAGACGCTACACTAAATCTCCTTGATGTTGTCAGTTGGCCATCCGGGGAGGTGGCCGGGCGTCCAGAAAAAGGCATGGCCTCCTGGAAGCAAGCTCCTCTCCAGACTATTTGATATATGGGCCGACATGAGCTGATTTTAACGGATGGTCTTTCATCCCACACTGGTGCCTTCTGAAGCCATTGTCACGCAGTGCAAACGTGTCCAGGAGAATAGATGGGAGTTTGCCGTGTTCTCGATAGGAGGGAGAAAATGTTCTTTGGACACATGGCTGATGAGGCACGCGGCGCTTTACAGAGGCAGGACTGTCAAGAAAAGGAGTAAACTAGTTTTTTCTGGGAGGGAGGTGTGAATCGCACCTCAGATGCGTTTTGTGAGTGCAGGTACAGTAATTATGTTATAATAAGCCTGATCCATGATTTGTTTGCCAGGAGGATGTTGCCAGTACAACATTAACACACGTGGTTGCACATGTTAACCTCAAATATAATTTCCACACTCTGATCTAAGACTTTCAAAGATGTAATTATTTATCCACACGTACAAAAAAAACTTCCTCTCACATTTTGTTTTCAAATTCGAACGTGATAATAAGCAGCGCCTCTCGCCAAGGTAATCCATCCACCTGACAGGTGTGGAGAAAGAAGACGAGGCTGATTATACAGGGTGATCGTCGCACAGGTGGGCCTCGGGCTGGTGGTCACAATAAAAAGCTACAACAAAATGTGAAAATTTGCAGAGCGTCTAGATGCCACAGATGCCGTGAGCCATGAGGGGGCGTGTGGTCAGCATGCTGATTGCAGGAAGGTCAACAGGAGCAGTGGGCAGAATTGAATGTCCATTATTCAACTGTCAGTCGTCTCCAGCAGGTGTTTCCAAGAGTCTGGCAGCACTGTGAACCACCCGCATGCCAACCGGCTGCATGTCATCACCCCAGCACGAGACACCAGATTTTAATTTATATAACAATCCATGATTGATGGGTCTGGGGATGATTGGTGCTGTGTTTCAGAAAACTCCAACCTCCCACCTGAAATATCCAAGGCCCGAGCTCTGGGGAAAGCAGTTGCCTTCTTCTTGTTGTTTCATTTTACTGCAGCATTAGTTATATGGCAGTTCTTTTACAAAGTATTTAAAAAGTACTTTGTGTTTTTGTTGAACACTGCATGTTGCCATACGACACATGGACAGTCCACGAACTAGCTCAAATCTAGTTGTGATGTAGACTGAGCAAATTGTTGAATATTAGTAACTTTGGCTTTGTTTTGGCTGAGAAGGGCTCATGATGAAAGGTGGCTTTCGTTCTTTTACGTGTTGCTCCAAAAATAAGTTGAAAACATTGCCGCATGGCTTTTGCAACTTAGATGAAATGATATTTATAAGCGGAACAGGTTTGAAGATGGTTGTTAATTGCACAACATGCCACCGTTGTGGATTTGAAAAAAAGTTAATTAAAACGTGACAATAAAGTGACACTGAACGCAGCACGCATAAATCATTCACAGTAAGATCCATTATGTATAATCAACCACACCACCACCATGCATATCAGCATGTCAGCCCACAAGCAAAGTGGGGCCAGTTGTGCTTTGAGCTGGTCTGCCATGCTGTCAAATTGGCATTACGACTTAAAGTGAAAGAGAAATAAAAAAGAACAAGAGAGACGGATCGCTGAAGGGTTTTTTTTTTTCCCTTGAAAGCCCGCTCAGTCGAGCACAGTCGTTATGAGATTATCAATCCACATTACGACACTGCTGTTCCACTCATTTACAGCATGCTGCCAGTCCTCACATGGGAATATCACAGTTACTGTATTTAACATTCACATTCAATATTTGTTATTCTTCCAGGTTCCACTGGAGAGGAATGCTAATCAGCTTCATAAGCCTTGCAGAGCTTTAACTCCTTGTCGCTGCACTGCAGGTTTTAGCCGGGCCTGTGCGAGTTGATGCTTGGTGAGAGCTCAAGTCTCAGACCTCTGATTCTCCTAAAGCCTGGTGTAAATGCAACCAGTCATGCAAGGTTGGGCGCAGACTTTAAACCAAATAATGATTGCATTTTTTTTAAACGTGTAGGAGGCTGGAGCAGGATGGCTCTGTTATTAGAACCACTATCAGCAGCAGAGGTTCTGCTGGGCTTCATTCATTGGAAAAGTGACAGCCCACTTTTAGAGAGGCTCAGGTCCCCGAAGTACATTTCTAAAATTATTTTTCAGTTGATGTTTGAGATTATCCTCGTAGAGTTTTCTAATCCTGAACCAGGCCGACCAGCCATGAGATTAATCACGACAATTAAACATTTTATTCTTTGCAAAAACAATATTGGAAAACAGAAAAAAGTCAGTGGTACAAGACTTTATATACCAGACCTCTGTAGGTATAATCTTTTGTTTTTATCTTGCATCATATTTTGTGGTATTTATACACTGTTTATAAAATGTCTGATAATTAAAAAGTAAATGGGAGCTGGTTCTCCTGTAGCCACGCTGAGTAGAGTAGAGGCCAGTCAACATCAGTCGTTCTTATGTAATCCTAAAAGCACCAGATAGCCCATTTGACCTATGTGAACGCAGACATGACATTCTCTGTGGTCTTTGAGGTTTTCCAGTCACTCTGCTCTCTGTACTTTCTGTTTGAAAGAGTTCCAGAGAAGAACAGCTCAATACAGGAACACTCCCTGAAGCGAGGAAATGAGTTAATGTAAGACTTTGAAAGAGGGATCAATAAAACACATGGATGCATTCAAAACAGTATTTCGCCAATGTATGCCGTGCCCTTTAAACATTTCAAAACTAATAGGATATGGGTTTTATGTTCAGTTATTTGAATCAATTAAAATTATTATCTGTGAAGTTGTGAATGCTAAAAGCTGGAGTGTTAACACCACATATTTATTGTTTCATGCCCTGGGATATCTGGTTAAACATTTTTATATTCCTCTCGTTGATATTGAACAGGAAATATGCAAATTTTAATGAGCACCTATTTAGTATTTTACGACTTTCTTAAAGGTCAGGGAGGAATGAATGAGGGACTGACTGAATCATTTATCTGACTGTTCACTGTTGAATCATTCTATTATGAGCGTGGAAAAAATTCCAACAAAATTCCTGTTTTATAAAGTTGTAGGACACTTGACATTGTGTCCCTGTGATTTTATCTACCACATTTATATCAGTGAAGGCCGGCAAAGTTCAACATTCAACACTGTGACCATAACATCGGATTATTGTCTAAACTGTTGGCTGCAGCATTGGTCATTAATCCATGTCCTTCATGTTGGTGGATGGGATGTGGTCAAAATAAGTACACAGCAAAGGTCTTATCAGCTATCTGATGAAACATAATGGGCTGTCATGGGCAAATATTAACAGGTTACACAGAGTCACACATACTTGGGTGAGGGTTAATGATAGTTCTATATAACATGGCAGTACTCATACCTGCGAAATCATGAACTAATATTCTTTAATATTATTAATATATTCACTCCACTCAATAACTTTGCTATTTTAGTAGTTGTTGTTGGTTTTTGTACCTCTGTTGGACTAAGACATCAGTTGAGTAACAGAAGTGAGGGACAAGTCACATCCTGGGGGGCTGCAGTAAGCGTATTGTCTCATTTCCTGTTGCCAGTATTTACCTCTGTGACATTATTGCTCTGTTTGTGTAATTAACCTGCTTCAGCAGCTGCTGGTAACTTAAACAAGCACTTATAGCTCTGCCCTTCTTTTAGAAACTTTCTTGATGATCTCACAAAGCAACTATTCCAATAATCAGAAAAATGCTGAATGTGGACTTGCCGGATCAATACTTACTCAATCTGTTGACTGAATTAATTAGGCAATAACAATTCGTAACAACTGATTGAATAGCAATATTTTTCTGTATTGACAAGTGCTGATTGCAGTCCTGTGAGCTGGATTGGGCACTGTCGGTTTCTCTGCCCTGACTTTCAGTCTGCAGTGAAAAAAGGGGACAAAAGACATTGAGACTGATGGCGGCTGGCTGTGACACTGGTGGCAACAGGCTTGTCTGTCTGAGTCTGGAGGCAAGGGGGGGAGGGTTGAGTGCTAGAGGAAGGGGGAGAGAAAAGGAGATGTGAGTGACTGACGGGCATGTGTCAAGCCTAATCCTATAGTAGATGCCAAAGGAAGGGGGGGGGGCATGTGTGGCTCGTTAATTAGGGCGAGATGTAAAAGTTCATGTCAGTCATCATCATCATCTTCACTAATGTGTTTGGAGGCAAAAGGCAGCTGAAGCATACAGTTGAGTGATTAGTCAGGGTGAAGGAGGCGTTTCCATACCGAAACTGTTTTTTGGAATAAGCTTGTACTGACAGTGCCACACTGTGCTGCTGAGCACAAAGGCATCTGCCTCAATAACTCAACATCTGTACATTTAATTTGCAGTTGGACCTTGTGAGGCCAAGCCTTGCATTTGCATAGGTCTTTTTCTTTTTTGCATTCAATCATTCCAATGATCATTGCAATGTCATAGATTGTCATGATGGTCGTAATAAAGCACAGATCGTGGCCTTCCAGCATCTACAGTTTCTCTCTGACCTTGAGTTGTTCCCTTCTTTCAGAACCCTTCATCCTGAGGGAAATAACGCTGGAGAGGGGGAGAGCAGGATGCCGCATCTGGAATTGACTGTGAAATTAATGGGACACCCGTTATTCCAGCGTGCTGCTTAACCAACGTGAAAAGCTGATAGTGACAGCGATAACAAAGCAGGTAATGAAATAGAAGGCGCTCACTTTTTCAATCCTCCCTGACAGTGGAATAATGAACACTCTAGCTTGGGTTGATAATTAGTGGTAGTTGATACAATGATTTAATTGACAGTCATCCAACATGTTTTTTTGGAATATAATTTAAACATTTCAGTATAATTTAACTTAATTTACCATTTAATTAGATCAGTATTCTACCAAAAATGTGTAGTCTGTTTTAATGTCCAATACTGGCGGTTGGTATTTCTGCAGTGTTACTCTTGAATCTAACGATCCGAACAAGGCCGGCCAGTTATATGGTCTAATTTAAAACGGCTTTTAAGACCTGTTAAGAACTCATTTCCATAACCTTCTCACTGGGAAAACAACATCAATTATAGGTCTGGTATTAGCATGAATCGACACCCCTGAGCTGCCGTCATGAAGCAGGTGGGTAATTGGCCCTGAGCTGTACAGTGGGAACTCTGTGGGACTGTCCCTGTCTCGTGACGGGGACGCTGGCCGCTCCACGGGGCTCGCTGCCCTCGGTGCCAGATGTAGCATTTTCCTAATTAACCGAGTGAGATGAGTGGGGTCAGAGAGACTGCACTGTAACAAGCTCTGCAGCAGCAGCAGCGCTCCTGCATGTACAACTAACAGGTCTCTCCTCTCCCCACTGTTTGCTCTTGCATTGATTTCATCATGTGTCCGGTATGTAGATGATGTTTGTGTTTGCGTGCGGGCTGCGTGTGTTTGCGAGAAAGTCAGGGAGTGTTTTATCGCTGAGAAAGAAAGTGGACTCCAGAGGCCTCCTTGGTGTTAATTGAGGTGTAATGTGATTTGTTTTGCTGGTCCTTCTCGCAGCCCTTCCCAGTCCATTGAATCAGGTCCCCTGTGATTACTCTCTAATGGCCTCAGTTACGTCTCTGTGCTTTAAACAACTTGCAACTGCCGAAGATAAAATGATAAGGTTAATGCCGCAATGACACTATGCAAAGTGAATAACAATTTAAACAGTCTGTCTACAGCACCACTGCAGTGCACTTAAAGACAACTATCCATAAACACAAGGACTTTATTCAGGCACATGTAAAGCCAAAGGGCTGAAGCTCCTGCAATAACATTTGCCTCTGGTATATGACCTTGTTTTTTTCTTTGTGTTGCATTTGATCCACTGAGTGTTGTAGGTGAGATTGCGTACGAAAAGAACTGATCAACAAACAGCATGCGAGAGGTTCAAAATGAAGCCATTCCTGAAGGACATACACTGCAGGGGCTCTCTCTCCTAAAGTTCATTAAATGCCTGTGGTCATAACTCATTGTCATGCACCGAGCAGCTCTGCTCTACACCACTACAAGTTGGTGATATTGTCAGTATTGACTTTTTTGGAAAGGCTCAACCTGCATGTCTGTGTCTGAATGTAAGAGCTTGTTAAATGAGCCGCTTGAACATAACTGCACCAAAATACATGACACGGGCTGTTGGGAAACAATTATGATCAGTCATTTTTACAAAAACTTACTTTTCTCTGTGTTTTGTGTAAGGAGGTGAATTCTTCTCAGTATTTTACAGGAGCCAATACAGAGACGCCTATATCGGAGAAATATTATATCTGTAGTTGCTTGCACTGTCGCATATGGCATTGTATCATGTGCCTCAATAGCAACAATGGGATTTTCTTCTTATTTATCGCAAAAGGAGCAGGCTACCAGGTGCACGTCTGGAGGGAATGTATTTATTTATTATAGGCAGGCGTGTTTATGTGCTGAGGTATACCTGACTAAACCGATTATTGTTGAGTGACCTTTCTGCATTGGTGCCACTGCACTGCATTTCATAAATGTTTAATGGAAAGGCAGGCTGTTTTGGGCCTGCCAAGCTGGGTTTACCGCCTGACACAAACATGCTAACTCCAAGGCAGAGTGGAGGTTAAAACCAGTGGCTGCTACAAACAGAGGACAACAGACACAACCTGTGACAAGTAAACACCCCTCAGACCCACAGAAAGCAGAGGAGTATCAGATGTGGGCGGCATGCAATTATGCAGACACACACGCACAAATCCCTGCTCTCACTTTGTCTCTCTCACATGCACATTTTCATCCCACATTTTATCTACTTAAATCAGATCTGCAGCCTTGTTCGGCTTTTAGAGGGACTGTGACCCATGAATTAATGCCATCAGATATCACTCAAGAACACCACCTAGATAACAAGCTGGATAACTGGAATGACAAATAACAAGCTCAGGCAGAGAGGAGAGGGCGTTTGTATAGAGAAAAAGAACAACAGGGTGCTCTGCTGGTGGTTATCATTGCAACAATGTCTTCTGCACAGTCTAGCCCACTGGTTTTCAACCATTCAGTGACGACCCTCCTGTATAATCAGGCTGGATTTCTCCTCTACAGAGCAAATGAGTCGGAAAAAACATGATGCATTTACGACAAGGTCGGGAAGAGCTTCCTCTTTTATCTGAAACAGGATTTTGTGATTCTGGCCAAGGATTTGATTTCGACTTTCACAAAAATACTTAGAAGCCAGATGTAGTTTGAAGTGATAATCTTTCAAAACAGGAAAGATAATCAGGTTTGAGAATTAACTGAGATTGCACATGGAATGTGTGAAAGAGGGGTGCTGCTCTTGTGGTTGTAACAGTTGGCTGATTTGTTTAAATAAAACACCTCTACCGATTTGCTGAGGCCTCGTTTGACTATGAATGAACAAACAACAGACCTTTACTTTCTGTTCGCAAGATAAACACAATCAGCTCCTCACATCTGTAGGACAGCGTCCCACTCTTCCATCTTGAAGATGGAGACAGCACAAAGGGAATACCAGTCAGGTGTGTCATGGAGTGTGAATGCGTGACAGAGAGAGAGAGAGAGAGAACTCAACACCATGGAAGTGAGGGGAAACTTTTACTCCACTGAAGTCTTACATTTAACTGCTGGGGTGGCATGACAAGATGAAACCTTCGGCTCTGAGCTGAAAATCTGAAGTTAGACTGTGGATGGCATGTGAATATGATTTTATATCCATATTCTGCAGAGCTCCTGCACACTCTCTGTGGTCACTCAAGGTTTCAGCCTAAACACAATATACGTATGTCAAAGTGTAGAAAGTGAAACGACAATAAGAGGAACAGTTTCTGGATGTTTTATTTTATGATGAGTGGCAATTTCATTTTGAATAGTTATTTATTTTTTGGTTGCATGTACATTTTTTAAAAGTAGGGCTTGGCATCAATAGCAATACAACAGTCTGATACACATCAATATCTAGCTGAGGAAGAAAAACTTTAAATTAAGAGTAGTTCGACATTCATGCTCATATTTCTGAATATCTAATACTAGTCTCAAACTTTTTTATCTTGATGTATTTTTCCCCATAGCCCAGCTCTAGTCTGAACTATCTCAGTGGCGCCTCACTACTTAAAGACTCAAACCTCATCTTGAGGACGCATCAGTTCCCCTCACTCCCATTACTTCTTAGGTGACAGAGGCAGTGAAGAGGGAAATAGATGATAGAGCCCCTTCTGTCTGGACCAGGGATGTGGTGCAGAGAGTGGCTCTCATTGATAATGCATCAGAAAAAGAAATCCATCAGGAGCACATTTAATGCATGAAGCAGACATTTATGCATGAAAGTGCCCGTGGCCTCTCGTTCCCAACATGTGGCCAGAGGCTAAGTGGGGACGGTCTTCTCCGGATCGTCACCTCGTACCAGAGCTGCAGGTCCCAGGGACGGCGCAGCTGCCCTGGACACCAGTCATGCCCAGGTCCAGACATAAGGATGAAATATTCACGAGCCGTCTTTTACAACAATAGTAGATTCAATATTGTTTGGTTATGAATGCCTGCACACGCGTCATCATATCTGCTGGCCCACTTGATGGAGGTTTCAGGTGAAAACACAGACCCTGTGCGGAGTGATTACTGAGCGTGCTCCTGCAGAGGAAGGAATGGCATTTCTCTCTTTGTTGTTCATCTGACCTTTGAAAATATCACAGATTAAATCTTTAATTATTTATGAAGGCCATAGTTGTGGTGACAGGAGAAAGGGGGGTGGGATGAGGCATTCTTACATTGAAAGAAGAGGCTTGACTTTTTAGCTGTAAAGGCACCAAGACACAATATTTTACACATTTTCTACAATCTCCATTCATTCATCATTATTTATCTTCAACTGCTGTACCCTGCTTTTGACAATCTGTCCTTTCAAATTGTATGATATAGATTATATATTCAACCTTTTGGCTTGAAGTCAGGCAGGGACATCTTCCAAATATGTGCTGCACACTGTGTACTGAGCTTCCCTCAGATCGTGCCTGCTCCTCCCGTCACCCAATC
Organism: Pseudorhombus dupliciocellatus; assembly: GCA_016785235.1. Classification (NCBI taxonomy): domain Eukaryota; kingdom Metazoa; phylum Chordata; class Actinopteri; order Pleuronectiformes; family Paralichthyidae; genus Pseudorhombus; species Pseudorhombus dupliciocellatus. The sequence continues at coordinate 1,643,248 of JAFBJW010000127.1, read as the reverse complement.
TCACGCAGTAAATGTTTCTGACACACTCATTTCCAAATAATTAAATAATCATGATGCACAAAAAAAGCTAAACAAACAACAGAGAAAATAACTTTGCCATATGGGGGTAAAAAAAGGAATTTCCCATGAGAATGATTTAACCAGTGTTTGATATGCAAATTGTCCTTTTCATGGGAACCCCCACTAAATGTCAGGCAGAGACTCTGGGGAGTGGCTGAACATTTCAATTAGAAAGCAGTAACATGCATCATTCCAAACAACCCATGAAATGAAAGGCATCATTTAGATTGATCTACAGCATCTGTGAGAATAAATCAGAGCAGCAACCTAATAATGCAACACTCCAGGGTGCGTCTGCAAATTGCTGATTGGGATTTGGAACAGTATCTGCATAATGATGTTCTAGCTGATGAAGTTGGTGAGCAGTATTTGGGAGAGCTGCTGTCACTGTGAAGTTGCATTCTCAGATGTTGCTCGGAGGGAAGAATGTTTGACTGTTCCTCTCTGTGTTGGCTGAGTTAGGCTCTTATTATAACAAATTATAATGTTTGTCTTTGGATCAGACTCTGGTTGAAGGCAGTAAATGATTTGCTCTGCACTCCAGATTAACTCTGGCAATTTTTAGGGAGTCTGAAAATACAATCCTTGTTAGGCTTGTTCTGTTAGAGTTATACATACTGTATGTATTTATTTCCATATTGAAGATGGCCCAGGGAGAGTTTCAGTGTTTGTAATTGTACAAAACATTAGAACTTGCTGTCGGTTTTCTGAGAATATCTGCGACAGCTTGTGACAAAGGCTTCTTTTAATTAGCTAATATCCTAATTGTTCTGATTTGGACTCATGACAAATTGAAGCAATGGCTTCTTTGTTGCCTCTTAAAGAGCTTTTTGGTGAAAAAAAATATCTCCCAGCTTCTGTTTCCAAGGAGCACTCACTTCCCTCATCCAGAACATTTTGTTTCAAAGTCAACTGTAACTTTATTTTCTCCAGTGACAGCACCATAATTAATATATTTTGGCACAAAGCTCTCACACAATTTGATGGGTGAAGGCGTTTCATATCAGTGAAGGTTAGATGGATGGATTCTATTTTCATCATTCAGTCCAGAATAATGTGTCAACACAATCTCATGGGATAAATAACGCACCACCTTCGAGCCTTTGCTTTTAAGCTCTTTGTGTGCCGTTAAGTGCTTGTGTCATGGGACATCGTTCTGATTAGGTTTAGGGGCAACATGAATTGACACGTGTAAAGACAAAGACAAATCATTTTGATAACATGTGAAATGATATTTGATACCAGGCTGCCTTAAGGACAGATCCTTTTTAGTCTGTTCTGTCCTTACAGCAGGAAGACTTTCTTCCCAATTAAGTGCTGACATGAATTCAAGATGAAAGAATATTAATTGGTTTCTCTTACAATTTGTTGAAATCCTCCTTACATACATAGCATAGCCATCAATAAATAAAATCACCTGAAAGAAAAATAGAAATAATAGAGGCCTTGGCAGGAGAGCAATAAACATATCTAATCAATTCAATCAGTTCAAATGATTGACAAAGCATAGCCAGGTCTTGATAGATAGATAGATGGATGGATGGATGGATGATTGGATGGATAGATAGATAGTTGAACAGGATTACCAACCCTAGCTTTAAACAGAATACAAATGCATTTGCTCAATATGACTAATGCACACTTTACATGGATGACATCAGTGCAAGACGAGAAAGCAATAACCCACGTCTAGTAACAAACATGTATTTTTCTAGAGCCTATGTTAACCTCAAGTGGACGGTGCAGCACAAAGTACTGTTGATGCCATTAGACAGGTTTAGCTCCGCTGCACAGCAGATTGCAAGTGTTAAAGTCACAGTTTATGACAGTATCACGGGTTACATTAATAACTCCCACTGAGAATGACCAAGGAGGGGTCGAGATGTTTGATGGCTGCACCACCACCCATTGCACAGTTTGCCTGATATATATATATATATATATATATAACACCCACGTGTCTGATGTTTTTAAGTTTATTTATGAATGTAAAGATCATTGCAGTACTGTGTGGATGATGATGGCAGCTACTAGTTAGCCCAATAGATGCTCATGTTCCCTTTCGGGGCCTTGGTTCAGTGTGATCTCCAGTTGCCCCCTTCACTGGTTACATTTTGATCAGATTTCTGCTTGGTCACAATGATCTGTCACACAGCATGACCACCAGCAGTTCTGCTCTGACTGGAATCTGGGTCAGTCTCTTTTGCTTGTTACGCCGCTCAACATATTCGCCAGCATCTAACACGGATGCAAATGTAAGATGTTGAAGATTAAAAGAATTACTTGGAATTTATAAAAAGACTGCATTTAAGGCTTTGGATGACCCAGTTTCCAGGCATCCATCCACCGGCTCAGATGCTGTGGAAGCTTCCGATTGTAGTATTTGTGAATTCTCAATGCACCATGTACGTGTTTGTGTTCAGGCATGTGTGTGTTTATGTTGCCTACATGCATGCTAATGCTTCTTGTGTTTTCGGTTTTTGGTTGGTTGGTTACACATTCTCAGATCTCATAAAAAAACATTGACCTATATATAATTAACCCCCTAAAACTCACAGAAAACAGTCTTTAACAGCAGCACAGCGCCTGTTCTGCGTGCTGAGTGCTTTTTTAGGAGGGGAGTTATCGGACTCCACTCAGTATGTCAACACACAACTGCTCAGAGGTGATGGAATGAACTAGTGTGGCTCAAGGCAGTCTCAGGTCTGACAGGTACTGAAAGCAAAACACACAAATAAAAAAAAAAAAAAGACCTTGTCTGGTTGTTGATGTGAAGATCCCTTATTGAAGTGCAGAGAAACAATTAATGCCCTGAACCGTAGCTTGACAGGGCACAAACGTGCTTGAGAAGGATTTAGATTTCATTTCTACTTGCTGAGCCATGGTGAGACATCATAAGGAGTGATTTTCCATTGGCTAAACAGCTTCTTTGCTCATCTCCTTGGAGCTAAATGAAGACTCGCATGCTGCTTCTAAGAATCTTCACCGACGCGTGATATGCTGATTGCACTTTGCTTTTAATATAATAATAATCTGATTTCATATGATTGTTCATGCATGTAACTATAGAATGCAGTATGCGTAAATGGGAGGTTGAGTCATCAATGCTGTAGTTATTATGATAATAAGCCAACATTAACTCATTCGTGTTCTCTATCCTATATGATCCGATCAGTCATTTCTGTGTTCGTGTTTTTCTCATGAGATTTCCTCTGATGACTTCTCAGAGGATCAAGATCCTCTCAGCAGCTCGTACGTGAATATGAGAGCATCATCTGTTGCTGGCATATTCACAGGATACCAAGAAGTAGTGGCTGCGTAGAGGAGAGAGAAAAAGGAAACGTGGAAAATTAATTCAAGGACATGAAATGGAGGCTGATGTGATTACAGGCAGAGAAGTGATGCCACTTTGAAAAGTAAATGATCATAATTACATAATTACAAAGGTAAAATTCCCAGGATCTCCAGCACCACAGCCCAGAAGATATCAGCCCTCTCAAGTTAGTTTTACACAACTCAGCTAAAATGGATCTGGGTCCTGGTCGGTTTACAAATACACTATTTCCATTGGGTATTCATGTCCTAAAATGTGTACAGAAGGTAACAGAATCTGCATTGCACTGAACTCAAGGTCAAGGTCAAGGTTATGCATATGTTTAGTGATGCAGGCTTCTTGCTGTAACTTCATTTTGTGGCCTCTCAGCTAAGCTTTAGGTTTAACATGTGCACTAAGTAGCAGATTAGTCCCTTTTTTGTACGATTTGGCACAAAATACTGACTTACGCTCATGACGCTTAGAAGACAGCATTGTTCTGCGAAAAGCCTCGTGCTGCAATCCTGCTGCACAGTGTGGCAGTGCTGAAGCATACTCTCCCCATCCTCCCTCTGGGAGGTGTAAACCAAGAGACGAGAAGGATGGAGACATAGGAGAAAAAGGAGGAACGTAGTGAACTTCAATAAACACAGCATTCTCAGCTTCATGTTCTGCAGATGAGAGCTTCCAATTTTTTTGTAGAGGAAATTATGCATTAAAAATCCATTACCCATGACACCCTCAATGGTGTTTCTAATAGTTGATGATGGCGTTATCATGCAGAGCTGCACACTGTAGTTCTAGCAGGATCTCCACACACTTATTAAAGCTCACATTCAGTTTAATGAATTCAAGCAAAACCATACAAAATATGCATCTAGGAAAATGTATTTAGAAGTATTTTTATTTAGTTCCCTTTTTTCGTGAATAAGAAGAAGAAGAGTTGGGCTTCCCAAAAATAATTACATAAAAGGGTGAATACAATTATGATACTTTTTTTTTCACTCTGTCGTAGAATAGTGGTGAATCCTGCTTCCATACAGACCTATCCTGGGGCTCTGGGATTACATGTTCTGCGTACATGTTAAAGCCCCTAAACCCCCGCCTCTGCAGAGCTGATCTGACTGCACAGTCGTCCCCCTCAGTCGCAACTCCGCTCCACCGGCCATGAGGCCTCCAGTCTCCCAGGATGCAGCCTGCTTCCTTCCAGATCAGCAGAGCTCTCGTTGCCTGCAAAAGGTCGGACCATGAGTAAATTTGTCAGCTTGCCTCCGTGTACCCAGGATCCTCTGGGAGTTGACCCTCTCGCTCGCCGTCATAGAGTCAGGCATTATGAGAGGAGTGAGAGTATTTCAAAACATCTCTCTCTATTTTATTAATCAGCTATTTTTAGACAAAGAAAAAACACACATGCACACACACTTTGCAATATCAAGCGGTGCTTTAAATGAATCCTGCCTCGAACCGAGGAACACAGGCCAGTGCATATCCAGTTAGCCACTGGCAGTTCCTTTACCCTCACCTATCGTCATTGCATCACATTTCAATATTGCACAGAGGTGTGCCGCCAACGCACCGCTGACACATCAAAGGGCTGCGGCAAATCCACACTCCTCCTCGGAGCCTCACAGCTATGTCACAGCCGTTCACGGTGCAGGCCAGGCATGACTGAAGACCTTAGCAGACATATTAAAAAATGGATACTCTATTTCCTACTTGAGCGAGTTATCCAGTGCAGCCGGTGGGTAGAGGTTGATGCTTCCTGGGTTGAGCGTGGCATGGTTACCTCCGAGGGGGTCAAGCAGGGAGATGATCTGGATCATAAGAATGTAGATGTGAGAAGTTTAAGTGCAACATTTCTTCAGATTGCCTAAAGTTAGGTTTCTGAAAATTACACTGAACCATGTTGTCCGTCTATGAAGTCTGGAACCAGTGAGGAGTCAAATCGATACAGCACTGTAAGAGAGGGGTAGGGAACCTCAGGGCCTTAGGGTTGTACATGATCTACTAGACAATTCATAAATAATAAGCAAGCAACTCCGAAAGAAAATCTAACATTGATTAGTTGACTTATGTCAGCTAAAACAAACTGTGAGTAGCATTTTCCTCTGTATCTGACACCTGGTCACAAGGGGTCAAGCCCCTCAGAAGCAGTAAATTCCTAAAATCTGAAAATAAATACACAATAAAGTATGTAATAAGGAAAGTTTTTCCCTACATCTGATAAAATGGAAACAAGTTTATTAGCAACATTAACATCAAAAGTTCAAATTGAATTGTGTTCATTCGTTCCCTCTTGGTTATTGCCTCCCTGCTGCCATGCTGTTACCCCCCCCACCCATCTTCACCTTCACTGTTGAGTTAGGGATCTAAATTGAATTCCAGTATCATGTCTTCCTTCCTGAGCGCCTGCTAATTAAGAATTTAATTATGGTTGAGAGCAAAACAGGCAACAAAACCTGCTCATGTTTAAAACATCTTTGGCCCATCCCTCTCTTTCTCACCCCCTTGTTGTCTCACACTCCCCCTGCTTCCTTCCGTAAGTGTGTTTTCGTAAAGTTCTGAGGTGAACTGAAGGTAAGGCATGCTAAGATGCTAATCAGTAAAGACTATACCAGTAATTCTCAGGAGTGAGTATATGGGATGCATGCATGATTAAAGAGAATTAAGATCCTGCACCACAAAAAGACATCCAATGTGTATTGATGTTACTGTAATTATGGACTTACTTGCTTGTAAAATTATATTCCAGTGCCTCAATCTAATTTCCCAAACTATCACATCATATAATTATAACAAGGTGAAACTTTATTTGCATCTTGCCTTTCTTCTACTCTGGTGCTTTTTTTTAAGACTGCCTGAAGTATAGTTCCTCTGCCTTTTGGTGAGAGTGGGGTCTCCTTATCACAGGTTCGTCGTGTTCACTGCTGTACCTCTTCTGCCTGTCTCCATTACAGAGACCCTCTAGCATCGTCTCTGTGGACCACCTCTCCAGCAGCCATTTGTCACAAGCAGATGTTTCAGAGAACCGTGACCTCGGCGTGTGATTGCGGGGAGAATGGCAGCTCAGCACCAGTTCTGATTGGAAACCTGCAGAGCAGAGAGGGCATGGTCAAGGTGAGCAATACTGGCTCCTCTCAGGTCCTGAGGTCAGCTAATCTCCCTTGGCAATCGGGCAGGCAATAGAATAAGTGCAAGGTCTCTGAGTGGGGCTGTCCAGGCCCTGACATGGCAGTGATGGGGCTAGACTTGGACCCATTTTCAGGGATGGCCTCTGATGCCTCCTCTTACATGAATGTGCACAAGTTTCACTATTATAGAAGTTAGTCTGTTGGCAAGGGACAATGCACTGGGATTAGAAAACACGCTGTGTTCTGTGAGGTCAGGTCACACTAATGAGCAACGTACTTGGCAGGAATAGGTGTTTAAAATGCAGTTAAACTTGTGGAGAGTGGCGATAACATCTACTAGAGTTGCTCACTTGGGAAAGGCTGGACTTTGGATGGCTGGACAGATGGAATTAAATAGGCTTTGTGAGGTTTTGGGTGACACATGCATGGACAGTTTTTGTGAAAGATAATTAGTGTTTTGATTGTGATAGAGAGCATCAAAAATGTGAGGTGAGATCTTGGGACCACAACACAATTCACTGCATTTATATTGTAATTGAATCAGTCACAGCAATCTGCATTCAACAAGTTACTCTGCATATTTAATCTTCAATGGCGCTTGCATTTCTTCATATTTTTTTCCATTATTATGACCATTGCTTTCGTCCTAATCTATTGTTTGAATCACATGTTCTGCTGATCGCACACAACGATGTGATACAATGCATGGAATGACGTTTATTCCAGCTGCAAAGGATGTTAACAGTTGGTGGCAGTAATGGTTGCTAAAAGTAGCAATACACCAATAAAAGAGAAGAAGGCTGCCAGCAAGTGCAAATGAGTTTAGAGAGTTAAAAAAAATCTTTATTTGGAAGGTGGAGAATGGCATTCAACATATGCATCGTTAAGAAAACAACTGTGTTTTTATAATTAAAACTGACAATCTCTTTTTTTCTCCTGATCCCTCTGCTCTCCTACACACACACACAAAAACAAATACACACACACCTGCTGATTTGGCTGCGGCTGGCTGTCCTCAGAGAGGGGGTTGTGCTGTCACCTCACACCTAGCAGGTCATGTGTTATTACAGTCCATTCTTGAGTTCCCAGAGGCACAAGTGAAATGATTTCCCACTGGCCTGTTGCATATAATTTTTGCTTAAATTGGAGAGAAGCGGAAAGAGACATAGAAGATAAGGGGACGGGGGTAACTGTTGGACTCGACATAATGAGTCACGTCCATGCCAGCGCAGAAAGTGCTTTTCATAATTCTTGCAGTAGATGGTAATATAGGAGAAGCAAGTCAAGTATTCATTGTCTGTGGAAAAGGATGAAAAGAAAATAAATCTGAGTGTATAATGTGTTCTCATGTATGATGGAGAATTTTCAGTCTTTATATATAGCTGTATACAAAGATTGACAATGCATCTCCACTTCTTCCCACTCCCCACAAATGAACCCAAAATATCCCAGATTCTAATGCTCCCAGCTCGCCTATTTGAAGTCTGCACAGTAGATCGAGGATAGAAGCTCAGTATTTGAGTTCCTGCAGAAAAATGTGCATGACGATGAGGCGGTCTCACTCTGTAGATTGTCGTGACTGGGCCAATCTATTTCAGGTCTCATTTCATTTGAATTAGCTTCACAGAAGAGTTCATGTTTTCAACTTTGTTTATTTGTTTCTGCAAAAAGCACAGATAGGATTTGAGCCACTTGAGGAAAAAGTGATAAAAAAATGTTTGATTTTGGCACTTATCCCGTTGAAGGATAGAAAGATAGTTCCTTACACGATAGAATGTTCTCCCCTTGACTGCGAGGGTTTGCTGCAGTCCTCTCACCATTTAAAGACCTACAGGTTGGGATAAGGTCAACTGGAAACTCATTTCTCTAAACCTGCAAGATTTAATCTTGATGTAGAGATCAATACAAACATATTCTGTGTCTGTTCTCCTTCATGCCATTGTAGTGTACCTCCCCTTCTGACTGTATATTTAATGGTACGTGTCCACATTACATACCTTTTGCATCACCTTTGTGGTAATAATTAGATTCACAGTCAACTACAATAAGCAAGACAAGACAGAAGAGCCTTTGATATATTATACAAATGGAGCTAAATAGCGAAATGATGATGCTTCTAAGCGCACAAACTAGATGTGATTAAAATGGAACTACTGACACATCTGGGGCTAAAGCAGCGTGATTTGCATTCTCAGAGCGGCAGGAGGAACTGTGGTGTGACAAATTACTCTAATGTTATGATATACATTCTGTAATTCATTAAAGGATGCATTTGCTGAATCATATTCTAAATTCCATAATGAAGATAATAAAGAGCACTCATCCCTTTCTCCTCCAATTGCTGCACGCACACAAACTGTGGATGTATAATTAACATGTTCTGAAATCAGTAATTAATAGAAAGGTTGGCATGCACATAATTCTGCGATTTAATCTACTAAGCCTTGGATTTCAGAGTCAAATCACTCTGCCGTGAAGCCACTTTGAATTTTAATTTGTCCTTTCACGAGCTCTTGTTGGAGTTTATATCTACACTTCTCCCTCACATTGTGTATCTCACTTTGGCTTAGGTTTTAATGAAGAGGCTGGAGCTGATGACGATTCTATTTCCCAGGACTTGGTTCAGCTGTTTCTCCATCTGGCATTGGAGCACCTGGGGTAAGCCTTCATCTGCAAACTGCCTTACCCTGCCTCTTCCATGCATAAGACACATTTTGCATTTTTGTACACTTTGCTTTTCTTCCCTTCTTCATCTGCTTCTCTGCTTTCTTCTACCTTCCCAATCATGTGTGTCGATTTCAACCAAGCACGTAACATATGAAAACAACAAGAGCAACGAGCAAAAGCCAACACTACAAAACCTGAGAGCTCTGGTGAACCCCAATACATATTTAATGCAGAAATCTTGCATTATATTCGCTTTTACAGAGCTATGTGTGTTGACTGTTTGATTTTGCCGACGAGGGTGAGCAGTGAGCAGTGATCTGAGGACTGAAATTGGAAACCTCCAAAGTGAACAGCCTGAGAGGCCAGATTCGATAACACCGTGTCGCACAGAGCTCCTTGGCTCTAATGAACACTACAGATGTGTCAAGCAGGGGAGGAGGGGTACGCCAACAGCAATGTAAACAGCAGCCAATTACCTGCCTGGATGATGATTCTTTAGTCCTGCTTAGTGCGTACACGTGAAGGGGCCAGTGCATCTGCTGCTGAACCCGGCACCAGTGTTAGTGCACATTATCCACCCCTGAACTGCTGGTACACCACTTTAGCATTGCATGTCGTTATGTATACGTTTCTCTATGTAGATGTATCAAAATTCTAATACTGATGTATGACTGTGGAAGGAATGTGTGACACTGAGAACACACACCCAGCATTTTTTTCTTTAACCTGGAATGAGCCCTGTATATTTAAATACTTGGGAACTGACAGGTTCTCCTTCGTGTTTGGAAGAGGAGGGTGATGTGAACTTCACCACTAGATGTCACTAAATACTTCACACTGAGCCTTTAACCCACAATTAGCCCTCTGAATGTGGGCCAGTAAGAGAGTGAAGACCAACACAATTTCATCCTCACATTACCAAGATAACTTTAGTCCTCACGCGCACACACGCACACACGCACACACACACACGGACTTCTGGCATCTGGTTGTTTCCTTATTTCCGCCTCAGGCAGGATTTGCTGATGTGAAGTGCTGCCCTGCTGTTGTGTAGATCCAGTATAGTTTGGTTTTGTTCTTTATGTAAGAGTTACAGGAACAGCCAAACTCAATAAACCCATTGCCTCCACATTTTGGAACTTAGTTTTAATGTATTCACATCATGTAGGAGAAGTAACTTCTTTCGAATAGACTCCAGACTCTACTTCAGCACATTCAAATAGAAATATATGACAGTGGATTGAACACTAAAGTTCCAAATCTCATCTTAAATATAGGTTTAATTAAATCATATTCCTAACCATTTAGGATACATTTATATCTCTGATAACACAGTCTGCAAAGAGTTCATAAGTTGAACAGATAAACAGATGTCTGACTCTCAGACATCACCAGATTGGCTGGTGATGCTTCACCAGAGTTGCCACCTTTGGGTCGTCCATGCTGCGGGATGTCTCTGCCTTCTGGTCTGCAGGCTCTTACATCCTGAGATGAGGTTTAACTGGAGCCATACATGCCAGAGCCATGACACAACAGTAGGGAGAGGTCTGTCCATCATTGTCATCACTGAACATTGTTACCGAGAACTCTACCAGATCCCTTTTTACAAATCTTTTTTTGTAATTTGAAGAGGAATTCTAGGTTTAGTGTGGGTGTGTATCTTATGGTGAAGTCATCATTCTAAAGTATTTTCCTGATAATAAACATAAATATATTCAGAGTTGATTAACTCTGTTGTTGTAGAGGGTCTTTAGCTTCACTTTGCAAATAATTCTCATGCCCCCCACGTGCTAATGTGCTAATGTGGCAGTCAAAACTACTACTGTTGATACCTCTCTGTTGCTTAATTGCTTCACTATTATCCTCCTCAGTTTTAATGTAAAGAGCACCTCACATTTCTCCATCAACTCCAAGCCACACACAAGCTTCTCAGTGCAAGATGTAATGTTCTTCAGATCCTGAGGATAAAATAAAGTGTAACCAACCAAATATTTATAGTCTAGACTGCACCTGAGGAAATGAAGCTGCTGTGCACCAAGTCATGTTCTCAATAAGTCAGATTTGGCAAGCTTGCGCTGCCTGCTTTGATGACATGTTAATGCATGCATCGTTTTCTAGGCCAAATTTATTTGCAACTTCCTCTCTCTCCTTGAATGAAGTCATTACTCGAAAAAAAGAAGGAGAGATGATGTCCACTCAGTGAAGAGGAAGAATCAAACATGAACGATAACTTATCAATAGATTATTTTAAAAAAGGTTATATATTCAGGTATTGATGTTGTCATGCTGTTATGAGGAGATGCTGTGTTGCGTTAAGAGAAAAGAGCCTGTTTCAACTCTAGGTCATAGGCTCAGACCCTTAACTTTAAGATAATGGATTAATCAGGATATTCATTTTACCCTCAGGTGCCACCCTTAATCAATCTCTCTAAATAGCTCATTTCACATGCTCAAATAGAGGGAATAAAACTGAGCAAACATCAATGTCACGAGATGAAGAGGTTGGGCTGAGCGAATGCAGGCAGCTTGCACACTGAGCCAGTTTCCAGCAGGTAGTCATTACGCGGTGGCCTTAAACTGGTCATCAAGCTTCCTGAAAGGCAGCACAGCTTCCATTGAGTGTGATCAGACAGTTATATATTGTGACATGTCTTAACTGACTTATAACTACTATAAGTAGTCACATTCAGGCACACAGCTGCTTGCACACTTTGCTGCTGTGTGCTCTTGAAATGAGCAAATAAGACTTTTTTTCTGTAAAAGTGGAATTCCTTCCCTGCAAGGGGAGCTAGTCAGCATGCTGGTGAGAGATATGTGGCATGGCTACAATATCACTGACAGAAGGAATAAGCCTCTCTCGAGTCCATAATCATGTTTCGCTGTGGAATGTGGCAATTCTGATATGATGTAAGTCTGTTTTGTGCTTCCAGGCAGAAAACAGGCCTTATTGTCTCAAGGGTTCCTCGAGCCGGTCATACTTTGTGATGCAGAAAGCCTAAATCCCATCACCTTTAAGTGCTGACTTGCTGATATGCAGGTCAGCGATGCCTTTGTTGTGTGTGTGAAGCTCAGCGCCATCAGATCCAAGTGGCCTGACTATATTCTGCCGGGACAAAAGCCAGCGCCCATCATGGCCTCCCATGGGTTTAAATTAGTCACATCCATGTCTCTCCATGGCCTGAGCAGCCCCCTCACTTCTACTTCATATGGTTACACCATGTCTCTGGTGGCAGGACTTACTTAAAGCCCAACCCACATACTGTACCAAGACTTGAGCTATCTTTGAAAATAACCTTGAGAAAGTAGGGCTGGAGGGAAGGGTTTTGGTACACTTGATTTGTCTCCTCTATAATAAGACTACATGATTTCACTTCTCCAGAGAGCGTGTCACATCGCAGTCAGTGCGAATTTTGCCCTCTAAAACTATTGAAAGTGCAACAATGCATTTCATGGTTTTGTCTGGTGTAGTGCGGTTATGTAAGCTCAGTTTGAAACAAAAAATGAAGGCAGTGAGTTTATCCACTGGATACATATGGCATATCTCAGTGTTATACACTGTTAATATGCATGCACCGCTTTGCAAGAGACATTTTCAGGCAGCCCCCCTTTAAAAACCCTACGGGGGATTTTTTTTGTTTGTTTAGCAAGTCACTGCACAACCTTCCAGCTGAGTTATAAAGTTAGGAGCGAAGCTAAGATATCTGTGTGGGACTATATGTCTATTTGTCTATCCACAGTTTAAAAAGTGAGTAATCATGGTTCTATATGGCCCAGATTCATCAGCATGAATATTAATGCCCCCCCCCCCACACGCCTACACCCCCACTGTGCACACTTTTCCTCTGTCTAGTAGAGCTGCCCTGTGGCCAGCACTACTGTCAGCATGGTGATGCCAGCTATGAAATATTCACCATACCATGAGTCATGTTCGGACTGTGAGCTGAGCTGTGCTCGACTGTCCTGTTCCCAGATCAGACCTGGCTAAGAGGAGTCGTTGCTCACTTTGATCCTCTGCTGGGCCTCTTGAGTAAAAGCTGTCTCTTCTTTCTGTCATACTATGCTGGACTTTGGTCTTTCTCTTGTGTTCCAACCTTGACAAACTAGTTGTATCCTTGCTTGTATAGCGTTTTCATCCGTCTCTTGGATCCATCTCTACATCGCCAGTGGGATCTTTCAGTTTGAAAACAGGATTTATTTATTTCACATTCAGATTTGGCAAAAATGCCAGATTTGCTTAGATTTACTCGCTTGTGCTCAACCTGCAGTCTGAAAGTAATGTAAAGTGACCTTAACCTGCTAAAGGCACTTTCACCCTCCATCAATGCCATCTACTTCTTTATTTATACAGTACATGCAGCTACCTACAATGAGGGCAGGACCATTTCATTTGTCGCGCTACAATATGTATGACTTAGTAGTAAATCTTGAGAGAAGATATATTTAGTCAAAAATAATATGATCATGTAATCCATTATTCCTGCTTTCAAATTAAAAGACCAAGCTCTTGAATCAAGATAGGAGAAGTGAAGGAAAATATAGTTGCGAAGAATACATGGATACAAAGAAGGCGGGAGGGCAGAGTGACAGCTTCAAGCACTTTAATATAAAGCAACACTGCATTATCATGTTTATATACAGCTACTCTGTTGTTGCTGTGTAAACCCGCTAAAGACGTGCCTCAGGAGCTGTTCGCACTAAGTGCTGCGGTGTACAGAATGTGAGAGGCATGATGTTAGTTCAAGGTCTCAGTTGTGTCGAGAACATAAATTAACAGAGGGAATTTCATCCCCCTCAGCAGCGATTCATTTTACTTCTGGCTTCTGTAAGGCTGACCATTCATTCATCAGAGGGCCCTACTGAACATCAGTGGGCATCTCAATTGCTTTCTGTTTTTCCTGCTCGTTACATGCAGTGCTGAATGACACTTGAGTGGTCTCACATATTTGAGTTTCATAGTGGAATAGCTGCTGGACACAATCTGTATTTGGGGGACAGGGCAGTGTGAACGTCTGCTCTGCAGTGTGCCGTATGTGTTACTGATTCTCTTCTCAAAGGTCCTTAGTGCTCCTTGCACACACTTGAGGTTCTACAGCTCATTTGCTTGTCCTAAAAGGCGTTTAACTGCCTACCTGCAGAGGATATGAAGTACTCTCTCTACTCAGTCCTCATACTGCATAATTGGACTGAACACATCTGCTCCTTTACCCTTTATGTCCAGGCTATGTCCAGCTTTCTCAAAAGACATGTTTCTCCAGGAATCAGAGCCAAGTGTAAAGAAAACAGGCTTTGATATTGTCCCACTTAAAGTCAGGGTGGTAATTAGTCTGCATGGCCTGGTTACCATCAGGGGCGCATTGAATTTAATGGACTGCAATCCTAAGTAGTTTGTTATAAACACCAATGTTGTCTAAAGTAGTGGCCTAATGAGAAACATTAAAGGCATAGTTCACAAAAAAATTTAAATTAACTCGTTATCTATACTCACCACTATGTCGACGAACACTTCTGGAGTTTCAGCATTAAATAGCATTGCAGCCAAAGGAGGAGGATAATAGCATTTAGGGTTTAGGCTCAAAATACAGTGTAAGTAACACTGTTTGCTGCACCGCTGTTAAACTCAAAGCAGATGTGTCAGTAGGTACAGTAAGGCCTTTTTTTTGTTATTTCTCTTGTTCAGTATTGTCACAATGACATTTCTTTTTTAAATAGTTTCTCATCCATGTCATATTTTTCATCCACGATTGTTATGAAGGAGGAAAAGCTTTTTTTTAAAGACCAGGGGCCTCATGTATGAAGACTTGCGTGGACTTGCTACTACACTTCTGGAGTTTCAGCATTAAATAGCATTGCAGCCAAAGGAGGAGGATAATAGCATTTAGGGTTTAGGCTCAAAATACAGTGTAAGTAACACTGTTTGCTGCACCGCTGTTAAACTCAAAGCAGATGTGTCAGTAGGTACAGTAAGGCCTTTTTTTGTTATTTCTCTTGTTCAGTATTGTCACAATGACATTTCTTTTTTAAATAGTTTCTCATCCACGTCATATTTTTCATCCACGATTGTTATGAAGGAGGAAAAGCTTACTTTTTTTTAAAGACCAGAACTGTTCAGCTGCTTTGAAAGGAAAAAGCCTTTTAGAGAACATTATGTCCTTGCTTTTTCTTCCACATCCACCAGACCTGTCCTATACTTATGAGTGAGTGAACAAGTGGCTAATATTGACTTTTGAACAAAAATGTCAATGAAGACTGAAGACTGTGCTTCGCATACTTGTGACAAGCCAAAGGACACTGCTGGCTTTAAGAGCAGAGGGTGCTTATTGAGTCTGGCACTGGCCTGAGAATTGAGATGTTGCTGCACGCTGTTAACAGACCTCCTAATCAATGATGGACAAACATCATGGGTTGTCTGCAGGGACTCCCCTCTGCTTCAGAAAAGGACAAAGCAAGGGCATGTTGTGGACTCTCTGAGCAGAAACAAAAGACCACCACCAACATTTGACAGCTCCCTAACGAGGATGAAAAAGACAAAATCCTCCTTTGTCCAGGGTAATTCTTCTTCCAGGTTCAGAGAACACCCAAAACTCTGTTGCTGCTGTGAGTCTTCAGTGGTCTTTTTTGAATGAATCTCAAATTTGTTTGACCCCTTTGCTAGCACATAATTATGTAAATGTCCTTGTGGTTGAATTGCCATAATGAGAGTAATTTGGAGCGGTCCCTCTAACATCAAGAGGCTGAAGTGTTGTTCTTTCGACACCTGCTGCCCTTGGGAGAAACAGGAAGCCCTTTCAAGAAAAAGTCTGCTAATAGAACCAATTAACTAGTCTAATAAGTTCCCATAGTAATCACCATTGGACGTAGATTGGGTGGCACTTAAAGCCAATCAAAGAGAAGAGCAGCCAGAAATTAAAAAGCCATTAATGGACTCTTGGCCATTGCAGAGTGGATAGGAGAGAGACTGGATGTGCCAGTGAGGAGCTATTTTACTGGGAAATGTGTTAAAGAATTTCAAATTCAACTGTCAAAGGGCTTCTTCATCACTGATAGAATAATTGGAGAATATATACCATCCTTGCAAATATGGAAACAAATTGATGCACAGTTGTAACCATGTAGATATTATATCTATCCAGACAGTTCAAGCTAAATGAGGGCAACAATACATGAACAAAGCATGAGAATCCCAGGATGGCCTTGAATGAAGGAGATAAAGATCATAAGAAGAGTTTTTCCTGATTTGCAGGAAAGTGATGTATGACTTTCCCTAACTCACCAGATGTTGACAGCTGTAAACAATCTTTCATCTATGTCACGTTTATACTGTTCTAGCCCTCAGGTCTTCCTGTGATAACACGTTTTAAATTTAAATTTAATTCAAGTTCAAAAGACAATCCATACGTTTAGGACTTTTTCTTAACTACATCACATCCATATGTTGGATGGATAGAATAACAATGACATTTCCATCATGAAATTAATTCTGTATATGGTGCACATCAATAAGTCTGGCAGACATGCTGTCACAGAGCTTAGCAGCACAAGTCTTCACTATTGGTGTGGCATGAAAACATATGTACAGCGTGTCTGCCGACATCCAAGAAATGTCATTTGTATTGATCCTTCTGAAATTCCCTGCAAATAAAACAATAGCTGCCACGCAGCGAAATGAGATCGGTATAGGACAAAGACAGGAGGCCAAAGCTGCTGCTTCAAAACATTTTCAAAGCACTAAAAGACAAATTCACGCAGTCCTATGCTTCTTTCAACCGCCGTGCAGTCTCAGCAGTGTCATCGTTGCTGTGATCAAGGTCAGCTCTTATCCTCCAGACCTTATTTCCTTGTCGGTATTCCAAGCACCTCAGAAGACGTTGGCAGCAGTTTTGACTTGGCAGATTCCTCCCCGACCCGATAGGGCACATGGAAGAGACACTCCCTGAATAGTCGATTCTTACAACCTGTGGTCAGCATTCCACATGCATCCCTTAGAGCTAAATGCTCTTCCTCCGCTCTCCTTTTAAGCCCTCTGACAGGAAGGATGCGATATTGCACCTGGCCTCTTTCAGGGCTCCCTCCCTCCCCACCCCCCTCCCTGCTTCGTCTCTGCCTCTTTGTGGAGCCGTTCCACCACTCCGCACTAATTGTTCATCCTTTCCCTCCCTCTTATTCCGCTCCGACACCTTCTCCCTGTAGAGCTCCAGTACTCCCGCCTTGAGAAAAGAGGACAACTCTGTATTCAAACTGTTAAAGAGATGAGTTCATAAGCAAGACCAGCTCTGCACCGCAGGATAAAGAAGAAGTGACACCCACATAAATCCATTTTTGATCTGGGCAGGGTTTCAGCACAGCAGACCTCTCTGAAACCAGAATGATATACAGGACGTCCTCCTGCCCAGCCCTCAATAAGCCTGTGTCCTTTAATGAAGTCCAATCAGCAAAAACAAACTGGCAAAAGATTTCAATCAAACTTCATTTTCTTATCTAATGACTCCCTGTGGGACATCGAGGTCCTGGCCTGATTCACCTCAGAGTCCAACTCATAGACCGGCTTTTCTAAATAATTATCCTGGCTCAATATGTAAAGTGACAATTTCTGCTAATTAAAATACATATAATCAGACACATGTTTGGTGAAATGCTTCATACATACTATATACTTCCAGTCAACGGTTGTTCTTCCTGCGTATGTGGAGTTTGCATGTTCTTGGCGTTGGGTTGATTGGAAACTATTGATTGACTGTAGGTGTGAATGGTTGTTTGTCTCTGTGCTGGCTTAATTAGGGTGTACCCTGCCTCTCCCCCAATGTCAGACTGGACTGGCTCCAGCTCCCTCCACCTAGAGTATAAATAGATAATGGACGGATGGGTGTTCTGCATTACGATGGTATTTTAAGATATATTAAAAACAAACATGTGCATAGTGTAAGTGTTCCTTACTATTGATTTCATTACAATTTCAAACCCACATGAATATTCAAAAGAAGACACCTTGATCAGCTCACCATCTCAATCCTATGAGCCATTTGCACTGTAGAATCAGCGCCACCGTCTTAGTGAGTTCACTGAATAGATGTAAAATACAGTTATACAAAACAAAACATAAAATATATGATCCATAAATAAATAGTTCCGAGCTACATTCTGTTGGCAACGCATTTCAGTCAACACTTCGGTGAACAACATGGCACATGCTTGAACATTCACAGACAAGTACACAACTTTGTCATCTGCAGCTATAAATAATGACATTTCAATAATGAAATTTTACACAGGCGATGGTTTTTATTGTCTGTGCTCGTTCCACAAGTACCAGCTTTGTGTTAGTGGTGTACAAACACAATGTTCATCAACCTCTGTGATGCGAGATCAAACCTTGTAAATGTAGTTTTCAAATGATCTGACTTGGGGGTTATTGCTTGCACACAGCAGATGGCCCCTTAATTCAGAGTTTATTTCACAATATGGGTTGGACCTGACTACTCCCCTAGCATGTACTTTTCCCCCATCAGTCAATATTTATAATTAACCTGTGACGTATATCATGATAATATTTACTATTTAAGTTAACGCCTTCCTAAAGGTTCCTCTTTAAGTCTTTATTCCATATATGGCAATTCAGACTTTTCTCTGAATTGCCATTTGTCTCAAATAATATTGGCATTGTTTTACATTCTGTTTCTCAGTTTCTTGTTCTTTGAACCCAGAAACAACAACATGAGCATTTCAATATATTGTCCGTGATCCTCCTTCTCTCACATGAGAGTGATGGGGGATTCATTAGAACATCGATGCTCAGGCCACGTACATGTGTGCAGTGGATCAGCTGTGATTCACCAGCACGGAACCTGGCCTTGTCGTGTGGCGAGGGGATGTGCGGGAAAGGAGCAGGCAGATTAAAGCAGCTTTGTCCGTGCATAAGTGGATTATCAGCAGGTAGAGTGCTCCCTGTGTGTCTGCAGCGATTGTGTTAGTGCACTTCCTGCCTGGCTGCAGAGAGGACCATCTGCCATTTAGCTCTGATGGATGGTCCCAAGCAGACGTCGGCCTCCTCCGCGCGGAACACCTGCTGAATCCTGATCAGACCGTTGGATCAGATTAGTAAAAACCATCACTTTGACCCAATAGCTTTGCTGTCGTGCTGCTGAGGCTCAAACACACATGCACGTACACAAAACTGTTAGACACTGTGAACAGATTTGGGCGCTTAACTAACATGGCATTGCCCCAATCACTGCTGCATCAGGTAGACATATAAACAGGCTTCATTACAGGCTGCGTTATGCCCATAGCTCATTATAGCGCTGAACAGACTGTAATATTTTGACTGGCATCAAATGGACATAGCTGTGCCAATTCCTAACAGGATTGTGTGTTTTGATGCGTAAATACACACCCTGTGACAAAGTGCAGTATGTTGACGTCTTACACTTAAAAGACAAAAGAGAAATGAGGGGATTGATGACAAAGGATGAAGTGTGCTGAGAGGAATCTCAGTATGAAAATACACGATTGTAAATCTATCGAAGTCCTATTGTGTAACCCTGTGGAACAGACCAGTGGATTATTCAGACAGTGGGAAACTTTAGAAGAGGAAAAGATAAAGTGCTTTCATGTGACAAGTTGGGAGACATAAAGGAAAATGTTATCCATACATGATAACAGAGGAGGGGAAATCTTTTGATGATAAAAATATACCTCCTGCTGTCAAATGACCAACGACGTACAAAGATACACTTAAAAAAAGTGTGAGCGTGAGAGTGGCTACCACATGACACATGACAGAAGACACATAGAAACCCACAGTGGCACATTGTGCGTCTGCTGGCTTACTTGCAACAGTGTGAATGAATAAATCCCACCAGTAGCAGTGTAGAGGTTTGATGTGACACATCATAAACATCTATCTTTGCAGTTTCCCTGCTGTCACTGAGTTGGAGGTCCTGTCACAGAGCTACATGTGTGTTTGCTGATAACAGTGAAACGCTCACGTGGTGCAACTGAATCACTGTCACCATGATGGTATCTTTTAATATTACCCATCTCGACATTTTCACATTGATCATCTCACAGTGTACCTTATACACAATACATTTCCAATCACCCCTCCTTCATTAAGACATTCATACACTTAAGATTAATCACATGTGTGTTGCAAGGGCGTCAGTCATAGAACAAAGACATGTTTTGTTTGTCGGCCATACGCCCTTTCAATGTGGCAGGCGTTCTCTCAAGCCAGATCCGAGACCCTGATAGCTACCAAAAGCCATCCAGAGAAGAAAGACCTTGTCTCCTCCTGACAACCATTTCCTACCACTCATCACTTTATCTCACAAAGCCTGTCAGGACACAAAATGGAATATTGCAAATGCAGGAAAAACAGAAGCCGCCTCCTTTGTGGCACACAAGACAGTGCGACGGCCGTAAATGCAACAACAATTACCTGCATGTGCTCACAAATATGTATTGATGTGAAGACAATGCTGTCGATTACTTCAGATGAGCAGTGGGGGTTGAAAGTGTAGATTCCTTTCACTCCTGCAGCTTCCAGCCAATCCTACTACTCGCCCACACAGTTGAACTCTTAAACTCACAGTTTCTCCCTCTCTGCATTTACAAATCCTATTTATCCAGCTGCTCTGTGAGGGACATGTGCTGCGTGCAGTCCTCCAGAATAATAATAAAAAAAAACAGAAAAAAAAAAAAAAACACTTTTTTTTTCATGAAGGCAGGAGTATCCGGACATCGACTCTAGCTTGCATCGACTTGTGATCAACCGTCACCCTGGAGTGTGTAATATGAATGAAACTGCTCAGACGCTAGTGCGAGCTGTAAACAGCACCATCAATCAAACTAAATAAGACAGCTTATGGCACAATACGGCGGCAGATGAGAGGACAGCATAATCAAAATCTCACTTGTGTGTGCGTGAAGACTGCACCCTAGTAATTATGTGCATGCCAGACCACCAATCGTTACCAATCTCTTCAGTCTCATCCTTCTTGTCTGGTGAGAGTAAACCAGCGTGATTTCTTTGCAGTAATTGTATTAAAAATGTATGACACCTTTAATTTTCATGTAGGCGGTATTTACATTTATATTACCATTGTGTGCGCTTTTTTACCCTTGTATGCTTAATGGTCCTCTAGATGATTTAATCAGTTTTATCTGATCGGCCTGATAGAGATACCAGGCCTGTGCCCGTATGCATGTTGGAGTCACACCACCCCTGCCTCTCAATAATAACCCTAAATCTTCCCTGTAGCCCTCCATCCACCACTCTGCCTCAGGCCACTTATATTCTATCAAAACAGCCAACATGGCCACCTCAGTCTTCCACCACCCGCAGTGCCTTTTACTGCCCTTCCCACGAGCACTGGGGCGCAGATGTATCTAAAAAATACATCCACTTACCTAACTGTCGACCGGTGAAATGGTTTTTCCCTGCAGCACTGAAAGTGCTTTTGAGGGGCAAACAGGAAAACATTGTTTCACTCTGGTGCCCCAGTGTTCTCATTTCCCGCCATCACAGGAAATCAGTGCAACTTTTAAAGTCGGAATTTAGTCTCTGAACACCGAGAGTTCTTAGTGAATGGTAACAGTTACACCCGGCCCGGCATCCGAAAACCAAAGTGATCTGGCCCCGCGCATCTGCCGTCCCTCCCCCTCCCCTTCCATCCCCATTTGACCCAGTGCTGCTTTCATCTTTCTCCTCCAACTACAAAGTGAATGCTGTGCTGCTGCTGGGACCCAGCCAGCCAAGGAAGGAGTCTACCACTCAGACACTGACTACAAACTATAAAATCACCCCTGTCCTTCCACCCCACCCTCACTCACCCTCTCACTTCTCTCTCTCCGAGCTAATAAACATCCAAGCTTCCATTTTGCAGAAAAGACATTTTGCCATAACTGCTGTGCTGTTCGTTTTTCTGGGCGACAGGATTACTGCTTATATCCAGGGCCTTCAGATACACACTGGCAGTGGCAGACCAGTGTCCCACTGACCCTCCAAAGCCTGCAATTTAGCAGGGTTATTTATGGAGCGAGGAGAACACATCCTCCCTGCCTGCTCCTCTCTGCTTTCAGGATGCCGGACAGCCGCAGAGGCCCTTCACACTTGTGCCTCAGCCCTCCCCTGTTCGGCGAGCATGGCACTTTCTCTGTGAGTCACAATCCTATTACCCCCTCTACAGCCTCGTGGTGGGGCGATAAGAGCGGCTCGGCATCCTGCAAGAGGTGTAGCGCTGAGCCTCCTTTAGCTGCGGTAGGTGGTTTAACCGAGGGCAGAATGCTCCACAGAGCTTTTGCCCCCGTCATTTCAGTGAGACTTAGCTTTTGCAAAGAGGGGTGTGTTTTTATTAAAGGTGGAATTGCCTGGAGATAAATAAACCAGAATGTGTCTGTCGTATCATTTGTAACATAAGGAACATTGAAACAGAAATGGTCTCGTAACAAGGGAAAACAGAATTGCAATCGCAAAAAACTGTTTAATGCCAGCGTCTCAAACTTTCACTTTCAGGATAATGGCTCTCCAAAAAGAAATACTGTCTTTATCAAGCCTTGTTTTGGTTATTTATGCCCACAATTAATTTTTGAATCCATTTCATTCCTGCACAATCAAAAGTAAAAGCCTAACCCCCCATCGCTCCTGCAAGTCTGCGAACAGCAGCAGCTGGTGCATGCTGCTTGTGTCATAAGGCAAAGGAAAATCTACATCCTGAATTTAACCTTCACTTACATATGCATGTGTAGACTTTGCACACGGTGAGACAAGCACACAAATGGAAAAACACAACTCTCCGCGACACATCACCTGGCCCAAAATGTGATATTTATCAACCGTGGGCTTTATGTTTATGCAAATGGCAACAATTTCCGTGCTGTGTGGGGGAAAAAACACAGTCGTCATCTGCGTTATATCTCCCCATGTGCCTGCCTCTGCTGCCTCTCCTACCAGGGGCTCTGACACTGTTAGATATATTAAAAGCAGACAGCCTATCTCATCCTCCTCTCACCACCTGAAAGGAAATGAATGTCACCTTATTGAAATTGGCTCTATTTCATAGCAGGGGAGTTATATTATTTCAGATGTCTATTTGCTTTTTGGTGCTGCCTCTTCTTTTCCCCCTTTTTTTGAAAAGGCGCTGAACTGCACAGGCTGTTTACCTCAAAATGCAAAGAAACGCGATGTGCATGTGTCACTGTGTTGGGTGCATGCTGTATGTTTTGTATACACACGTCTCATGTGAGAATGCTTGTGTGTCAGCTGACGGGGTGTTTCTTAACAACGTGTAAGATTGAGTGTGCTGACATTGCTCTTAGCCCTCTCTTCAAAGCCCCGGCTTTCTTCTGAACTCACTGCTCACTCAGGCCTTTATGTGAGCATCGGACCCCCCCAACCCCCCGTTCAGCCCTGTACACCACACCTAATTATGTCTCGGTCAAAATGAGAAGTAGAAGGAGCCTCCGCAGCTCTAGCCCTGTCAGAGCCTGAGAGAGGGAATGGGGGAAAAGGGGCGGATAATTAGGAATCTGGTCCGTTTTCCTTTTCCACTTTCCACTCCTCTCCTTCTCACCCTGCTTCATCTGCATGTTTCAGAAGCTCGTTCCAATTACTGAGGCAGTACCCCCAACTGCTTCTTCAACCACCACCAGCAGGCAAAGTGGGAGGGTGTGTGGAGATGGAATAATTCCGAGAACAGTGTGAGTTTGAACTAATGGTTTAAATTAGCACTTCTACAGTACAGAGTGAAATTGAAGGTGAGGGATGCATTGTGGTTTCCGCCATATGCACTCCACGGTGTCAGTAAGAGAGCTTGCTCTTGTTTACCCTTGTTCTCTCTGCCAGGATGCACATGGACAAAAATACGCTGCACACCGTAATTTCCCTAGGGGACGTCTCGGGTGCAATGTGCTCCCTAAAAATGGCATGGTGACATCAACTAAAGCAGAATGTTGTTTGACTCATTATCCTGCAGGGAGCATATAAATGTTGTACAGTCATGTAAGATTTACACTTCACCCTGAGTCATTGACTCTATATGGATTAAGGCTCATCAGCATTGAAATGGCAAATTCAATCGTTTAGAAATATTGTTGGATTTTAGACATTCGTGTTTTTAAAGTCCAGAGCTCTAAACAAAGTCATACACATATGCAATACAGCTCTCACCGGCTTTCTCCTGAGTTTTGCTGAATCAGCTCCAGTAGAGGTGACAATATGGTGGTGCAGAGGGGAGGAGGCCAGGCCCGGGGGAGTCGATGACAGATTTGGATTTATGTCACCTTTTTCACACTTGATTCAAGTGAAGGTTGTTCTTGTTCAGTCGGAAAATATTATGAATAGCAACTGTTCAAAATGCAGTTCTGAGAGTTTTCGTATGAGGGAAGTTGACCATGTGCCTGTGAGCATGAATAGTGAACTTTAAAATCAAGGCTTTTGAGAACAAAAAAAAAAAAAAGAAAGAAGGTAACTGTTAAATAGATTTTCCTTCAGATCTGGCTTTTTCATTATTTCCCAGCTTGCACGTCTAGCATGGGAACTCCGGATGACTGTGTCCTCTGTACGGCTGCCGTGTGAAGCCCTTTTACTGTGCTGTTTTAAAACAGCCAATTATTACACTCGATTAGTCCCGACTGACTAAAATATCAGCTTTGATGGGAAAGAGCTCTTTAATGGAAAAGTTAGGTGTGCTTGGCTTAATGGTAACAATGCATCACAGCAAGGATTATAGGGCCGAGCATTTTTGACAGACTTTGGGCATTATCTTATATTTTCACCTGGAAAAGGATTGAATGGAGGATATTTCCTCTCCTAATGTTCTTCTTCTTCTACTACAGATCTGCAGGCATTGTTTCCATTTTTCGGCTGCCGGTAGGTTCCCCCCTAAAATAGCACACGGCAGCAAAATCCTCGGCAGCTAATCTCCTTCCGAGTTGGTCAGTATCAGCCCCTTCCTTGCTGTGCCGCTTATTCTCAGCAGAGATTTGGATGTATGAATTCATTGGCCTGACTGTAGCTGTGTAAAATGAAAACGTGTGAGCCCTGTGTCGGGACATGTGTGCTACACGTCCACGGATGCACCATCACTTTATATTTGTGTTGACCCCATAATTCTCAGTTGTCCATGATATAAGTGAGAATTGCTACAAAATCCCCTCCGCCGTTCAGCATCCATACACACAGAAACCACTCAGAGGCATGTCACCGTGTCTTATGAATAAAAATGGATAACATTATGGGGTTTTCATTTCAACCGTGTAATTTTGCTGTCATTTCGACTTCTCGAAGCCCAATGCATGCCACACCAGAGAAATATCCCCCAAGATCCCATGGGAGAAATTTCATTCTCACACAGCCCCTAAGTCCAGGAACATCCTCAGAATATGAATTCAGCCAGCGGGAATGGATGGAAGCAAAATTGCCACTGGGTGTAATAGGCAGCACTATTAAAAACATACTGTGGTCATGGGAGGAGCTAGTGTGGTTACAAGGTCGTAGTGGAGACCAAAGCAATTTACTAAGGCCAGTAATGTTGCCTTGGAATGATCCAGAGTACTTACCTAGCAATATTGAGAGAGCGAGAGAGAGAGACTCTCCTCTCGTGCATTAGTATCTTTACTAATTACTAAATGACCTCTGTGGAAGCCGCATTATGCTCTGCCAGAGATATTGAGCCTTTCAGCCAAACCGATTGGAAAAGTGGCACAAGCATATGCAGAGCACAAAAACACAAACAGGGAATGACAGACAGAGCGGGAGTTGTTTTTAGACAACACAACACAACACGCAAGAGATTAACAAAGCACCATATTAACCTTCAGGTGCATCTAATTGTTGGGAAATTGAATGCAGCTCTCAGTGAGCGAGGGGATCAATATATTGAGCTGGCCTGGCTTACAACCTCTAATCCTGCAAATCTTCTTGAGGTCCTGAAGTGCAGTATCGAATATCTGAATTACTGGGGTAGCACTGCTTAAGCATAATTTATGTAATGCATCTGCCTGTGTCCACATTCACTCCCACCAGTGCCTGGCAATTTTTCAAGATCAGTCGACCTTTCTCCAATCAAGATATATTTAGCTGCAGTGTCCACTGGAGCCCTGGCTCAAAAAACTTCAAGCCTGTGTTTTCTTTATCTTCTCTTCCCCAAGACAATTGTTTCCAGCACCCTCTGATGTGCTCAGAACTTATCAGGGATTAGTCTGATCTAAACAGTAACAATGTACAGCTACAGATGGAGAAACATCTGACGCTATTGATTACAGCTGGTTCAGCTGCTGATAAATCCAATACGGCACAAAGAACGTATAATATCCCCTTTATCGGAGGCTGAGGAAAGCCTGCACGTATGCTCTACCTCCCACAGACCCAAAACAGAATCGAAAAATGACTGCACTCACAGATAAGTACATAACTACTTTCAACAGGCTGATACATAGAGACAGAGAGAAATGGACGGGTTTCAGTCTTCAGTTCTTTGAAGATGTGGGTGTGTGACCCATTAAAAGGCAGGACCTGCAGGGATGAATAAACAGCTGTTATAAGTCCTTGAAGCAGCAGCATCAAAAGATACACGCAAGAAAAACTGACATGAGAAATATTGTTTTCTGTTATGGACACAAACAGACCATCTATATCTACACAATAACAGTTTCCAAAATAAGCCTGATTCTTTTCAGCAAGATCCATTCATTATTACCTGGGACTTTGTTGAAATTCCACAATTCTTCATGCAAGCTCTTTCATGGAGAAGGTTACATGCTAGATCCCTATGCCCTCCTCTTAGTGGCCTAACCATCTCAATACTCGAGAGCCACACTACTCATGGTTCATTGACTGTATTTATATAGCTCTTTCCAGTCGTATTGACCAAGAATGGTAAACGTCGCATGAACCCATTGACAGTTCACTTACAATACACATCTCATATACGTATCACGTTTGCTCATACGCTCTCAGCACAGCCATTAGAAGACGTTTATTGTTCAGTATCTTTCCCAAGAATGCTTTGAGATGCAGCCTGAGGGTCAAACCATAGAACCGCTGTTAGTGGGTGGTGCTTTCTCCCTCCTGAACCCCAGCTGCCCTCACATCTAAATAATCTAAATCCTCCATGTCCAATGAAATGTTACAGGAGGTTACAGCCCTTCAACTCTATTTCTCATTTGAACATGCTGTCTCTCAATATACTCAGTAAAAGCTTTCAGTTTGTAAGGTGTACCATTAAATATTATAAAAACCTGTCCTAAACATATAGGTATCATGAAAACAAAGCGTCTCTTATCTTTTGTTGAGAAGCTGTGATGCTGTATGTGCTGATTCCGGGGGGGATACGATGTCCACATTCTCAGAGCTGTTGCTTTCATTCTGTGCAGATCTGTCGCTCTGAACATTTAATTTCTCATTTCCAGTCATTCTGGAAAACAAACCACATTCTGTGTCTTTGAGCTCTTTAATCCACTGAGTCTAGTAATTTGCGTAGGGTGCCTGAAATCCCCCTCTCCCTTCAATCACAGGTTACTGTGCCACTTGTCATTTGCGTTCAGGCCTGTTATTGAGAGTCTTCCCTCAGGCCGCCTCTTTGTCTTTAGCGGCGTGATTAAATTAGAGTGACACCTGGCATGGATCCGCAGCTGTAATGGCCCTTCTTTTCATCCCATCCTCTCTATCAGCATAATAGACCTCTGATGAAATATTATAAACCCTTTTCCCCCTCTTTCTCTGTGCTTCATTGAACTGTGTGTGGGGTTGAAAGAAACAAGTCATGGGTTCATGAGAGTTTAATGCTAAAGCAATTTGAAAGGATGCATCCAAATGGGAAATATTAACATCAGGATAAAGCAGACTGTTTGCCGTCCTCACACTGAATGTGTCATTGGATAAATTACTTTTGAAATTACATGAGCATGCTAATCACATTAAATGTGCGGTTAAAGACTCATGTATGCCGCTTGTTGAGGTGTTGGTGGGAGGCAATATGTTTAACCTCGCCATGGCAGTGGCAGATATCGTGCAGAATAGTTAGTTTCTATTCCTGGAGACAGAGGACTGCATTGGAAAGACAGCGTTCTTGTGGTGGTTTGCAGTTACACATTGTAATATATAATGCATTTTATGCATCTTTTGTTATGCAAAAGAGGAATGATGAAAAGAATTTCATCATTGAGAAATGGGATTCCAGCTGCCCCTCCTCCCCACGGTCATGAGTGTTGCTGGAGGTGTAGCTCTGCACACGGGCGGAAAATCCCCTCCACTCCAATCTTGTTGAGCTCTGACGTACTTGGCCTTTTGATATTTCATGTGCCTCTGCTATGCAATCGAGTGATGGGCAGGGTGATGCGAGGGGGGGGGGGCTTGTTCAGAGCTGGCAACCCTGTGTTCAAACCAGTGCATTTCCCCAGTAGAATGAGAATACTGCAGACGTGTGAGAGAGGGAGGAAACTACAGGATTTGCCTTTTCGATGAACCGACTGTTGGTACTTTGATAAAAATATATTAATTATTCACATAGTATCTTGCAAGTGCAAACTGTAACAGTGCACATTCCCTGACCTAGCACATTTTAAGCATATTTAACTACCTTCTATTGTTCTACCTTCAAGTCATGAATGCTAATTCTGCAAGAACTGCAAACAGTTGTGTTTTAGCAGCGGCCGCTTGCAAATCCCGTCTTAGATCCACTGCTCTGTGCTGCCTTGGGTGACAACAGAGTAATTAATAGCAAAAGAACTAATGTTAGAATTGTATGCATTGCTGGTTGGTTGATATTTCATCTCTCTTGTTGCCTTGGGGTGGGCAAGATCTTCAAGAACAATATATTATCTGCTAAACCTGACCAACGTTTTTGGACAGAAACAATCAAAGCATTGATTCCTACACTGCTGTTGTCAGACCTTGTAATTGAGGCTTGATATTCTACTGTTTTATTACAATATAATAATATACTTGAACTGGAAATGAAGATAGACACCACCTCCTTAACTATCCAGAGTTAAAGCCAGGATGTTACCCCACAAAAAGCATTTGGAGAAGTAGTAGCGATTGGGAAATTGAAAAACACAAGAATCCCCTAATACGACAGAAACCTTATTTGATAGAAATGTATTTGACATGTATTAAGACTGTTTAGTCCAGTCCATGTTCCATCCACTAGGAGGTGGGGTTTATGACCTAAACTGCAGCCAATTCACATGCTTAAACTTCATTTTACAAGAGCTGTCATTTTGTTTGTCATATTCTACAATGAGGCTCTGGTTATCTGTCTGGAGGTTTGGTTCTTAAATTAGGCTTACATTTGTTTTTACAAGCAAAATATGTCAGCAGCAAATATTTCCCCGATTTTATTGTAGTGAAAGTGTGGAATATATACAAGAAAAAAAGGTTTAAAACCACTTTTCATCCCACTGCCACTATCCAGCAGATAAACATGACAGCATGATGGGTTCAGCAGAAGGGCCACTGAAATGACATCTGCCTACACACTGTCACTCAGACTTCTCCCCCCTTCACAGGCATGTGAAGAAAAAACATATGAAGCGCAAATACTACCTCCCCTGAAATACTACATAACGTTCATCCCACGCCTGTGCACACGTAAAGCTGCACACACATATGCACACTCACTCAGTCACACACAGTCAAACAGATAGCAGGTTTGTGTGGCACAAGCGCTTCAAACAAATGTCTGATGCTCTCTTTATCTATCATTCACGCATAATTTCATTATTTTCATTGCACCTACAGTAGCGTTGGCAGCGTTTATCAGAGCTGACACCTGTTTTTTTCTGCACAAAGCATGTGTAACAGTCTAATGGCAAAAGTTAGAGCCAGACTCTAAAAACAAACGGAACGAAACACGAGACTTTTATTCATCTCTTGTCCTGTGATTATTTCCAGCAGCGCAGAGCAAAGGAAAAGGCTTTGGTATCTCAAAGGGAAGTGAAAATAAGGGGAAGGTAAGGCACAGTAAAGCTTAAATTGAGGCCATTATTGAGGGCAGTGAGGGAATAGTGTGGCTCGGCTCAGAAAAAACCATAGGCAGAGAGAGTTTTTAGTTAGCTGAACACTGATGGCAGCTCCTATAAATCTCCTAAATGATCTTAAGCTACAGAGCATTGAATCCACTCCCTCACCTGCCATTAAGAGACGATCCGTGCTATATTCTAATGTTGAAGGGCAGTCATTTCATGTTACTGTGTGTAAACCCTGACTGGCTTCTTCCTTTACCCGGTTGAGCATAAAGAAATAACTTTGGCCATTTAGAATGACTTTGAGACCGATTTCATCTCTGACAGTTGGGGCGGCTGTGGCTAATTATTGGAGTTAACCGCGATTCTCTGCTTCGCCAACATCGTCTTCATCCTCGGTTTGACAGCTGGGCCTGCACCGTGCAGCTGTGGGGATGTTCACTTCATAGCAAGCTGCAGTGAATGCAGGTGTCTCATCCTCTGTCTTGAACACAGAGTCTCTGCTTGAGTGGTATAATTAATTGTGTGACACTTTCACAGTACGCTTTGTTGCCTAGGTAATGCCTTCTGGAACGATGCTAATTGTATGAACTTTTAGACACAGTGGCTGGTTTCCCCCTGTGGTAAGCTGGACATAAATAAAGGACAGAGAAACAGGAGACAGCTATCCCTCTAATTTAATAGGGGGATAGCACATCAAAGAACTAATGTGCAATATTGCTCTGCAATAGATGCTGTTATACCCCTCGCAATAATTCAGACATAAATTGCCAGGGCAGGAAACTGTTCGGTCACTTTAAGGTTAAACGGAGAGAAAATGGGCATTCAGCAAATGAAATTCCCTCTTGTAAATGTGTATTCAGGGACGAGGGGCGATGCATTTCTGTATTACTGCATTGTTAAATTGTGCTGACTGCCAGGGGGGTTGATGTTCTCATTTGTTTGACAAAAGGAACACCTTGTTGCTGGGATTGTCTGTTGATTACCTCACTGCCATGTGATAAGATCCCAGTGCAGATAATGACTGAATATGAGAAACAGGCCCAGTTGAACCATTATTCTGGAAACGACTAAGTAATACATTTCTATTCATATCCCTTCGAATGCAAACAATGAATGCAATCGGTACAAATCTGTCACTTTTGTGCAAGCTTATGGGAAATAATTGAACTGGAACGATGTCCTGTGTTGGGAGTTCTGATTTAATGGACATAACCTGCAGCCTCTGCCCCACTCTGCTTTCCTTCTTCACCACTGTATCGCTCTCCATCACATATTAAAACACATTAGCCCCCCCGAACACAGCTCACACTGAGAGAGAGAGTGAGAGCATGTACTGACTCACTGCTGTTTGTTGTACTGTTTCAGGCTGGAGCTGCAGCTCATGTTTAGTTAGCTCACTCTCATTATATCAGACCCTGGGGAGAGAAGGGACTGCTCCCTCCATACTATCAAAGCCATGGTGCTGCCTTAGAGGACATGCTTCAGTATGAATAGAGGCTCTCGAGCACATACAAAAAAGTAGCGTGCTCAGCCCCCATCACCTCTCTCGGTGGGGAGCTGCCAACATTCAAGGTTTTGATCAAGCCTCTCCGTGTTGGCTGTGGGTGACAGATATACAAGACTGTAGTTGTGGGAATAAATAGCTTGATTTGCATAATGCTTCACCAACAAATTCCGTTTTCACGGTGCGTGAAAGAACGACTTTTTGCCTTAGTGCGGCATTCAGACGCCGCCTGGGATCGTATTTCATAGGGCAAACACAATTATGTAAACAGGGTGTTTACCTCAACACAACTGGAAGATAATATCATTTACTGTTAGTGTGCGTCCAATGCTCTGTCCCTATCTTGTTGTTTTTGTTGGTGGCTGGTTTGAATGGACTCTATAGCACCCATTGTGCACCAGAAGCGTGTGCTCTGCTGCGTTTCAGCAATCATAATTCACCTGATACTCGACGCGCTTACCTCCAGAAACCCCAGCCGTATTGATCCACCTGGAGCCGAGCTACATCGCCATAAACAGGCTAATCTGACATAAAAGCTGGCCCCTCAATGCTCCAGCCTGTTGAAACGATTCAGTTCTGCCTGGTAGCAATGAATAAATAAATAGATAAATGAGACACACAAACCCAGGCTTGATCCCACAGTGCATCCCAGTCGCACAGCAGCTTTGAGGCGGGAGATTATTTTGGAATAAAATCCTTCACATCTCGCAGGTCTATTTTAGCAGTGCAGGTTTGAGGGGAGGGAGGGGTCGCTGCCATCAGTCAAACCCTGCTCTTTGTGTCCACCTGCACCTTGGATTTGAACTCTGTGACCTTTTGCTCTGCTCACATGTGATTAATCGCTTCTCTGAATGTCCACTAATCATCTGGTTGATAATTACCAAGGGAATGACTGTGTGCTCTGAATGCTAGTCAGGCCAGACTTGCCACTTACCTCCGCTTCCCCTCCGACCCTTAGCTGTTCTCCTCTCGCCTCCTGCCCTCTTCCTGCCTCACTGGCTTCCAGTAGGCTGATGTTGGTACTATAGAGAAAAGCAGTGGGGAGGATTCCGATATACCTTTACATCTGTCTGGGTTACAGCAATCCATTCTAACCTTGAGCAGCCCTTGCCAGATGCTCTCGTAACACTTAATGCGCTGGGTTTGCACCTAGAAAGCCCCGGTACAGTAGGAAACATAACCTGTACTTTTATCGCCACTGCACAGTCTGCAGGAACATGTAAACCTTGAGAGGAAACATATGGTTTAAGGGGAAGCAAGGGGAAAGGGCCTGGAGATTTCCTGTGAGATTTGTTGAATTAAAAAACACATTTTTAAATTATTTCCTTTGATGAATTCTTTAAACCCACAGCTGTATTTCCCCTCCTCTTTTTTTCAGCCATTATTAATTCATTGACATTTTGCTCAGATGAAAATTATCAGGATGTTGAGGAGTGGATCTGTGATTGCCTGCAGTGATCAGACTGATGATTAATATAGTTCCTCTCCAGACCGTGGCTCCTCTCAACATTTCATTTCCCCCCCTCGTTGTTGTGAGCCGTGCTGGTGGATTTTGGAGACATTTCTATTCCCTTTATTTCAACCCTGCACCCACACTTTTAAGAGAAGCAGTCAGTGATGTGATTGTAAAGCACGTTAACCCCAGAATAAGGAAACTACACCACCCCTCTACCATAACCTTTTATCGGCGCTTGGGGCGATCAATCTCGGAGGGAATTAGGAATGACGGTCAGCAGTAATCCACAGTCCTCCCTGAAGTCTGACTGAATCTTTTCATCATTAATTCTTATTGAGCAGTAATTAAATCCTCAATGAGACTTTCCTGTGCAATATGTGCCCAGCCTGAGCCCGTATCTCCATTTTCCCCGTTTTCCCTCCTTTTTTGTGTGCTGTGCAAATAATACATTCACATTATATTATATTACTTATGACCTCCTGTATAAATTGTACAGATGTAAGACTGTAAACAGAATGGATTATCACATAGTTTGAGTGGAAAAACCAAACCCAATGTCAGCACAGCATGTGAGCAAGTATAAATTGTAAATATTAATTGATTGTATTTATTAACTCTTTTCATTATTTTGATGAATTCCTTTATCTGTTATGCAGACTCTTTTGTTTCCTGATTTTGACAAAGTAATTCTAATTAGTTAATTAATCATGCATTTTAGCCCTGTGGGATTTAGTTGCAGTCCATCACCGCAATTAAAAATGGGTTTTCCGCAGTTAATTGTCATCTCTCTAACTATAGCCTCATCACATATTTAGTCAATGATTGATTGATATCTGAGAGTGTGTTGGAAGAATAGTATTGCTTTGTGTTAAACATATATCTGCTGAATGAACTGAAAATATTATTTCAATTGTATTTTTGGAGATTTGTCTAAAGCTCAATGAAGAGTTGAGCTGATCTCACATTGGCAGTGAGCCCCTGCCATGACCCCTCCTCTCTGAATCGAAAAAATGTCAGGTAGACTTTGTTCTGAGTAAAAACAAAGTGAGTAGAAAGTGTCCTGAATCGTAATGTTTCCCGCCATAGATTACATTTGCAAAATGAAAACATGTGTCTGAGGAAAACAGGCCTGCCTCCAACTCCTGGCATATTCTAGTCCCCTGCTGCCTCCAGTGCAATTAATGATCTTGCTTACAACATTAGTGCCACAATCATGAAAAATCGCGCCGTAGCACTGAGTCCCCGAACATACCGAGTTCAATTCATCAACGGCTCCACGCTCATTGGCAACGTCAAACTTGGTTTCAGCTTTATTGAGTGCCCCTGTAATCAAGTACCTGCCACAAACTCTCAAGAGTGATTATGTTTTTCAACATACAGTCCATGAGGAGATATGAGATTCAGCTAATGACTCGCTCTTGAGTTTCACAACATCAGCTCTTGAGATTGAGTAAAACTTCAAAAATCAATGAAGTTGCTGTCTTTAAGTCATTGTTTTGTCAGTTTGTGGGCAATCGTGTCTCTGACTGGAATTTTTAACTGCGGCTGCGACACAAGCGCACAACTTGTAAGTGGTGTCTGTGAGACAAAGATATGAAATTTTCATTTTTTTCTGTCTTTTTCTTATCAGCAGTCACACAGCCAGTCAAACAGCCAGTGTGGTACGGTGGGAATTCAGCACTTGAGCTTATTTTTAGATATTTGGGATCATAATATCATTCTTTTTCTATCTCCCAAAACTCCATGGTCATTTCTTGGAGCTAGTGTTTATGAATGCAGTCTATAAAAACTCAAGGTTGTTTCAACAATTCAATTGTTTGTTAAGCTTTTTAACATAGAAGGGATTGCACATCAAGCAGACATAGCTGATTCCAGTTCTTATAGGGGAGTGTAGGGGGAGTTTAAGGCTATGTAATTCAGTAGAGTTAGTTTTGGAAGACAAAATCTGGTTGTAGAAGTTGCATCAAGACAGCAACCATCAATCAACAGGCCGGTCTCCTTGATATTGTAAATCACTGCAGTGTTGAAGGGCATCATCTGTCCCCATCATCTAATTTCACTCGGAAAGTGTAGCACTGTGCTTTACAGATGGTCTACACAACCAACATGTACCACTTGTTTTTTTTATTTGCATTGTCAACAATCATACACATTCGTTGGTCTCCCAGCACTGTAGCACGTAAACACAGGACATGAACACTCAGTTTGCCCGTCGCTTGTCACCAGCCAACATTAAATCCAAATAAAAGGATTAAAAATAACAATAAAATTGAAAAAGATCCAATTACAAACTAACATCAGTGCAATTGTAGCATGTAGCGCACACAGTAGGCTTCTGCACATACTGACACGGGATGATCACATTGGGAGGGAGCGCTCAGCAGTTCAGAGTGCACAGGGCTTTTCAGCAGAGTCGTAAATGTCCATTAGATAAATAGCTTCTAACGTTAAATCAACCCTTGACCTTTTTGCTGTAAACAAAACCAAGGTGCAGTATCAATTAGCACAGGTCGGCTGAAGCAGCACTGTTCTGCCCATGCTGTCAGTACTGCAGTGCAGACAGACGTCAGAAAACCAAAGGAATCTGTCTCTCCACCTCAGTGTGGTGAATGGTCACTTTGAGCTTATTTTTTTTCCCATAAACATGATGTAACAGATGTTAATGATACCTCACTGAAATGACTGAGATGAGTGGAGTGCAGAGCAACATGCTACAGAGACTTACAGTCAAGGGGTGTGTGTCTCATTATATATAGTGCTCCCTAATCTAAGACCCCTTCAGCCCTCTCTAAGTGTGTCCTGTTACTAGATTCAAAGTATCAAAAAGCTGCAGATTCAATTGAAACCACAAATACAGATGTCTAATGGGTATTGCACACTACAACTGGACAAACAGTGTTTGGGACTGTAATCAATGGCTTGAAATGTTGCTTTGACTATCATACAGCCATTTGGGACTTCTATTGTTTAATCGTGATGGACCAGACTGAGTCATGGACAGGAAATGCTCTTTGAAGATTATAGAATGTGAAGTATTGCTGCTCTATATGTGCATTCTATGCAAGCATAGACATCATAAACGTACTGTAGCATATTCACCATATAAGATATCTTTGTGGCCAGCACTGGCCTCAATTGTGGCATCATATACATTTCAGAAT
This sequence comes from Pseudorhombus dupliciocellatus, assembly GCA_016785235.1. Classification (NCBI taxonomy): domain Eukaryota; kingdom Metazoa; phylum Chordata; class Actinopteri; order Pleuronectiformes; family Paralichthyidae; genus Pseudorhombus; species Pseudorhombus dupliciocellatus. The sequence goes on along the minus strand of JAFBJW010000127.1, from coordinate 1,606,992 downwards.
TTACATATATTCATATATACATGCACGTCTGGTGCAAGATATTTTATATTTTATCTTTTACAACTTTTGTTAACCCAGCAAAAAAGACCTGGTCTTATTCTGGGGGTCCGTTTACAAAACCCAAAACAAAACAAAGAGCCTTTTAAACATCTCAACCCAGTTTTTTTTTTTTTTTTTTTTTTTTTCCACAGTAGTGACGGAAAATAAATAACAGAAAGTGACACTTCACAAAGTGATAGTTTTCTATTTTCCATAAGTGCATTGGAAATGAGTCATACATGTGCATGGGTCTTGTCAAGCATAGAAGATGAGCTCAGGAATCTGCCCCCCCTGCACCCCTGTGCCGTTAGTGCTGTCAGAGGAACACTGGAACTGGAATGTCGCTTTCCCACACTGCACCTCTGTCATTCCCTCCTGTCCAAAGTAGCTCAGCTCGTTTCCATCCAGAACCACACTGGCAGTGTAGAATGTGTCAGGTTCAATCTGGACTGGGTACTCAAACCACACCGGGAAGGTGTTGCTGGAACCGTCTGAGAAGTACTTGCTGAGGTTCTGTCCCAACAGTACTCCTTGACGTTTCAACTCAATTTTGGCACTGTACTCTGCTGAGCCACAGCTAGATCCGTAAAGCCCGAACCCGGCAATGAAAACTCTTTTATCCACTGCAAACTGTATGCTGTCACAACGGCCCCGATATCGCCACTGATTGCTTCTGTAGGCACAGGACTGGAATCTGTGGCAGCGCTGGGGGGTCAGGCCCATCCTGGGCTGGCTGACAAACTGCATCTCAGGTTTCTTGGCTGCTGTGTACCACAGGAAGATGTCATTGGTCTCATTAAGCGACAACACGCCTGACTGGGCTGCCCCATTGGCAAAATCATCCAAAGCCATTGTAGGGATACGTATCAGGAACAGGGCCTTTCCCAAAACCTTGCGCTTGTTGTCGGTTGAAGAAGTCAGCTCTTGTCTCTGGCACTCAGCCTCGGCCCAGCTGAGCGCTGCCTCGAATACCACTATCTCTTTAGCGTTTAGTGTCTCTCGCTGTAGGATACTCTCCAGGGTCTGGGCGTCGATGTCACAGAAGCCCTCCGAGCGTAACGCCAGTTCTGCCTGAGCATCAATCACCTCCCAGCACCGCTGTGTCAGCTCTGGCTCCTCAAACAGGCAGCTCTGGGAGAGTAACACGCATGCATTCTTTGCACTCAGGCTGGTCTCCAGGAAGTTGACGCAGGCACGTGCCAGGTGAGGGACAATGTACTTCTTGGCAGCATAAAGAGTGGCCAACACTGTGTCGGCGCTCAGGTCAATCTCATCACAGTAAATGTACCTGTTGACATGAAAATGCGTCTTTTTCAGTTTAAATGCCAAAGAACAAGAAACAAAAGCAGCATATGCAAAGAGAAATAGTCTGAATTTGCTGACACGCCTCTTGTAATAATATCAATATAAAATAAATGTAATAAATTACCCAAATGATAGGATTTGGTCACATCCAAGACAGTTTTTGATTATAAAATGTAAAATCACTGCAACAGACCAGTCAACAGAATGGTGTTCCACCTACACTCTTGTCTACCACCTACTGTAGCTTGTCTGAAAAGACTGCAGGAAACACGACTAAAAAAAGAGATGGCAAAACAGCAAAGAGGAGGTGGAGAACAATATGGACACATTCAGTGTGAGAAGTTACATGTATAATAAAATGAAAAAAAAAAAGATTCTCTGAGATATAGGAAAAGACTAAATGGCACGGTAGGTAAGTGCTAAATGGACTTGTTACATATAAATATAGACCAGGTTAAGAGCATTAATGTACAAAAAGAATAAAGAATAAGAAATGAAGAAAGCAATGTTAGATCCCAAGGACAAGGCCATCCACAGAGCTAAGACAGAATAATCCTTACTTCAGCATTGCCAGAAATGCTGCCGGTTCCACATCTGGAATATGGATTTCATCCTTGTTTTCTGCCAGTTCACCATAAAACATGGCATGGAACACTGAGCTGCCCACAGCCAAAACATACTGTTGGAAGGAGAAGAAGAGAGAACAAACTGACTGAGAGCGAAAAGAGGAAAAACAAAATGTGCCAATATCCCATGGAAATAAAATGACATTTGTGACATTTCAACAAAAGGATTTGTAATTTGAAATAGGTACTAAGTCCAGTTAGTTCACATTTAGCTCTGCCTCCCAGCATAAAACACAAATATCTTCATGAATATTGAACAACGCTTCAGTTCTAATCACTTGAGAGATTGACCCTGTTAAGTCTGTCACATAATGAGCTGTGCTCTGTCAATCACTGTTTGGCCTGGAGGAGAAGGAGGCAGATTTCTAATGAACAATATTGCCTCTGATATAACAAAAAAGGGGGCGGGGGTAGGACAGGATAGCCTAATAACATAACTGACAGTCCAACAAAAAGTTCAATTTACAGAAATGAATGACTAATCTGAGTTCATGATGAAATCAGATGCAACATAAGGATGCTAATTATTTTCAGAATTAAGACTGTGATTCCTGTAATTGTTCATGGTTAAGGTGCTCATGTTGCATTTGCACGTGTGTGTGCGTGCATGAGCATGTGTAGGTGGGTGTGTGGGTGGTTAATATTTTTTCCAAAAGGCACACAGACTTTCTCTTGTGTGATTAAACTGCACCAAAGTCATTCAAAGGCTTTCCAGTTTGAAAACAATGCAGTTGTTGTTACTCTGTAATTTGTGTTTTTTTCCACAAAGGTCAGCTCAATGACAGGTCCTTGTTTATTTGGGACTAGTATATACATGATTCATATTTGAATACGCTCAGTCTCAGCTCTGGACCCATTGTGTTTTACAGATGTACACATGTATCATTGGGTTTAGCTGCATCCTCCATCTTGGAAAGATATACTGCAACTTTGTTATCTGACTCCCTGCCAAGTGGACACAAGAAAGATTGCTGTGCCGGATGCCATTATATCCTATTGGCATAATGTCTCAGCATAAAGTGCAGTGGAGTCATCCAGAATGACCTTCCATAACTGCATTCTATAAATGCACTGCAGCTTCCAATCACAGACGATAAATTTGGAAGCCATATAAAGAACAAAAAAGAATAGATGAGCCATACCAGGCTTGCCTGACGGTGCAGATTTTGAAATGTATGTCCAAGCCAAATTCAAGGCTCCAAATTCCCCTGTTGGGTTTAATATGAATGTTATGGTCATATTCATTTAGGGAAGACATCATATCACAACTGTAAACTGCAATCAATAATTTATGTGAAGGTCTTGAAAGAGTTATGAGGTCAGAGGACAGACTAGACAAAGAGGTGTATCAGAGGGTGTCAACCTATGAGTATTTATTGAGAAAGCCGGGTTCAATGTGAGTCCAATGATAGCTTTTTATAGCAGAATTCACTGTTCACTCATTTTAAAATTCACAATCCCATCAAGTAAATGGGTACAACAATATTTCTATTCTTGTGTGAAATGCAGCGCTGAGTCGACCTGGCTCTATACCTTATAAATGTGAATGGGTTCTGTCGGATGTGTTTAAAACTTGAGTAATTGCGGAGGGGTTTTTAAAAAGCTGAGCTGAAGCCGAGACAAAGGCGATCCTTTCTGTGAGCTGACTGCTGAAGAGGATATCCCTTCCTCCTTCACTCACTCTGTGCCTCTATCTTTCAGCCTCATTTACATAAATAATTGAGGACTGTCTCGAAAAGACACATGGTGCAGAAGTGAAAGCCGCGCACAAAGGATTTCGGTTTCTTTACTGCCGACAGTGAGTTTAGATTATTTTTGTTTTTTTGCTGACACGATATGAGCAGTGTGAACAGTAACCTGAGCAGGGTGGTTGCCGTTAATGAACGTTAATTATCTCCCTGCGATACTGTGACTTTACAGGCGGATGGAAATCTTACTCTGTGTCCTGGCAGCCGCTGGGTTCTTCCAGGTTGACCCACCACAAAGTGAACATCCGCCATCAGCTCATTGTTGAACATTACTGAATTTCTACAAAGGGAAAATCAGAGAAAAACATAATTTACAGAACAGAAAAAGATCAAAGGCATGATTAATATAGGATCAAAGGCCATTACTTTTTTTATTTGAGCATATACGTTAATATTTTCCTGCTTTTCTAAAGACAAGAGTTTCATGATTGTTCCAAAGGGTCCCAAAGATGAAAATAATTGTATTGACTCTAAAATGTCTCACAGAGCATTCAGCTAAATCATTTTTTAACCGAAACTTTTATATCTCCATAAAGACAGACAAACGAGACAATGAACTGAATGGAAAATCCCTGCTGTGAAAGAATGGGACCGACAATAAAGCTGCGTTCATATATTATTGAGTGGTGGAACATGTCACAGGGTGGGTAAACAGCCCCATGATGTTCTGGAGAGACAACAAAGCCTGGTCGGCAAGCACACATTTTGCTCTGGACAGCTGGGGTCTTTTACTGAATGGCCAAGGTAAATATTTTGCTTTTTGCACAGAGCAGCCTCCGCCTGTTGTGCACATCCAACACACCCGGTGCCTGTCCGCCCTCTGTTATGTCAGAGCAGCAACGTCTGCAGGAGCAGGAGAGGGTGTAAACACAGATACCCCCAGCAGATTGAGGGCAGGGCCGAGGGAACACCCACCCATATTCTCCCACAGACACACACACACACCCATACTCTCCCACAGACACACACTGACAGACAAATAATATCACACAGTCCTCATTATACATGAACAAATATTTTAACTGTGTTTAGTGGTGCATTTCTGGATTTTCAGAAAAACTGCAATTCAATTATTTACTTGAAATTTCAGTTGACAATTTTAAAATCGTCATCATTGAATTAAATGTTGATGAAAACAAGTATTTGTCTTGTAGTGCCTACAGAATAAGGTCTGCTGAACCCACCTTTCTCTTATAGTGGAGTAGAGTCCCTGCCAGTTACAGTTCTGTATGGTGTTGTTGTTGTTGAGGTTCTGCTGCTGGTACTGTTGCACCGTGGTCGTGGACACTGGCTTTTTGGTGGGAAAAATATCCGCTGCCATCTTCTTCTTTTTCTTGCTCCTCAGAGTGATTATCTCATAACAGACAGGAGGCAGCTTGGAGCTGCCACTGGCATTCCCTTTCTTGGAGCTTTTACTTGACTTGCCTTTCACTGACTCGGGGAGCATTAAGAAGAAAGTCAGACATTTCATGTTCCTTCCCTTGGCATCGACCATGAGTGTGTTCAACTGCCGAGCAGTGGGAATGCATGCAGAGAAGACATCCACCAGCAGCAGGCAGGTGCGAGGGAGGACCGAGGGGAGACTTGGGAGGAGGACGGCAGAGAGTTGAGCAGAACTTGGCAGAGCAGTGGATCACAGATGTGTCCCCTTTCAGGAACTAACTCTCTTGTTTCCTCTTCTCTTCTGAAGACTCAGACTGGTGATCCAAAGGCACTTTTCCTGTTGAAGTTTGATCTGCTGATGGAGAAGCTCTCAGGGTTCCCATCCCTGCTTGTCCAGAGTGATGCGATCAGCTCTCTGTAAATCCTGGGTTCTGCTCCTGTGCACTCTCTCTCGCTCTCTCTCTCTCTCTCTCTCGCTCTCTCTCTCTCTCAGTCACTGCTCAGCTGAGGGTTGGCCTGACAGCCCCAGATTTAGTGCAGCTGCAGTGGTCCTCAGTCAGGGAGCGCGTAATTACTCAGTTCCTTTCCTGTGCCACTTTTATTCTTCCTGTTCCTCTCTTGCTCTTGCGTTGATCTACTCTTCTCTCTCTGGCACTTGTTCCTTTTTCCCCCTTCCCTCTCCTCCATTGAGCGCAGTCATCTCCAGGATGCTGTAGCCGCGGATGCTGTGTTGCTCCGCTCAGCTGCTCATTCTGCTGACTACAGAGGTTGAATGGGAGAGTGCAGAGGAGATACAGAGCCCCCCCTCCTTCCCCCGCCTGCCACAGCACACGGCTCTCTCTGCAGCTCAGCCAATGGCAGCAAGCAGCATCCATGATTGGCTAGCGCAGCTGAGTGCAGCACATACTTGAATATGCAATGGTCAACGTCTCTATTAAAGTGGCAGCCCTGCTCCAAAAGGAATGATATATGAATCTACATTTTTACAACCTCTGTTTGCTTTACCTGAATCCACAGCATTCAGGCTGCACCATCAAAAATGTTGACTCTAAGCTTTAAATCAAAAGGGCAATGCAGTGTTATGTTCTTTTTAAGGGCAGAATTTGCTTAATTCATGCATGCTCTGACAGTCATATTTCATTTTTTAATGAGCTTTGCACAAATGTATACAAACAGTTGCATTTGCAATTCATTGCTCTTTTCTGTTCTGATTTGGCTTTTGGCCTCTGAAGGAACCGTTTGGATGCAAGATTTACAGTGAAAGCTTGAATATTGAATACACAACACACCAGCAGCTATAATACCACATTTTGCAATGGGCTTATATTTCCTGCCTCTTTAAATATGTCCACATTTAATGAACATATTTTACATTTCCAATTAGTGGAAATACTTTAAAGTAACAAAGATGTTTTCTCAGAGCTTTGCCCTTGAAAAACCAACTGCTCCCACTCTAAACCAAGAAAAGAAAGCTTGTGCAAGCATATGCACAAGCTTTCTTGTTAAGTCATCTCTCCAGGACAGTACATGGGGCTATAAATGTAATGCACTCTTTGCACGATGTATAATGCATACAGTTCCTTTGCTCTCCTTGTCTAGTTGGGCCTGTGCACAGTGGGTATTCTATTTAGAGCGCTGGGATGATTTAGCTTTTTTTGCTAGTAGATTCAAATGCTATGAAAAGCTGTCAGATGCAACAGTGGTTTGGTTTCTCATATTTTGTGGGATTCTGTTGGTGTTTTCATTACTAATGCTTGAGTATGCCTTGTACTACTAACTGTATTTTCTTAGGTAAAAGCACTGATACTGTCAAAAGCAATTGCAATGATTAATTTGCACATTAAACCATATGAATTTTTAGGTTTTAAAAACCATAGCTGAATTAAATAAATATAATTGATTAACTCGGTCTTTGAACCACTGCCACAATATTGATTTTCCAATAAACACGAATTAACTGCCTTTGTGTTTGCTGCACTGAGGAGCACTGGACCACCGAGCCCCCATGTACAGTGTGTACCGTAGAACAGAGAAATTTGCTATGGTAACGTGGAGCCAACATTACAGGGCACCATACTCTCAAATTGCAGGCCACTGGAGATGTTACCTTGGTAACCACATCTACAAGCAACAGCGGGATAGATATCCAGCGTGCATCAAAATGGTGATAATTGTATAAGAGAAGCCTTAGCATTGCTCCATGTTTGTTGAACAATTAATTATAAGAATCTTAATTCACATTAACACTGTGCATATTTTGTTATTTCAAAGCAACCTTTGCATTTACCAAGCTCTCTACTGAAGCTGTTGTATTGAAACAACGACATTGACAACTGATGACAGAGTACACATGCTAAACCAACAATTCCCCGATCCTATCTTCCGTCCTGGTCCAGCAGCCCATATGATAAATAGGATGTCATTCTATATTACCCCGAATGCCTTCCTGCTGTCTTTAATTACAGCCTCTCTCCATTTATCAGCAGAAAATGTAATCTTGTTATTCTCCCAATCAGAGGCAGGAGTGGGCGCAGGAGGTAATGATGGTGTTGTCACAGCGTCAACATCACCTTTGTCTCACACTTTGTCATCGCGGAGTCACACATTTCCACAGAAAAAGAAAACAGCACGACTGTAGTAGCACAGCAATCAGCGCTACGGGCCACGAACGCTGCTGCTTATCAGTCAGTCGTTCACGACTAAACAGTATAGAAATCAGCACAAATACAAGCTGACGTGTGCACAAAAGTCGAACAAATAAGTGGAAGTGGAAAAAGTGAATGCCAAAATAAAATCTTGCATGAAAAACAAAGGACACATTTTCCTCATAATGCTGTGCTTGGAAAAACTCCAGCCTCAGCGTGTTAACTTCAAAAGATGAAGTTATAAAGCAGCAGAGTTCCAACTGTGCCTTTGTTGATTTCCTCTTGATGACAGTACTCAGTGCAGCCTCTTTATCCTGAAAGCAGTTACACCAGGACACTGTCATCTCCCCAGAAGAGACTGTAGTCACAGGGAAATACATAAAAGCCAGAACAGTTGATGAAATAGAATTAGTCAGGTACCTCCAGTAAATAGTTATTCTGTATCTTAAGGAGTCTGGTTTCTATCTTAGTTCAGAACACTCTTTATTTCTCGTTCAGTTTTGTAACGTTTTCCCTATAAAACCCTGTCCTCCCTCGTAAATGGCCCGGCTTGTGTGCACATTTTCTCTGTTGCTGCTTCAAATGGAATCCTCCTCACACTCAGGCTTGTGTGTGAGATAGCGAAACTCCTGCTCCTTTTTCCTGAGTGGAATTTTGTGAAATGACCTTGCCAGAATTCCCAGTGAGAGTCGCCTTTTCATGTATGTCCCAAATGGGTAGGGACTGTTAAACCAGATTCACTGGCCACTGTGTCACCTTATACATACCTATTTATATGCTGTTGTTTCTTTCTTAGGGTTGTATTGGTTAGGTCATTGGCAGCATGGGAGAACACATATGATAATACTGTTGGTTGTCAAGTGTTAATCATGATCACTCATGTGAACACCACTGCTAAGCAACATTAACAAAATGCCACTGTGGTTCTAGGAACCAGTGTGTTGGGAAAACAAACACTGTTTGTCAAGCTGTGACAAGCTCAAGGACTTTAATTAATCACATACTGTGTACTAGATATTCCCTAATAGAATGTGTGTGTATAGTGTTGGGAATAAAAACTAAAAACAACATCAGAATAAAACATATATTGGTGGCTTATAGACCTGCATTTCAGTGACTGCATCTTCATTCAGTCTAAATGCCATCAACTCTACAGTAGAACAAATCATGTTGCCTCAAGCGCACAAGTCAAATTTGAAATGCTAAAAAAAGAATAAAAGAATAGATGCAAAAATATGTTTCAACAGACAATATGATACAACTGAATTAAAATGGCACACATTGAATAAATGGAGGAGAGGCAAACAGGCTTTAGGACACATGAATCCCAATGAATAATACAGTCAGTAGTAATACTGTGGAGGTGACTGCCTGCCTCTCCTAATCTGAACGCAGAGGTGCCGCCCTGTGTTGTAGCAGTGCTCCTCTGCAGAGAGAGACACCTGCTGAGAGGCTTGGCTGAGCAATGAGCTGTAATGCAGGCCTGGCATACAGAGGCAAGGACAGGATCCTGCAGCTCATCCAGCATTCAACCCAGACTCGTGCCACCCACAGCCGCCTGCCCCGCTTCTCCACCACAATTAAAGGCAGGCAAGGACACCTGACAGGTGGAGGGGCCTGCATAGAGATGGGGCTGAGAACTCCTGAATAGGGAGCGCTGTTGGTCAGTGGGATCAGGGAAAGAGCATGCAGTCATGTACAACAACATGATGTTTTTTGGAGAACCAATGTTTTTATAGAGTGGTATTTCCCCATTTGTCTTTTGAAGATCTTAACTTATCTTCCCTGTATATAAACACTGAGGATAATTCTTGGATTCTGCCTAGTAATTCTGGGAATTCAGAATCATGGACCTGTTTTCAGTATTTGGTTGGTTGGTTATTGTTGGCTTGACTGGTGGCTGGCATCCTGTCCATAAATGCATTGCCACCACCTACTTCGTTTCATTTTCTTCTGTAGTTTAGTTTCTTCTTTACTTTCTTGTGTTCTCTATAGTTCTACTACCTACCTCATTTTATTTTGATTGCCCTATTTTCAGTATTTTATACATAGGGTCCAGTTTCACTGGGTTGGCATACAGTGCTTGTTGCCTCTCCCCAATAAACCAAAGGAAAATAAACAACATCTGTGATCATTATAAAGGACTGGATTTAAGATCAAAGGCATCTACGTATTAAATCGGGTGACAGGGGTTTACTTTGGAGGAATACTACACAGCTACTACGCAACTACAAACAGGATGCCAGCTGCCAATCAAAATATCAACCAACCAACTATAGTGGACAGTGGGAAAAAAGTGCAAACATCACTAGCTAAGATCTGTTAGGTGGTGGCAATGCACCTATAAACTTGAGCCAGCTGCCAATCAAACCAACAGAAGAAGAAGAAGAGTTCCCTTTGCCACCAGCCAATATACCAAAATAATAAGAAGGATAAGTGCATACACAGAGAGCCAATAAACTGAAGAATGAAAAGTAAGAAGTCACCAAGTTCACAAATTCAGCCGATGCCTAAAACAGACCATAAGCCTAAAAATGACAAAGAACCCCAGTGCCGAGCTTTTGCCTTGATGGTGATACAGGTGATGCTGAGAGAAAGCAACATCCTGGAGTCCTGGGGAGAGGAAAAGTGTGAGGAATACTCAGCACGTATGGTGGACCGTATTTTGGATGGACTCTCAGGGAGTGGGTGGTGGTATATGAAGATGTCCAAAGCCGAATCCTTTGCTAAAGCTGTACTGAAATGCCTGGACATGGACAATCCAAACTCAGGAAAGCGTCTGATTATGATGGAGGATCCACTTCTGGAGATTGCCATTGCTACATATATTCAAAACCACATCAAGCACTTCATTGATAATAGACACGATCTTCTTCAAAGTGTAGGGCTTATTATGGTTAGAGGGTTTTTTTTCGCTTTGTTCATTATCTTGGTAGTTACACTCATTAACCTAATGCAGTTGTAATAAAGATGCAAGATACTGAACCCTTGGCAGTGGTTAGCACGGATCCTACGAAGATCCTGGATTGGATTCCCGGGCAGGGCCAGCAGGGCCTTTCTGTGTGGAGTTTACGTGTTCTCCCCGTGCTTGAATGGATTTTTCTCCGGGTACTCCGGTTTCCTCCTAAAGTCCTTCCCCCGCAACCCTGTAATGGACATGCAGCTAAAGATGAATGAATGAATGAATGATACTAAATCCCAAATTTCCCTCATAGAAAAAAGTGCTGACCAGGTTGCACTGTGCATGTGTGAATGGATACATGTGCAAAAAACTGTACTGTAAAGAATCCCATGGAATCATCAAGGAAAGTGCTGAATAAATACAGACCATAGTTATCATAGCTGTTTGGTTACTTCTACAATTATTCCAGCAGTTTCTCACCATTTTCTGAGTGTGCCTCTGTGTTCCTTTTTTGGACTGAATAACAATATAGCAATCAAGATAATCCTTTATGCTTAAAAAAACAAAACAACAATCTTGTCTTGTTCAACATGAATTTCCAATGGTGTTCTGTCCACCAGTGGCCTAACGTCACAGATGAAACGATAGCCTCTCCTTACTGGCTTACAATCAATATGTCACCAGCAGAAGATCTATGGGGGTAATTTTACCCACCTCAAGAGCACAGAGAAGCACAAGGCTGCTGGACAGCTGCAGAAGCCACAAGCCCCTGGCTTACATGCACAAGAGCAGCCATTTTAACAGAGGCACATTGACCCCACATACAGTGTCTTGACTATTTTTATAACGATGTACCTGTCTTTGTATATATACTGTATATGTCTGTCTATCTTGCAGCTGTGTGTGTGTGTGTGTGTGTGTATGTGTGTGTGTGCTGCAGAGTGCGTGGACACAGTAATGACAGTGTAGAAAAGACCTTGTAACCCTGGCCCACCACATGCTCACACGCTGACTCCTACTCACTTTCCACCTCTGCTCACTCACTGCCGTCTCTCTGCCGTCAGATAGAACCTGATAGCTGTAATTTCCACTGTGATTAAATGTTTTTCATGACACAAGGTGATCTTTGCAAATGTATCACTTCTGTAACCTGCCCCGAGGTGTGATGACCATTGTGAGAGTTGTTGTCTGAGCCTGGTCCTGACTCGTAGTATGTGCATAACACCTGATTGCCACTTCACCTTTTACTGTAACCTTTACAGTATACAACACAACTGAGAATGTAGCCAAGCAATTTCATCACCTCACAATAATTGTATTGTTTTGAAAGTTGAAATTGGATAGATTTGATTTGATTGCTATGGCTCTTCCACAATTGCATGAACAAGTATACACAATAAGACATGGACACTCTAGCTTCTATTTTATTCATGCATCATAGCTTTACATGGTGATGATTTATCTGGACAAGATAGAAACCAGATAATAATGTTTTAAAATTAAATAGGGAGGGAGCATCGCTGAGCTTTTGAATATAGGGTTAAATAGATAACAGCGAGTTAAACTTTGTAACCTTGCATTGAAAAATAGATGAGCGTGTTCTTCCGACTTGGCACAGGGGTTGTATGCAGAAATTAATTTTTCATTGAGTGATCAGAGAGTGTGAACGACGGTGTGTGAAGTTAAGCTCTAAAGATTCAATCTAAAAAGAAAATCATTACTTGTAAAGCAGCAAAAACTGCAAGCTTAAACTTGGATTAAAAAAAAAAAAAAAACCTTGATGAATTTTAGCAGCACACTTTTGGGTCAGATGACACCAAAGTAAATGAGCGGGGATGTTTGGCCAGGTCATGGCCAAGGGAGAGACTGCGTAATGACTTTTAAAGCTGGAGCTACTTGGGACACATGACATATGACACAACTCTCTATTTTGGCAGCTGGGAAACTGTGAACTTTACTCAAGCATTTTAAATATCACTTAGAACAAACAATTAGGTGCAACAACATCCATGACGAAGAAATTGAATCTTTGGGTAGCAGATTGAAGATCCACCGGGGTTTTTATCATAACTGACACAGCCACAGCTTGACAACTGTAACTAGACGTGGCAGGTCTGTCAGGCTTTGGATTTCTTAATATTCAGAAGTGGTGTACAGAGAGCTGGAGTATGAGTGATACTCGTTAACGGTTTGAATTGTCTTCTGAACACAAAATCAGTGGATTTCTGTATTTAATGTAAACTGACTGTTGGTCAAAGGTAAAAAGTCAATATATAATTAATGTACTAACCTAATATCAGATTAAATGATTCAATTTGGGAGGTTAAAGGTCAGGTTCACAGTAGCCTCTTAACATTTGTTTTTGCATGCCACAATAATCATCATCCAGAATATCTGGTCTCATATTCTAGACAAAATCCATCTGTGACTCACCGGTGCTAGGCAGAGGTTGGAGGCTTTTTTATTCTGTTTACATTGGATCAGCACATGGGAACAGGGGAGCCACAGAGAGGGCAGCTCAGCTGTGGGAGGAGTTCAAAGAGGCCATGAAAAATAATTTTAAGTTTCTGATTTGTCATTGGAGAGGAAAAAAGAATTGTTGGCAGGTGGAAATATCGCTCAGTAGAGATGAGGGTGTACTGAAATTTCTTTGGGCTCATTTTTAAAAGGTGAAATGTACATTTTGAAGCAATCGATAGGAGCTGCTTCAGACTGGAGATCCCCTAAATGGCATTTAGCGCTACCAGCAATTGTTTGCTTTATCAATGATTTTCAGTGAATTAATTCCTGTGAAGATCAAGTTTATATTTAATTAATACTGAGTCCCACACAGGAACAGTGGGATCTCTCTTTCCTTCTTTGTTATTCTCATACCATTATGGGATCAACATGGAAATCATAAAATACAAACACGTTTGGCAGCGGCGTGGGTTTTGTATTCATTTAGACGAGTAATAAAGTGCTTGTTTACGAGATCATGTCGTTCATTAAAATCAGTCACGTGTCACAGTGTACTAAATTACATAACCAACATTGATTGCCCTGTAATACAGTTCTTCTACTTTGCTGCAGCGTTTCATTTCTGCTGACACAGTGTTTGAAGTCTGACTTGATCTGTCCTCCCAGAGATGCTACTGAAGTGTGGTGGGGCAGCCACAGGGGGGGCTGTCCAGCTCTTTTTTTTTTTTTTACACTCGGCCTCAAAAATATTCAGCTTTCAGTGGAGCTTATTCAAAGTAGCTGCCAGTTCCATCTCATTTCCTGTCAAATGATTTATATGCCCTGTCCTTATATGCTTATTGCCCGCACCGTTGGGGTCGGGGGAGCTGGTGAGGCCTCCGTCCCCACCCCCGTTGACTTCCAAGCTCGACTGATTAACCATCACATTTGACAGACTTCTATTCAGCTCACTTTGATATTATTTTGATCTTTGAAAATGTGACAGGACCAAAACCTTCTCTCTAACGGTTTTCATTCAAACCACACCAGGCGATTTCACTGATTAGCACAGGGTCGACAGGACAGGAGGTGCTTGTCATGGAAAATCAGCAGTTTGGTGATCTTAAGCGAAGGCCTGCATGCCCCGAGACCCGCGCAACACATGGTTACCTATCCCAGCAGCACACCACCACCGCGCTCTCTGTACCCGGAATATGGAGAGCAAGGTGTTGTCGAGGCTGGTGGAGTGTTGGCAGGAGTCCCACTGATGCTGGAAAATAAATGTGGCCATATGGTTCGTCCTGCGATGTGACTTGACATGTGTGCATCCCAGGCAGATGCAGGAAGCGGCGTATTTACACAAGAAGCTTGTGTCACAGTTACGTACACCTGAATATGTCTTCGGCATGTGTTTGAACTGCACATTACCATAGGGCTTGTGCTGTCTTGTATTTCGATGATTATGTATATGAGTATCTAAACAGAATCCTTATGCATTCAAGCTGCACTAAAGGAGACCCAAAGGAGCTGACCAGGCACACACTGGGGGGGGGGGGGGGGGGGGGGGGGGGGGGGGGGGGGGGGGGGAGGGAGGAGAAGACGGTCACAAAAGAGATACTGAGAGAGTTTGTAATGAGGGTCCTTGTGTCGACAGAGAGGAGGGGATATCTCCTTGCTGTCTTCACAAAGCAGGAGAATGGCAGTGGGATAACAATGATGATGTCTAGATCATGCAGGATTTATAAAAACACGGCGGGAGTGAAAGAAGTGGAGAAAAATAACATGTAGTCATACAATAAACATGTTAGAATTCAGACCCCTCCTTGTTATTCAGTTTCACATTGAGATGCTTTGGCATTCTGCTGTTGTAGGTTGCTGCTAAGTGGATGCTGCCATGTTCCTCCAGTATTCCATATTGCAACATGAAATTGTGTGTGTGTGTTAATCAACAGAAACTGGGCAAGAGAAGGTCAGGGAGGAGATTGGGTTTTCTGAACTGAGTGAAAACAGTCCCTATAGAAGGCTGAGGGAAAGCAAAAAAGTGAGATATGGTTCTGTGGAGCACATGGGAAAAGCCCTTCAAAGCTGATTCTTAATCCTTTTTGTACCCCAGACCTCCCCCCTTCTCCTTCCCCCAGTTTAATCTCCGACACTGCATTAACATTTAAATTTTTCACAGCAATTTGAATCCAGTGTACGGCACGACCACCTAGATTTATTCAGTTATACTAATTACCTACTGCTGGCATGGGAGTGGATGGTTTAACCTTCTCACAGCTAATTTCTCATGATTTCTCCAAAGCTGCGCCCACAGGGCGAAAATCTGACCTTTTCCAATTTTATTATCAGCAACACAGGCAAAATGACACTAATAAGGATAATGTGCTGGCATCTTTAACAAAATCAGAACCAAAATGGAAATCGACCACATATTTGCCTTTGTTTTCAATATGTGTGCTTTGTGCAGCAGCCTTTGTCTCAAACCTATTCTCGGGCCCTATTCACAGGGTTTGAGCATTTGAAGCACTTAACCTGTTGCAGAGATGTGGATGTGAACTTTTGTCCTCTTGTCCTCTCCAGCCAGCCGCACAGTTAAAACTCCTGGCAAAGACAATATAATGGGTGTCTGAGACTAAAAGAGTTGTCTGCCCTTGAAAGGCGTCCTGTGTGTGACAACTTATTTACTTACTAAACTAAGCCTTTAGAAATAAGTTGGGCTCTATTTCGATAATGTCCTGGCATCTTGGTTTCATCACAGAATCAGGGAGGTTCTAGGTTAGAGGAAATGTCCATGTTCTACCTATGCCTCTGTTGGTTTCTGTTGGAGACTGTTTTTTTTCTAACTCACAAGGGGCGAAGCAACAGTGTAGGCTAATAGGTAGGTGTGAATGTGCGTGAGAAGGGTTGTTTGTCTCGGTGTCAGCTCAGTGATGGACTGGTGTCTTGTCCACGCTGTACTCTGCCTCTTAGCCAGAGTCAGCTGGGACTGACTCCAGCCCCCTGGATAAGCTGTATAGCTAAGAGATGGATGGATGGATCTATTTGCTTATGCTGTATGCATCTCACTGAGGTATAAGTGACTGCACCACTGCACATTAAAACACTCTTTTATACCCCTGACTGCAAAGTAATTCATAGTACACAGGATAACAAGTGATTTTACCCTGAAGCGGTGCCATATTTGTACTCTATAAAACCTCCATATTCTCTTAAGTGTTTTTGTCAATTAAATCCCAACAGCAATATGAGTCCCGAACAAGCTTTTTCACATCTTAATTTATTTTGAAACAGGAGCCAAAGGTGGCAGGATAGAGTGATGCTGCCTCTGAGAGCAGCATGCTGCAGTTTTGCTGTCTAATTTCAGATTTGTCTAACAGTGGTGCTGCCCATGTGGGTGGTGTAAAATCCTGGCAGCTTACATTCAGCATGCCAAGAGAAAAGACTGCACATGCTTATTATAAGAGAGGAACATTGTCACAGTATAAGATGGTCCAAGAATTGTATTTGGTTTTTTGTCTTGCCGTTAATTAGATCCTTTTCGAGTAAGATTCATTTTTCATGGCTAAAAGCATGCTCATCCAGCTTAGGTGACTAAAGTAAATTGTATTGTACAAGGGATCAAATTCCAAGGGATTAATGTGTGAATGTAATTTAAAATATAGGGAATCTCACCTGCCAAATTGCACCACTAAAATTACCACTGCAAAGTAATGCAGTGACATGCAAACATGTGCACATACTGCTTGCTGCAGGGTTTCTTGTACTGTACAGTAGGTGTGGTGCAGTCTGCCGCTGCTGTATTCCACCCCTGAGTGCTGTGAAGGTGATTTATCGGAGGGAGGGGCCCAGGAGCTGCAATCAGCCCGTTTCCATCAGCGTTATGGCCGCATGACAACATCCAGCTGTCCCTGATGTGCCACCGATGGTCATTGGCGTGCTTGTCAGCTGAGCAGCTTTACTGCAGTGATGAAAATATACACACATATATATTTTCTTACACAGTCACATAAGCTGCCACGTATTCTCCCACTCACAAAAAACACCAAATGAAATACAGCATTGTTCTCCAGGTTTATGTCACAGACATGAGTACTGTAATTATTATTTGTTAATGCTGAAATAATGACTGACCCTGAACTAACACGGTTATCTCACTGCCAGGTTCACTGACAGACCAAGCTCATTGAATCATATCCTTTACTCGTGTCTGACAAAATGGGCAGATGGACAATGCGGCTTTACTTCCTGCTGAAATGAAGCCAAACTATCGCGGATACGAACACTGCCACCTTGCACCAATGACATCATCTGGAGCCAGAGTGTGCACGGTAGCAAACAGGAGACGGAGCAGAGGTATCGATGCACTCTTGACCAGATGTGGGTCAGTCTCAGTAACCAATTAGGATGTTTCCCGTCCAAGAGGCAGTACGATTTGTGACCTATATTGTGGTCTGCCACTAGGGGGCAACTGAGATGCATTGGCTTCACTTTTGAGGAGCCAGCATGTCATCCATCTTTATAAACAGTTTGGTTTACTTTCTGATATCATGCTAACAGTTTTTACTTCTATACTCAACATTAATCATTTGGAAATATTAAAACTTCTTTCTGCTTTGCATTCCATGACACCCTTTAATTCCCAGTCTTACTTATGATTCCTCAGACACAGTCTGTTTTGCAAAATTTCATTTTTTATGACTAAGCAATACCTTTTCTACAAATCACAATCTGTAACTTTTATGTGCAGCTTACAAATGAAAGTTCCATTCAGTTTTAGATGAGTGACTTATACACTACCCCAGTGAATTAATTTCGAAGGATGGTGCTCTCTTCTTCTTCTTTCATTGTGCACACAATCAGAGCACAGCCTCTCGCTCTACTGTTTTTACCTCTCCAGCTGCACCTGCTAACTTATGATATAATGACATGATGCGATTGCCTGATGAATTGTTAACCCAGCGGCCTAAATCTGATTGTGCATACAACAGCTGGGATGCTGTACGTGAAAAGAAAGCATAAGCTGTATCTTTCCTACTGAGTTCCTTATTGATGATAACAGCATCAAGTATGTTACTCTTCGGTAGATTGATGTTTAAATATGCAAGAATACTGAACACATTCTGTTCTCTTACGATACAAAATGTTCCCCATTAGTCCCCTGTGACTTGATGCTATGTGCTGAATGTGTGAGTACTGTTTTAAGAAGAGGGCCCGATACAGACACTCACCTTTGTTGAAACAGAGACACATTCACTCATGCCACTGGAATGAGCTGTAAATATAGAAGTGTGTCAACCATTTAGTAAATTCTTCATGTGTATGGGAATATTCAGAGCCCTGTGACAGCATAATTAATTCCCAGTACACAAAACAAATACAGAGAAATACCGAGAGAGCAGATTTATCCTCATTATGTGAAGTTTGATACCCAAATAACAAAGGCCTATCAAATCTTCACATTTTTAACTGTACTGACATGCTAAAGTAGAATAATATGCTAACATAGCACAGCATATCTTGTTGGAATTCAGGGTTTTTGAGTAAATATGTCAGAATCAAAACATGGTTAAATATCTACACTTGAAACATTACTCTATCATTATTACAGGTAATTTCCAGTGCCAAAGATATCCTTATGTTGTGTGGTAATATTTATCCCCTCATGTGCTTGAAAGACTTCATCAAGAGGTTATAATCACAGGACTGCTGGCCGGTGAGCACACAGTGAAAAAACAATTTCCGATGTCTTAACCACAGTTAACTTCTGTTTTCTTGGCAATTACATTTTTAGACAGAGCGTGAAATAAAAAAAATAAAAATAAAAAAAAAGTTATTTTCCCGGCTGGCAGAGAGACAGTGCACACATTTATTGATTTTGCAAATTTAGAATGCATTCGAGATGTAACGCTAAAGCTCCATGCAGCTGAGGAACCTGTCAAACGTTCTCTTATCAAGCATAAAATAACAGCTTAGATTTCATGTCAAGCATTGTTGCTGCAGTTATGGCAGTGCCTTTGCCTTCACTGCATAAAGATGCCCAAGAAACTTTTGAATGAATTAATCACTGTGCAATATAAGCATTATAAATTACATTTTGACTTTACAGCCTGCTCGCATTGCCCCATTCTCATCCCTTTATTTTCTGCTCAATATCAGTAATGATGAGAATAGACACAGGAGCAGTTCTTGTTCACTGAGATGAACAGCAAGACACAAAAGAAGACAATAGTAATCTGTCAGACATTTAAGACGATGGACTTTAATCAAAGGGGAAAATAGTGGTAATTGAAATGCAGTCTCTTGGCAAACTGCTGATGTGTAAGAAGAGGAATTGAATAGTTCTTAATGTCTTCCACTTGCTGTTGTTTCATTTCCTGTTATCATTGAAGGTGCAGTTACTGCTCAGTCCTCAGCCTCCCCTTTTGAAGACCCTTTCTTTGTCAAACAGAGGGCTACAGATTAGTTGAATCAGATTTAAATGGATGTCAAAATGAAACAGTGGAATCGGTGAAAATACAATACCCACCCTGTTCCTGTCTTTCCTCTGAATTCCCACAGAAATATTGCCTCAAACATCCAACTTCACGCTCATGCCCTTAACACTAACAGTAATCTTGTCTGATCTACCACCAGGAAATGGTTTGTGAGTTTCTCTTCTTCTTGCCATTGCCCATATTCTGTGGTTGACATGGACCACGGAAGCGGACCCCCCTTGCCTGAGGAAGTCTCTGTGACTTTTAATACCAGCTCAAAATTTTCAGTCACATTGAAAGATAGCCCGTCCTTCACGCTGTCTTTGAGAACTGTGTTCTTAGCTCGGTCCATTTCAGAGCGGTTATTTGACTGAGTGTCCGTGTTGGACTCGTATAATCACAGCGACAATGATTGGCACTGAAAGATGCCGACAGTCCCCTTTCTCCGTTTCTCTTTGGTGATAGAGGAGTGGAAATGATAGAGCATGCTGTGGGAGGGAAAAGGCCAGTTTGAGCCTCTGGGCTCTGTTATGCCACATGGAAACTGAGCTTGATGTTTTAACAGAAACACAGATCAAACACTCTGCTTGTGTCCCAAAGTTGTGCGTCTTAAATATATTCCCATACCCTGTCCTGTACCCTCTGGTCCAGTTGATCGCTGGGTTATTCTCAGATCTGTCAGCTAAAGCTTCATGCGTGTTTCGTGTGTCTGTTTTCTTCTTTGATTTTGTGACTCATGCAAAAGCACAAACATGTCCACAGCTGAGTAAGATACCCAGGCGTGCTCATCAGTTATAATCAGCGGTTTCTGTCCTCTCTTCACCTTGAGTATCACTCCACGCATTTGGGATAGGATGTTTTTAATCGTGCCCCAGACATATTGGCAGGGGCTTCATTTGGAAACCCCGGGCTCTTGTGTGCTGTTTGTGCTTAATACCGTACTCAGCGTCTGCAGCAGATTGCCTCATGGGGGCAGATCGCAGACATTTGAATTAAAGCGGCACAACTATTAAAAATGTATGGTCTGTATGAATGCGTGACCTATATTTTCCAGTGAAAATAAATAATAAAGCAGGGGTTTAGGGAGGATGATGCAAATCTTCAGAAGTGGGACACATAAGGAGCTAATGACATTATAACAATAAAGACTCTGGAATTCACACTGGGAGCGTAATGGAGACCAGTCCTGTCTCACTCATCTGTTCATCCACTCCTTTTCCATTCCTTCCTAATCAGTCCATCCCGCAACGTCGCCTGCAATATCAGCTCCGGCGCGGCTGCACTTGAACCGGCCTCTCCCAGTTCAAGTGTATATTGTGACTCACCCCTCTGTGCACTCATCGGGCTGGCAAAGACACACAGAAAGAGAGAGAGCCTTGGCTTTCATGTGCTGCTGTGTTTTTCATGTGCCAGAACTCTGACACATGGCGGCTTTCGGAGCCTTTGTCTCATTGACGGTGATGTGGCTTTTCTCCTTCATTCTGTCCCCAACTCGTGTCTGTCTTCACTTTTTTTTTCCTGCCTCCCTCTGTTGTCTCTGCTGATTTCGTCTTCACTCTGCCATTCAGACGGTGTCAGGGCCGGCCGCAGTGAGAATAAAGGCCACTGGATGCTCTCCCTTCATGATGAACTGTCGATGTCTGACTGGAGCAACCTCGGAAATTTCACTGCGCTAGAGAGAGGAGAGAGAGGGGGGGAGAAAAAGTGGAAAAACAAACCCATCAGCTCTCAACAGCAGCTGATTTGTGTGAAACTTTCACAGCGGGGGCTGCTGCAGCAGTCGTTCTTGTTAGGGGAAGTGAAACCAACCAATGAGACCTGGCTGTTTGGCGGAGGACTAAAGGGGGTTTGAGTCAAGGCTTTAGCATCAATTTGTCATGTAGATCATGTGCATGAAAAGGTCACCTCGTTATCTCTCACATGGTCTCCTGTGGCATTCGTTTTCAGCCTGAAATCTGTCCATAGACCACTGAAGCGGGGACGAAACACTGACCCTCACTCTGTGATTGGAGAATAACCTTTTACCTCCTATTTTCCGCAAAGGCCACCCTGTCTCTAAAGCAACTCATAAACCAGTGTTTCTTACCCTCTGAGTTTGTGTGTGTGTGAGGCTGTGTTTCTCCATTTGTGTGTGTCTAAGTTCAGGCAAGGCTGTTGGCTGTTTACATGAAGCAGAAGAGTGTATCCATGCTGAAATGACTAATTGGGAAATATAGTGTACAACCTCATTTGATGCACCAAGCAACTTATTCCCTTTGCATGAATAACTGCAGGTTTATGCCCCAGATACTTTACTCGTGTGCAGCTTCTTACACTGCTCCAGCCTGGGATTTGGTCATTTCCATCCCACTGCTGGATTATCAGACTCTGTACACAGCATTGTGCATTTTTTTAACCTTGTTGTGTGCATTGTGTTTTCATCCCTGGGGACCCCGCCCCCTCGTCTTTCTCCAGCACTGCTCTAGCCACTGCCACAAGCTTGGCGTCAAAGGGCCATTAAAGTGGCTTCTCCTAAATGAACTTGACAGCAAAAGCCAAGGCGTGGTGATATGGGCGGACATGCAAATCAATATTTTACATCGTCAGCCACTGGTTGGCAGAGCATGGGGACGGGGTGACGAGGTGCAGCCAATACTGTCAGTGATTTAGACCGCAAGAGAAGTCGAGGAAGCCGTGTTATAGGGCGAGCTGGCTGCACCGCGCACTTACTATTATACAGAGGTAATCAAAAGCCAGATACCGTGCATGACTTTCAGTGATAGACTCGAGTCATTCTGCTCTGCAGCCGTTCAGCTCTCAGTTTACGGGGAGATGAGTTGGTGGTTGCTGATCACACTGAAATGACATCTGCGCTTTGTTTATCCACCCATATATGCCATAATGGTTCGCAGTCTCATTGTGGAAAGAAAAGATCTGTGTGAGCAAAGCAGATGGAAAGCATATGGAAGCAAAGACCATCCCTCCCTCCCTCCCTCGCCCGAATCGTACCGTTTAGCTCCACAGAGCGGCTAAGCAGTGTGTCACAACACAAGCACTGTTGATGCAGCCTGGCAGCCCCGTGAACAGCAAACATGTCATTCAGTTGTGAATTATGTTACATGCAAGGTCACCTTGTGTAAAGGTTGGGAAGGAGGAGGAAAGGAGCTGAGGTTGTAATTCATCTCTTCATGCCAAAGATATATGTCACGTAGTGGAAATCGAAGCGCGTGCAGATAAGAGAAACATGCTGCAGATGTCTTTATTTACGAGCCTATTAAAGTGTTTATTTAAAGACCATCAATTCTGTTTATTGCTGTAAATCTTATGCTGGGAATTTGCCTTCTGACTGCATCCGTGTGAAACGCATCATCTAGTATTGATTCGTGAAAAAAATGAAGCTATACGGACAGGCTATGTTATGCAGATGCGTTGCTGTATGTCATCCAGGACATGTAGCTGGTGTCTTCCTATTGGCCTGCGCTAAATATCCATCCTTGTGTGACTTTCAACTCCAAGCTATGCTCCCTCAAGGATACATGTCTTAGCATAATACATACAGCTTAGGAGTCATGGAGATGTGGTCCCTCCGCTCACACAGACACTGCCAAGGCAAGGACCCCCCCCCGCTCACACAGACACTGCCAAGGCAAGGCCCCCCCCCCCCCCCCCCACGGCTATTTGCCAGTACAATGCCAACTCTGTGCATCTCCAGCCTTGCCACCTTTGACCGTTGATTCTATCGTACTCACACCTCCCCCTCCCCCGGACACGGTGCATACAGTGAGGCAGTGTATGTTTCACATCAGCTGTCTTGTCTGGTAACATGGCCATGGAATGATGGGATGTGCAAGGTAAGACTTTGTTGTTTGAGTTACTTTTTTATTGTTTGCAGTAAACCACATTTTCTCTATCGTCATTATCCTTTTGCAGAATGCTATGCCAGATATGGGGAGACAGGCAAGGTCAAATTCATCCCCACAGTCTCCATGCTGGCACTAACCCCAGTGACAAGGGTGTTTGGAGAGGGAGACATTTTCAGGCTGGATGCACAATTGGTCCAGTGTTTACTCTCCTGTCCATTTGTATCTCTGACAGTAGACCTGAGTGACATTGACATGAAGCCTCTGTCGCAGAATGTTACAGCTTATTTTTTTCTCAGCAAGCCTTGAAATCCACTCCTGTATTCTGCACACAGTGCATGCATGACTTCGCAATGTGCACGGACATACAGTATGTTATGCTGTGACCTTTCATCACTGCTTCAGCTTAAACCCTGCTGTCTCTTAACCTAAACCTTTTTCATGCTGAAAGACTAGTTCTTAATATGAAATATGCTCATCTGAGAGCCAGATTAGTAGATCACTCAGCTCAGCCTAACGACTGGTAGCAGGGGGAAACAGCTTGCTTGGCAGAGTCCCAAGTCCAGCACATTCATACCTTTTAACCTATTTGGAATATCACTCCTGACCAAATGTATGTCACATAGGTTGTTGAGAGGTTTGGAGACCTTTGTAAGAATTTGTTAGATGAACATGTTTTCGTTTTTGTGCCATGAGTAGCCACCCTGACCCTGACAGTGGGATTGTGCCTTGAGACTTTATTCTTCAGAAGATAATAAAAACTCTGACTTCTGTGACCTAGACTTTTATCTGCTCCCTCCCATTTTATGAGAGAAGTTTCTGTTGAACTTGAGGCCTTCTGGTGTCACTGCTAGGATTCACCAAAGATCTCTGTGCTATAACTAGAATGGAATCCAGAGCTCACTCCTCCATCAAGGCCCCTTGGGTTTTTATTTTTATCTGCAACAAATTGCACGCATAAACATCAGGCCCCTTAACACGTGTGATTTGTTTCATCATCCATGAACTATTGCCTGTCCCTAATGTTAACAAAGAACGGCGCCTTGATCCCAGCTTTAATTTGATTGGATTCTGTCCTGGCCCAAACAGCCTCCATTCATCCAATTCTGTGGGAATCCATCCAGTATTTTTGATAACTAACAGCTAACAAAACAAAAATAACCTCCTTGGCGTGGTATAAACAAATATATTCAATTAAAGACAACCATTTTCTTTATTCGCTACTGTGACCATTTCTTCATCAATTTGATTCTAGTTAACCCAGGGCAAAAAAACAAATGCACGTGTATCTCTCATAATATTCAGCTATTCATTTTACTAAGATGTAATCTCTAAAACAGCTGGACCATAATTTTACAAATGCAGCTCTGAGACACATATCCCGTAAGTGTTCGGTCATTTTTACCTGTGGATTTCCTTCAATAGAGCACATTCGCATCTGGGGCCTGTGCCAGCTCACGGTGAAATAAATGCCGATGAAATCAGCAAAGCCTTACAGTATGAAACCTATCCGAGCAGATTATCCAGATAAAAACTGTGAAATTAGCTCATTGAAGATACAGTGTTTCGCTGTAAATGCTTCCAGGAAAAACCCTGGGCCAGTGATTTCAATCAGCAGCTTATTGGTTTAGTGAGATATAACTTTCACCCTTTTAAAATCACATCTATATTTTCATTTTTAACAAATTCGGCAGTAACCTGTGTGCATAGCATTTTAATATTCAGGTGTGCTCATAGAAACATGTGGGGCTATATACAGTATTACATAAGGACAACAGGGTTCCTCAACCCTGCCAACAAACGTATAGTCACACCTGATGATGAACACAATGACCTGATTTCCTGTCTCTCCTGAGACATCTGTGCAGATGAAGGAGTGCGGTGCATCAGGACTGTTTCCTCTCTTCTGCAACCTGTCATGGAATCAATCCTGCCTTTAGATGTGCTCTCCATAGGGAACAAATCAAAGAGGGTGCAGTGCTTTAACCTTCCCTGTCTCTTTCTCGCTTTCTCTCTCTATCTCTGAACGTACAGTATCTATCCATCTTTCTATTTTGTCATCCTTTCTCTCCTTCCTCCTTAGAGATCAGCTCCCTTTCCTGCATCTCATGCTGACTTTCCTTCCGTGTCTTCCCCTCCCCTCTCTCTCTCCCCTGTCTTGGTAGCGCGGCAGCTCTTGGAGCTGAGGGACTATGATTAGGACAGAAGAGAACTGGCTGTAAGACAGAGACAAACTCAGAACTGGGTCATCATTGTTTCTGTGTGAGGGCCCCGCTCTGCAGATGAAAAGCTTGAAGACAAGAGGAGCAAAACCACGCTCAATACAGCACCAGGAGCCGTAGACGTTTCAGGGCTTCAGAAATAATCGTGCAAAAGGACGAATCAGAACAGCATCGCACAATTTATGTAATAAGGGCTGAATAAATCATGCAGCTCGTCCGCTTTTCTATATCTGACTTCTTCATCTGAGGAATCGTCCATGGTCGGCTCTGGCTGCTTGGACTAGAGGCAGCACTGTCATGCAGAAGTTCAGTGGACTTGAAGCACAACACGGGGAGAACATCAGTCGTCACGGGGTCGTGGTATTTTGACACTGATCATCATTTTCCCCCTCTTCTGTCTCTCGCTCTCGTCCTCTCTGCAGTCAGCTCTCTCTCTCTGTCTTCCACCCCTTCAGCAGATAGTCTGACAGGGTCTGTCCCACTGGCCAACCATTCAGCAGTCATCATGCGCATCATTTCCTCTCATCATTCCCCCTGGTGTGCTTCTTCCATCTCCTCTGGCTTGTTCACTCACCATCAACCACTCTCCCTTAAAACCTTTTATTTGAGCCGGCAAGTGTGTGTTTGTGCCTCAGATGGTACTTTATAACGATAAATGCAATATATGGAGGTATTCATATTTTTCCATGTCACTTCCATCTACATATTGTTTGTTTATATTGACTGTTTATGTGTCATAAATGTTCATGCCACATGTTCATGTCATTGCAGCAAATTATATTTCTATCTATTGTTTCATACATTGTGCGCTGATGGCAGCTCGAAAACTCAATATGGATTCCAACTTTTCCTCCGTTGTTGTTAGCATCATTTGGTAATCTGAGTTTACTGCGCTCTTTAGCTGCCCCATTAGCTGTCGCTGAAATAAATTAGTGTGACATACTCATTCTTTCTCGTTTCTTACAAAAACATGGCATTTAATATTCTGTATCCACGCGCCATCCTTGTGGCACAGTCACCAAACATTATAATGGATGCATTGTTAGGGTCGAGGATAATGACATTACTGTTTATTGGAATAGACGAATAGAAAAATGAATGAAAAGCAGATACCAGGCTTACATAGGGGCTGATGATCACATGTCCATGTAGCGTCAGCAGACAGGCCAGAACAGGCTGTTGTCAATCTCTCCATCTAGCCGGAGCTGGAAACAGGAAACAATTGAGTTTCCCCTCAACATGATGTATTTTAAGTCTGCTGCTTGTATCAAAAGCCTTATTGCAAAATGAGAATCAGCAGCAGCGCCTTGGCCTACTTTCCGAACCATCGAGGAGCAGATCATCAGCCCAGGCTGAGGAAGTGCATGGCAGTCTCTCAAACGTTGATACTTGTGAAACATCCTTTTCTGCAAGTGTTGGATTTCACAGGGAAACGTTAATGAGTGATGAGTGTAGCCAAGGGGAGAATATACTGCAACTTACACTGCCATCTAGAGTCTGATCCCAGGTGGTTCATGGGAGAAACATGGTTGGGATCACTGATCAGGTTACGATGAGTTATATTCACATTGTGCAACTGAATATGTGCACAACATGGCAGTGCAGCATTTTGTTCTTTTCTTACATCCTTCCGAGAAGAGCCACACAGCACAGACAGAGTGCCAGGAGAGTTTCAGGAGCCACATATAGCCCAGAGCTCTGGAAATGACTAACATGTCAATGTGGAAAAAAATTCTCTTTATTACACCAGTAAAGCAGCTACCTAAAAAAGAGAAAGCCAAGGATCATGAGAGGTTTAAAACCCTTACCATGTGTCTTCCACCTAATTTTATTATTTGATTTCCTTCTTGGCGTATGGATTTTTTTCTCTCTCTTTCCCTCTACCACATACCTCAGTGATATGCCTGCCACTATTTGCTGATTGTGTTCCGCAATGATCCCTCTAATCACCATTTTCATCTTGTTTTAATTAAAGCCTTTATTTGACAGAAACACGGGTCATTACGCTCTCTATGTTTCAGACAGAATGGATCAGAAAATGACTAATATTGTACGCTGACCTTTCTCAATCGCTGCCCACAGGCAAGGCTGTGAAGAGCAATTTCACCAATATATTTATCTCATCCGAGGCGCACCTTCGACTTTATCCTAATGGCCTTTTCATCGGCCTGTTAATTGAGCTGCGTGGGGAGTGTTAGAACGTCTCTCAGCAGCTTTCAAAAAGTAATTCCATGTCAGATCCCACCTTTGCACATTCATTTCGGGTAGTTAAACCCAACTTAACCTCTGTGTGTTGTCATCAATCACACGCATTCTCCTCATTTTATTTTTAATCTTACTGTGCCACAATGCAAATAACCTGCTGATTGAAAAAGGGATTACAAATTTACATACCAGCCATGTGTGTGCCTCAGTGTTGGAGGAAGACAAAATATAATTACATTAACATTAACAGGATTTTACTATAATTCTATTAACGTTAGAATTGCACTCTGTTGAAGAAGATGCTGCATGTAAAGATTCAAGATTAAACAAATATTTATCAAAATCACAGTGAAACAAATAGAATTAATATTAATTCAAGTAAATGAGTTTTAGTTGAGCTATACCTGATTTTTTTTTATATTTAAATTTTCCTGTAATCACCATTTAAAGGCAGAAAATACAGCTATAGTGGGCCCACACCTGGAAATGAAAGATGTGTGTGTTTTGCACATTAATCACATTAATGTGCCCCATGATTACAGAGCCTGATATATAATCCATCTGTGGGAGATAATTGCTCTACACTGCCTGCCATGAACAGTCTGATCTAATCAGTTTTGCTTCATAATAAACCCCAAGAGGCGAATCCGCCTGTATGCTCTAGAAAATGGTGTGAAGTTTGCTGCGTCTCCAGGAGATGGCAGTACGCCCTCAGCTTGTCTGGGCTGTCTAGCAGCGGCAGTGAGGATATATACCTGGGACAAAGGTCAAATAACACAGCGACGTTGACCAGGAGAGGGTCAGAGCATAAACATCTCTGGGGAGTTTTTTCTCAAGTGCAGAGTGCTGCTACTTAGAGTGAGATTTGCCAGAGGAAAAGAGAGAAGTCCCATTTCCACCTCAGCAAAATGAAATCAGAAGCCCCCTGGGATTGGACTCTGACCTTCCTGGCCCTCACCGCTGCCGAGTGATTACTGAAATACAAGAGGCTCGAAGGTGTGGGGCTCTGCTGACTGCCTAATGCTTCTCACTGCACGGCTACATGGACTATTGATGTGTGACGATTAAGGATTCTCTTCTAAATAGCACCTTGTTTGATTACTGCAACACTGGGAGAGGGCTCTTATTTGTGACTCTCTCTGAGGTTTCTGTGTTTCTTAGTTGGTTGGTTTTTACTCACTCTAGTAGAGGACAGAGGATGTCGCACCTTGATTAGCCCTATAAGGCAAATGATTTGAGAATATGGGGAATAACAAAAAATATGATCAACTGATTGTTTTATCCTATTTACTCTATTTTAGAGTCTTGTGGAGCAGACAGTCCCAAACACCCAAACAGGACAGGAAGATGCATGTAGTTTGTGGTATGTACAATAAGGCAAAGTGCCAATCTTGTTTGGTGGACAGGAATTCTTTTGGTTTGCTTCAGACCTGCATGCATTTTATTGGCTTGTGTGGGATTTGGCCAGGAAATCAGAGCTAATGCCCCCTCTCCCACTTCAAACGGATGCCAGGCACCCTTAAATGTCATGGGGTGGTTGGAGAGTTGAAGGAGGAGGGGGGGTCGGTGGTGGAGCAGTGAGAAGCCGGGGCTCACAGGACCCAAAAAAAAAATAGAAGAAGAAGAAGAAGAGAGAACTCCAGCCACAGAGGGCCGGCCTCAGAGCTTATCAGTTTTTTTTTTTTTTTTTTTTGCAAGATGTAGCTTTGCTTAGGCTGCTAAGGCAAACCAGATGCAGCGCCAGTTGCTCTGTGCCACGATGTGTCAGGTACAGCCTCAGTCAACCTGAGGTGCCTTGGAAGTGTAGGAGGAGGTCAGCGTACAGTTCAACTCCCTGCAGATGTTCCTGACTAACACACTGTACAGCAGAGTGTTGGGTCGTCTCGACTTGACAGCATCTTAGGAAAGCTTTTGAAGGTTTCATGGTGTCACTGCAATTACTCACCCCGGCGGATTTCTTCTGCTTTTTAGATTGACAGCTTGCAGTGGTTTACAGCCGGAGTATCAAAGCCCTGTTGGTGTGTGTTCTGGTGTGTGCTGGTCACTGGGAATCCCACGGCGTCTTTCTACTCATGCCAGCAGCAGTGTTTATAGGATTTTGTCTCATTTTCTCCAGTGTTAATTTATTTCCATAAAGGCAGCCATGACACATTCTCTCCTCTCCCTGCTGCCTCTGTGTGGCTCGACTTTGCAGAGCTGTGAATTTCTGTCCCGGTCTTTCCGCACTGAACGGATGAATAGCCCGGGTTGACCTCAGTCCCTGCTGCCTGGTCATTCTGACAATGAGCGTGATCGTCATTGTTAAAATGGATCTCTGTCTCTCGCTCTCCATGCCTCTCCCCCTGCGCATGTGTACACCCTGCTTTTGTAATATTTTGTGGTTTTGGATATCTCCTCACTTTACTGTCACGCTTCCCGAGGTATGTTATTATGGTTCATCTGTGTCAGTGGGTATAAGAAAATGTTGTGGTGTGGCTGAAGTTCAAATATCTGCAATTAAACTTGCCATTATCATACCCGTCTTGCAGAGTGGGTCTGTTTGCCAACAAGCGGATAATGTGGAGCTTATTTTGCCTTCGATTGCAGAAACCATTAACTCGCAAACATATTGACTGCTCTGTGACCTTTCTCATTAGCTGGCAGGTCACACTGGTCTCATCGCTGCTCCTCTCAGGCTCTTTGGACCTCGGGGGTCTGGGTCAGGGTTTGGTAGCGTCTCTTCTGTTTTTTCTGTCAGACTTGCATGATCCACTGCCACTTAACGAGGGAGAACAAGGCTGAGAAATGAGGCATTTCCGGGCCCAAGGGTTTAATTCCTACAGCGCTGTGGATTACATTACAACATGCAAAGGGGAGACGCGACTCAGTTTGAAAACCTCGCCTGAAAACTGCTCCAGTCCATCATGGTGTCTGTTCTGCTAACAGAAGGCTTGTGAACATGATACAGATTTTGCAGACATGTCTTTACAGTACGTCACATAGTTTCTATCTGGTAAAGAAGTCTGCTGGTTAAGGAGACATGCTCATGGAGACATGGTCACTGGAGCAAAGCTCTATCTGCATCTGTGCTTCCTCTTTTTCTTTTTCTATGCCGTCATGCCACGAGTATGATGTGGAGCCAGGAGAGAGTCAGAGATAAAAAAGTGCAGTAGTGAATAGAATTCTCTTTTTTTCCTTTTTTCCAAAAACATGTTTTTGATGGACACTGATCTGCAGATACATTAAATCAATATGGATCATACATTACCGTCTACCAAGAACAAAGTGATGGACATGTGGGGATGATAGATACACAACACAAGAAACATGTTGTCAATACAATAAACCAGTTCACATATGGAGATGAATAACTAACCAACAAAATATGACATCATGCATTCAATAGTGAGAGAACAATTTGCAACAGTTTGAATTGTTCAACCCTTTATATTTTAAAATGAAGTTCCTCATTGTGACTGCTCGCGTTGTTCCTCTCATCCGTATCATCAGATGGCCATCACCTTTCGTCTTGGAGGGGTTTCCATGGCGACCGCATCGCTTTCTGGGCAGCCTGTTTGCACCAGATCAGGGTGGACCAGGTGCTGCTGGCAGGTGAGCGTGGGCGGAGGCTGGCGAAGGACGACGATTTGAGCGCTGGGTCCCTGCAGCAAGAGGTCAGTCAGTTCTTCCTGTGTTGAGTTGAGCACCGGCACTCCGTTCACCTCCACCAGTCTGTGGGGCCAATCACACACACACACCAAATACATACACAGCATAAAGAATGCACTGATTCAACCTTACAACTGAAAAGCTGAAAAGGAGCATTGCCCCCTCAACTACTTCTTGTGCCAGCTGTATCTTGTAAATGTTCATTTAACAACCAACAAATAATTTCTCAAGAATTCCTTTATCACAGAGCATGAAGTATTAAAACATCACAATTATACTTTGCACAAAAGAACAAATCCATTCATTAGTATTATTCATAGCCACTCACTCATAAATGACAGGCTAATAGCAAATGTCTGTATTTTTTCATTAGCTTTGTCAAGACGTCAAGAGTCTTGGCACAGATGTGCGAAGTGAGGCGTGTGTCTGTGTGCGTTCACACTTTTTTTATGAGGTTCTTTTATCTGCCTGTTTTCACACTCTTCTGCATTCAAGTATTGCGTTACAGTGTTTGCTTGTTTTGGGGCTAGTATCTGATCGGTTTCCATAGCTACCAAGCATTGAATAGTGGAGCGTTGAAAGAAATGGGTGGGATGAGAGAGACACCAAATACGCCTCTCGCTAAGTGGCCTCCGTGAGCACTAACAAATTTAGCCTGGATAAATGACTGGGCTGTGCTTTACCTGTCATCCATACAAAGGAGTGTGTTGTCCACCTGGTCCACCACCAGTCCGCTGCCTTCTCTGTAGCCGCATGCGAAGCCGTAACGGCCATCAGAGCCCTGGTTCTCCTGCACGAGCAGCAGCATGGCCGGAGACTGCTGTGACACCAGCTGGCTCAGGCTGCTGATGGCCAGGCTCTTTTTCCGACTTTTGTCCTGAAGGAAACATTTACAGATGCAGAGGTAGAGACAGACAATACTAAGGTTTCAGAACTTAACTTGTTTCCCATATGTACTGGATTGTAGTATTAGTGTTGTACAGGCTAATTTCATGCTTTCATTTAGCCTGTCATGAAATCAGTTACTATATTGGAATAGGGCACCTACAATAATAAATGTTTTTTTTCAGTTCAAAGATAGAAAAAAAAGCCATCTGAAACTCATCTGAAATATAAAATGCGATTGATTAATTGATAGTTCAATTTTATTTAACATTTATTTTCTACTTCGCAAAACAGTGACCAAGTGAAGTCTGTTGTTTTAGTATTTTTACCAGCGGGCCAAAAGTGAGTTCAACATGAAACTTTCTCAAGATAAAATTTGAACTATACTTCTTAGAAAGAAGCCTGGAAGATTAAAGATACCGCTGGTCCCCGACAGACCATGAGACTGAGCCTGCGTTGAAGCCAGGAGACCACCAAGATATAATGATTAGCTTTGGAAGAGATCACACCACAAGTAGCTTGCAGGGATCAGAAATAACTTGTGAGTCTGACCACTGAATTCCAGTGTTCCCTTATCCAGCCTCTTGGCATACTCCCCCCTCTCCCTCGATGGCGTGTGAATGCCTCGCAGCAATATATGCCGCCTCGCCAGGGTCAGGGGTCAAAGCGAAGGCTTCTCTCTGCTCAGACAAGTGAGCCAGACAGGATATATCTACGGAAACGCAGCCGAAGCCCCTTGAGAAGCCCGCTCTAATACACAACAATTTCTCTTTTAGTTTGCCTGAGTGTTGTACAAACGCCAAGAGCCCAAGGAATTTTTTTCTTCATATTCTTCTTATTTATTCACGAGATCTGATCAAATCCTGACCAACCTGGGCCAGACACAGGGCACATATCCTGGCATGCTGATTCTAGGCAATTAAACCACAGCTACTGTGGATCACAGAGGTGACACAAGACAGACAGAAATAATAACTCGGGAGGGGAAAAGTAAATATAAGTTTGGTTACTTCCTTATTGCAACTTTCTGAAAGGGAATAATTTCCCTGAACACGAGCTACAACACAATCTTTGGAAGTATCGTCTTTTACCCACTGTAAGAAATGATTCTCTGACAGGCCAGACGACATCAATTCTAAATGGAAGCGATTGGGTTTCATTTACAATGATGGGTGTTACTTGTTACAATGTCAGTGCTGTCATAATGGATGTAGCTTCTCTAACAGCAGAGGTCTCAAACACAGCGAACCTCCGGGTAGAAAATGGGGGACAGAGTAACGAGAGACAATTTGACCACATCCATCATCTCCAACTTGTAACATAATCACTTCTATATAAAAACTGGAGACACCCTAACAGGAGCCTGCCATGGCAAAGAGGTGGCAGATTTTCCCCCTAACCACAATCTATCCTCAAAGAACATGTGAAACTAAAATGTGGGTGAAACAGTAATTCTCCCAATTTCCCCTCTTTAATAGTCTGTCTGAAGTTTTTGGGTTGTCCAAGCTAAACTGCGTATTTTAAGTCATTTCCGCCATTTGTT
Organism: Pseudorhombus dupliciocellatus; assembly: GCA_016785235.1. NCBI lineage: Eukaryota > Metazoa > Chordata > Actinopteri > Pleuronectiformes > Paralichthyidae > Pseudorhombus > Pseudorhombus dupliciocellatus. The sequence continues at coordinate 1,573,090 of JAFBJW010000127.1, read as the reverse complement.
GTCCTTCCCCTCCTCCCTTTTTGCTCCCTCCCTCTGTTTCTCTTTCTCCTTCCCTCTCGGTTGCTTTGTTGATGCACTCCAGTTGCAATAGATCCTGGAGATTAGTCTGCCAATGATGAAATATTTCCTTATTGTCTGTAATGCGGGGCGGCCTACAAGACCAAACACGGGGCGGTCTGCTCCTTATTAGAGCAGCAGCTCCATCAGTTCCCAGGCTGCTCTTCAGCTCTGACCTGTGTGTTAACTCTGATTAGATCATATGATAAACATTAGCGCTGCTGCTTTTCCCACAAACTCAGCACCTAAAAAAGCGTGGCCCTGGGGCGGCAACGTGACACGGGGCACCTTTCAAAGCCGAAGCCGCATGTGTCCTTTCATGGCACCTCGTTAGGGCTTCTCCAGTGGGATAAAAGAGCCACATTAAAAAAGAAGTGGGCTCCTCCGGGGATAGATGCAGATAGTTTTACACACCCTGGCCCATTTCTCCATTGCGCTCCCCCAGTGGCTTTTGTCACACACATTCCATTGTTGGCATGGTCACAGGCTCTCGGATGTCAGTGCTAGACATTGTTTTCTCAGAAAATGTGCATGTTCATCCAAAGGACTTCAATCCACTCCTGCATGCCCGCTCTCACAACCGCACAGCTTAAAGGAACAGAGTGGGCTGAAAGGGGCATTGTGTTGTCAATCAGGAGAACAGTGAGGAGAAGATCAAAGATGATTGAGTGTTAACTGATGGCCCGACACATCAGGGAGGAACCACCGGACACATTAATGCTCGTCACCTCATCCTGAACAAAGTCTGTTTCATTAGATAGGGCAATAACTGTCATACTGTTTACATTGCACAAGTAGTTCTAATATGGGTAAAGATCGAAACAGCATTTACTTTGGCTTTATGTTCCAAAAACACCAAGTAAGATGTTAGCATCCCATACCACACATGCCTCTCTCAATAACTCGTGCTGTTTTGGTGCAAATCTCCATTTCTCATTGTCTATTTATAGCAGTCAAAACATTCTCTGACTCAGACCAAACAGCTTTCCCACATTTCGGTGTAACTGTGTTTCACATGCTGTTGATTACGCTCTGCTGACGGAGCACCAGACCCTTCGCTTGTTAGGTTAATGCTGCATCCGTGCAAATAATCCATGAAAGATGTTAGTGGCCTCAATTCGATCGGTGCTACCTTGTTTTCCTGCAGAGCGTTCTGTAGGTGAGCCACCTGACGGTTGAGATGCACCATGGAGATCTCCTCCTTAAACACTTGGCAGTTCAGCTTCATCTTCTCCAAGAGCCGGACCTCCAGCTGTCTGAATGACAAGAGAAAAGATAAGGACATATAACATGGTTTATTTTGAAAATGGCCAATGAACGGGCCATGTGATCTAAAACTTATCAAGACATATTGGGTTCCTCTCAGACCCATACTGCATCCTTCCACTAAATTCTGTGGTAATCTGACCAGCAGTTTCTGCCCAATATTGCTTACAAACAAAACCAACAAAACCCAGTGGCACTGGTAAATAGGAAACTCATCTAACCATAAAACACACAGACGGTGCTCTTTTCCGCTCGAAAGACAAGTTTTCTGTATTATTAAGCATGCTGCTAAATAAAAGACAGTCCTCTTACTTCTTCTTCAGAGCAGCAGAGTTATTAATGTTGTCTCTGAGGCTCTGCAGACTCTGCCTCTTGTCGTTCAGTTTACTTTTGAGCAACTCCAGCCTCTGCCTCAGCTCGACCGAGCCAAGCCTGTCCACGTTCACGTCTCCATCCATGTTCTTTAACTCGGAGCAAAACGCTACCAGGCCGTGGTGCAGCTCCTGGACCTTTGGGGTTGAACAACTCAAGTCATGCTACTTATCATTACACGACTACAGTGTTTTTGCAGTAGAAAGGAACTACTTACCTGAAAGATGACATTCTGCAGTGAGTCGACTTGTTGGTTCAGCTCTCTAATCCTCTCCTCTTTAGCCAGCTGGTTCCCCTGGATGTTTTTGTTGCTGTTACCGTTTTCATTGGAGCTGCTGACCTCGGGGCTGTTTGGGGAGGCGGTTGTTGGTTTCTCCTATAATGAAAAAGCAAAACTTTGTGAGGTGGCTTCTTTGTCTTGTGTGGGTTGGTATTTAGCAGAAATTTGTCATGGTCTACTGTGTATTATATATTGTTGAAATTCACCATTTTACACAAATGCAGTTCCAACTGTCTGTTCTCTGATGTTGACGTTAGTAGACTCCCGATCTGCTGATCTGGAGGGAGCTCCTCTAAAGAGCCTTTAAATCAAGGAATAGATGCAGGAAACATATGGAGTGAATGGTTTTCCAGTGATAAAGACTATATTAGGTTGTGTAAATCATGTACTGAGCACCTTGCTTTTCTCTCAGTGTGAATAGACTTTTATCTTCCGTCAGGCCCAGCATTTTGACACAGGAATCCATGATTTTCCCCAACGCTGTTTCCTTTGGGGTCCTGAGATGCACGATCCGCTCTGATGCTGCAACACAGTGGGACAATCCATCAGGTTCCGTGATGTATGAAGTAGCTGCATGCACAAGGGAATAGTTTGAATACAATGAAAACCTATATGTTCAGACAGATTTTGTGGATTTGTGGATCTAGATGAAACACATCAGGGATATGTAGGGGTCTGATACTTATGGGTGTGTATGTAATTTAGTCCAGATCCAAATGCAAATCCAAATCTGGATCTAGTGAAATCAAAAGTAGATTTATAAATGAACTGTTGGGCCCTGATGGTTGTATTCACTCTACTTTATGACATTCCTCACCATTAATAGTGACCTCTATGAGCTGAGAGTTCCTCTGCACCATGTAGTTCTGGCTGTTGTTTCTGCAATGGAAAATACAAAGAGATTAAAACACTGAGGTGATGTCATATCTGTTTAATACATCTGGTATGTATGTGTGTCTGGGCTGCGGCTGCACCTGAGTTTGAGGGAACGTCGATTCATGCTGAGGCAGCTCACATGAGGGGCTGACGTAGACTTGCTCATTGAAACCAAAGTTGCAGTGAATGTCTCAACATTATTGGGACCAGAGGATTCTTTAAAGGGAAAAAAACCCACTTATCATCTCTTTGACATTCTTCATCGTGGGAAATGTGTTTGTGCTGTAAGGATAAAGGCGTACCGAGCAGAGAGTCGAGTCTCTGGGTGATGGCGCTGGGAGGATGCAGCTCATTGTAAATAGCCGACAGCAGCTGCTCCCTGTCTTCCAACGTGGTGATGTGGAGGATGTCCAAAGTGTTCACATCCACAGTGGCTATGTCCGCGCCACACAGCTTTGCGTCTGAGAGGGAAACATTGAGCACACACGTCAACACAAGTACTACCACGATTATTCATAAAAACAACAAATGAAAAAGACCTGACAGCTAGTTTTTGTCTGAGAGCAAGGGGAAACTGGAGCGGCAGTAATATACAGGTGACATATTTATGAGCAGAAAGTAGAAAAATATCTGAACATTAAAATTTAACTACTAGCTTTTACAGAAATATATTAAGTTTTACTGTGTTATGTTATTAACTTTTAGCAGCTTTTCAAAATGGCGTCAGTTTGTACAGTGATGGATTAGGCTTTTCAGCTTTCTCATTACTAAGGCAATAAATTTTATCAGATATTTGACACATTGGAACTGGACCATGGGGAAATCTCTGAACATGACAAAAGGAAAAACAGAATATTTTGATCCAAAGCACAGACTGCATGAGATATTAAGTAAGACTAATATGTTTCTTTTAAACTCTGGCACACTGAGGCTGAAATTGATTTACACTAGTGCAGGTGTCACATCGTCCCCATCTCTATTTCTCTTGAATAAAAGACATTCATGGGAAAAAAATGTTTATTTAATTTGAGGTTAAGATAGATCAGAATCAGATAGGCAGCCACAGGGCTAGGAGAGAGGTGGAAGAATGTGTTTCACCTTTGATGAAAGGGAGACATTTCTGCAGTCCAATATTGGTAAACCACTGGCAGACGTCTTCTGTGTTCAGCTCACTGAGACATTTGGAGACTTGCCTGTCCACATCCTGGGGAGAAGGAGCAGTTACATACCTGCTGCTTACACCTCAGTCCGCAGCAGCGTTGGAGCTAACAGGTTTTCTAAACCACACTACACTGAAACGTGTATCCTGACTTTTACCAGAGAGCTATACACACAAACAGCATGCTCTTCAGACCATTGTTAGGAGATGTGATACTTATTTTCAACGCAGAAACATAAGCAGCGGTCGGAGACTGCACAAACATGAAACATGATGCACTAAGATGATTCAGACTCAAACTCCTGCATGCAAAAACCTATTTAGTGGGCGGCAAGACATCAAGACATAACAAGGTTTAACTCTGAGGGAGTTCGTCATCATCTGCGTCACTGATTCATTGAAAGTATGACTATGTTGGATATTCATGTTTCGACACATTAGTGCAAATAAACACATTTGTGTGTTTTACCATAAACAAATGTTTAAAAAGACAAAGGCATGTTTATCCTGGTTGGGATTCTAAACACCGGTCACCATGTAATTGTTGCCTTAGTCACAGATTCTTTGTTTATGCTGTTCATGGGAAGAAAAGTAGATATCCCCGCTGCCAGAGGAGGCTTTACAAGGTGACTCTGGAGTGATTAGATGAATTGGGGTGAGAGGTTTCCCTTTCTGTCTTACAGATATTTTTACTATTATGTGTTATTAGACAGAGATTCTTAGAAAAAAAAACCCTGTTAGATCATAATTCAAGAAAAACTACATAAATAATCCCTCGTTTCAGTCATTTCATCTAATTTGGGGTCCCAGTGTGGGGCTGTGGAGTCAGGCGTTGCTGCTTAAGCTACATGTTGCATACATGAGTCATATGTAATTGATGAGGAACCAGAAGAAAAATAAGACAGCTGATAATGCATGGAGATAATAAGTGAGCAATTTGTCTTTAAAAAAAAAAAAAAAGAAAGAAGAAAAAAAGGTTGTTTTTCTTTCCGTGTTGTGTTTCTGCTAACACATGGATCGCTAAGGATACGAGCAATCTTGCTTGGCAAATCCTGGACAAAGAGACTAAAATCCGGAGACTATTTGCAGAGTCATTGCTTTGACAGATCAAGGGAGCTGGGAAATATAAACAGAGCATATTCAGTAATTGCAGCAGCTCTGGGCTGTGTGCTGATGCCACCCTGAAGGCCCGGCTTTGATGGTTTACAGTACCTTCTCAGGGAAGTTTCCATTCTGATCTTTTGACTGAGGCAGAACTGATGCTGCATGAAAAACAAGAGTTGTAAAACAGTTTTAGAATCATACTCCAACCATAATCAGACATGTTACACCACCACTGGTTGTAACATAAGACCACACTCACCGACGGTCCTGCGTCGTTGTCGTGGCGACCCCTCCTCTTCCTTGTCTGCCGTATGGGTGAAAGCATGGAAGGTGGCACTCCTGGTCATTGTGTCCTCAAGACTGTAGGAGCGAGTCATCGGTCTCTGTCACGTAACACACGCTTTATTAACCAGTATCCAGCCCAGTCTAATCAATTTACAGTCCCACGGTATTTTTAACTTAACGAGTTGCAATACACAGTCACAGTCTAAATCAGATAAAGCACAGAGGAATGTGCAGTGAGTTGCTGGATATAGCTCTTAAATACATTAAAAGTGCAAGACTGGGCCTTGTTTGCACTAGGTGGAGCATGTGATATACTGTATGAAGACATCATGAGACATCATTTGGGTGAAAACAACTCATTGTGTGTAGTCCTCATACCTTTTGGTGAGAGACTCTGTCCATGTTGGCAGCGTGAGGTAGAAGCTTGGCCTTCAGCATGTCAGAGCAGCTCACATCTATGTTGCTCAGGTCGTCTGTGGTATGATTGAGAGGACATAGTTAAAAGGAATCTGCCTCTCTGGGCTAGAGGTCATCAGGTCTATTTGCAGCACGTTAGCTGGTGCTGATACTGGACACAGCTAGAACGGGTTGCTTGGCAACCTGTCAGACACACTAACGCTTGTCTGGTCGATGACATACTTCTCCGACAAATCCAAGTTCTTTCCCACAGAAAGCACATATTCTTACATTTTCCAAATGTCATTTGGTCAGCGAGCAGATATCTTTTTTTTTTTTTCACTGCTATCATAACAAGCAAGACGAATGAGGCTGAGAATATGGCATCTGAAACGGGCCCTGGCTTTCTCAGGCAACACGATTTGATCATGATAGATGCTGGAATGTTCTGCAGTTATAACTTCTAACCACTTTAACTTTTATACCTTCGCAAATTGAAGAATCTGTGCCCCCCCCCCCAATCAAAAAACAGTAGTCTTTTCAAAAAGTTTACAAACTTATGAAGTTTGCCTAATTTCTTAAACACATGTTTTTCATTTCAGGGGCCGGCTTCTGAAAGGCCAGTTTGACATGGATGGGAGTTTAGATGGAGTCAGAATCAGATAAGACAGTGTAATTGGTTTATGTGTGTCAGCAGTGGAATCTTGTCTGGGTCCTGGAGAGACAGTGGAGTACGAGGAGGAGGGAGGGGGGGGCGAGCTGGCACTCTCTTCATCACCTGGCTGCCCTGTGAGTCACTCTGCGGAGGATCATAAAGTCTGGCAGTTGGAGAGCAAACTTTGAACACTCTCCATCTAAAATACAAGTAGAACAGCCAAGTGAGAGAAGTGATGCATCTTGGCGAAATGTGAGGACATGTCAGAGCACCCTCCTCTAGCTGACCTCAGACACAACTGTGTCTTAGACATTCTGAGGAAATCATTTCCAGTCACCCCTGTGACTTAATTTCTCCATGCATTGGAGACATGATGGACAGCTGTCCAAGTAAGGTAACGAAGGTATAGAGACACACCCGCCCTACCTAGAGCAGCCATGTTCAAACTGCTTCATTCTTCCAGGAAAAGTCCAGTCAAAACAAAAACAGTCAGGACATTTAGGGCAGGCTGAGGGACACAGTCTGGTGTTGCCTTAAAGAGTGAAATCAGCACTATGGAGAGACGCAGTCGACTCAGTCTGGACAAGTCATAGTGTCAGTGAGTTTACTCACCCACAAACACATGCATCCCTGCAGGCAGGCAGACACACATACAGACAGACCAACTTTTATCATGCACCACACAGAGATTGCTCAGTTTGGTGCATGACCAAGTTTGACAACTCTTCACACACAGGGTTAATAACAAAGCAGAGCTTTAGAGTCAGCACTTTTCAGCACATTTATGTAATGGATAGGCAAATGCGATGCTTATCGTTTGCAGTATATTGTCCTCCTTGGGTTTGAAAAGAAAGTAAGCTCTTTGAGAGACGGCCGAGGGAGGAGAGCATGCTGAGTCACAGCAACTCAAAACCTGGGAACCGCCTGCCCAGCCACGCACTGGGAATACACACAATGGCTAAAAAGGGATTCCAACAAAGGGGAACTTCTGCAACTCCCAGAGGAGACATCCTAGGTACTGTAGCCATGTCACATAAAGACCACACTTTCATCTGAGTGGGGACTGAGATCAAACTGAAGAGGCAACACATGAGCTCAACATGAGCTGGATAAAGCCGACCATCGTCTGGTGCTGTTTACCTCTGACTCAGAGTTTGCTTAGTCGAAATTATTATGTTTGCTTAATTTAAAGTGCCCTTCCTCTCGCTGCAATGATATTGCAGATTTCCCCACTGTGAGACAAATAAAGGATTGTTTTGTATTATCTTGTCTTACTTCAGGAACAGCTCACCCAAGTTGTGCTCAGTAAACGACAGATTGATTCCAGTGTTGAAGCTTCCTGTGGCAGAGAAAGAATGAGAGATTAAATGTTTCTTAATTATCCAAAGAAGCCATGAGAGTCAAGTTTTCAAGTTTACAAAGAGTATTGTTCATGCAAGTGGTGGAGCAGCCAGATGCAGCAGGCAGGGGCTGGAGGTGACGTATTAACTCTTCTGTGAAGGTCACATGATCTGATAAGTACCCTAACATTATCATAAGTCCTTAAAATGTCTTTGTGTGTGTCAGCCCTTTTTGCCCTGGACATATTTCTGTAATGCTTGCTGTGAATCAACCAGTGTATCCCCCGCTGTGTTCTCGCATGGACTTCTCATGGATTTCTAGTAGTAAAAACTTTATACCAGGTGGATTAAGTCCATAGAAACTGCAGAGCATCTAACACTGACATGTGAGTTCACATGTGAGTGCACCTGCTCCAGAGCAAATTAAGAGGAGCTGAGTCCAGTGCATGTTTGAAAGCAGCTTGTTTTCAGCAGGCTGATTTATTGCTAGTTACTCCTGGGCTTTCCTACTATCACAGTGAGAAGGGCCGAGCTGTCCAAGGAGCTTAACCATTCTCTATAAAAGATCAAAATCAAAGATCATAATCACATGATTCATGTGTTTTATGGGTTTGGTTTAGAGGATCCTGATTCATACAAGCGTCACCCAGAATGAATCATTTTTCAAATAGTTGCAACATGTATTCACGGCATGCAAATGTTGGGCAGTACATCTGACAAAGTCACTATTGCTTCATCCACTGATAAACCTGCCCCAACATTAGAAAGTTACAGTAGAAGATAATTTGTGAAATCAACCGTGTGAATCCAGTGAATCAGCACTGGAGATATTTTCTCTATTGCACTCACTTCTCTGAGGGTACTCAGGGAGAGGAGCCATCTGGTAGGCACTGCGTAAGAACCTGGTCTTTGTTTCCTCTCTGGCTGGCATAGCCTCTCCTTCCTCCTCCTCCTCAAATGGATCACTTCTTCTTCCTCTATTGTCCTGCTCAGTTGTGTTATCAGGTCCGACTCTGTTCTCCACTGTGAGACCCTCCTTTGGCTCCTCTGCTGCCACATTCTCCATCTTGTCCTCGCAACTCTCCAGGTCACCAGCAGCAAAGCTCCCATCGCTGCCGGATGTTTGTGCCACGCTCTCCTCTGAGTTAATGTCGAAGAACTGGTTGTCATCGACGACATCGGAGGGAGTGGGTGGAATCAGGTTTATTACAGGTGGTGTCAGGAGACTTCCCGAGGCGAGCGTGCTGTCGGTGCCACTATCATACAGCAGCGGGTCTTCTTCATCTTCACCATCTTCTTCTCTACTATTGGCTGGTTTGGTTTGAAGCTGTATAGGGAGTGAGGACAGAGGCTTCAACCCTTGCTTTTTCAAAGCCCTTGGGCAAACAGACACAGAGCTTGCCGATCGGGCCGTGTTATTCCGCGAGGTCAGGGGGTCCTCATCGAGCAGGCTGAAGCTGGTGTTAACTATCCCCAGATCCTCCACTGTAATCTGGATAGCCTCCTTCTCACCTGATCCCCGTTGATCCAAGTGTGGATGCTGAGGGCCCCCATTAATCTTCATTTCCTGCTCCCGCAGAGAATCCCTCTCCTCACATGGCAAACATGAGCAGCAGAACAGCCTGCCCAAGAGGCCGCGAGCGCGCTTTCTCCAGGGGCGTCTGCGATGCCGCGCTGTCTCCGTGTCTGCGCCTGCCATTGCAGCAGCTGTCCGACCAGACATGGGCTATACTGCGCCAGTCTTTGGTCCACACTCATCTACAACACGCGTTGCTTAGGAGAGGAACGAATAAAATGGACCAATTCATGCTCGCATGAATCAGATGAACACTTGAAATGATGCTGGGTTAATCAGGATGCTTTGATATGGTAAGCAGCATCATTACCATCACAGCTTTGCTTTCAAAGGGCTGTAACAAGACAGTGATACCCTGCCAAAATACAATCTTGGCTCAAACACAAAAAGCAAAAACGATAATGAATAATAATATTTAGAAAAACAACTATTTGCGTGTGTCAGGGCATGTGATAATATTATTAAAAGTCAGTGTTGATTTCCGTTGTGGGGCATCTGTCGGGGGCTCACTGCATGTTTGGAAGCAGGTGAGAGTACGGGCTGGCGGATGCTTGGCTCATACAACCCCTATGTTATCGGATGACATTTCCTTTATTCCACAGGCCCAGTCCTGTTCTCTGCTACATGATAAGTCATCCAGCAAAAGCTTGAAACCGTTTCACCACACCACCCACATTGAGGGCTTACACGAAAAGATGATATCCATGTTTTTCTTCTCACACCAGAAAGTGACATTAGAACGATGAGAATAATTACTCCTGCAGCAGTGTTCGTCATCTTACGTTGCATTGTCTCTTTGGAGTGAAACGTGAGCTGCTTCTATTTGTTTAACGCAGTCATTACTGTACTTCCCTCCCCTTCCTCAATTTCTACCCCCTCACACCCCCTGGCAGATTAAGTTTTTGAGGGTTTAATGTTGTTTTACATATCTTTCCTCTGTCATAAAAGTAAGAATGGAAAACCCAGCGCTGTGCTTAAATTAAAATCTACCACAAAGGTTGCGTTAATTGGGGGTTACAACAACACTGACTATTTTTTTCCCAAATAAAAGCTGACCTCAGACAGAGTAACTATCTCAAATTAGGCTAAACAATTTGTTGGCGTGCAGGAGCCTAATTTCAGCACACTGGCACCAGATTTAGTCAAGAATTAGATTGTTCAGGCTTTTTTTAGCTGAGCTTTTCAGGTAGAGAAGACCCAGAGACAGTTTGTTGCTAGGCGCCAAATTACAGCACCTCAGGGTGGTTCCAGTGGGAGTCCAGCTGACTGTTGACAGGCTTAGTGCATGGCTGAAGACTCTTTGTTGTAGAAATGCAAAGTGCTTCTAAACCAATGCCATTCATAGACACACATGATGGTTTCCACTGGGAGACAATTAGTGGCAGATGCAAATCCATTTGGGTTCAGTTTTGAGCGTGACAAAGCTAAAAAGGAAACCAAACTTCCAATTAGAAACAACTGCACACCAAATTATTTCAATACATTTAAAAATAAGTGTGCTATGTGTGAAGACTGAATGGGGGTGCAGTGTGTATCTTTGACATCATCTGGTCAATACCACATGCCCAACAAAGGGAGGCAGCAGAGAGTAAAAGCGCAACACCAAAAGGACGTAAAACAGAAACCACCACCTCTTAGATCAACCTCCTCTGGTATTCACAAGACTGGATAAAGTTAAACCACACAAATGCTTTTCATTCACAGCCTATTGAGTCAAGCTTTCAAGATAGCTTGAACTTGAATTTGCAAGAATATCAGGTTTTGTCATAATCCGTTGTACATGCTGTCTGAATACATGTAGGCTACAGGGGAAGGAAAAGATGCATGCAGGATTAATGGTCTGTCTCCTTTTTCATAGGGGTTGTGTTGGAAATTTGCTCAAAATCTGTGACCTTGCTGGCAGATTTATGAAAAACAATTTCCTTGTGATAAATGTTGCGAATCAGTGTAAGTGACAGAGCACACAAAGATGAATGCTTCACAGCTGCCACAGCCAGGGGCCATTTGAGGGAGAAGTGACTGAGACAGACATGGAAACCCACTAGTCTCCACTCTGAGTGACAAGGTATATTTACAACGCTGTTCCAATCTTTTATCTGAAACTTTGCCTCTTTGGTTTTACTGGCTTTTCTGCACACTCATGAAGTTGCATCACTGGACCTGGTTGCCCTCAGTGAGTGGGTGTACATGTCCAGGCGTAGGTCTGCGTGTCTCTGAGCATGCTCCGAGTGTGTTTTTACTGCTCTCACACCCAGAGAGTGGTCGATTCTGGACAGCCCCCAGACGGCTGTGCGGCCAACGTCAACACCAGCCTGGGAGGGCTCCTAAAAACACCGTCACCTCTCGCTCAGCTGCAGCACTGGGAAACATGTTGAACATTTCCTGTGACAGTCATGTTTCCGCAGGCATCGAAAATCTGGGTCCGTGCTCGAGCAATGGGCCGGGCTAGTCAGAAGTCCTGTTGTGAACATGACCCTGTTTGGCCATACACAGAGCTCATCCTCACAAAAAAAAGAGAAGAAACTGCGTTTTTTTTTTTTTTTTCACAGAAGAGGATAATGCTAAACAAGACAGCAGCATGAGTCACTTTCCATGTAGGCAAGGAATGTCACCTCTTCCTGTGAAACTAGGGGGAACCAAGGGAGTTATAACTTCAGAATAACATCCACAACCCTCTTTATATTGTCAACTTTGTGGAGCAACCACAGAGGGCCAAACAACGTGGTGGCATTCTCACGGCAGCGAGGGGGGTCTGCAAAAACAAGCATAGTCAACCAAGGATGTTGATTTGTTCATTCAGCAGAGGAATGGAGACATCGGGAGTGGAGTCTTCTCCTCAACGCCAGGTTTCTCCGACAAAGTTGCGTCCATTTTGCTTACACATGCCTTCCTGTTTGACCACCACCGCCACCACCAGACCTCTTGGAAGTCCAAGTGTGCCAAATATTTGCAGTTTCCCTGTGGCTGATACCTAATAGCATGAGAAAAGGAGTTTGGTCGGGGGGCTGGAGAGGGCAGTGACCTTGAGAACTTATGCGTTGAACTTTCCCCTCCAGCCCTCCCTCACCCGCCAGTCCTCCGCTCCCTAATCAATTACTGTTGGCAGTCAGGAGACCACCAATGATTAGCAGCAGCAAGGCAGACGTGGTTTGGGGGGTTGGAGTGGGGGATATGGGAGGCTGAAAGGGTGGCGCGTGGAGGAAGGGAGAGGAAAGCGGCCCTACAGAGGACTTTGATCAAAACACGCCTCGAAAAGCAAAGCGCAACGGGGACCCCCCCGGTTTAAACGACCCTCAAACAGTTTTATTTATCTATGAGAATGAAAGATCTCTCAGACTGTCACCCGTGAGCAGACAGCTGTACTGTTGATCCCAAATATTGTTTACACTCGCACACGCACAGTAGAAACCATCCGAGGGAGGCAGACAACAAAACAGAAACAGTACACATAAACACAAACCTTTTTTGTTGTTCGGATCTTTGAAGCAGAAGGGGAAATAATTTACTGGCTCTTTTTTTATGAGAGTCAGTGCAGTTCCCACGCCCAGTGTGGCAGGAAAGCTCAACAAAATCATTTGTCTTAGATTGGCTGATTGGTTTGCTGGAATCTGACTTGACAGTGTTGGAAGTTTAATTTGATGAGAGGAACTCTCCTTCCCCACCCGCCCACAGCTCCTTTCCCTTGTGTTCTTCTACTCGTTGTCTCTCCATCTCTGATTCCTCTGTGTCTCTCTTTTAACTTTATGAGTTTATCTTTTTTATGGCGTGCGAGTGAGGCCGGGTGCACTCTCCAGCAGACGTCAGAAATGTTTGTGCCATTAATTCTTCCCTCTTGTTTAATGGGAAGGGGCAAGGCTGTGAGAGACAGTTTATGTGTGAGAGAGTGAGAGATAAGTGAAGAGAAAGATTAAATAAAGAAAAGATAAAGGAAGGAAGGAGGATTAAAAGCAGGGGCACAATAGCAGACTGCAGTGGGCTCACACAAACCTTTACAAGATATGGCTTCCTCCGGGGCTCTCCATGGCCAGTCCTTTCTCTGACTCTCCCTTCACACAATTAATGAAATCATGAGCACCACTGGAAAGCTTTGACTAAACAGTTTTGTCTACATTTTTCCCATGGGAACACCATTTTATGTAGATGCTCAAGCACTCTGGAGTGATGTGGTTATCTCTTTTCCCTGATGTGCTCTGTCGGGACTTGAGATATCGGCGCGGAAATAAAGTCAGAACGAATTAAGTTTATCTTAAATTTCAGGGCCAACAAGGATTATCATGACACATCGCTGAGCAATGCAGGCTGGACTCTGACTCGGGCAGTTTTGGAATCCAGTCTGTGGTATTGTTTGCCGTGCTGGGTTTGTCTTTGTCATGAGATGTTTTTCACAGCCAGACAAGTATGGTCACAGTGATGTCCACAGCCAGAGCATCTGAGCCTCATCAGGCATTTCAAAGCTGCTGTCATGGGCATTTAGAAAGGGGCAGACCAAAGACAAAGGCCCACTATTGGCAACTTGTCCACTTGGTAGCCCCTTTGAGGTTTCCTAACGATGCCTGTGCCCTCATAGAAATCACTGCAAATTAATTTTAACACTCAGTGAAAAGACAGATTAGTGCCGAGAGGATGGCACAAAGGGTGTTAAATATGGCGAGCAGCATGCTGGACCACAGGCCAGGCCTGAAACACATTACCCACAGCTGCCAACACTGACCTATTTTCACCAAACCAGCTTAAAGATTTTTAGCATCCTCTATTGTGCGGAGGCCCTGCAAAGCACACCATTGAAGTCGTATCTGCATGACCCCCTTTGGGCATGGTGCCCTTTGATGCCTCTCAGAAAGGCAGTGATGGGGTTTTAATTAAGTGTGGCAGGTTATTAGATGGTCCATATTGATCTGGAGGGCCAGGGGCAGATGTTGCAAGAGACAACCACGGGGGGAAATAGTTCTATAAAGAATACAAACAAGGGCCCAAACTATTGTGGTGGAGACTTCAGTGACAAACATGACCCTCACTCTTACACCGGGGGAGAAAAGTGATTTCAGATTCAATTATGTTCCTTGCATGAGGAAATAGCGAGCAGATGGCAACAATAGTCACGGGCCTCACCACAATCACCACCGTTCACGGAAATCTTTTCTTTGGGATAAATTTACCGTGTCCTCATGAGGTTTTCATTGAAGTGTTCCACTAAGAGGTGACGCTTGCCAACAGGTCAATGGTATTAGAGACATGACAGAGGTCCAGTGCTTTAGAATATTTTATGTAAACCTCTCCTGACACCGTAAAAGATTTGCTTTGTCTACTTCCATTTGGTCAGTTTGATTCTTGGGGGAGAAAGTGATTCTAATTTTGTACAGGAAATGTGATTAATGTCTTTTAGGTTCCTTCACTGCATATCATTTCGTGTCGGACAAGTATTGACATGGTCATCAAACATTTATGCATTTCACCATGTCGGTCAGGCAGGGAAAATCATCCCCGGTCACGCTATGAATCCTAATCTCCCAGAAGGTAAATACAGGCAAACCATTTAGAAGTATCACAGGGCCTGTGATTGTTTTTGAGCAGGTCGTGAGATGACTAATTTGTAGTGTATGCAGTTCATGGGATAAATTTAAGTCGACAAAGACTTGGAGGCAAGTCTGAGTTTGTCTGCTGGCTACCACTATGGGAGCAGAGTGAGAACCATTTCTGAATGACGACCAAGCCTTTTTTTTTTTTTAACACAAATAAATCACCTCCATTTATGGGTGCATAAATCTGATCCTTTTGAAAGTTGGTGACCCTTTTTTGGGAGCGCGGGCTAAACTTCTAATTAGATTCATGCCATGGCTGAATGAGAAGGGAATGTGTTTACTTTTTGGAAAGGACCATGAATTAAACAGATGGGACTTGGGAAGGAATCCTGATGGAGGAGGGATTCATTAACAACACGGCTGCAAGTGTACAGCTCTCTTTTTTGTTGGTGTTGACTTCTACATGAGGCGAACGCTTTAAGTGATAAACAGTGGCTGAAATATAAACAGCAGCCCATGCACCAGTTCTGTGTCGAGTGCTTATTGTGGATAATTACTCACTGTTGTCAGCATTCAGTGACGTAGCTACAATGCCATATGTACAGCATGCAGATTAGTGGAGAGGGGCTTGAAGAGGAGTCAAAGAAAATGGCATAAAAATGTGTCCACTCTTATTGATAGTCACCTTCCTGAAGAAGGTTGTGTGTGCGTGCGGAAGTAGAAAGTGTTTACAGCTGGAATGAAGAGTATAGTCTTCAGACGCTCTGTTTTGATTGACTGTTTCGTTTACAGGAGAAATCAAACCAGATCTAAAAATAAAGGAGCAGCATTCAGAAGAGGTGTAGCCTGATTATCCATGTCACTGCACCAACCTGTCTGACTCGTAAATAAATCATGTGTGTTGTAAACATTAGATACAGAATATGCTGTGATGCTGATGTCTTACTTTGTTTTTTTTACCCCCTTTCTTTGGCGCATTATCGAACACATATACACAGTTTAGTAACGTCTGCATATTTGTGTGTTAGGTTTCTCAGGGGGATGGAAGACATTTGAGGCTGAAAACAAACAAAACACTGGACAAAATCTGCATTTGATAAGTCAGTGAATCGGAAGGGGGTGTCACTGGCTCACACAAGCGCGCAATTGTTCTTTCTTCCCTCCATCTCTCACTGTAAACTATTTATGAAGGTCTGGAAGTGCTGATGCGTGATGACACAAAGGCCTTTGAATAGGTAATCAGCCCAGAGATTGTCTCTAACAAAAACCTGGAAAAAATATTGGCTTCATGTGCGCTCTTTACTTGTTAATCATCTGTGGGGGCTGTCAGTGTTCACGCCTGTCGGCAACATTTGAGAAACCGGGGCGGCGATCCTTTAATTTCACAGAATGAGGTGTCGATAGAAACCGGAGCCTTCTCACTGGCTCAATGAGAAAAGGCGGTACAATGGTTGCTCATTTCCTGTTCTGAAAAGGCTGACCACAAAACCGCAGGCTTATTCATCTTCCTACCGATATTGGAATTAGCATGACACAAAGCCCTGTTCCTGTTTGGAACGTCTTTTTTGTAAAAAATACATTCCTGTCATTTCACACAGGAAATTACTATCCCTGTAAATACATGATCTGGTGGTTTATTAATTCAGCCCCATTGACCTTATCTCATTCATGTTTATCGCCCGTGTCAGAATCCATGTGCATTGAATATTGTGCAGATAATAGCTTCCGTTAAAGAGTCAATGTGGGGCATCTAGGTCGGTGATCTGCTTTGGAGACGCGGATCGCTTTCTGTCTGTGCTCGCATTTGAGGATAAAATTTACACTGGATCTAAAATCAGTGTAATCCTTTAAACCACATTCCTGTGGTGTGCTGTCACACACACATAATCTCCTCTGTCCTGTGTCCCACTCTGGTGTGAGAGAGGAGTATTTGTGTTCTTTTCCTCCTGTGCTGACGGTCCTCTCAGGAGGCCATTAATGCCAAATGTCTAGTCACGCCAGACGGGAGCAGGCTGTTTTGTTACTCAGGTTGCTGAAGGTTGCTCTCTCACCTTGACCCCAACTGAAACAGGAGAGCTTGAATACCATCTTCCCCCATTTCTTCAAATAGCAACATTGCAGGTTTTTTTTAAACAGGACTAAAGTCGACCGGAAAGCAATTGCTCCTGTGTATTCAGTAGAACTTAGAATAACACAATGTGCAAATGTGTCACCTTCCATTATTTGTTGTTCTTTCCATTTTATATTTTGCCTCTTCTTTCGGTTTTCTCTGGTTGTTGTTGAGGGCAATACAGGGTTAAGCCTCTGGCTCGGTGCCGTCTTCTTGTATTCCACTGTTTATTGTATTAGCAATCTACTTCTGAACCATTAAGAGCTACTGGGAGCGTGTGTTCATCGTCAGTCAGGCTAGAAAAACTACTAACGGCAGGATTTCCTGAAACCAAAATCTATTCCTGAAAGATTATCATTGTTTAACTTTGATTCTAATTTAAAATAAATAAATAATGTTATTTGAGGCAAACACAATTATAAATCATTAGATGTCAAAAAAATATCAATAATTATTTTGCCGACCTGCCGTTTATACATAAAAAATCCATAAAATGTCATCTCAGTTTTTCTTAAATATAGTTTAACACCATACTTCTTTACTTCTTCTGTGAGCAGTACAGGAACCTGCACCAGCAGTGGGTGCAGAGTGTTTACAGAAATAGCTGGTATCAGCACAGTGAGGCAGGGAGCTGACAGTCAGACCCAGCGTCTCCCTGGGGCCGTCAGTGTTTAAGCACAGGAAACCAACCTCACTACAGTTTCAGCAAATCACAGTCTGTTCCAGCCCCCTGAGCGGCTCAGGCCCAGGGTCAGTGGTGAAAAGAAGGGCGCGGGTCCACATTATCCATTAGATCAGGTCCTTTTCAAAAAGACCATGTCCCCAGCAGCCCCCTCGCCTCATCCCTGGCTTGGGCGGAATGCAGTGGAATCTGACGGCAGACAGGAAGTCCTTATTGTACTAGTGTAGAGATCCCGGAGCCAGGCCGCATATGGGAGCGATGTCATCACTGGTCGGGCCAGGCATATCTTTGTGCTTGCTCACCGTGTAACAAAGACGTAAATAAACACTGTTACCCCCGCCGGTCTTCAACTGTCATTTCAATTAGGCAGAGGAGTGATCGAAAGCCACGGCCTGCGTTTTTCCCAGCCATGCCTTTACCTCTGACCCCCGCGGCTCGTGCCTGAGGTGATTTTCTTTATTAGTCCGTGGGGTCAGTATTTAGCCCCATCGTGATCAGTAGCTGGCTGAAATCTGCAGAGTCAACACTCTGCCTTCCTGGCTGTTAGCTGCATTAGCACACTGAAGCCCCACTGCCCTCCACTCCCACTCTCCAAACATCCTCCCTAAGGCCAGATAACATCTCTGTCCCGTCCATTCATGAGCCGGCCAAAAGCCTGTGTCCTGCATTCGGACCGCAGCGCATGTCGATGTAGAGAGGCTCTCTAGGAAGTTTTTTCAGTTTAAATCTGTGACACTAGACAAACGTTGAACCAGTGTTAGCATGTTTAGAGATGGGAAAGATTTGAAATCTTTATTGACATCTTGTAATAAACTCATTGGTTGTTTATAGTTGTTTGATTCTTGCTGCTGCTGATTAATTATCTTACCTCCAGTTTTCATCACTCAAACGCTGCCTGAGGATAAAAGTTATTTATAGTGAAAAGGCAGCAGCGCACCTTGGCACTATAATCTGTCTTACACTGTAGGTTTTGTTCAAATAAATATCAGTCAAGGTCAAATAATGAAGAAGGCCTTGACTTTCTAAACGTTCAGTTACAATGAGAGCTGAAGTTTACAGAGCTGTGACCAGATGATACATTTTCCTGGAAGCCATGCCTTTGGGACCAAAACTGTAAATGTTTTGTTACAGACAATAAATCAGACATTGTTTAATTAGCATCCTCAAAATTCTCATTCATTGTGGTGTGCCTCTGCGATGTTTCCTTCTTTGGCTTTTACTTGCATATTTCTCAAGATATTCCACCCATCAATTTTGCCACTGAGAGCGAGATACAGGGAAGTGGTAATTACACAGGAGGGAAATCTGCTGGGGAATAAAATGGGCCATTGTGATAAAGCTCGAGGAGGGATTTACAGTCCCTACTGGATAAAGAAACAGACATTTGCTTATCTTGCTTTTTTTAACCATAGGCTTGTATGAATAATGAAACTTTTGGTTGCAGATAAAACTCTAAATCTCTCACTCTAACATGAGCAGTTTCACCAAACTAAAGCGATGATGAAGCACTGTTCCTCCTACTCTTCTCTCAACCCAGGCTTCACCTGAACCTAATCTCCCGGGGCATCTTAGCCATACAAAACCCTGTCAACCCGAGTAAGACGATGCCTTGTTGGTGGTGGTCTCCAAAGACCAAAGGGACAATGGATCAAATACAAACCAAGAGGCTTTGAACCATTGTTTTTAGTCTCTTTCTCTCTATCGCTCATGCCCACCATGACCCTCTGCTCCTCCTCCACCCCTGATACCTTGCTTATTCTCTGACCCAGGGAAAGTGCCGCATTCTAGGAGGAGGACAATTCCCGTTTTCCTGTCTCATCAACTCTGACCTAGACAACAATGTCCACTTGATAAATACAAGTAATAACCTTCTTACTGACATACTTTGTTTTTTCAATCTGATAAAACTCAGAATTCCCTTTCATCCATCTGACTGCGAATTAATAAAACAAATGCAGTCTCTAAACCACTGGTGTGAAAACAAATCACATTCACTTCAGGGGAGGAAACAGGATTTAGGCATTGGATATTACAACAGTGGGATTACATGTAATCCAAATAATTATCATTGAAGGAAATCCTATAGATTTACTCTTTGCATTCATGCCTCTTGTAGTTCAGTCGTCTTTTCTCCTCACATTCCCACCCCCGTTACACATGAGCAATGAAACACGAGACAATCATTCCTCTACCAAGACCTTAGTTACAAGTGTACTTAGGATAAAAGCCTGGCACGTATTACTGTATTATTTAGCAATAAGAGCCCCATAACAACATGGCTGCAACTAATGTCATAAAAATTTTATTCTGCATTTTCAGAAAAAAAAAGCTTTGCACTGACAAATGTCGAAAGGCAACATGGAAAATGGGGAGGTTGTTTGTGTGTAGATACTCCAGCGCGCTGCCAGCCGTCATGAATAACACAATAAAACAGTCAAACGGCACTATAGAGCCCTTTCAAGTTTCCTAATGTTTGAAAAATGGGACTTTCTTTTGCGAGAAGAATCCCGAGGAATCTGATCCCTGGATATCAATCTCTGTCTGCGTGATACAGACACTGATGACAGAGGAGTTGATCACTAGCCTAGGGTGGGGTCCATGCATATTTGTCTGCAGTTCTACAGTAAATGCTGCTGTCTCCACCCAAACTCAAACCACTCCACAGACTTGTCTCTCTTCCCGTGCTTGCTTGCAGACATCGAGTCTACCATGCTGCACACACTGCTTTTACCTTCGTTCCATCAACCGTTGCCACGAGGAGACTCAGCTAATGACAAAACAACATGTATGTAATCAGCTTGAGAGAACGGGTTGGGGGGGGGGATTCTGCAAACCCTGCGAAAGCTATCGCTGGCCGAGGCTGCTCGCGATATAGCCTTGTCAGTTTCACAGGCGCGCTGGCAAAACCGTGCCTGGTGGTTAATGGATCATAAAGGTTTGCTGGGAGTCGCTTCACAGCTCCAGTTCATTTTGCAATGTAACACAGTCCCATTAGTCCTCCGTTGCTGTGTAAGTGAGCATGGCGTGCAGACTGCACGCACTATGCAGATTTTTATGCAGCAAAACAACGTTTCACAGTCCTTATGAGGTCTTGGCAATTCATGCTGGCAATTACACATTTTCAAAACAATAATGATACTACTTATCACACAATCATAGTAAAAGTATTGGCATGCCTGAGGCAATTACTCTCAACTGCTTCATATTAAACCATGTGAGTAATTTCTTCATGAATCAGTCCTCACCGCCAGCCCTTTACAGTCAAAATTATGCCAGTTTTTCAAAAATATCTATAAGAATAAATGCCCTGCTTTAATATGCTCTTTAAAATAGCTGCTGCAATGTTTTGCTTCCTGTTTTCACAGCACGCTACATTCCCATGTCAAAAATAGTGCATGTCAAGGCTGAATTTGCGGTGGATGAATCATCATAGGGGAAAAGAAGGTTCCTGCTCACCTGGATACAGAAAGGTCCTTGAGTGTCATTATTCCGTACAGTAAAGTGCAGTCGTATGGCCACTTTCTCTGTTTGAAGACAAGTGACACGCGTTGTGGTGCGTTGGCATGAGGACAAGCCTGGCCCGATGACAAAAAGGGATTAAACGAATTAAGAGTGTCCAGATGCAGGGCCACATGCTTCGTTGTTCAAACTAATGCGGTGACACACTGACACACTGCGCCGGAGGATAAACAAGTGATCACAGCCGGTATCATCGTTAGCTCATCACTCGGCACTAGGCACATGTAGCTGCCATGTGAATACTTGCATATTGCACCTTGTCCAACCACAAATATGAAAAACAGATAGCTGCATACATAGCAACTGTGGCTAACAGATAATCTCTGTTTTCACACATGCGCCTTGTATCGCCTTCTTGTCTGTAGCTCTGTTTTTTAAAGCTGATTAGAGCAGCCAGATGGACACCAGTGCCCACGCCTCCTCTCTCTGTGCAGCGACTCCTCCCCCAGTGGATGAGACACATCTGTATGAGTGTCTGACACGGATCCACAAACTGGGTCATGTCATGTTATGAAGGACAGAGGCCAAGAATTTGTGAGTGTGGTGCTTGTTTTTCCACATTTATACATTGCAGTCGTCGCTGTAGTATTAGTATAAGTGTCATCGATTGAAATAAAACACAAGGACACCCACAGGTGATATGGTTTTCCTCTGTTGCTCATTCAGATATTATATTCTACAGCGTGTACATTTTCTCTGAGGTCATTGTCGGAAGGCAGGGAGTTTATGAACCTGTAGTGTAATTACAAAAGCCATGAAATTCCCCAGTCACAGCCCTGGACAGCTTCCCCTTGGAAGTCTCCTGTGACCCTGCAGACTTTCCATAATTCTGCTGAGTGATTGCGGTGGTCAATTAACACTCCGAATTGCTCCGAGTGGGGAAAAGGTTACATCCGCAACAGCAAGAAACCAAAGCCGCGGGTTCACTGTGAGTTCTACAATAATAACTTGGTGGACCTGATACAATAAAAAATGGGTAGAGGGCCGAAACGTATAATGGCAGCTATTGTGCCGGTGGTCACACAGTCAGTGAAGTGCAATATTCAGGAAGGCCATTTCATTACATCCAATAGAGCCTCAATCATGTGTAAAATTTGCAGTTTGAATGGACTGGCTATCATATCAATCATCAGCAGCTATGGTGAAGGCTAATGGAGCTCCTTTCCTCCTGCGGACTCTTTGTGTTTTTGTTCCCATTCACGGTATCAGAGTTTGACTTAATTTAGTCTTTTTTAATCAAGACAGGCCTTTCGGTCGTGATTGTTCTGCTCAGCAAGGTTATTGGCACCACTATGTTTCCTCCAGATTAGAAAAGAAAATACAATGTAGGAAGTAATCAGTCAAAGTGCTTATTGTTTTCAGTGGTAAAAACAGAAGCGGGGGCTGCAAGTAATTTGTTTAATTCACAAGATTAATTCACACTGGCCCTGGCATTAATCAGTAACAGTTAGCGGAACCTTTTCACCGCCTTTGTAAGTTTAGAATATGAAATTCAGTTTGAAACCTGTTCAGCTACCAACCACCATAGATATCACCACCTGTCCGTCAGCTCAGACTAAAATATCTCAGCACCTGTGGAATGGATTGTTGTGATATTTTGTACAAACATTCATGTGACATATCTGGGGATCTCCGGACTTTTCCTCCAATGCCATCATGCAGTGTTGCGTGTCTTGAAAACAATTGCATGGATTGCTCTGAAATTAGCCACAGACAAAAATACATTCTCTCACACACACACACACACACACACACACACACACAAACACACAGAAAAGAGTTCACCGTGGCTTCAGCTGCCTGCACACAAAGTCTGGTAGCAGGGCGGCACCTCTGGGCCTCAGGGCTGAGCAGAGGTGTGTGGAGGTGCGGCCGTGTGTATTTGTGCTTCAGAATGCAGTCGCTATGAAACAATAACAAAATAATTGTTTTGTTTTCTCACATTCACTGATTTGTTTTCATTGAGGCCATGCCCTCTCTTTTACCAACTGCCTAACTTTACAAGTGCGAAAGGCGTGCTGTTTTTCTAAATAGAGGACCAAAATGGGAAGGAAGTAGTTGTATAAAGATAGGGCTCAGAAGGAAGTGTAGTCCAATGCAAGACGTGTGTGTGTAAGGGTTGGAGATTTTGGCCAGCCCTTACTTTGTGTCCCCTCTTTAAATGGACTGTTTAGGGGTCAAACCTTGGTTTTGGGGGTCATTTTCAAAGTGAGGTTAAGGGTTAGGGTTAGGCATTTAGGTTGGAGGGTTAGAGTGAGTGACTGGGGAATACATTATGCCACTGAATGTCCTCACTGAAGTACAAACGTGTGTTTGCATGCACCAATCTATTTGAAGTTAAATGTGGCGATTATGTGTCCCAAGCTCCTCCTCCTGTAATTCAGACATGAATGGGGCCACTCTAAGAATGCCTTTGTGATCGAGGCTCAGAAGATGCTGACATTCGAGATTCAGCCAGCAGCTGCAGGAAGCAGAGGAAGCCCCAAAAGGGAAGCGATGCAGTCGGCATAATCATGCCACTGATGACAAAGGTCTGTTTGGAAAAGAAGCACAGAAAACACTCTCATCGTGGCGGAGAGATCTGCTTTTAAATGTGTAAATGAGTTTGTTTTTCTTTCACTGTGTTTGCTGATCCTTGATAGCGCAAGTGCAATGAGTTTAACTGGTGGGGGGGATTCTCTGGAGTTTGTTTGAATTTCACAAGTATGTGCTGTAGTTTGTGTTTATTGAGTCTCTTCTGGCAGTAATAAATGTAGAGGAGGGAAAGGTTTGAAATGAAAATAATAAGAAAACATATATTTAATTGAATGCACAGTCTTTGTTTCCTCAGCGCCCATTAGCCATTACCCTAGAATGACATCACTTTGTGGCCACGTGTTTGGGTGGGTGCTGATGGCTGAACGCATTTACTTTGTTTGCAGATGTTGGGACTTGCAGTGTGGAAAATAGGTGGTCAGTACCCCCACAAACCCCTTCATTTGCACTTTGTCGGCCTTATTTTTTATGACGCTACAAACAGTTATGTTTACAAGGAACATCCCATAAAAGACACTAATATAAACATTTATGACTGCAGACAATCTTTTCCCCAGCACAAAGACATCGTAGGAAGTGAGCGCATGACTTCATCATTTATATTTTATCTCTGGAATTGAAATACAAACCCTGCAAGGTGTTTGGCACAAAAACCTGTCAGCTTGCACTTGCTTTATCCCGACATGTAGCACAGTGATTTCTGGCCAATCAGAGCCCAGTCCAGATTTGCAGAAGCAAGCTGTGGCTTTTGGTCTGTAGTAAAATGTTTTTATGTCTAGACGTCGCTCAAAAATAGAAACACTTGGATTGAGCTGAGTGTCAACTCCGTCCTACCCACACGATGAGTGTACTTTCTCATGAGTGGGGGGAAAAGCTCATTCCGTTGTTTGACTTTATGGTTCGGTAGAGCTGTCAGCTGGTGAAGGAATGTTGACACAGCCATAAGAACAGATGAGATAACACTGATATCTGATCTAGATATCCAGGCGTGCATGGAACGGTGTCTGCAGATTAATCAAGGACAACAGGGTGCTGTTATTATAAGTTCAAATATTCAAGTGGAGAGAAAGAAAAAGAGTGGCTTCACATGTCTGATTGTGTGTGACACTTAAAATAAGCTGTGACATGTCAGAGAGCCCTGCACATATAAAGAACCGTGATGTCGCCACAATAGTTTCTGTGTTGACTCGGAAGTATTCTTGCCAAATAAGAAAATCACTTACTTGGAGAACAATAGTTGGAAGAAAACAGAGGAATGAGCAGACTTGGGGAAGCATTTTTTCTTTGCTTGTCAGGGTGATGAAATGCAGGGAGTGCATGCATTTGATGAACTGCCCAAAATCTATTATTTTATTGGTCCTTTAACAGTCTATTTCATTTAACTGCTGACACATTGTTTGCCCAAAATGCATCTGGCTTTTGTTTTTCACTCAAACTTTTGTCGGGAAAATAATATCCAGGGTTCTAAATGGTTTTGCAATTTACATGTACAGTTTACAGTTCCTCGTTTAATTGTATTTTAAAGGTGCCTGCCCACAGAGGCTATGAGTCAGGGTTCAGGAATCCCCCCATTCACTACTAATGCACAGTGACAAACAGCGAGGATGGATCGGGATCTCCAAACATTCTCCACAGGCTTCGTACAGCAATCAATTTATCACAGGCCCGGTAGAGCTGGTGCCAAAGCTTTTAAATGCAACACAAGACGCAGTCCTCGCTGCTCGCAGGGGGAGAGCATGAAGATTGATGGCCAGATGAAGCTCTATTATGACTAACCCCACTTGGTGGTTTTCAGACAGTGCCGCCAGGCTGTTTTAACAGTGCGAGCAGGCCTGGTGGAGCGGAGTGGCCCTGCCAGTGTGAGTGACAGACTTGTGAGCGGCACAGCCTCATACTGAGGATGTTTTTGTGGGGTCTGAATGGTCTGATCCTGTATTGTGTTGATCTGCAGTCAACAACAGTGGCCCGGCTCTGGCAGCGCTCCACGCTAACAAATACCAGCTTGAGCTGAGAAGAACAGATAGTCTCCACTCTTATTCTGAGTAATGTCTGCCTCTCATTCATTGGGGCGGCGCATGAAAAGTTTTTTTTCAGACGCCGCGGCCATGCCAGAGGTGACATCACACCATATTTTCTTCTCCTAGGAGGCGGTCTGCTGCACAATGTTAAAGAGGGTGACATGACAGAACCACCTCTGCTTACGAACGTGTACATGACAACGCCCTTTTTATGTGTGTGGTGTGAGAGTGTGAGTGGGTGTGTGTGCCAGTGCGGGCATGCCGATTCTTGTGCCAAATTGAATGTGTTTATGATCATGTGTGTTCAGGGTTTGATGACAGTGCAGCTCTGTAAGGCCGTTCTCCTCTGGAGTGGAGCGAAATGGAGCAGAGGTGAATTGCTTGAATAAAAAGGAGATTTATTGGGCCACTGAGGCATTTCTCTGTTCTCCCTGAACTATTTAAAGAGGTAGAATAACTCATATTAAGGAGAGATCAATGTGCAAGGAATGGTCATAGATGACCCAGGTCATGCCTAATGTGTCTGTGAAATACATACATTCTGGATGAGATGAAAACATGTCCCCTTGTTAAGATATATTTTCTCTTTTCAGGGTAATATAATAGTTGTGATTACCTCAAATTGCAGCTTAAAACCTCTAAACACAAAATATAGTGGTGGTTCCAATTCATGTCTTTTGGCCGCTTGATTTATCTCATTAGAAATGAAGAATGAGCTGGTCCAGGCCATTAAAGAACACCAATATCCTCTTCTGAGGCATTTGTATACCACATGTTTCCTTAACGAACTATTGGCAGCAATCATGATTATTCTCTCTGTGTTCCATCCCTTGTAACCTCGCTTTTTCCTGAGCCACTCCGCAGTGTAATTTACATTTCAGCACCGACTGCAGATAAAGACAAGGGCCTTTGTGTCTGTGACAGATGGAATGTAACCGCGAATTAACTGAGCTTCAAATGGCGTAATACAGCAAAATAATTACCCGTGATGATTGCAGTTTGTTTTAGCTCTAGATAGAGAGCACTTCGGGGGTCTCGTGTTACACAACACTGTTTTGCGTCACGTGTTCCCTGCTCAGATCATCGCTTCGGCTAGACTTGTGGTAGTTCCTGCGGCTGATATATGGAAACATAAAACAGGCATCACACCTACGACTTCCCCCGCCACAATCAAGGCTCGTCTCTGTGGTGGTCACGGTGGTTGACTTTCAATTTCATTGTTTTAGATTCCCCTCCTCACTGCACATCATTTAGTTATTAGACAAGGCGGGAGAGTGATGTTGGAAGAGAGACGATGGGGAAGGAGGAGCTCTAGATTTTTTCCCCTCGTCAGTTTAGCCTCTCTTCACTGCCTCGCCGCTGCATTCCCTTGTCCTCACTCTGCAGTCTTTAACAGAAGAGGGCTTCAAGGAGAGGCTGGTCGAAGTCAGACAGGGATGGGCCTGAAAGAGACGTATTGTGAGGTCACATTCTTCTCAAATGCAGGCAGGAGCCAAGTCAGTAGCTGGTGGAATTACCCCCATGAATCATGCCCATTGTGATGCCTACTCAAGATGAGAACATGGAAAGGAATTAGGTATGGCAGAGCCTTATCAGCTTTTCTTTCGGAACCGACCGGCTGTCCGGAGCGAGCCGAGCGGTCAGCGTTTCCCATCCTCGCTCATGCAGAGTGTCCGCGTATGAGGAATTCCTCCACTGCCATGTGTTGTTACTTAAGGGTGTGCTGCAGCCAAGTTACTGCGCACTTTTCCATCCACGCCCATCCTCCTGTCTGTGCACTTCCTTCCCTCCCATTTACCCAGAGATCTTTGTGGTAGGTCCTGGAGTTCAGGCAATATTAGGTTGCACCTCTTAAAACATGTCAGGCTTTGCGGTGAAAATTAAAGAATGGAAAAATGATGAAATGTAACATTTAGCTTTTAGGCATTTTTTCAATATTCAACTTTTTAGAAAAGGGAGAGAAGATGAGACTGATGGAAACACATTCAACAACTTACTTTGAATGTTTATTCCCATGTTTCCCTCAACCATCTCTCCACATAGTCCACATTCAGTGGTACATCCTGGGTGTCATCTTTGGTTTTGACATCACCGAGTTGTCTGACCAGTAAAGTGAAGGGGATGTGAGAAACAAAAATATTTTTACAGCCGAATTTCAATCAACCATTATTTCACCACAACTTTCCATTTGAATCAGTTCAAGTGCCACATTTTCAAAGACTAAAAAAATCCCCTTTGCTTTTACAGCTCAGGGTGAGAGATTCTTACACGATGTGACAAACAAAGTGACTCTCGTGGTAAAGAAAGAAATGCGTCTGTTGTTTTTCTTATGGGGAAGAAAGACGAAAGAAGACATCAGAGAGGGAACCAAACTCAAAAAATGTTCCCCGGTGACTTGAGTGAAAAGAGCCAGGATAAATCTGTGCTGTGCAGCCATTGAGTCCTACGTGACTTCAGCTAAAGGTTTCAGCCCTGTGGGACTTTCTGATGGATGGTAAACAATCCTGAACCATATGAGGCTTGTATGAATGAGGTAATCCAAGTGAGAGAGTTAAATGGACTGTGCCAGGAAGTCTCATGTCAGCATTTTCATCTGTCTATGAGAACAAGAAAAAGAAAAAATGTATTCTTACAGCCTGAATCTAGCTATCCTCGATCTTTGTGTGTGTGTGTGTTTTCATCAAAATCAGGCAGGACATGACAGGGTGCGGAGGGGAATCACCCCCTCCACCCTTGCCCAGCGCCACCTCCTCCTCCTCCCAGCCCTCCTCTGCCTGGGAAGGGCAGCGGGCCGGGTGGGGCCGGGCAAAGCTGTGAGGGCCCCCATACCTCATAAGGGCATGACACATGCACTGACTGCATACATCCGGGGAGTGAAGTCTTTGTCATAACACAGCTCCCCGCAAAATAAAATAAACACAGGAGAGGGAGAAAGGAGAGGGTGGGGAGAGATAAGGACAGGGAGGGAGCCAGCAGGAGCAGGTAGGAGGGGGAAAAAAATATGAGAGAATGAGTTGTTCAAGACAAAGAGAGGGAGTTCTGGAGAAAGGTGGTGCACAAAACAAAGCGACAAGCCCCCCCAAGTTGATTACTATTGAGTAAGCCCCGAGTCCATTAGCCCAAATAACATCCAGGTGCTGCTGTGGCCATGGTGGCTTTTTTCACTGGGGTGTAAACGACCTGCTCCTTTTCATGCTCCAACACGGGAGGCCGGGAAACAGGCCAGACAAGCGCCACGTCACCTTGGGCTATTCCTCTCCCCTTCTCCCCTCCATCACCTGTGTCCCACCAGGAGTCCCGCTAACATGTTCTGTTCATCTGCCGCTGTTGACATCACCCGACAAAGACTGCTGCCCCCTGATCTGTGTGTGTGTGTGTGTGTGTTTTCTCTCCCTGGGTGAGACCTCCCTCCATTAACCATTCCAGTCCCCTTCCCACAACTGAGCCAGGGGGGCCCCTAGGCTCACATTAACACGCTTTCTTCTTCGTGAGTTTAATGAGGAATAGGAGAATGAGACGTAGAAAGAATGTTTGGCAGAAAAAAAAGGTGGAGGGATTTTTCAAAACAGCCACAGAGGATTTATTTGACAGAGGGAGAAAAGAGAGAGAGAGAGGGAGAGTTAAGAGACATTCTGGATGTGGAGACAAATATGTGCACATGGAACCGCATTACACCCATGTTACCTCTCATTACCTCCAGATAAGCAGCAGTACACCACAGCTGGCTGCTGTCTCTCAGTAATGACCACTACACTACAAATTAGTGGCTGTGGCCAAGCCAGTCTCTTCAGCTATTAGGCCTGGACTGCATCCTCAGGATCTGTGTTTCACTGCTGAGAAACATGCTTGAGTGTTTGTCATTACATCCCATTTGAGACCACTGGTCATTCAGACCATAAAGTCCACTTTATTAGGGGTCCAAGCAGTGAGGCCATTCAACCGCCTTTTAGAAATTGGTTAATTTTGCCTGTAACATCTAAATATTACCGAATTTTAAAGAAAAGGAGAGCAGAAAGGTGGCTCAGCGGGAAGCAAGGCTCCCTCCCAGTCAGAAGGTCCTGGGTTTAATTCCCAGGCCCAGCTGCATGTATCCCACCACCTCCTTCACTTAAACAAACCCAAACTTTAAACACAACACTGATCCTAACTCTAATCCTAGGAACAACTTTAAACACAGCAGTGACCCTAACCCTAACACCAGGAACACTGCTCTAACCCTTCAAATAACTTTCAACTCTGCAATGAGCCCAACCCTTAAACCTAACCCCGGCCGCAACCCTAACCTTAACCCTAGCCCCAACGCTAACCCTACCCTCAATCCTTACCCTAAGCCCAACCCTAACACTAAACCTAAAAAAATGTCTGTAGCTTGAACAGTCTTGCAGATGGTACCACGTGAGCCGGCATGCCCACATTATTGACAGTTAATGAAGTCAGTAGGACCTTCGGTGATTCAAGAATAACTTAATCTTTATTTTGTTTTCAGTGGTAACCCCAACCCTGCAGAACCTCAAAAGTTTAACTCCTGCCACAGATTTTGTGTAATGTTGATGAAAATTGGCAAAGATTATTTTCAGACCAAGCTTAACTAAAAGAAGATCAAATCGTTTCAACCTTTTAAAATCTGTGCTTGTTACAGCCAGTCAGAATCCTTCAGGTGTCACTGTTGTCAGATTTTATAGCTGAAGCTATCTTATTTAGGGCTCTGAACGTGGAAAGCCTTGCGACAAGAGAGAAATGACCTGGGACATCTTGCAACAAGAGCAAAATGTACATGGGACAGCTTGCAACATACCTCAAAATGCCTGCTTGGATCCCGTTCATACCTGCTTGCTGGTCTAGTTCATATTCACTTTGCAGTTGTGAAGTTATAACTGAATTACGGTAATCGGGTTACACAATCGAGTCAGTGGAAATCATGGGGTGCCAGATCTGCATCAGACACAAATCACCTTTGGTGCCGAGTACATGTTTACAAGCAATGTGACTTGTGTTAAAGTGCACAAACACACGCATACTGTGTTTGAGATACCACATGTACTTGGCTCATTAGGGCCAACATTAGGGCCTCCACGCCTCACCTGAAAGCTTGAGCTGTTTGAACCGTTGCTGCACACGTGTCTGTGAAAGGTAAAGCTCATGACCGCAGGGGGCTTTCTCCGGGTACTCCATCTTCCTCTCACAGTCCAAAGGCAGGTTTGATGAACTAGATACATTAAATTGCCAGTAGCTGTTCGTCTCCGTCAGCCCTGTGATGGAACGACTGCAAAAGAAAAAGCTATAGATCATGCCCAACATAAAGTGTCTTTTTGAAACTGAACAGCCTTAGATCACCTTATCATATCTACAGAACTGCTCAGGAGAAGTTAACACCACTTAAAGGAGACAGATGACAGGAAATTAAAGGACAGATATACAGGAAATGACAAGTAACAAACTGTTAATGACTAGTACCTTAAGTTTCTGTGCTCATTTGGCCCCTTGCCCCTGACCCATGTTCATTAGTAGCTTATCTTGAGTTGACTTGTATTCAGCAATAGCCAACACCTATTCATGTTTAAGATGCAACAAAAATGTTTCTGCTCTCATGTGACCCTGATGAACTTATTTAGCAGAAAACAGCAGACAATAGACAGTAAATAGATGGCTACTGCTTACTTTGGCTTTGAGTGTATATTCAGGTGAGTCACTGTACATAGCATTGAGTCGCTCTTTCACTCCACCCTTTACCATTACCCTCATGTTTCCTTTTTGTGTTGTGCATGTCAAAACAAGAAGTTCAATCCTCACAGGTAATGATCCTGTGAGCTTCTTCTAGTTCCCATCATGATATTTACACTGCTAGCTGCTTCTTTGTGTCCCTTATTTACCTCTAATGCTCTCATCAGTGCTTCACCTCAGGTTGGCCCTTCCAAGTAAAACAAGTGTAGTAGTGCGAGCTCCGTGTCATCCCGTGTTAACTCCCCGTGAGGATGTCTGTGAAACATTCACTCAGCTGGAATACAAGCGGTTACAGGAGGCTGCATTGGGGACAAACCAGGCAGAAAATCCACTCATCCCTAAGCTGACCATTAGATGTGGTATGTTGACATGATACAGGGCTGGGTGGTGTTTGAGGTGAGGAGGCCTCATCTGAAGTCACAACTCACTTCAGGAGCTCAGCCTTAAAGCACCATGACAAGGGAACAAAACCAAAACTCTGATCCCTGCGTTCCATAATGGCTGGCTACATGTCATCCATAGGAACCGATCTCATTTATGTTTGCACTGTTCGGGTCTGTGCTTTTCATGTTCTCAAATGTGCACTATAGTAGCGCTGAGTACAATATTGAGCATTGTTGAAGGAGTGTCTGGAATCTGTCCAGCTCCATTATCGCTCCTATACAGATATGAGAAGAAGGGTGTATCTCGATCTGTGAGTGAGTGAAATATGCCAGTGCACTGTGGTGTGGGTGGAGATATCACAGGTGAAATAAGCGTTTGTATGCATGTGTGCATATCTGTGTTTGTACATGCCACTGTGTAGTGAGTTTGTGAGAAGCATTTGTCTCAGACTGGAAGCCTCCTGGAGAAAAAAAAACAGTTTCAGCACTGAATAAATATTATTTATGGCCACTTTGACAGATGCTCATACAGGAACTAAGCACACGGAAGCCAACTCCTAGTACTTGGAATAAACAAAACCAAGATGATAAATCCTAGTTCAAAAGGCTGCTTAACATTGCAGTGAGAGGATTTCTCATTTGCAGAGACTAAGAGTCATGGTTTGCAATATTTGAAGGAATGCTGCATTAGACTGAATGTTTGTCAATGGGCAGGTCGTTGGAAAGTGAAGTAGATAGCATAGACATATTAAATGGGACAGTCAACACCCCTTTAGCCTTTTGGGTTTGTGCGCCCTGTCCAAAATAACAGTTGAGCAAAGCTGCTGCCTGCCATTCTTGGCTGGTAGCCTACCCTGACTATGATGCAATGAGACAGTCAACCCACCTATTCAGTGGGAAATTAAGCTATTAGTGTTTAGGAAAGCATATAGGGTTGTTAAACTTAACATGTAGCAGGATGTTTCTGAGGTCTGGTCATGTCCGTAACACAGCGTTATAACATTGATGCAGCTGCATGCTCAGAAAGCTGGATGAGCCAAAGGTGACACCGACACAGTTGGATGATCCTCAGCTTGGGTAAAGTTGTCCAAACCCTTGTCCCTTCTCTGTTGTTCTGTTGCATTCTTATCCACTACAGTACTGAATACTCATATTAAGTCACTTCATTATACTTTACTATGTTTGATTTTCACAGTAAAACATACAGTTTCCATAGCGATGGAGGGGCTCTGCAGTGAAAGCCTTATTTGTTTGCTGTATGACTTCCTCACCCTCACTGGATCGCTGCCTTGGGTTGGACTCGCATATTTGGCGGATTTGATGAGCGAACAGCAAATGCTCGCTTTTGGAAACAGTCCATTTCTGACCCAATTCTTGGGTCGACAGTGTAAGCTTGAATGCCATATTAAAAAAACAACATCACTTAGCTATGTTGCAGGGTCACTGCAGACAAAATGGCACATTTCTGTGTTCAGTGGGTGCATTCCTTTAAGTCTCTCAAATTCAAAGGTCTTGAAACACATGGCCTTGATAGGTACTGCGGTATATTGATGCATTCTCCAAGTACCACATCGCCTATAATTACATTCATTCAGAGCGCCATGATGCACTGTATTTTTT
Source organism: Pseudorhombus dupliciocellatus (assembly GCA_016785235.1). Lineage (NCBI taxonomy): Eukaryota > Metazoa > Chordata > Actinopteri > Pleuronectiformes > Paralichthyidae > Pseudorhombus > Pseudorhombus dupliciocellatus. The sequence goes on along the minus strand of JAFBJW010000127.1, from coordinate 1,539,617 downwards.
AAAAACAGTATTAGGCAAAACAAGGCTTCGAATCTGATCCTCAAATAACGGTGCAGTTTAACACAGGTGAGACACAGTCCCCGTTGCAATTTTCCTTTCTATCCTGTTGAATTGCTGCATCAACATCATTAGCTGCACATTCTCAAACAAACTACGGAACGTTTTTACAGTGGGACCGCCTGAATTAATCAGCTCTCTTGGAATTCTTAAACTAAGTAGGTTTTACTTGGCTCTTTGATCTTGGTGGAGCACCTGCATCCGATGTCTTAGGGAAAATCCTTTAAAAGTCAGAGGCAGTTTATGTGGCTGCCGCAGAGTCCTGCTTTCTCATCACTATATTAGCAAGTCTTTTAAGTCTGTCTGTAAGAAAACCAGACTGAAGCTCCTGAGCGGGACCAAAGCATGTGCATGAGGAAATACCTGCAGACATAATAATCATTAAATGATTAAACCAGGAAAGCAAGCACTGAATCATCTCATGTATTCAATGCAACTGCTGCTACTCCCAGGAGGCACCTGTGTTCCATCAGGATGCCATTAGAGTCTAAAAAGATCACGTCCAGGATCCTACTAACATCCTGTTTCTTCTTACTTCTTTTGTGTGTGTGTGTGTGTTGGGGGGGTGTCACAGTCCATGTCTATTGTATATGTGTGGAGGAGGGCGGGGGTACAAGGCTAAGTTGTTTTGTTTTAATCAGTTTCGCCTGTAATCACACTACTCAGAGTTGGCAGGCGATGAGCCTGGAGATGGGCCCGGTGCGGGTAAAATGACTTCCTGTCTCTCGCTCTCGCGCTCTCACTCTCCATGGTCTGACTCATAGCTGGGGAGCGGCCGTGCATGTGAGTGTGAAGATGAGGGGAAGTGAGCTCACTGGTGGGCCGACCTGGCCCTCTTGGGGCAAAATCAGTGCCCACTAATTAACCGCAGAGTGGCCCCTTCCCAACAGCACCCAGCAGGGAGTCCGCTCACCACAGCCACTGAGCCAAAAGACTCTGTGGTCACTAATGTATATGCAACTGTGCAGTAGCCTTATGCATCTGCAGTATGAGCATACGTAGGATAACATAGTACACAACGATTGATCTTTCCACTCATATAGAATGTACCTGATGTCTGCACTCCATGCTTTGAGTGACATCAGTTGTTTTCTTTGAACGTCGACCTCAGTGATCTGGCTGTGGTCCTGGGACTATGTTGCCCATGTTTCCATGACAGTGTGTACTTTGTGTTGTGTAATGCGTTCCAGATGAATAGGTAAAGCCAAACATACTACATTACACCAACGTCTGGTAGAATAATCTCCTACCACCTCCAAAATGCTTTCCTTGGATGCAGAAAGGAAGTGATGATCACGATTTACAACAATCTGCTTTGATTTCTGGAAATGTAGACCACCACCTTGTCTTGGCTGGCTGCGACTTAGAAACTGGCAAGATGAGAAGCTGTGGCTTGAAGCTAATAGGCTGAAGAACAGCCAAGCCCACCCACTCCTGACACTCCAGAGTAATATCCAATAGTAAAAAAATCAGGCATTAAGTGAACAGGGATTTGCTTTTTGATTTTTACAAACTCTTGAAATGTCGGAACACCTATTGAACACCCGACCGCAGAATTTGATGGATATTATTTTTGCTCTAACTACAGTAAACAATACGTGGCAGTCTGGCGCATGAGAGAAGCAAGATGCTGATTGACAGACGGTTTCCAGCAAAAGGCTCTGGGATGATTAATGTGGTTAAGTAAATAGAATAATCTTCTTGCATAGTTCTTCTGGTTTGGGAGAAAATCTTGAATAAACTCTTCTTGACTGATTCTGTTTACCAGCGTTACAGCAGTGCAGTTCTTGTACACAAAGGAAACTTAAGCAAAGCATTTTTTCTACTCAGTTTTTTATCCGACAAGGACTTTGAAGTAGAAACAGGCAAAGAATGTGGGCCAGCACACATGAGCATAAACGTTTTCGCTTATAATTAGCCATAAAGTTGGACGATATAAAAGACAGAAGGGGGGGTCATCCGCCTCCTTTAAAATTGAAACATTTACCACTGTATCATATATAATATCCTTGCTCCTCATGTTGAGGCTTCACTGTCTGGCTGAAGTGATTCATCGCATGTCAGCAGTGAAATAGAATTTTTTCCTAAACAACGCGGCTCTCTGTTTATTCAGCTAAATGTGAGATCTTTTAGGTCTGTCACTGCTGATGTTTCTTTTTCATTTTGGACCACACATGAGATAATTTGATATGCAGACACTGTCCTGGGAGATTTAGAAGACTGACATATTCATTTTGATACCTAATTTAGAAAAGACAAAATCATTAGACATGAAACATACATTGTCTCTGTCTCTATAATCCTCTTGGACCTGGTTCTGTTGCACTTTAAATAGAATCATTGTGCATGTGTCTGCTACAGACACAGCTTGAGAAATAACCAGGGTTGAGACTCGTATGACAACCTTTGACGGGAAGCACATTAAGACTTTGCATCATGGGATGTGTCATCAGTTGAGTAGTTGGCATGGCACTATGTTGATGTAATATGGCTGCCATTATCTTCCGCAGTCCCTGCCAAAGGAGGAATACCCCCTCACATGTCAAGTCAGATCAGCTCTGTGGAAAACCGCACTGATTACAAGAGCCAATTTGTCACATTTGCAGCATGTGGCACCACACCAGCTCCAGTACCATTCATTAGCGCCCTGATTGACCCTCATTGCCAAAGCAATATAATGGACCTTCCCCCTGTGATTCAGCTAATCATTCAAATATTGCATTATTATTCTCACTGTCAAATTTGATCGTTGGCCAGAGGACTAATTCCATTTTTGGCCTTCACTGCGTTGACTTCCACTTTCTGAATAAAGAGGCTTTGCTCAAATCAATGTGCTTTGGCACAAGAGGCAGATGGCCATACAGAGTTAGTGCAGAAATGTTATGCTGTAGAACAAGGACAGCAGGACAGTATATAATGTGTGCAGGGACATACATTTGCTTTAGGACACTCCACTCCACAAATACTATATGTAAAGTGCTTTAAAAACTTGATGTTTTGGAGATTGAACGGCCTGCGCTAAAGTTTGTTTTCAATTTGTAGGTTCCTTTGAATGCAGATGGTATGACCTCCTTCCATGTGTTCAACTTACTACATAACCCCCTGCAATGCAAAACATTCTGTGCATTGTGCTTCAACAAAAAAAATGACATCCATGTACCATATGTTTTTTTCACTTTGCAAACCGTAACTGCTCTGATTTCAAGTTCTCATCTTTGCATTTTAAACAAAGTCATATTGAAGTGTTCTGTTTTTCTCAAGCATGTGTGTGTGTGTGTGTGTGTGTGTGTGTGTGCGTGTGTGTGTGTGCGTCAGGCATGGGGCTCTCGTGATTGTTTAGCTATGCTATTTATTGCATGTGAGAATATAGCCAGTGTTTTATATCCAGGGGGCAGGGATGGGATCACTCTTAGAAGCATCCGGAACATACCTTTCTGTTGTGATTGGGCTGAGATTAAACTACTGAGGATACAAACACAAATGTGGACCACATATGAATTAATGCAAACTACAACCATATGAAGCTGATGGCAGACAAATGAAAGAAAGAGAACATAGACAATGACTGCAAGGTCTGTTGTAATTAGAAGCAGTGGACTTGCTGGAAATACCCCATTGAATTGATGAGATTGATTTTGTCTCCGTCTGCAAACACACATCCATAAGCGCACAGTTGTGCATGTGCAAATGTACAGGCACACGTTTGTATGTGCATGCACAGAGCTTTGGAGGATTTACTTTTCCTGGCATGACTTCCATACTAGTACTGTCATACAGTGGAGTGAAAAAACAAGCTTGTAGGCCCTTTTGCCAATAGCTGTTGCAATACTTGTCTCATGCAGAGTGAAAATTTGGGTCAGGGAATTTGAATCCACAGTGTTACAGATATACACCAAGGAGGCGAGCCAGAAACTTCTCTCCAAAACCCCCTCTGCATCTCTGTTCCTATTAAAGTCACTGTGCTGCTTTAAGTGTTACATACATGTTCTGTGGAAAAGTATCACACAGTTAGGGCACATGGGTTAGTTATTTCAATTCAGCTTTATCTCCCTTGTGGATACTTTAAATATACCTGGTGTTAGCTTGTGTAATTAATTTTGATATATTCATATCTAAATCACCACACCACACGTTTTCCTTTTTCCTAGATGTGTGTGTGTGTGTGTGTGTGGGAATCCAGCGCAGGGGTTACAAGACAGGCATGTGTCTGAGGGAGAGCCCAGCTTTTATTTCCCTTCTGAAAATAATAACAAACGAACTCATTTCTGTGAAGGACACACTCTTACTCAGGTTTGTACATACAGCTAAGCCTTGCTCTGCTTTCAGGATTGTTCCACAGCAGCTGGCAAGCTACAACACACACCTGGGTAAACACACTATGCTCTAGATATAGTCTCGTTGGCTTTCGCTTCTCTCTCAGTGCGCTTGGTCACCCTTTGTTGCCTTCATTTGTCTTCGTCCTTCATTTTGCTCACTGTCAGGCTCGCAGGGCTCAGCTCCAACCGCAGATCAATCTCACCGCACCAGCTCCGTCCATCTAGACACCGGAGCCACGACGGCAAGGCCCACCCCAGATCCAAATCCTCTCCATGTAAGAGCAGGCAGGGCAGTGTGCGTACCCTCAGGAGGCTGACATAGCTCAGCCCCTCCGGTCTGGATTCGAGGGCTTGTTTCCAACCAGAACTTTTGATTGTATCAGCTCTGGTGATGTCAGCCTGCTCTGGTGCTAACGGCTTTCTGCCACTTTCTCCCAATCCTCCCAAGTCCTGCCAGCAGATTTATCCATGGCTCCCCACCACACACTCATCGCTCTCCCTACAACAGGCACCAACCCCATGCTGCCAAGAGCAGGATATAGCCTATTAATGTCACACCTGACTGAAATTTAGATTTTGTAAGCTGCCCTCGCCCACTACAATGTGACTCTTTGCTGCAGCAATTTATTTCAGTTTTGAAAAAAGCCTGCTCCTGCACTGACCTTCCCTCAATTGAAGCATGGGCCTCCAGATGCTGGTGACTTAACCCCTCGCCTGTAAAACAAGAGAAAGAAAAACACCCTATTTATGATGACTATATTGGTGGCCCGGTTCTCCCAGGGAGCAGAGGCTTGGCTCAGGCTCTGCGAATGCAGAGGGCCAGTGGGTATTAGTGGTTGCTGTAAAGTTTTTTTCAGAATCATTTAGTTTGGTATTAGACCAGCAATGCCTTTACTGACCCCTCTCTCTGCAATACCCCTTGCAGAGTGGGGAACTCCACATTAGGGGTTTTAGATCTCACCATTATTTATTTATGAGTGTTAAAATGCCACAGTTCCCTGGCACGGGCTTTAATGGAGGTGAGACACTCCCATGTCGCACTACTCCCGTCAGTAAAGTTTTACAGTGTCCCACCGCACTCTCCAGAGAGGCCAGGGGAAAGTGACGCCATAGCCTCGGAAAATACTCTGTACTCATGCTTAGGCTGACACTTGTGCCGTGCGGCGAGTCGGGGGCTGTGTGGTATCTCCAAGTGCGGCTTTCAATATTGCTTTTCTTTCAAACAGCTCCAAATGTGGCTGCAGTCAAATATGACACCTTAAAAGCAGCAGTAGGCTGCTCACGCGCTGCCAAAACAAAGGACCGTGCTCCATTTGATAACAATTATCACAACATAATGTAACATAATGTCCCTACATGTAATGCTGCCCTCATGACTTAGGCCAATCAACCCACAAACCAGTTGTATCTGTCAGGCTTCACCACCACTGCGGCTAATGGATCCGTACTTTATCTCATTGATTCTCCCTGTAAGGCCAGCCCCCCTGTCAACCCACCCACCTTTCTCCCTTCCCTCATATGGCCATGATGAGATCCAGACCCTATGTGGAAGCATATTAAAGTGGCCCAACAGTGTCAGCAGGAGAGCTAAATGGAAGGCAGTGAAATCTTTTGAACCTCTGTTACATTATAACAGTTCTAAACACATCCAGCTGGGTCCAAAGTTCATGGAAGACATAAAAGCACCGTTGCATGTTACCTTGGAGGATGATAATAGCCGAGCAGCACTAAAACTACTAAGACAGTCCACAATCAAAGGAGTCAGAGGAAGGCCTCCCTGCACTTCATACTGGCTGCTAATGGTTTGTGTGTGTGTCATAGGCAACCTATCTGACAGTCGTTACATCTCGTGTAACACCCTCCATGCATTGTAAAGAGAGGGAACGTTTTCGGTGTTAGTGATTAAACTCCATTAACTTTGGCTTAATTAAAATACAAAAGACTTAGAGGAACAGTAATTACCCTGTGCCGGCCTGGTAGGTCAGTCTTTAAGAGAGTTCCAACACACTGATCTTGATGGGAGGCTGCTGTATCATGACTTCATAGCTGCCAGACATCTGAGGCAGTGAGGCACTGACAATACTGCTGATTCTGTCTATATCACAGAGGAGAGGAGAGGAGCTGGACAGACACTGTAGAACGGGGCCAGACGGTATACACTGTGTGTGTGTGTGTGTGTGTGTGTGTGTTCCTTGAGCTATGTGTTGGCTATGGGCTCCACTGTGGCGTTTCAACCACACACGATAAATATGATCTTGTGGCGGAGCCGTGGTGCCCCAGGAATGCTCTCATGTGGTGCAGCGGCTCTCACCACCATTGACAAGAGGGCTAGATGGCTTTTTACTCATCAAGATTCCTGGTGGGGAGCGCTACATAGGAGGCCATTCGACTTCTAGACTTGAGGCCGTGGTTACCGATGCCAGTTTCCTCTCTAGCTCAAGTCTCTTACTAAAGCGTGTTATTTGTTTACGCCGACCTCCGACGAACCAGCCAATTACACTATTGTTTACTGGCTGACTGATCTCAGTTGGGGCCAAAAATGCATTTAATCACCGGTTACCAGCATTTGAAGCAAACATGGAACGATATGGCCAACGGCAGTGATTCCCAGATCAAGTGCAATTCTATGAATGCCTTTGCATATTTATTTATGCAACTCAGAAATGAGGCCAAATTTAACTCAGGCGTGACTTTATTTCCCAACTACTCACATTAGGATTCTTCTTGGAATTAGTAGTTATTAAAAATATTATCCATAATTAGATGAATCAGATGTAATCCTAAATTAGAGCAAGAACCAGCTAGACTAACTGCACCTTTCAGACACATAATACCTGCACCTAAAACATCTCCTTGATACTGGGATGTAACTGGACAGGACATGCCCTGTTCCCTCTCAGCCATTAACATGTCCAAACTCATCTAGTCTCTGGTCAAGTCTCACAATACCAACAAAATCTATGGTGTGTTAATTGATGCATAAAAGGAGCAGGTTTCTCACTAGCAACAAAAACATTCATTCCCATTATTGTTGCAGTGATTAGGCCATTAAATTAAAATTACAAGGTATTCACGATATGTAATAGTCTGGAGAAAGATGTGGATCTATTATTCATTCTGTAAGAGAATAATGGCTCTTGCCCTAAATAGCTTTTTGAAGCAGAGCTCATTAAATACCAGCAAGAATAATACTCCAGCTGGAATGTGACAATCCTTAAAAGAGCTGCAAGAAAACAATTACCAAAGTGATATAATTGAGTCAGTCGCCCTGTGGTGGAGCTATGAAATCCCTTTTTCCTCCAAACATCAATAGTTTGGGGAAAAAAACTCAATATAAATCATGGAGCTATGAAATGCCCTCTCCTTCCACACATCCGTCATCAGAGGCCAATCTGTTGTCTCCCATAACTTCATGGCTGACAAGGGTCATTCGCCTGAGGCCCCGGCGGAGACTATATCCCCTCTCTGGACAGATGCTGTGGCATAAGGGGGGCCCGGATGCCCCCCTCTCCTCCTGCTGACCCCTCTCTCTCTTCCAGACTCTGAGAAAGGGTCCCAAGGTTGAGAAGGTCCTGGGGACTGGACACATTGCGGCATTAATTACACACTCAGTTACCATTGAGCCTAATGTTTGGCCTCCCCCCTGGGGTTAACTCCTTCCTGACAAGCAGGGAAAGTAATGGGGCCTCTGTGGCTCGTTTGCCAGCAGTCAGCCACGACAGCTCCTTCGTGTCGTCTTCCGCAGCTGCGTTTCTCACTGACTGCGTCGCTGTGCACGCAGGGAGAAGGAGATGGAGATAGTGGGAGGTGTCAGGCGGCGGGTGACAGACAGGACACTTCAACCCATCAAAGGCTTTTTGCGGGGTCGCCTTGTGCAAACAAAGAGGCTGTTTTGGAGCGCTATCTATCAGAGGCTTCTCCCGCTTACATCCCCCTGTGCACCCGTGGCTGTGATTGGCTGAGGAGACAGTGAAAGAAGAAAGCGAGTGTGCACCGGCAGGATATCCCCTGTGGTTAACAGCAAAGTAAACACAGTAGAGAGAGAGAGGAAGTCTACCTCTATCAAACAGAATGGAGGTGAGGTGCTCGCAGATGTCCTTCGAAGTATGAAAGAAAGTTCCCGAGCTCCGGCGGGGCTGGCATTCTTCTCCAAAGCACTGCTGGCTCAGGCTGTAATCACGAGTGTCTCTACCTATTGCTGGAGTAATCCCGTTTCTGTTGACAGGGGCTGTAGTAGGTAATCTGATAGTAGAGTTACAATATCAAGGCTAGTGTTTCGTTTGATTAATTCATAGCCTACAGGGTCTGCGAGATAGAGGGAGAGCGCAGCATGAGATCATGACCCTGGAATTCTAAACAATAACCATCTGTGGCGAACCGTGTTGAGCTTGATCTGACTCTTGCTTTTCCTCTCTCACTTCCTTTTTTCTCTTCCTCCTTTATCCTCCCTTGTTTCGCTCTCACGAGATAACACGTTTAAACACATACTCACCTGCAACAGCCGTTTTGCATCCAAGCAGCCATGTACTAAAATATGTCATGACATGCATGTTATTGAAAATAACATACTTCTGGGCTCCAGGCACATATCACCTTTGCATGTGAGTAAAAACAGAGCCGGTGCAAAAGTCCCGTGAATCATCATACAAGCCAAGCCTAGGACGAAATGTTACTGATCCACTTTCCCTTACAGAATACCATGTAATATAACAGTTACTCAAATATAATTAGCTTGGCAGTGGAGCTTTACCCTAAAAGCTGTTCGTGTTAGCAGCAAAGAAGAATAATCCCAGCCCCATGTTGGATTTAATGAAGCAGTCCACTGTGCTGCGCCCGGGGAAAAAAAGCACCGCTGTGTTCTACATGCTCGAATGTGACATTTTAAAAGAGGTATGGTCTGCATTAAACGTTTGAAGAATCCCTTTTCTCTGCTCTACAAAAAGGAAAACATCTCTGTAAATGTCAGAGCGCTTCCAGCATCTCCTTCGTTGTTGAGAAAAAGTGACGTGGTTTGTACTCTTTCAGCTGGCTGCCACAGCGCCAAGAATGATAGATGAAGTGTTACTTTGTGGACTATTTTTAACTTTTCCAAACCAACGTTCAGACGCCCCATCTGGACAGGGTTAGGGGCAAGGCAGCGCGAGTTCTTTGCCATTAGTTACAGTAACAGACACCGTGAGCTCTCCTCAGAGGTCAGAAAACAAACATTTTTCTTGTTTATGTGCCACGGAACCATGAGGACAGCTCTGTTAATACTGTTCAAGAGGTGATGCATGACTGTTAATAACCTTGTTGGAGTGAAAGTAGAGGATGGTCTGAGAAGTGATTTCTCCTCATAGAGTTGAGCAGAGAGTATGTTGTGTTTATGTTCAGTAATACTGTATATTAGGCTGTGGAACACATCTGGTAATGAGCTTAACATGTGCAGCAATGATATTAACTGCCTAGTAGAACTAGTAGTTTATAGACACTCTCCCAGACTCACTCCCAGTCACAAAGTTAGAATCAGACCCTAAAGTCACAATCTCTATTTATAAGGATAAACTGTATTAACACGAATCATGCAGGTCTCCTTCAGGAGCTGTACAAGTGCACTCAGGTAATTGGACTTAATTGGAGCATTTACCCAGGTCCGTGACATGACATCACACAATAGCAGACATGCTTTTGCACTTTTGGCCAGCGGTGATGTTCAGTGTGCCACTTCAACAGGTCTCAAAGGATCTTCAAATGTATTTATTATGGCCTATGAAGTAAGACCCTTGATGGTATAACAGTGTATAGGAGAAACAGAGCCTATTAATGTCCCTAAAACGAAAAATTATTTTGTGGTACTGGGTATCCATGTATCAAATATACATGTAATCTTTGATTTAGGGTAAAGTTATTGGTGTTCCAAAGCAGAGAGGAAAATAACATAATTTATTTAAAAGTCACTTATTTACACTAGTACAGTAGAATAATATTTATCAATTATTTGTATTAAATGATTGTGACGTGCAGTACTCGTCTCGACACAGCACACAGATCTCTAAAATTATATGACCTACGCACGGCTTCCAAAGGCTTTGCTGTGACCTTTAACTGAACAGGATGAATGAACTGTGAAGGATGGCCTTTCCAGAGGGGACTGTCTCGCTATCAGGCTGGAATCTCCTAGTGTTTACTCTTTAACGGGTGTGTCAGGATGAGTGTTCGGCTGGGATTCTTTGAAAGAAGGGGATTTACACCCTGCCTCACGGCAAGAGCTGAATGTCAAGTGTACATATGCTGCAGAACAATGCAGCAGCAACATCGCGGCTAATGAAAAATGTCCTCCTGTGTGCAGCTGGAGCACCGGTGGCCCCACAGAGCTGCTCTTAAACACCATATTTCCATTTTGGGTTCTTTCTCAAATTCCCCACAAGGTCCTCAAATAACTACATACTGCGCACTATGCAGTTATTTTTTTATCAGTGAAGGACTCACTCTCTCACTTCATCTATTTTTGACTTTATAGTAAGAGAGGCTGCTCCCTTGATTATGGTTATACAGTGAACAATAACTGGAGTTAAGTTTCCCTCTGAGCCCTGTGAGTCTCAAGTTGCGTGTCTGCCGCAGAGCGAAGCTTAGGTTTTCAATTACACTCCCCCTGCCACAGGTGGTGGGGTATTTGTGGAGGGGCAAATCTGGTGTTCCATTTAAGAAATATGTGGGAAAAAAACCCACTCTGAGGAATATTTGTTTGGAATTTTTTTACGGCCACAGATGTGACTCCTGCCTGCACCAACGTCACTCCACACCAGCTAAATCTCTGCTCCTCTAACCACTAATTACAGGAGGAGTGGGACTAATTAACACATAACATAACCAAAGAATGCACTTGGCTGTCATTATCCTGCACTTCACACATTGTCTTGTAAATATAGAACTCTGAAAAAAAGACTGATGCTAATTTCCATGATGTTATCAAGCACTGCATCTTATCTTGAATGCTGTTATGGTTGATAAATAGCTCTGTGATCGTTTCACCTGAGCTGAAGCTCAAACACTTTCCGTTTCTATCACCTTGCGGCTGGTATTAGTCTGGGTGGCCACATTAGGGGGGGTCTCATTGGGGTACATACAGTAATTCCCACCCACCCTTCCCCATCTCCACAATCATCTGTAGTACATGTGTTATTTAAGGGGGGGCAGCGAGCCACCAAAGTAGAACACAAACCCCCCTCTCCAGGAACGTTGTGTTCAAGAGAACAAGAGAGGAAAAAGAGCATGAGACGCAGACAGTAAGAGAGAGAGAAAGAGAGAGAGTTGTGTCTCGCCCCCTAAATCAGAGATTGGCGGTGCTGCGCCAGAGGACTAAAGGGGAAGCCCACACAGCAGGAGCAACAGTACAGTTTGGTGCGATGGGAAAACAGCCACAGATTGATTTTCACCAGTTATAACAGAGACTCAGGGAAGAAAAAAGAAAAACACTGACACGCATATCATGCTTGGATCTGGACAGCTTCCTTTGCGATATGTCATGTGTAAAGTTATATCCTGTGGTTCTGCTTGGTGGTCAGGCAGAGTGTCTGCACCCCTCCTCCCCCTCCTCCAAATCCCTCATCAGCACTTGGAGGTAAACTGGCCACAAAAGAGATAAGGCAGTAAAAATGAATAACTAAAAAATAAAACAAATAGTTTTGGATGAATGCAAATCAAACATTCCCGATAGCATTCATACCGAGAAAGTTTTTATGACAAGAAAAGAAGGTAGAGAGGTAGTGTGTGTGTGTGTGGGCACACAGTTCCAAAGGGCTGGAGCTCTAAAAGCCCTCCATCACAAATTGGGAATGAGAGTAAAGGAGCATTTTCTAGAGTGTTGTGTATGAGTAATATAATATCTATGCATTCATTAAGATCTCTCCAGTTCAAACCTCCTCAGCGTTTTTCCTTGTGAACAACACACTGTATGAAATTAGAGGAAACGGTCTCAGAAACTGACCCTTGAGAGGGAAGCAGTGCCCTTTGACCCCCTCCATCCTTCCTCTCAGGAACACAGCTCTGGACACACAAAGAAACACACACACTCTGTACTCTCATTAGCGATTAGGATTCATTAGAAACTGGAAATTTAATTTGTGGTTTAAATTTTTCATCAGCTTCCATTTCCTCTGTGTGAGCGCCAACCACGCTGGTTAGCAGAGAGGAGTCTGAAATGGAAATGCTGTTGTGGCCGACCTCCACATCCTTCTATGATTTGTCCTCAGCAAACACCACCCAGAAATAAAATGACTGAAATGCAATTATGATTTTTTTTTTTTCTCTTTCTTAAGGTCTCGCACTTCTCTTTTGGAAGTGGAAAAGCAGCACGCTTTTGCGGAATCCACTCGCCCACGCACTCTGTCCTGACACTTGATTCCAATTAGATATTTTTCTTTGCTTTCTTGTTCTAGCCTGTCTGGGCCTCCTGCTTTCCTCCCCTCCCTCGGCCCTCCCCACTAACTCCCTCGCTGTTGAACTCTCCCCTCCTCTCTCTCCCCCGTTTCCTCGCTCGTGTCCTCATTCTCTCAATCTCTATCACAATATGTAGTTTTGTCGACCACGGTGCCCTGCTCTGCTTTCATGTGCTGTCCCATGTGCAGATTTCTCACAGGCCGACTTCCTGTGACCGATTTTAAACTCCTCACCGACACAGTTGCATTCAACACATCGGGGCTGTAAGACACTGCGGCAAAAATATTACAGCAGACAAAGCCAAACAGTTTCCATAATGATAAAGTGGGGATTTTCAAGTGGCTTCAGAGGCTCGCAAACCACCCTTGTTTTGCTCCCAGGCAGTGAATTTTTATTAACCTATGGATCCATTTGATTACAGTATGAGGTCAGCTCCATGCTGTGAAGCTTCTCCCACACATTCACTAATGATAGCCTAGACATGGACTACATACAATGCATTTTACCCAGAGTTCGGTAGCCACATGTAATTCCTCATCCAAATTACTGTAATTAAAACATTCCACAATCCTTTATGTGTTATTTTTTTCCTTAATGTGCTGCCGTCCCTCTTCCGACTCTTGTACAATTTTACAAATCATATAGAAGCGATTAGTCCTACGGTACATGAAAATCACAGCCTGTGTAAAGCCCCGTAGCATCGAGCGACACGAGTGATTCTGCTGACTCAAACAGCTTCCCGACATTCTGTATGCTGGAAAATAAAGATCCGTCTGTGTTATTATTAGCTTAGGAGAGAAAGTCAGCATCATTTCTACAGATGCGTGATGGGCTATCGCTGCTATGTCCATTTCTCCTTTGTCGTGGGCCAAAGACAAATGATTTAGAGAGCATCTCTTCAGCCTAAATTGTTTCCAAGCAGGGGGTTCCTCTGCAGCGTCCAGCCCATCACTTCACAACCGAGGCCTCAACTTTCTGCTCCATATTGCGTGGAAGTTTCCAAGAGCTAAGCTATTGTATGTGTCAGCCACATTTATCATAGAGCTGTACAGCCCTGGAAAATTCTTTTACATTTTGCAGTTTCAGGGCTATAACCACGATAATAAGCATCTCCAGTACAGTGGATCTTTTCACAGTCGTATCTCTAATGTTTGGGGGCAGAGAGCTCCCAATTTAATTCATTATGGAGCTGGCAAGGTTGGGTTTCTTATTATGCAATTGCTTAATGGTGGGCTAAATGAATTTCTATTGGAAAAGCTGAACTGGAGAGTCACCTCTGGTCACCCACCTCCAATTAGCTGTGATTCCAGATGGGGTTATGTTACTGATTTGCCACCTGAGGTAGCGAGCTCTAATTAGGACTCAGACTCAGGGGAGAGATTAGTGCTGAAATTGCATGAGGGCAGAGGTGTGCACATGTTTGCGTATCCTTCAGTTTCAGTTTAACATGCAGTTTGTAGAATAGCCACTGTTGCAAAAGAGCTGTTATACTGGGCTCTGCAGTAAGTCCTGTGCTCTGCCTTCAGCAATGAAGAGTTTACTGCACACTTGAGGCCAGACCACTCATCACAAATAAAAGAGATGGTTGAAAACATCCCCCCCTGGCCAAGGAGAGAATACATTCAGTAAGTCAAAAAATCATCAGATCCCCGCAAAACCAAAAACACATCCACCTCATCCGGAAGATAATATCTAATGTCGTGCAGGGGCTGGATGTAGATAGCAGATGGAACTGCAGATGGAACTCTATTATGTACTTTCCAGATGACAAGATTTACCCACAAATTCAAAACTCTCAATTGCACTGTCAGGCAACCTATGTTCAGTAAAATTACATTTGAAAAATGACAGGGCAAAACGATATAAAACAAATCCACTTAAGCCAAAGACAGTAGGAGAATAGTCTCTGGCCACATTTATGCTGAAACTTATCCTGCAGGACAAATATATCCAGCGGAAACAGGAATCAAAATTACAGTAATGCAATATTCAAATCATTCTGGTTTCTTTTCAGTTTGCTAAAAAAAAATTCATGACAAACTAAACTTGGAATAATGAAATAACTGTTTAATATGAAATGTAAATGTCCTCCTGCAGCCCTTTATGTAAATAACTGAAGCTAAAGAAAGAAAGAAAATAGTTTCCAAGGTCCTCTGAGAAATCCTTCAGGATTTCGGAACTCCCTCAAGGTGGGAGTCTGAATCTCTGAATATCATCAGATCTAAATAAGGAACATGTTTCTGTCTCAACCATTAGTTTCAAATCGTTTTTTCAGTTTTGCCCCAAGAATCACGTTGAGATGCACTTCCAAAGAACTTGCAGATTAAGGTTCCTTTGACAGACTTTGTCATCGGGGAAGGTTTTGGACCACACAGAATAATCCTTCAGGGCTCTTCAAGGCCGGAGCCATGCAGGCATGAAAGATCTACAACTGCAGGAGAAGCCTAGCCTTGCACCCTGCCTTTTAAAAAGCACTCGCTCTCCTTGAGTGTCTCCAGAGTGGGACAGATGCACCAAGGCAAGGCGACCTTTTGAAAGGGTCAAGGGAAAGCACAGGGACGCTCTGGGGGCGGGGGAGTGTTGACCTTACTGGAGGTATCCATCATTCAGGGAAGATGTTGGCACCTTAACACACACATGCACACACGTATGTGCAGATGTCTGAACGTGCACAAAGAAATAACCCACACGTACACTTATCTGTCCTCTTTTCGTGACAGGAGGTCTCTCATGAATGTGATACTGAGAAGACCCATGAGACGAAGCAAGGCCACTCTCACTCCGCCTGTCTCTCTCTACCACTGACTGCAGGGCACAAGGACGCCCCTGCTCGTCTGCGTTTCTCTAGATAACCAGACTGAAAAGCTATCCCCAGACAAGCGTGCTCTGTCAGGGGCTGAAGGACGTTTTTATGTCTCCGTGTCGCTGTCTGACGGAGATGCAGAAGGTTGGCTCTGAAGGAGCGTTTGTTCGTGGCCATTACAGTCACTGCTACAGTGATGAGGCCCTTCAACTTGACAATACCCACATTATGCATCTCTCTCTGTCTCTGCCTCTACTAATGTACACCAGCCACTCCGCCTTGATATCCAACACACACTGTCGGCGTGTTATGGCCCCACTCAAGTAACTGTATAAATTCAGATTATGGAAGAATTATTCTGGTCTGTCTGGCAATTAAATACGCTCATGTGTGGCTTTTCCAGGGAAGCCAGCCAAGCTCTCGTCGGCACCATTCCCAGTCCGATCTAACTCTACCAAGCACCTCCCTTTGTCTGTGGTTATAGATTTTTATCAGAGGCGAATGTGTATCATAGGTTTTGAAACATCTCTTTCCACGCATGTCTCTTCAAACTTCCAATGTAACGGGATTTCTTCTGGTCTTCTGTGCTGCTCGGTCGGTTAAATCAAAACAAGATGCGCCTTCAGCAACTCCAGTTGTGTGATAAAAACAGGTGCCAGACACTAATTGTTATACCTAGAGTGGTCCTTAAACATTAGGTCGACCATCTTGACTCCTCTGCTGCAGCGCACCGTC
The DNA here is from genome assembly GCA_016785235.1 of Pseudorhombus dupliciocellatus. NCBI lineage: Eukaryota > Metazoa > Chordata > Actinopteri > Pleuronectiformes > Paralichthyidae > Pseudorhombus > Pseudorhombus dupliciocellatus. The sequence continues at coordinate 1,523,288 of JAFBJW010000127.1, read as the reverse complement.
TGGAGAGAGTAATGAGCAGTTGGAGGTTGATGAAAGTGGATACGCTCCGACGTGTTGCAGGTCACCCATGTGGCCGTGCAGAGGATACATGTTTATTCTGTAGCTGAGTGACAGCGAGCACGGCACAGACAGGAGACATCACGTCAGAGCTCTCCTCACCACAGCGGGAGCCGCTAACGAAGGGCCTCACCAACACGCTCGTAACGCACACTCGCTCTCACACCCTCACCTTCAGACGGGACCCACCGCCCTGCCGCAGTGCCTGGCACCTCACCAGGGGGAGGGGAGAGGAGGTGGAGGGGGAGGGGGAAGAGGAGGAGGAGGAGGGGAGGCTTTGAGCGCGGAGCCTGGCCTCGCCTCATTCAAAACGCAGAGACCACTTAAAACACATTCCTGCAGCTCTTTAACACTGGCTCAACACAGCTCAGCCGCTGAGGTCGTCCAAACTCAGGGAGCAGATGATCTGGTTGGGGTCGCGGGGGGCGGGAGGCTGATATGCAATGTGGGGGGCTGTGGGATTAAGTTATTACCTTAACCTCAGGAAATGGATGCAATATGAAACCTTGTAAACTCTAACCCCCCCCGGCCAACCTGTTCAGGTTATGCATTTGTGCAGTATATTTCTTAAGACATCATCACTCATCACTGTTAGCTCATTACAAATGCGTGAAAGGAACATCACACGGGAAAAGACGGCGGTGTAGAGTAGAAACTATGATTACAGGCCAGGAAGTGTCCCTCCGGCACATGATGTGCTCATCCTTGAAATTGCATCAGGTATAAAAGCTTTATGCTTCATGTCTGTGACAAGTAGATGCTTGTCACATTTGGAGCCATGTGTGCTCAGCTTGCCGCTATGCTATTGACACACCTATAGAAAACAACTTCATCATTCACTGCTTATTGTTCAATACATTAAAACAAGGAAAGGACAAACAGGCAGTGGCGGAATATTTTAAAGTACATGGGCTTACATACAGACTTAGGTACTTTTCAATTGTACTTGACCACATGTAGCATGAAACATAAGACCCGGTCTTTTTCAACAGGAGCAAAGGAGCATCACTGGAAAAGTGAAAAGGGTTTGGATACTGCCATAATAATAGATTAGGCATGTACAGGTTACACTTCAGATATTTTTGCTTTTACTATTTTAAATATATTTAAATGTAAGTATTTACTTATATTTACTCTGTAGTAGAAATATTAATGAGGCACTTTTGCGTGACGGTGACACTGCCCCCCTTCCCTCCCCCCTTAGACCAAGACACAATGCCTGAAATGGTCAAATATGAGACTTTCTTCAATTGGATGACATTTTATTTTAAGATTAGTCGCACATACTGTGATGATGACGCAAGGCCGGAGACGGGACACGTTTTGGTTAAAGAGCTATTACTTTTGGCCTGATTGTTTCCTCTAAGGCTGAATCCATCCTCTGAAGTGTGTTTTGTGCAGCAAAGACCCCATTGCTTCATTTCTCTCAGGGACACTTTGAATCAAATCCTGCCTCACTCATGGCTTGATGGGTTGAGGAAATGTTTTTATTCCTCCGCAGATGTACACAGGATTCAGAGCAACGTAAGCCAACAAACACATGGTTACAGCAGGTTTATGCTGCAAGTGATTGTAAATGAAAGCATACAACATTCGGCATAATGAAGCACATTCCAGTGAAACACCTCCATGGTTACGACCATTTTACTTTCTTATAAAACATCTGGTCTCACTTTGCAGTGGATTATTTTAGAGCGTTACTTGTGGTGTCATGTCAAATGATTTAAGTCACATGAGAATACGCAGAGAGGACAGTAGGGGACAGATCGAATTATCTAAGGTGTCCACGCGGTATTAATAGCCTGGCTCATTGCTCGTACATCGAGCGTGTGAACGAGTCCTTTAGTTGAGAGCGTTAGAAACATTCAACCGCGATGTCGGAAACCAGGAGTAAATGAGGTCGCCAGAGGAAAAAGGGAACAGAGAAAGTCCCTCTGGTTAATCTGACAGAGGTGGTAGTTATTATGAGCAGGACAGATAACACACGAGAGCATGTGGAATGAATCACAATCACCGAGGCAAACTCACGCAAACGCAGGCACACAAACTTCCTGTCACAAACACTTCTTCCACACAGTTAAACACATGCAACACGAAATTCAATCCGTCCAAACAACAACGCAACCCAGCGTGTTTACTGTACATCACGTTTGACCGCACAGCTCGCCTCTTACGCAAACAAACTCTTCACTCATCTCCCACGAGATGGCTCGCTGCATAGTGTACGGTCATTTGTGCACACATACACATAGAGGTAATGGCCATTTATATCCCCCTGCCGCACTGGAGCATGGACAGGCCAAAGCTCACTTTTCAAGAGGGGATGCTTTGAGTTCCAGAGGGGTGCACATGAAAGAGCAGCAGAATATAAAGGAGTGCCCAAGGATACACTGCAGCGCTCAATGTGAGGACAATTTAGCCCTGATGGAAAACCTGGATCAAAGGCCTGGCCTCCATAATTGCACATTCCCCAACAAACACTGTGCCATTTGAAGAGTGGGCCAGACCTCCGGACTCCTGAGACCCGTTCCCGAGCGCAGACACAGACAGCCCCATTCCTTTCACCTTGCTATGTTCTCTATCTCAATGTCCTGCTAAAAGATTAGAGAAATGCTTTCATTCCAAAAGTGCTCACGGTTTCTCTTTGAATGTCGAGATACTTGTCAAGGCTGAGGCAAACCGCCCTCAGCGGCTATGCCTCCTTTTGTTGAAGGTCACCAAGTCATGGCTGCCGGGGGAATACTGAGTCACAGCTCAGAATGACAAGACTCATCAGGTTCTCTCTACATGTGGTATCATCCGCTTTGCATTTCATAAGACCCAGTGAAGGTTAGCATGTGTCAGCATCACCAAAGAGGACAGACGCTCACAAATAAATGACTGCTCTCTCTGCTGAGACTCCAAAATTAGCTCCTGCCCCCTAATTCTAACGACGTTAGGATGATCCGTTTAGACTCCTGCACCCATCCTTGTGTGAGAATCCATTGTGTGGAGAATATAGCTCCCTCTGTGTCAGTATCTGTGGAAGATGGTGGGACAGGAAATTGTTTAAAAACAAAAGGTATCTTCGTTCCATCGCAGCTTGTAAATTTAGCCCTGATAGTGTTGCTGTGCTTCAGGTGGGAGACCTTTGGGTATTGTGGAATGTCCTGGCTCAGCTGTGGAGGAAACAACAGTAAAGTCAGCATTGTCAATAGCACATGTCAAGTTGGGTAACCTTCAAGAAAAATAGATTTCTGTTTCCATGTTTGCATGCTGAAGGATGCCAGACCTATTGCTTACGTCATTTACAGTATGAGTATCACCACAAATTGCTGGTGGATCAAAAACAATGCCCCAGGTCTTGTTTGTGCTCTTGTATTATTTCCCTATCATCTACATTGTGGAGCGGCTTCCTTTTGCTCTGTCGCTATGCATTACAATCGACCCACTGACGTTTGCATTAAATCTCAGCTAACACTGCACAGACAGCAGCACAAAACCAGCGTGGTTGAGCAGACACTGACAGCTCCCTCCATGAGAGCCTGCGAGTGCTTACTCCAGGACTTCAGATGGTTTTATGTTGCGTCTAGACTTTAATAAGTGGTTGTGTTTTCCTGACAGCACACCCCAAATCTCCCCTGAAAGTCCTATGGCGATGCTTTAGTAATAAAATACTATATGCATGTGTTGTGGAGCTGGACTCAAATAAACATGCTCCTAATAGAGCAGAATGTGGTAAACCTACAGAAAGCGCCTTGTCATCAGAAATATCACACACTTTCTGTGTTCTTCATCCCTGTGAGCGCTTTGATGAGGTTTTTATGAAATTCGGAAATACCGCAATGGAGACAACGTAAAAAAAACATGGGCTTGTATGTCACTTTAGGAGCTTTAACCTTTTCTGGTATCGCTTTGAGCTCAGCGCTGCTGCGTTATTGTGCTGGTTTTCACATTATTATGTTGTACTCTTTCCCCCTGCACAATTATGTTGTGAAAATGAGCTGAAACTCTCTCACAGTTGCAAATAATTTGTGGTTCATATGAAAATAAAAGAGCAAGTTAAGTTCTCTGAGCTCTCTGTGGAGATATATAGCCTGCAGCCGCCTAACAGCAGTTTATGAATAAAGATTTATCTACATTTATACCATGTGTGGCTCACCTGTGGCACAGTCCAATACCTGCTACCCAGATGGACCACTCCACAGCCACTCATCCCCCTGACCTACAGTAAAACTGAGATGACTTTCTTCAGTCGTCAGTGAAAAGTGTTTCGAGCTGATTAGATTGAATTTCTCTTATTCTGACGCTGGAGTTCAAAGCATTTGTGTGTAGTAGGTAGAAAGCTCCAAGAAAATCACAAAATTTAGGAGCTGGTTTGAAAGTGTCTCAAAAGAACCACAACGAAGCATAATGATCATTTCCTTGCCGCTGCAAGCTTTGAGGAGTGAAAAGGCGAGAAAGCACAGACGGCTGAGCACGTCCAACTTTTATTCCTTCTTGGCTTTGGTAAAACCTGTTGAGGTGCTAATAACAAGATGCAGACTGTCCAGAGACTCAGCTTTGACAAGTCCACAGTCTCCATTTCACCCAGTGGGTTGATCACCGTGGAGATGAAAGCAGGGAAGGCAAAGGGAGAGAGGCCTTTGGTGTTAATCAGGTGCTGATTGGCAGCTTGGGAGCCTTTAAGATGTTTGAAAGCCTGGTGAGAAAAGAGTCATTATTCCTTAACACAGCTGCATTTCCTCATCATTGTTGTTAGTGACGGCACAAAGATCTTCTTCTTTACCTGCGTCCGTCAGCTTTTGTTTTAGTTTTAGATTTAAATTCAAACTGAAATAAAACGTACTATTACCAAGAAATCAGGATTTATATTGTAGGTGCATGTTGTGACCAAATGTTGCATTAGCAGAACATTATATTACATTATATTATATTGAATTATATTATATTATAACTTTGGTTCCAACTGAAGATGTAATTTGATCAGTGTAATTTCCCCTTGGCACCACAGACTGATGGATGACAGATCTCCATTTGCTCCCATTATCTAGAGTTCCAGTTTGAGATTAACCATTAATTAACCATTAACCATCATTGGAGAATTAGAGAAAGCTAATACTAGACCTAATTCTATCTGGAGGAGTGTGTGCAATTTGTTGGTCCACTAAGTGTTGAACGAGGGGTCAGTTGATTATTTAGTGGGAATCATGGATTTTGTTAATAGCAGGGCTAAATAGCTTCCACTTTCGAACTGAATGCTGGACACATGCTCTCTCACTGTGAAGGCACAGACGTTTTGAATAGTTAAACATTCCTGGGCGGTGCTTATGTGTGCATGCTGGAATAATCCCTTCACTGCGTGTATATATCTATATATATATCTATATATATATATAGATATATATATAGTCTTCAGTCAGTAGCTTTATCATGACCGTAGACAGTGTGTCTCCAGACAACAGATGCCACCTACAACCATAGGAAGCCTATCTAGAGGAACCTTTTAAAAGAACAGTACCGTAAACTGAAAAAAATACACATGTGCTGTCACCATATTATGTCTTGTGTTCAGAAATTTAATTCATTTTTATAAAAAAAATTAATAAAAACAAAAAACAAGGATTCGACATTAACTAAATGAAAGCATCCAGTCCAAGCGCTGTGACAAAGACAGGGACATCCCAAACGTTCTTGCTTAAATAAGGCCCCCCTTCAATAAATATGTTCTCAAGATCCTTTAGGAAATGGGACACAAGTTGGTTAATTGGAAGGGTGGCAGAGGTTAAACACTTCCCTCAGCGTCTCAATCTTTCACTCTACACTGCTGCATGCTGGGACTAAAGCCTGGACCTTAATGTGGGAGTCCAGCTGAGTCTTTCCAAGGACACTGAACTGCAGACACCCCAGGGAGGCTGCCACTGCCGCCACAGGAAACACACACACACACCACCTGTGTGCCACACACATGCAATCCATCACCTCCGTCTTTGCTACAAGCGAGATCTCAAATGAAAATGTGATTTCTTAATCATAACACCTCACAAACCTGAAACCCCACATAATGTACCTAACACGTTTTCTCAATAAGTGCTGTTTCATTTCCATCTAAACTAATGTCAGTCCAAGATTGACTGCCAGCCCTGAACATTCCCCTGCATCCTGACGGGGACCTCACAGTGATTGAAGTCTTGTTCATGTAGCTTTAGTCTGCCGCTTTAACCCGAGGCCCTCGCAGGATATGGCATGCATTACATGAGCACACCGCACCGCTTAGATTATAATCTTTTGATAACACACAGCCAATTTCCACACGGCTGCGAGCAGCTGATTGGTGCAGAGTTAGAGGAGTAGTTCATGCGTCCTGAAGGATCAACCTATGCTTCGCGAAAATTATGTGACAAGTCCCAGTGGTGCAGTATAAACAATCAAATCATGGGGCCTTCATCAAGACGCCCTGTAACCCCCCCAACACACACACACACACACACACACACTACTTCTCACAGACTGATCATTGTTTCCATTTTAATTAGACAAATACATTTCTTTTGAAATCAACTGTGCGTTCTCAAAGTGCAGCCTTTTTCTATTGTGATGTTGCAAGATTTCAATAAAGATGGGAGGGGGCTGTCACATATTTCTGCTGTCTTTCAGCGCGAAATGAGAGGCGTTTTCTGTTTCTGGCAGTTTGCTTTAACCACGTGTATGATTGGATTGCTCATTAATTCTCATACTGTCAAGTCCCAGCATTAATCATCTTTTAACTGTTCCTTTAAACTGCCACCCTCAACATCTGTCTAATGATTTAATGTGGACATGTTACACAGCGAGTTGTTTTTCTGCCACTGATAAATACTGATGCTTTGATGCAGTAAAGCGTTGTAATTCATCTTAACCAAATTAGTGCTCCGTGTCATATTAGATTTGATATGGCGAATCTCAGGCACATTCCGTGTTCCTGGAAAGTCAGTCTGATAAAATATGCATGGGAATCTTCTCTCGTAAAGCGAACTGAGTGGATGTTTTTTCAATTTAAATTACTAAACAGATTTACACAATCTTTGCTCGTGAATGTCATCTTTTATCGACTCAAAGCACAATAACTCTGATTGCAATGTAAGATATAAGAAAGTCGTTTTTTTGCTGTCAGCAAGATCCTTATCCTTATTATCATCAGCACCCCCCCCTTCCTCCTCCTCCTCCTCCCCCCGCTCCGACATCCCACTTATCTTGATAAGCTGTCCACCTTGACTTAAGTTGAGGTTTCCCATTTTTTTCTGCCATGCACTGCTTTCTGCATGTGTTATTGGATTATGATTTCCCAACATTGTGGCCGCTCGCCTCAGCAGCCACAGCCCATCTGGCTGCTGGTCACCACACCTATAGGAAATGCAGCCACAGGACATGGTTTGTACCTCAAAATATTGAAAACATCGTTCACATCCCAGGGTTGGATAAACAAATATTTGAGTGGCCAAAGAAATCTGCTCACTTACACAAGGCTTTTTTCGCAGCAAGTGCACAGAGCCGCTCTTCAAGTCTTTTGTTAGTTTACCTTTTGCTCATATGCGGCTCTTTTCTCCTGTGCGTTGTACAAACACTGACAAATCTGTCTTCAATCATTCTGTCAACATAACCTGAACTTATCTGCCAAGTATTTGGTCTCTCTAACGTGTGCGTTTCTTGTCCTCACAAGATGACAGGTATTTTAGCCATGTTTTCTAACACTCAATGATATATAATGCCTATAAAACAGGTGGAAAGTTGTTCACTCCGGAGCCATTTTGTGACCAGCAGGGGAATTAGAAATGTACACACCGAACTACAGAGGCACAGGCCATTAATGTCAATCCTGCTGCCTTCACATTTCATAATTATACATGGTTTGCATCGGCGTTATGTACATTTGTTCTCTTGTCATGTGGAATTTAGAAATTCTCGCTGGTACTGCATAAATGCAATAGTAGATGGCCTGTATTTTCATAGAGCTTTTTATTCTCATCCACCACTCAAAGTTGCCAAAGCACACTCTAGAATTCAGACTTGAGGGCTCCGGGATCGACGCCCAAACATGATTCCCATTATGATATATGAAATACATTATATATGAATGTTTTAGCTCCTGCATGAGAACCAAACCAAACCCAGTCAACACACGTGTGACGGCAACTCCATGTCTTCTAATATACTATACACAGCAAGGGTTGATTGTATTGTGCAAGAATGTTTAACAATTCTTTCTTAACTACTTTTAAAAGACATGTGAGGTTCCACACTGGGATATGACTGGTCTGACACTGGGAAAGGACGGAGGCCAGCTGTGGTTCTGATCCAGCCGTTCACTTGTGTGGGTCCAGACAGATCAGTGTGAGGGAGGGTTTGCTGCTGCGAGGCTGCTCCACCTAATCCCAGGCTGCATTACTCAACCAGGCCAGTCAAACAGCACACAGACGAGGGGACTTCCCCCTCCCTCCAAAGACGTAGAGGAATACAGTATTGCCTCATGTACCACTGAGGTAATATCATTACTTCAACCACATGCAAGAACCTAACCTGAATATAGTCTCATATGTCCCGACCACATTGTGTGAGAGTACACGCAAAGACAAAACGTGTCCTAGGAAATCTTAAAGCAATCACAATACCACAACTCTTGGATTATTGCATCTAAACACATCTCACGGTGCTATGTAACAAGGTTTTCTCTGGTTGTAACATTAGTCAGCTGAGAGCGTTACCTTGACTCCTGCCAAGGGGATCGAACAATGCTTTCACTCATTTTCTTGTTGCCCCCCCCCCCCCATAGATACCAATCAAACCTTCCAGAGGGGAAAACCATCACATGGGTGTTCAATAGCTGCACAAGGTATTGTCTTTTGCACGCAACTCTAAAATTACTGCACTCCTCTGTGGCTGGCACTTTTTCAAAGCCTCCGGGGTGTGGAGGTAGTGTCAGTTCTTTAAAGTGCAGAACACTGTGGGCAGCAATGTGCATATCTGTTGGGATGGCGGCCTCATAAAATCCAGCACCTCTCATCGTGTGCAGCTCAAAGGGGGATAATAGTGTGTAATTGAGGTGCTCCTGCTCAGTGTTAAAATGAAATAGACTAAAGACAAGCCGATCCCCTCCATTAGGGAATGTGACACTTCACAAAACCTTCAGATGTAGTGAAGACACATGCGTGTAAATACTTCTTCAGGAGGAGTAAAAGAAAAAAAAAGAAGTGCATACTGGATCTGCACTGACATATTTCCCTCGATAGATAAATATGAACTTGAAGCAAAGCATTGGGTCTATCTCTGAAAACAAACAGGGCCATATATTTCACTTGGAATAACAGAGATCAGCTGTATCAACACTGATCCTCCTACTGCAGCCAGCCACCTCAAGCGAGGAACCATCGGGCCTGTGCGGCGTCCTCTGTGTGCGTTCGAGCAGACGTGAGGCGAAGCCATTGTCATTCAGCAAAGTGGGAAATTTACGATCTTGTTAAATGACCAATCACATATCAATACAGCTGTGAAGGAAAGACGGGATACAAAAATAACAAAGCCACACTACTGGTCAAACGTTTCAGAACACCCACATTGTCTCAGCTGCTTTTTAAATTTGCTGAATCCAGTGTCTCCCAAGTTTGTTGATTAAAGCATGGAGGAAAATAACGGTTTGAGGATCAAATATTGTCGAGCGAGTCTACAGGAATTCCAGCCAGCGAGTTTCTTTGCTTTCACCTTTTGTCCAGTTCATCTCAAACAGGCTCCATGAGGTTTTAGTTTGCAGAGTGTTTGGGGTCAATGTGGTGCTGTGGAAGGAGACTGAGCCCAACCATCCTCTCTTACTATGTTATGTGTGTATTTCTCTCTGGCCTGACGCAGTAGTTATATACAGTACTACGTCCTGCACAGAACAGTATTGTACTGATGTTGCATCAGAGGGTGCAGTAACACAGTTTTCTGCCAACAAATTCTTCAACTCAAGTTGGGGCACAGAAAAGCTTGAGTTGAATGATTTGTTCATGCCTGAAAAACGTCTGTTTGGCTTTTTGATGGACAGTTGGACAGTTTGCTGCATGACTTTTTTCCCATTTATGTTCATTCTCTGGACTTGAACTGCTGACATTTCATTAAAAACTGGACAAATGCTTCGAAACTTTGACTGGTTTTCACGCAGCCACAGCTGAAGAGCACTTTATGGCCGCTATGATTTGATTGCAGTATTATGTTAGCGTGGCCTAGCTTTTCACTCACAAATAATCTGCCTGTTGTTTGCACTGGCACAGCTGTTTGCATTGCCTTTGTTCAGCTGTCTGTGCGCTCACTCCCTTTTCCCAGTATTACACACATAATACTCTCGAGTATGTTTCTGAAGGGTAATAAAACGAGAAGGAGTCTGCTGTTCGACCGAGCAACAGCAGATTTAGACACATCCCACGAATCTGGAACATTTTTGCCATTCAGTGTTTACTCTCTCTCACACATCCTGGAGACGTGAGGCATGCAGCGGAGTCGAAAGTCCCGGAGAATTATTTTCTCTTTAAACCACCACAGAGATTTGGATTGGTTGAGGCTTTGATGTAGAGCATGTGTCATTTAATAACACAGCGTACAGACTTCAGCCTTGTCAGACAGCTACCATTTAAAAAACTAACGTTATAATTGATGATACCTTTGAGAGAAATCGCTGTGTAGTTGTTTGTTTTATCAACATAACAATGTTTCTTTAACGTACCTGCCAACCGTTCATTTCCAAAACATTTAGAGCCAATCTTTTTTCATAGTCAACCTTTGCGTAATCTCAATATAGGCAATAAGAGCTATGCTCATAAAAAAAATCTCAGGTAGGACAGCAGAACATAAAACAGTCATGTAAATCATTGTTTTATGATCACATCTATTTTGAGTCAGGCAAAACTTCCCAAGGAGTGTCTGGGAAGTCATTATGCATGTACGCATGGGAACAGCCGCACTAACAGGACGGTTACTATGTTGTGTGTTTTGTTACCTTTAATTATTTCTTTTCTAAAGGAGACACAATGACTTTGGAAAATATTAAAATATTAAACCTCTCACAGCGAGATCCCTCGTCTCCTCCTCCAGGCCCAGCATACCTATCCTGAAAGGCTATCGACTTTAAATCAACATCTAGCAGCATGAGATCGAGATAAAGACATTCTTTTTTTTTCTTATTTGCTTTTATTATTGTTTTATGATTTCCCACAGTGTGGCCACAAGCCTCAACAGCCACAGCCGGCTGACCAGACTGCTGGTCGCCACACCTTTAGGAGACGCACCCACAGGACATGGTTAATGCCTCAAAATATGGAAAACATCATCCACATTCATGTGTTACATAAACAAATATTTCTCTGGCCAAAAGAATGCATCAACTATACTGTTGAATTCGGAGGGAGTTGCTGAAAAATGAAGAAAAGACCATTGAGGAGCTGTCTGTTTCTGTCTGTTGCTGCTTCTTTATTTTTCTACTTTCATGAAAGCGATGACAAGTGATGATTGATGGTACTCGACAGCTTCAGCAACGTTTTTGTTGGTAGCTTTTAAGAGTGAGTTGTTGGTGCACACGCATCTAGACTCAACACATACAGTAAGAAAAAGCCCGGATACACTCAGACTCTGCCAGTCTCATGCAAGCATGACAACCTGCTTCGTCACAGGCCTGCAGGCTGTGGTGTGGGGGCGACTCTGTGTTTTGTTTCAATCATCAAAGCTATTGGGTTTAGGGTCTCCTCTCCCTGCCTATCACTCAGCAACACTCATGGCCACTCGGACCCTGAAATTTTACTCCGGGCTGCTGAGAGGAGCGGGCAGTGGGGTTGAAGAAACGTCTCCCTGGCTTTGCTTCGCTCCGCCGGGGGTCACTTTGCCATTCTTCTGTTACACAAAAGACTTCTTCAAGTGCCTTTGTGACAATGGCCTTTAGATCACTGGAGCGTAATGATTGCTGGTTAACGTGAATGCACTCTGTATTAATTGAGCCAGAATTAATATGAAGTTTTTCGCATTTTTTTATGAGTTGGCATGGAAACGTGCTGGGAGCGTCCTCTAACCATGTTATTTGTGCGTAGCGGCCACTGTGTGGACGAGTAAGTGTTAGAACGGGACGGAATGCTCCCAGACTGGGTATTTGTGAGCCTGTTAATGAGCACAACCTCTCACTTTCAACCCCTCAGCGTTAACATCGTGTCACTCGCAAGCTTCTCGTAATGAACGTGCACAAACCACACATCCAGAATAGCAGTGAAGCGTGATTTCACAAGACAAGCCTTTAACTTAGCACAAAGGAATGTCAGATGTGCTGACACAAAAGATCTCTCTTTTTTTCCTCCTCTGTGATTTACATAAAGCACAGGGGGAGATGAGACATTCTGGCAACGGCGCACCACATTAAAACACATTCAGGGTTTCTGATTAGGTCAGAGTGAGGAGCATTATCAACTGAAAATAATTAAAGCGAGGCTCGGAGTCTATGGTTTCCAGACTGTTTTTGTTTAGCCATCGTCATAAACAGAGTTAGCTGTGTCTGTCAGTGAATTAAGAAAACACTGGGCCCCTTCTGCTGCGCCGACCTTGATTCACGGATCCTGTGAGACTTGCCAGCGGTTCGCTCTCTTTCAGCGCGAGTCGACTCGGCCAGTGACAGACAGGCACCTTCATGTCAAAACACTGTCTGCCTCTGCCAGTCTACAGCCAGACCCCAGACAGCGCGTATGCAGCGAGGCAGAGCTTCATTGTCGCGCACTCAACCAAACAACACAATGGTGAAACATATGCAATGCATTAAAAGAGCAATACGTCTCCTCGGCGTAAAGCAGCCGAGCCCATTCAAAAGTCAAATATTAAGTCTGTTTTAATGGATTGTGAAGCTGCTCCCTGCATCGTCCTCGGTGTGATCAACAGGCCCCCATCCTTGAGCCTCTCTGTCCAAAACTACTTTCGCTTTAAACTTTAATCCATGCTATTTGAAACCTCTGCCTATTAACATGTGCGGCCCTGTCACGTTATGCCGATCATTATCTTTGCTTATCATCGGTTTAATAAGATTTTTTTTCCTCTCTGTCTCTGTGCTAAAAGGAACACTTTGCTTTGGTGTTTTGGGCCATTTAATGTGGAGTAACCACAAGAGGACAGAACCAGGCAGTGATGCCAGTTTGCTGCAAACCGACACCTCTTCAAAGCGCCGCGAGTCTGCCAACCATGCAGAGGTATCCTCTTTCTGACCTCCGTTCAGAAGGCAAGACTTGTTCTCACACTCGAAGCTCATTGGATGCTGTGCTTGCAGTGGTTACTGTCAAAATTTGCAGCTTTTTACTTTTGTCTCTTTTTTTTATACCTGTGTAAAATATGAGACAATTCTATGCAACTTTTTTTTCTGTCTGAGTGTCTATTTCTTCCTACTTCAACCACTGGAATGCCCCTGAGGTACAGGAAGGCGGAAATTATGAGCCTGGATATTCCCATTTCTCACTTTTCATGTTTTCTTGGATGCATCGCTGTTGTGCACAGAGTTTCCTTTCCTTCATGTGCTAAAGGAAACACAATCACGTGTTCACTTGAATACAATATGGAGGATTTCTTCTGGATAAAGAAGTTGGACAGGTAACAAGAGAGCAGAATGTGGGCATGTTTTCATGGCGATCATTTTAGCCCAGTATCTGCTGTGGAGCCAGATATATTCCCCTCTAATCTCCACTTTAAGGACATGCCTTTTGGAGTGAACTTGTGTATCATTAAATAACTGAAACCTTTGAGTCCTTTAAAGCTCAGCTCAACCAGGAAAGCAGTGTGGCGATAACACAGCAGCAATGTAATGCTCCATATTACCTAACCAGATAGCTATTTCCTCCTAAATCAACAAAACAAGCAGCATTTAGAGTTCAATCCAGCAAGCCAAACTGATAATTAGAAAAAATATTACACAGTATGTTGTCTGTATGACACCCATTCACATACATTGCTGACAAGCTATTTGTCATTATGCTGTGTGGAAAATATTGCTCCCACTGACAGTTTTATGAGCACTTCACACAGCATATCGAGAGTCATGGCCAAGAAAAAAAAGAGATGGCAATAAAACGCTCCTGTTGCCTATTAAACCATAGTGAAATTTAACCATACTGAGGTTTACCATTGATCATGTGTCACTGCTGACATAGACTGAACAGAAGCGTGACATTTTCTTTGTCTGAAAAAGATGTTATTTGTCCAAAATGCACTGGGACATGGGAGCAACATATAAAGTTAAAGTCTTTCAGTTGAAGAGGGGGGAAAAAATTGCAAACCGTCACATGTTCGTGCTGCAGCTTCTAAAGCTTGGCCGAGGCTGAGTATTATTCAGCTGCGAGTGTGTTTAACAGCTCACTTCTGTCTGCACACTCGGAGTGAAGGGAAATTTGAAAAAAAGTTGTGATTTACACAGGGTGTCAGATCTTTTTAGAAAAGCAACACATTCACAAGTGGGCTCATTAGTTTAACATTAACAGGTAGTTGACATGCTCCAGTGAGGTGGACCCTTCCAATATTCAGCTTGGCCATGTGTCTTGTGAGCCGCCTGTTCCCACATATTTCCAGGCTCTCTGTGACTGCTCCACTTCTCCTGCAGCGCAGTCACACACACGTCCACAAACAAACTGAATCTCATCCGTCCCTTGTTAGTTGACACTGTATAATCTAATTGTCGGTGTGTTGACTCACTAAATGTTGGCATTGGGTCCAGGCCCAGCACCCAATATGACAAGAAATGAGTTTATTGTGATATAGAATTAACAGAGCACACTTGGAGTGGATTTTAATTTATTACTGTGAGGACAAGTGTAAAGTAAACAATCAGATATGTTTCGTGAATTGAATTTAAACCTCAAACCTTCCTTTTTTTAAAAAAAAACTTCCACCTCCAAATACTAGATTTCAACATGATATTGTGGACTTCCAGTTTCCTGAAATAACATTGTGGCTTTCAATCTGCAAACCTACAAAAACAACATCAATTGAAACTGCTCCATTTAAGAGTGAGACGATTGAACATGAAAACATACATCAACTCCCAAACGCCTGGTCTATCTCAAGACCGAGTGCTGGTGTGGGATCATACATTCTGTATGTGTGGGAGAGCCGGTGGATTGTGTTTACTTTAGAGGAAAGTGAAATGCCAGGGTCGCCTATATTAGAACTGACAGGCCCATTTGGAAGCAATCATCAAACATGTCATGGAAAAACTGTTATGTCATGGTGAGAGGGACGTCAGGACTCTGCCAGCACCAATATTTTCTTTCAAGGCTGGCAAGGCACGTCGTCCTCTCGACTCGTGCTAGTTCCTCTCAGCAAGTCTGCAGGTAATTTCTCTCTGAGAGAAGAAGAGTAACCGTCTCTCTTTCTGTACTCTGATCCCAGGTTTAACGTGATCGTCAAACAAAACGAGAGGAAGAGTTTTATCAGCGTCACCTCCTCCAGATAGGAAGTTCAGGTAATTAGCCGCGCTCACCTCAAACTAGGGCCAATATCCTGTTTGAAGAGAGCACTGTTCTAACCCACTGATCCTGAGGCCACAACACAAACACACAGGCCCTCCTCACTCTGGGAGACCACCTCAGACGGTGTGAGGGCCAAAGGATCTAATCTTCCTCCCCTCCCACCTGAGACTATGTGTCATTGATCAGTGATTTGAGCTGGAAACATTCCCTCTGCATTCCACTCTCTCACCGTAGGAACAAATCTAATCAAGCACAGATTTGACTCTCCGCGGCTATGACATATTACGCACTCACGCACAAATCACTTAATCACATGATCACAAGGGTCAGCAGCAGCAGAGACCCGGGGTTGTTACCCAGGTGGAAATGCTACGCT
Organism: Pseudorhombus dupliciocellatus; assembly: GCA_016785235.1. Classification (NCBI taxonomy): domain Eukaryota; kingdom Metazoa; phylum Chordata; class Actinopteri; order Pleuronectiformes; family Paralichthyidae; genus Pseudorhombus; species Pseudorhombus dupliciocellatus. The sequence goes on along the minus strand of JAFBJW010000127.1, from coordinate 1,507,388 downwards.
GGTGAGTAGTAGGCTACTAGCTTAAGCAGGGCTAATCTGATTTGTTTCAGTGACTGCAGCCCTCTGGCCTCCACCTCTCCTCAGAGGATCGTACACCCACCCACCCCCCCCGGCCATTAAAGATGTGCGAGGACACACACACACACACACACACACACACACACACACACACACAGACTGATGATCCTTTCACAGCTTCTTAACACGACACAATGTGCGCTTGCTCAGAGTGCTGATCCATCTCGTCTCATGCGATGGGATTGACGTGAAAAGTGACTAAACGCCTGCAGCGCGTCAGCGTCGCCGCCAGAGGAGACGTGTAAGGAAGACAACTCGAATAAACGTGACAGAAATGAGTCACCCCGCGCATCACCACAGCAATTAAGCACAGTATGAACCAATGAAAATCAAAACCCGTGCCTACAACCTAACCCACTATAATCCAATTTATACTCAACCTCCACACAACAGCTGGACTGCCCGTGTACTAACCGCAGGGAGGTGCTTACCACATACACACTCTGCCATCAAAATACCATCACCTCACAGGACAGGCTCTCGAATAACTGTTGAAAATAACAGAGCGGTCACCTTTAACAGTGGAAAATAATGTTTATCTGAGTGACAATGGCTGATACCATCTGCAACACTTTCTGTAAAAGCCGCTCCCATAAACACACCATGTAAACACTGTGATGCTTTTAAATGGGCCGAACACTGAGGCACAGAGGGAGCCTCCCTCTTTGGCTCAGTAGTGGTTTCGCTCACACGCAGATTGTCTAACTTTGCCGTGTAAATTCATTAACTCACTATATTTCTCTGCGTGTACGCGTCTCGGGCTTTATGGCTATTTAGCAGTCGATCGTCATGGCGCCACCACAGCACCACATAGCTGAACTGCACAAGGCCGTGCACATCCACTGTAAACCTGAAGTGATTGTGTTTACATTCTTTCATTCGCTTTGTGTTAGAATGAGACAAATTGCTGTGGTGGTGGAGTTACTTCAGTTAAAAGAGCAAGGCTGCAATTTAAAATTATATTCCGACATTTTTTTTGTAGAAACCTTGATTTTAAAATCCTTCAAAATGATCTGCTAAACTGACTTTGTGTTGCAGAAAATAATCCCCTCTGATTGATACGCTGTAAAAAGTACAGAATATAGATTGAAGCATCCATATAGCAGTTGACTGACATGTTCTCCTGAGAATATTTGCACAAGTGGGTCCGGACTTTCTCAGGAAATTTCCCATATAAACGATACAGGTCCTGCTGTTTTCCTACATATGCTCATTCTGACTTTCAGAGTTTCTACCAGGGAGCTGGCAGCAGAAACTCTGGAGAATGTCTGGAGCCTCTGACTCAGACATTTGCTTCCTCACATACAGCCTGTCTAAATAGTTATTCGGAGTTCAGTGCATGCCTGAAAGCACCTTATGTAAGCACTGTTTACCTGCTGTAGTTGGTCAAGCGAACTAGTATTCAGTTAGGCTGTTTACTCCAGTGTCTACTGTGTGTGTGAGGCTTCAAATTTTCCAATCAGTAGATCAGTTTAAGTTGAGCACAGAGAGCTGGTGTGTCAGGCAGATGAATGTGAAAACATTATTTTTCAATCATTGTCGACACATTAATCTGCGCAGCTCTTCTATTCTTACTCCACATGGCCTTCACAATCAACAGCCTCTAAGTATAAACAAGTGGATGAATACTCATATAGCCCCAGATGACCCGCCACAGTCTTGTGGTGTCAAGTAGCCACCATAGTAAGCACATTTCTGAAGAGGTGTGGCAGCTGATGTACACGTCACTTCCACCAAGAGTGAATGGATCTGTATTCGGCCACACGGTGCCTTCTAGTCTGTTGTGTGAAGTCCTTATTAAAGTAATGCAAACAGAATGCAGGCAGTTATTAGTCTGGTCTCTCTCTCTCTCTCTTTGGGAACTAGACATGGCATTAAAATAATAGGATCACCTTTAAAATAGATGGCTGGCACTTCTAAATCTTTATAGAAGAGAGTGCACCACAGAGTTTAGAAAAGGTAGGGGGGAAGGGAACGCTCACTAATCCACCACATTCTTGTTAGGGGTCCGAGTCTGAATTCAGGCAGGCTTCAATGCCATGCACTGCGATAGCTGGGGTTGCAAAAGGCTGAGGTAATTGGATTGGAATACGGCATTGGGTGTCAGACAACAAAAGATATCCATCTCTCTCATGGCCGTTCAGCTCTTTTGTTGGCAGCTGGAATTTATCTGGTCATTCACTCCACTCTTCCAAGCCCGACAGGACAGAAGAACAGGAGCAGGCCACCAGGACCGGCTCAGTCTGGTGGTCTTACATGCGGGCTGGTGGAGTCAGAGTGCCTGTGCAGTCTGTGTGTGAGAATGTGTGAACCATGGATCCCCCAAAGCCCAGGGGTCATTTGTGTGATCATTACCATAATCACATTAAGGCTGCAGGAGATTAGCACCATGGCCTCAGAGGAGAAACCCTGTCTGTACTCCATGACAACTACAGCCCGTGCTTAAAGGCAACAGTGAGCACGCTGCTTGGATACCTATTAGCGCTATGATTAGCATGGAAGGTGGCACTCAAGGGGTAGAGATGCAGTAAGAAAGGAGGAATCCAGTGTTTTCTCACACAACGTGTTTAATTTAATGTTTTGACATTTTGGAATGTTTCTGTGAATGTTGGGCTTACACAAAACGAAAGAAAAAAACATTTTAATGTTGAAACTAACTCCCACATCAAACGTTTCCCCGCAAAACCAAAAGCATGATGTCAACGTCATTGTTTGCTCAATTAGAGCGTTCAAATTGGTTCGCATATCTCATGGTTGCTGCTCTCCCCCTCCTCAGTCATCATCCCAACACAAGCATCACCTCTGGGCAGGTCAAGAGGTCATGAGACCCACCCCCCCACCCAAACCTTCTAAAATATTGCCAACGAGACAAAAAAAAAAAAAGAAAGAGAAATGCTCCCTAAGGTTAAAAACGTCTCCAATTAACCCTAATTACACAGATAGAGCATTTCAGTGTGCCCTGTAACCTGAGATGTCTATCAGTTTGGCGACTGTGGCAGGCGGGGAGGAAGCCGTACCTTTCATCTTGAAGTTCAACCACAGGAAACGTGACATCTGAATATTGACAGCGGTGATCTGAGACAGTGGAAGTTGCACACAGAAATGTCCCTGTTTGACTTTGAATGCATGCACAGCAGCCTCCTATTACACCTGTTCAAGCCAGACACAGGAGGGGGTTTGGGACATTCTGTGTAGAGGTTACATCTTTGTGTCACCGAGGCATCCAGACTAAAGATAAGATATCCTTTGCTGACTCAGGTGGAAGAATGTCACCCGGACCTTCAGTTACTTGTACGTTCTCAACAAAAATAGTAAAGGAAATTCCTTCCTGCTTATCAGGTGGAAACACATACAGGTGAGCCGTGTGACACCCTCATAAATAGCTATAAAGTGTGATGGTGAAATGTTATGCAGTTACTCATTGATAACCCTCCTCTTTCTGCAATGCCGCGGTTCCCAACTGTGTTTCCTTGATTGTGACCTATTGAATGACCTGTGTAATTGGTCCACACAAATCACTAACCACGGGGGGGGGGGGGGGGGGGTGACCTATTGAATGACCTGTGTAATGGTCCACACAAATCACTAACCACGGGGGGGGGGGCGGAGGTTCTCATCTTCTCATAGTAGTCAGTGATCCACTTCACGGATTACCTTCTTGCAGCGATACACCTGGTCGCAGTTGCCCTCTGACACCATCGAGACGGGGGAGTCCCATCTCTCAGTAGTCGGTTGGTCTGGCCCGCAGCGGCTTCACCCACACTTTTATGCATTAACATAAACTGGAGGTTGATTGTTGGAAGCAGAGTTACACTGCGGGCCATTGGGAATGTGGGACAATCCTCAAGTAGGCATAAAACTTTCAGGGCTGCCACTCTGGGGCACTGTTGTGTGCTCTCCTGATACCGGGATGTTGTTAACACTCGCTCTCACTCTGAATTTCACCAGATCAAATGTACATTTATCTAATCGGGGGGAAAACAGAACATGCTGGAAATGTGTGGTTGTCCAATATTTACACCTCTGGAATCCAATGCTCTCTCTCTCCAAGGCTTTCATTACACGTTGAAAGATGTCTATCATACCGTGCATTTAACAAAATGCCCTTGACTCAGCTGCTGGCCTTGATGCAAGATAAGTTTTATAATCCGAGATGATTTAATACGTTACCCGTTGGCACACGTGGAGGAGAGCAGAGGCTGAGCTGGGTCTACCCACCTTTTTAAACGGACATAAATCTTTATGAGGTGAAAAAATAGTATAAATTGTGGCGAGCTGAGTATGCTACTAATGCAGGATACAGGAAGATAAGGTCTCCTGGAGGAGGGGGGGGTGAGAAATTGATGCTTGTCTGAAAATATAATTCAGTTATGTTTTGGTTTGTGGTTTGCAATGACTTATGATTATCAATGTGACTGCAGGCCATGGTTTATTATTTTCCAACACATCACAACACTGCCAAAGAGCCCTTGCGAGTGGGGTGTATGATTATCCTGCTATCTGGAGAGAGAGAGAGGGGGGCGGGCTCAGCGCTCGGTGCTCATGAATATGGAGGCGCATGGATCCAGGGGGACACTCCCCTCCATGTTGAACTTGTGTAGCCAGCTCCAGCTCGGACCAGCAGTCAGTCAGTCACTCAGTCAGTCAGCAGTGGGTTCGGCTGCCGCATGGCTACTGTGTAAACTTTTCTCCCCCAGCAACAAGTGGAAGCCGCGGGACAAAGCAGGCGAAGACGCAGACGCTCGGACAGGCTGCGGGACGACAACTAGGAAGAGGTCTCCTCTATGAATGTGGAACCTGCGCTCCGCTGAACAGTGTCGTTCCCCACTCGTGCATGTTCAAACCAGAGAGCTCTGGTGCCGTGTGTCGGCCAGACGACTAGTACAATCGAGTGGCAACAGCAGTCCGGAGGCATGATTCTGAGACGGGGCTCGGTGGTCGCCGCCGTTTTGCTCTGCTTTCTAGCCGAGGTATGTGGACTGTGGTGGGGGAGAGAGTGGCGGGGAGGGTCCGCTGTCTGGATGTACTTTGATTTCCATGCGTGTCGCGTTCTGTGTTTGTGCGCAAAACACAACATGGGTCCATGCCTCATGCGTAATTGTGCCACGCAGTTAAAACTCCGCAACAGCTTGAGAGCTTCTTTTTTTCAAATTTATATATAAACAGTTTGAAACTTTTTTTTTTTTTTACTATTGTTCCTTGAAAGTTTAACTTCACAATCCGCCTCTCTGTCTCCCAACAGGTGTCCCAGGGAACTGGACAATTTGAGTTGCAAATCTTATCCATGCACAATGTGAACGGAGAGTTGCTGAGCGGCATGTGCTGTGACGGCGCGCGGAACACGGGGGATAGAAAGTGCACGCGGGACGAGTGCGATACGTTTTTTAAAGTTTGCCTGAAGGAATACCAGTCGAGGGTCTCTGCTGCGGGCCCCTGCAGCTTCGGAACGGTATCTACGCCCGTGCTGGGAGGGAATACCTTTTCTTTCAAGGCCTCTGTGAGGAATGACAAATCCCGGATTGTTTTGCCCTTCAGTTTTGCCTGGCCGGTGAGTTTGTGCGCTTCTAGACCCGCTTCTCAAAAAAGAAAGAAAGAAAGAAAGGGACGAGGAGGGAGGGAGGGAGGGAGGGGGTGAAGGAAAAGAGGGGAAAATGTCTGTTTTCAGGGCAATTCTGTGCAATTACTGTCCGTCAGTCATTTCACAAAGCACAACAAGCAAAGAATGTGTTTCTCTCTTGGTTGTTGAATTATCCTCTTGAGGAAGGACCCCCCTGGTCTCCTCATTATCTGCGCCAATTAACCAGCTGCAGGTATTTTTCTCCATCAGACCCAGAGCTGTCTGTCCATTCTATCTAAATAATGTCAGTGTTGGAAACCACTTGCATGCTCGGTCATCTGAACACCTCGGCTTTTAGGAATGGTGAATGATGTGCTGCAGTCTGCAAACCCACCAACATTAATTCAACATTTAAATGGAGAAGTTTAGTTTATTCCCCCTGTTTAACAGCTTCAATATCACATGGGAATCAGCTGGATGCAACTTAGCCCAGTGCCTGTAGAATATGTTCCCTTATATTTTCCCCTGGTCTGACATGATTGAACAGATAAAAAGTTGGATGAGTTGCATTTTCAGATTTCTCCTCCCGTGCCTCCCCGGCAGCTGCTCATGTTGCACGGTGCAGTTTCTCCACAGTGAAAGAAAGGAAAAAGAACACTTTCTGGTTTCCTCCAGGGTCAGCTCTCTGTTCACAGAGTAAATAAATGGGCCTGACAGGCCTGTGGGAGTGTTGTAGCCCTGTGAGAGATATGATTTGTCAGGCTTGGAGCAACATTTCGGTGTTGTGAAAAAAGCAGGGCTGCAGCACAGACTGACTGGCCCCACAGCTTGGCCCACAGACTCCTCCACTGGGCCTTATGGGTGAAAGGCACAGTCTGGTGGTATGTGTGTGTCCAATTACATCAAGGCTATTTTTACCTCAATCTTGATGGAAGTTGTTGCGCTGTGATGCCTCGAACATTCAAAATGAGGGAAATGACTGGAAGATGGTGCATGGTTTCCTGTCGTGTACGTTTCTGTGCGAGTGTGTGGGTGTACCTGTAGGGTAGAGCAGTGAGTGTGGATGTTTGTTTTCTCTCCTGATAACCAGTTAAACTGTTTTCTCAGCATGGTAGCATGCAATGTGATATTCTCTGTATTTTTTTTTTTGTTTGCGCTCCACTTACACACTGGCGCCTCACACCTTTTTTTTTTTTTTTTTTTAGACAAAGGTTTCTGTTTATGCTCATACTATGGCAACCCTAAGTTAGCATGAATGCTTGGGGCCAGATAGGTTTCGTCTTACTTTGAAAATCATCCCACTTGAAAACACCATGTATTGGGATTGAAATCAGAACTTGTACCAACACAGGTTTGAGGACTTTATCCAAAATGGCCTTGAAGGAAACTCTCACGATAGATTCCAGATCTGTCCAGTGAAACTTGTAGAAAATATTTTTCTTTTCTGTACAGTCAGTGGATCCACTAAGACACATGTTTGGATTAACTCAAGCAAAGGTCCCAGGATGAGATCTGTGAAAGGCCAGAGCAGCTCGTTTGAGTCTCTCCTCCTTCACTCAAAGAGCTTTACTTCAGTGCACATGAACAATCGTCAGGTTAGGTATGATATCACTCTTTGTCCTTCATAAGTTGATTGGCTGTTGTGGACAGATGGCAGTGTGGTGCAACTGGGTTGTTGGGTACTCCGAGTTCATGAAGCCCCCTCCCTCAACTCCCCCCTCCCTCCCCATCTTCTCTTGTGAGCTGCATGAAGTTGGCCTCTTGTCCTGGCCAAGGGCTTTGTTTAAGTCACGCTCGGTTGGACCCCAGGCATTTCATCGCTTTAACCTTGCCACCCACAGTAACTGCTGCACTTAATGAGGCTACACAGATGTGCTTAGATCAGGTAGGGGCGAGGGCCCGGCATCCGGCTGAATGCCATCGGCCGGGCATCTTTTAATACGAGCGCGTCTGTGTTTTTAGAGCGCCCAATGGATCCCACCAGTGAGGCGACCCAGGTCCTCACAGTGTATCAAGCAGGGACAATGGTGTGCGCTCGGTGACTACAGTGAGGATTACGGAGTATAATAGCGGCTGTGCAGCTGTAATGCCAGTGCAGGGCAAGCAACAGGAAGCAGTTGTAGTAGGCTCAGCAGCGATGAAGTTGGCTCTCAGGCAAACCGTTGCCTTGTCTCTGGCCACCTCAGCAACTTTTGTCATGTTTCACCATTAAAAAAAGAGAAGCCCCTCTTTTCTTTTTTAACTGAAGCAGGTCTATTCTCTTAGGAAAAACTGATTTCCTCTGAGCAATAATCTGTTGCCCTTCTTTGAGCTATTCCCACCTTTCATCTGGAGCTTAAATTGATCTGACTCCTCATTGTTCTCACATCAGATTTAATTATGCCTATATTTCATAGCCTAATGCTCCCCTATGTCATGCTGAACACAGCGCTGGCAGGTCCTCCGTGACCTGGGATGCGCTCGCATGATTGATTGATTCGACGACAAGTCGAAGAGCCCTGAGAAACTGATCAGGTGAGTCGCAGAACAATGGTCCGCCTTGTCGTCGGGTGCTGACGGCAGCAGCAGGAGTGATGACGTTTGTATGGCATACTGTAAGTGCAAATTACTTTAATGGAAGAAAAGAAAAATATGTTTTCTTTTCCTAACCCCACTTCAGCCTGTCTTACTTTTACAAGGTTTTTTCCCCCCTATGTGTCAGTGTCATGTTACACAAGGGCTTCTAACGCTTTGCTGCTTATCAGTTGTGTGAAGCTTTAAGGAAATGTGACATGCATTGAAAATTCTTTAAAATGGCATCCACTGACATGTTTTTGTTTCTCTTACTGGTGTGTGTGACCCTTATCAAAACACAGATGACTGGTTGCTTGTCCAGTTCAAGGCTTCATATGAATTTCATTCCAGCTCCCGTGTCCATGTTTTCATCTTGTTTGACTTGCAATGGATCCAAAATCTGTTTGCAGCGTCTCTTGTTTTCTTTGGCAAAAGGTGAGATTCTTTCATCAGGGTGAGGTTATGTCGCATCGTGGGGCTCATGCAACTTTTACAAGTTATTTGAATAAGCTGTTGATTGTACAACATTGCTTGTGACAAACTCCAACTCCTTGTTGTGACGACAACCTCCTGGCAAACACCAGGTTCCTTCCTCCCAGTCCATCAGTGAACTCAGTGGCTTTTGAAGGCGATTGTGTGAGTCCTCTCTTCCTGACCGGGCCTTGGGTTTATGGCAAACATGATGTGTTACTTACACGTCTCAATCATCGTGTTGATCTCAGTTTGATACTCTTGAAGTGATTGACTCAGGAAAACTGATACAGAAGGTCAACATCCCTTGTGACTGGACTGTTTACATTTCCTCTGTGCTGAGTGGAGGCCGAGACCACTCTAATCTGTTGTGCCTTGCCTTTTTTTAGACCTTTGGCTTTTGCATGTTTTTTTTCCAGGAGACATACTTCTCCTTTATTTTGTCAGATATCCTCGTAATGACACATCAGATGGCTCAGTTTTCAGACCAGGGCGGACTGATAGGCCTTCGTGTCTGTGTGTATTGGGAAAATTCCCCTACTGAAGAGAATTCAGTAGTGTTCTTTGGCCAGTCATTGTGTTTCGAACTGGAATGATCTTTATCGCTTATGTTACTTGTCTGTTGGACAGTGTCTACTTGGCCAGGAAAGATAAGAAGACATATGGCCACACTTATTGCACTTGGGTGTGTGTGTCTGTGTGAGAGAGAGAGGGAGAGTGCTTTGTAGTTCAAAGAGAAGTTGTGAGTCAGCTGGGAGCCTGGGAAAAGTGAACCTGGCAGTGGCAGAAGGTTCCAAGCTGATAACCACTGAGGAGTTATGGGGTGTTTGTGACTAAGGAGTCAGGCAGTATCTCAGTTTCTGGGAGCAGCTATTTGCTCTGGAACTAAACATCCCAATAATGGTGAGCCCACTTGTTAAATGGAGCCATTATGACATTTTACTTGTGCAGTTATTGATGCAGGCGTTTGCGTGCCAAGGCTTTGAGGCTCTTTCCTTGTCGGCCACAATCATGTGAATGCAGGACAAATCGATGAATCATCTTCAGATGATGATGATGATTATGATCACAGCACTGCTATAGCTCCCGTGTTGAGGCAAGTCTAAATGGTGCAAGACATGGGTGTGTAAATCTGTCTGGAATCAGCCAACACAGGGGACAACAGTCCCCCACAGTTTTTTAATGAATGTTTACTTCTTCACTGGCGTACAGACACAGTGAAGACGTGTTGTGTAGCAGGTAGACCAGGGTTGTTGCTTCTCACTAGTTGGTCGATGATGTCCTAAAATGTTCAGATCGTTTTGCGAGGTCACTGGAAGGTGATTAATAGATTACAAACTCCACTCGACAAACATTTTTAACTACTTCTCTACATTAGTCACAAGGACATCACCTTCCTGTTGCAATGGTGACAAAATAAATGAAAATCTACGTAATCCTCCGCCCACATGGCCAGTAAGCTTGCATTTGAGTTCCCGTTTCAGGATGAACTCACCACTGGTTTGTCCCTGTGTCACAATTGGGTTTATTTTTGGTGCCTCTCCAAAACAAGATGTGGACATGCAGTTGGAAATGATTCATTTAAATGCAGATGCCCAATCTGGGAAAACACAAAAGCATCAACAGCATTTTTTTTAGAATAGAATGTGACTCTTACGTACTAAGTGTTAATATCTAATGGTAATTGCTGTACTAACAGAAGATTGGGCATTGCATTACCTCCTGACTCATGTTCCATTTCAAAGTGATTGCAGCCCATTGTCTGTCCAGCCTGTGCTGGTGATGAGTACCGCATCTCAAATAATAGCTGCCCTGATTGCAGTGAAAGGCTGGCACAGGATGAGACAGGATCGCTGCAGGAAAGATGGAAAGTTGAATGTCTGACAAAACAAGGTGAGGCTTCAGGACTCAGTCATCCCCCTTTCTTTCTCTCTCTGGGAAGCGAACGGGGGTTTTCCTTTCCTGCTGCTTTGTTTACCATGAAGTCATCTCAGTGGAGCAGGAGCATAGCAGCGATGCAGAATTTCTGAAATGCCTCCAAGCAGCACTGCTAGGGCCGAGCGTGTGTGAATATAACAAGTAGGTGTTTCTAGTGGATGCTTGAACACTGTAAGTGGATTAGACTTTCTCACAATCGTGGACCTTCCCTCCCGAGCCCGACGTGCACACTTTCAGATGCATTGTTCCCTCCCTGCCCCATGACTGTGTGTAAGCTGATATTGGTGTGAGCACTAAAGACCCTGAATCAGACAAAGCGTTTTTTTGGGAGTGCTGAAATCAAGACAGGCCCTTCAGAGTGTAGCACTCATTCACTAATATCCTCACTCAGTCTCTCTGCTGTCCTGCAAATTTGTTTTGCCCCACCATTCATCACATTCTCTCCTTTTTTGGGTCCTGCCCAAAGACGACATTTCATAGCACTTTGTCGGAGGAACTGGTCACTGTTGCAGATAATAAACCACCACTCCAAGATCTCGTCTGGTTAGTTAGCAGGGAAAATACTTGAAAGTGAATATCTGAGAGCAGCAGTCACTTTGGCATTAATGTAGCTTCCTGCCTTGGTCACTTTACTTTCTTTTTAATATATTAGCATGAAATTGACAATCCCTTATACAACGCAAAACAAAACCCTCTGTGTTTTCTTAGAACATGGGAAATCATCCACGGCCTTAACTCACCACATTTTCTAAATATGTGGAAAAAGACTGTATTTGGAAAAAGGAGAGCAAGTTCACATGGCTGCAATGAAGACATGTTTTTGGCATTGCATCGTGAAGTAGACTTTTCTTTCTTTTTTTAAAATTTGAAATGTGTTAATGAGGCTGTCCTCTGCAGGCCAGCTGCTTTAGTTTTCTTTTTTGTGACACTCCCTGTTGTGTGGGTGTCCAGGTAGAACACATTACACCACTGCTGTCTGTGGATACTTCTGCTTCACAACATGCTTATCGTTACTTCAGATCAACAGGATAGCTACTGTATTAGGTCTCCTTGTAAACTAATTGAGAGGGAATTTATTTCCTGATCTCTAACAAGGGAAATGTGTTCACCCCTGTTTTAAGGTGATATATGTTTCTGTGACACCTATTTAAAGGGAAACCCCTGCAGTTAGTTTTGTGTGGTTGCCTATAAACAAAGCTTCTATCAACCATTGCTGTTCTCTGAGTATAACACACCTTTTATCACCTAATCATCAAATTACTTTATGATCCTGTCTTTGCTTGATGATGCCGCTCTTGCCTAACCCTGCCTGTGTCTGTCTTGTCTCCCTCAGCGGTCCTACACTTTGATAGTGGAAGCATTGGACTTCAGCAATGAAACCAGTGGTGAGTACTGAGCCTCTCCAGTTTGCCTTCCCCTCTCTTTTCTTTCAACCCCCCCCCCCCCCAAAGCACTGTCTGCATGGAAGGGGTCACGTCAGAAAAAGTAGATTATTTATCTTCCCAAACCTCCTGTCTATTTCCAAATCGCCCACTGGTGGTGTGTCCGTGTGAAGAGGGTGTGTTGGCAGGTGCCTGTAAGGCGGGAGATTCATGGGGAAGAAGCAAAAGTGGAGACAGGGACACGTGTGGCGAGGTAGAGGACTATGAAAATGTTTTCGTTGGGGGGGGGGGTGACTGATGGCAGGTGCTGCCAGCCGGGGTCAGGGTCACACTGTCTCACTGTCACCGAGGCGTGAAACACAGAGTTCATCTGGCCGCCCAGCACCGCCACTGCAGTCAGCCTGCCAGCACAGTATGGGGGGGCTGAGGCCCCTGAGCTATACTGTCCCGCAGCTTAAAGTTACCTTGAGCACAGGTGGGCTGCACTCTGAGGCGACAGCATGTGCAGCGAAGCAAAGGTCTGTCGGGCTTTGGCTGTTGGGTTAAACTCTGGTTTGGTTTCTAAAGTTTCCGCTGGTTGGTGCTCAGACTACGGCTCGATCCCAGCTGAGGGAGGGCTTGTTTTGCAGGTCCGCTCGACGTCAGCAAGGTTTCGGCCTTTTCTGCTGTATTTGCCGCTCCCCAGAGACCTATTAGGGCACTGGTGTGAAAAGCCCCCTGAATGTACACGGTGAATGCTGGTTAAGCCCCTCTGAGCTCCACCAGCCCAGTTCACAGCTGCTTCAGCACCATTGGTCCTGGTTAATGTTTGATCTTTGATTAGGAATCAAAGAAAAACAAGTTTAGCTTTCACATTTGTACTTATTTTACTAATATTTAAGAGTTTTGCTCATGGAAATGTCAATTGTTGGTGTTTTCCAACACCAAATATAGTTTTTTTTTTCTTTTAAAGCTCAAACTTTTTATTTTCTCTGTTTGAACTAATTTGACACTCCGGCATGACCTTTCTAAGTTTTATCACGCTCATCTGATTTATGTGTAACTCAGAGCCAGGCAGCAGGTAGCATGAATGTGCTACTCCTGCCACTGCAGGCCAGCAGTCGGTAGAGAAATGCCACACAGCAAGGCTCCGGATTCCAGACCACTGCGAAATGTTACTAGGTACTGCGATTTCAGTGCTGCCCCCACCTCCACCACCCCTCTTAGATACACCACAGCACAGTAAATAAATGACAGCAGGCCACCACCACCCCCATACTACTTGCATCATACTACACAGAGGAGCGATTCACCCAGCGGTCAGCCACCTCTGCTCGTGTGAGCACAGTAAATAACGGTGGTGACACATTTTTCATTCTCTCCCAGGTGGAAGATTTAGATACGGAGTAGCGAGTGCTACGTGTGCAGGTGAATAAGCAGTGCTAATGCACGGTGTGTGTGTGTACAGTCGGTAGTGTCTGGAGGTTGGGCTCAGCATGTTTGCTCAGAGAGTGTTTGCTCTGTGTGTGAAGCTCATTACAGCCCTCGGCTCCCAGGTCAGTCCTTGCTCGCTTGACAGAGCCGTGACCTCTTTATGTTTGACATGAAAATAAGTCGGTTTCTGTGGCCGAGTCTGTATGTTTGTAAATCCCCTCGAGTGTTGCGCAATCTGTGCATCAGCTGGGCCTTTCTCCCCATTGGAAGTGTAGAAAGATACTTGTAAGCATGTGGAAAAAAAAAAAGAGTTGGGTTGAGATTTTTCTGTCTGCCGTTCGTAGAAGAATGCATGTGAGAAAGGCAGCTTGGAAGAAAGTGCTGATGGCACACTGGCAGGCTTCCCAGCAGTGACTGTGGCATTGGTGTCCTCAACGCTGTAATTTATGGTGATTGTGGTTCTGTCCTCGCCTGAGCAGATGCAAAACGCAGCGTCTAGGACCCGTAATATCCTCTAGCTGTAAACCTGAGAATCAGAAACCATCCAGGGAGAGCTGCAGAGGGAGCGTGAGAAAAAAAGCAGTTAAGCATGCTCATTACAGACAGGCTTTTCCTTTTTTCTGCATTTCCTCCTTGTACTTTTCTTTCTCTCCAGCTCACATGGTTGCTTTTAATTACATATAATGTGCTATCTCAGAGCTCTTCTGCACTTTGTGAAAGAATTTCTGGGGCATTTTTTTGGTCCCCACTGTATGATCATGTAGGACAGTGCAACTCCCAAGTGCACAGTGTCGGATTCTTCCCTTCAACTATTCCCTTCTTGACCCGACCTCAGCTAAATCTAATATTTTAACGAGACTTTTGCAGTCAAGGTTGATTTTGTCAAAACTCATGTTTCAGGCGCAGATGGAAAAGTGATAGAGAAAGGCTCCCACTCCGGAATGATCAACCCCAGCCCTCACTGGCAGAAGCTGACTCACAACGGCCCTGTGGCCCAGTTCGAGTACCAGATCCGGGTCAGCTGCGATGAGCACTACTACGGCTTCGGCTGCAACAAGTTTTGCCGGCCGCGGGATGACTTCTTTGGCCATTACACATGCGACTACAATGGGAACAAGACCTGCCTGGAAGGCTGGTCCGGACCTGACTGCAACACAGGTGAGGCCCTGCTGAGGTGGCAGATCTGCCTCAGACACTTTGATTAGTACATAGAAGTCTGACTGTGAGATGTGATTCATGATGCACTGTCTGCTGTGTGTGATTTGACCTCCCACTGGATTCACTTCTTTCCTCTCCATTCAAATAAAGCTTTTCATAGCCTGTATGACTAGGGAGAAAAAAGAATTCTCAGGAACTCAGCCTGCGTAACTTCTTATTAAATATTTTACTGTGTTATATGACAGGGCCGGCTTATTTGTTTGTTGACAGCCGTCTTTATTCTCACAGAAATGTCAGAGGGTAGTAATTATTATATCATTTACTGCTGTAATTAAAGGGAGCTAAATTTGAATATAGGTACCAGGCACACTCAGGCAACTCTTCCTCTCTCTCTTTCTTTGCAGCTATATGTCGACAAGGCTGCAGCACCGAACATGGATCATGTAAGGAGCCAGGTGGATGCAAGTAAGTGAAAGTTTCATGTCGAAGCACACATGGAGGCTGTGTTGTGGATCATGTTTAGGGAATGTGTCCCAGCACTGGCTCTGCCGCAGCATGGACCGCTCCCTGTACGTACTCCATTTTCTGGCCAAGAGATCGGTACACAGGCTTTTGCAGAAACACGCAATGAGCTGCTTGTAAATCTGTCGTGGAGCTTTTGCCCGAAGCTGCCACTCAGTAGAAAGGAGTGTCCCCACTGCCAAGACTCCATGTTGGAAATGTAGCCTGTGTTTCCCCCTAACGAGGGAAGTGTTATCAGTCAAATCGCGTGTAACATTTGGATGAGCCTTAAAGCGAATTGTTTGTGTAGCTAATGGCTTCCTAATGCTGTTTATACACACAGCCAGAGGAAAAGCCGGGCGCAGATGGATATCAGAGCTTGGGCATTGTGTGCAGTCACAGTTGTATCTCAGCCTCATCCTGGAGGAGGCCCTGCATTACCCAACTCTTCCCACAGCTCAGGCACTGGTTGCTTTCTTAGTTGTCTGATTTGGCTGTGAATCAAGCACAGGGACGATCAGGTTAGGGTTTGTTTGTTTTTTTCTTTGTGCACCAGCTTTGTTATTTTTCCCAAGCTTTTGACATCATCAGGTTTCTTGTAAGTGCTTGTGTGGCCACTGGCAGAACAACAGGTTGAATCGCTTTAGTCTCTGCACAGGTGTGGCTATATTTAAAGCTCTGGGTTGAACTGTTTATATTCACTCTGCCAACAAACTCTCCGAGCAAGCTCTACTGCTGTTGTAGCGAGCAGTTTTCCCATCATTGAGCTGTTGAGCAGTGCTGAACAACAGCAGTACATAGCAACATTGGCTGCAGGCGCAGGGCAGCCTGTGTCACTGGTTTTATGTCAGCAGTGCCATCAGCCAATGACACTGTGATTTAAAGCAGTTAGTTTAGGAAACTAAAACTAACTACTAACAGTGCGCCGGTGGACGAAGACGGGTTTGAAAACCATTAACTGCTCAGCCACAACGCTTTAAGAGATTTTCTTTTTTATCTTGAGGGTAAAAATCATCGCTGTATCAACAGTGCTGTGCTATGTAATGTCACATTCTGCAGCTATTTGGCTGCATAATGATAAATGATTTGGGATCCTGCTGGGCAGCCCTGCTCTGCTTCTCATGGAGGGGATTAGCACACTTTTAAGAATAGCCTCTTTAATCACAGTCTGAGGTTTACTTAACCACCGCGTTTATTTTTACAGTCCATCCGTTTCTTGGGGCTAATCAGTGCTCCGCGCCCCCAGAGGGACACTTTGTTTCCTGTCACTCGGCTCCACAGCAGCAACTGTATCACCACTTCACCACCTTTTAAAGAGCGGACTTATCAGTCAGCCTGGATTGCCGTCTTAATTATGAAGCCCAGGAACTGAAGGGCAGCATTATCAGTGTAATTATGGACCTAGACATCTTTGTGGCCAGCAGCCTGAGTTCCCCTCCTCAGCCTCTGGGCACGGGCTGTACTCCTGAGTCATGGGAACGAGGATGAGCAGCAGAGAAGTGGGCTGAACGCTCATCCCTGCAGAGATGTCGTCACTGCCAAGCCACAAGGCAGAGTGTTGTTAAAGGGAGCGTCTGGCCGCATGCTAATGTTAGCCGTGCTAAAGGTCCCATTGGAACTGTAATTTAGTGCTTTGTTTTTTTCTGTTGGGTGAAATGTTAAATGCTTCTCTGTTTGCCTGTCCCCAAGTATTGTTAAAAAGCTCTTGCATAAACACTCTGCTACTTAAGATTCATTTGTGGTCAGCCCAGTTGTGAGAGCAAGAATACTGCCTCTTTGTTTGTTCCACCACGCTCTGTTCGCTGATGTGTACTTCATTAAGTTCAGATTATGGCTGTACTGCTTGTGAAGGAATTTGGAATAAACAAAAGATTAAAATATTAGTATTTTCAGATACCGCTGGGATTATCTGATGTGGTATGTGTGCTTGCATGTATGTACGGTACTTTTCAGAAGCTGATGACTTGACTTGTGTCTCGCAGGTGTCTGTATGGATGGCAGGGCCAGTATTGTGACAAGTGCATCCCCCACCCAGGATGTGTTCACGGCACCTGCGTGGAGCCCTGGCAGTGCCTGTGCGACACCAACTGGGGCGGCCACCTCTGCGATAAAGGTTCATTCCTCGTCTCCTGTCAGTAGCCGTGGGAGTTGACTGTGCTGTGTCAGAACTGACTAACACCGAAACATGCCTCCTCAGATCTAAACTACTGTGGAACTCATCAGCCATGCTTGAACGGAGGGACGTGTATCAACACGGGACCTGACAAGTACCAGTGTACCTGCGCTGATGGTTACTCTGGTGCCAACTGTGAGAGAGGTGAGCGTCACTGATGCACAGGAAGCTCTTCTTTTTTTTTTTCCTGCTGGGTTATTGCGAGGAACGTTTTTAAGGAATTTGACATAGAAAAACATCCTCTTTCCCCCCCCTTTGAGAAATTTGAGGATTATCTATTTCAATTTTGAAGTCTTCAACAGTTATAAAGCGGCGTGGCTGTTTCGAATGCTTGGCATTAAGCAGATGTGTAGGGTCAGGTCCAAGATGCAATTGAGCTGCATTGTGGGTAAAATGACACATGATGAATCATTGAAAGGATCTGAATCAGGATGTCTTGGCTGCTGTGTTTAATCCTTCTATCACACGCCCTCCAGTTAAAATAAAGCATCTTCAAGATGCCCAGTGAGTTCTATTCTCGAACAAATATCGGATCTACAAGCTTGTGCACTGCAGTTGTAATCGGAGCTCGGGTTGTGGTCTCGTTCAGTCTGCAGAGGTCAGAGGTGCGTTCAGTTTGTAATCAGAGGAGGTGGCGATAATTAGTTTCCACTCCAGCACGAGTGGCCCCCACAGCAGGTAAACCACCAGTCTGCTGGTCCCTTCACTCCTCAGCCACTCCAGACATATGGGTGTGGTGCTAAGGTTCAGCTGCTGCGAACACTTACCAAGGAGATGATGTTTTTTTCCCTCATTAAATCGGAGCCTCGAAGGGTGCTGACAGCTTAACTGCAGAGATGTCAGGAAACTGTGCCCTTCATAACAGGAGGTCCGCAGACTAGGGGGGGATACGTCAGGCCATTGTAGCACAGAGGCCCCACGGCGCACCGCTGCATCTTCCCCCCTCCCTCCCCCCAACAGCATACCAAGAGCCATCCACTGATCACCTCCAACCGTTTATTTTTTCCCTTGAGTGAATTATTCATTTGGGACCCACTGATCCTTAACTCGTCCTTAAAGAGAGGAACTGCAGCGCTGAGCTTGCCCCAACGTACTCCCTCACCCTCCGTGCAGCCATCCCTCCCGCCACTTTCTCATCTTGTGCCGCCTCTCAGAAGAAGAATGGCAGGGAGTCAGAGGGAAGTCACGGTGCGTTGGCCTGGTCAACTTAGCATGAAAGATGATTTCCTGGTGGTGTGGTCTGCCGGGCGGGTAATGGGAGTGAGATGGGGAGAGCTGAGTGGGCTTTTGGGGGCAGGGGAGGCGGAGACGGACGGGTAGGAGTAGGTGATGGGTGAGGAAAGGACTTGACCCCATGGTGTCTGCTGCTGACAGTCTTCCCGGAGCAGAGAAGTGAGAGGTGGTCTGGGCTTGAGAGTCTGAAATATGTTTTTACATGTGATTAGTCTTTTCAGGAAGATGATGGCAAATGTTCCACCACAGTGAAATATTCTAAGTGCAGCTGTAATAGCAGTCATAAAGAAATCTTAATATTTAGGTAATCTGCCCAGAAAGGTCAAGTTTAACCAACAAAAGTTACAATTTATGATTTAAAATTGATGATTAAAGTTTGACTAAGTGAGAAAATGACTATGGAAGGGTGGAATTATTCCTGCTTAAAATGACTCACAAGGGTGTGTGTGTGTGACCTGTTCACCAAACTGTCCTCCTCTCTCCTCCTAGCGGAACATGCCTGTCTGTCCAATCCATGCTCTAATGGAGGGAGCTGCTCAGAAACCAGTCAAGGCTATGAATGTCAGTGTGCGCTGGGCTGGAGCGGCCCCTCCTGCACCATCAGTGAGATTGAACTCAGCCTGCACCCACTGAATATCAGCTCTCTTGTTGGAAATATCATGCGGAGTAACCAGGTTTTGATTCTCTCGTACAGATGTTGACGACTGCTCTCCCAACCCCTGTAACCATGGGGGCACCTGCCAAGACCAGGTCAACAGTTACAAATGCCACTGTCCCTCTCAGTGGACAGGGAAGACATGTTTGATCGGTGAGCCACCTAAGCCTTTTCCACCACTTGACGCCTGTCAACTGCACATGCATCTGCCACTAACGCCCTTCTCTCCCTGTCCAGATGCCAACGAATGCGATAGCAAGCCCTGCGTCAATGCCAACTCATGCCGCAACCTGATTGGCGGGTACTTCTGCGAGTGCATCCCTGGTTGGACGGGGCAGAACTGCGACATCAGTGAGTTCAAGGCTGTCAGCAGCAGCTGTGGTGTGGGACACCTGTCCAAGTCCTGCCCCTTTATTCTGCCTTTTATTCCTTCTTTTTTCCTTCCCTGTCCTTTCAGCCTGAATTAAAGCTTTGACATGAAAAAGCATAAAACCCAACAGTTGGACGAGTGCAGTCTTTCCCTGCAGTATGAATCTGCTGTATTATTATTAGCCCCGTGTGTGGCCAAGGCTGTGGTGATTAGAGGTGGCTCAAAACAATCCCAGCACTAGTTTCACTTGGCAGCAGACGGGATTGCTCAATACTCCATGTTGCACTGATTCTGCAGCCCTGTTATCCAACTCTTGCAGAGTACTCTGTAGCTCTGACAATGTTTTTAAAGGCCCCTAGCATGGGAAACATAAAGCACAGACTTGTTTTCAAAGACAGACTATTTAGTCAAGCTGTTCAGAATTAATCCTCAGATTTGTTTTCTTGTGCAGATATAAACGACTGCAAGGACCAGTGCCAGAATGGAGGAACTTGCAAGGTACGTGTAGGGTCAAAAACACGACTATCTCTTTATCTCCTATCACTGCTCTCATTGCCAGCTTGTTTTATTGTGTTTTTTTCTGGGGTTACAGCCTGAGACATTCACAGCGGTTTTATAAATAGCTGCAATAAAGTGTTCTCTCCAAAAGGACAGAAGAATTGTTGTGGAATTCCTCTCTGAAATCAAATCTGAGGGGAGTAGGTTCAGAGGGGTTTCTGAGGGAGGGACACACAAGTTCCTTGACCACACTAGATTGAATTACCGCAAACATAATTGTGTTGAGTTGGTGCCAGGAAAATGTGTTGAAATAAATGTGGAGCTGTGATAATTTTCCTCCAAAACTTGTCGTAGCTCCCCACCTCCCTCTCTGCCTCGCTCTGTTCCCGGGTTTGACAGTTATTGTTTCGGGACCCCACCCTGTCCAAGCTGTTAATGAAACTTGGAGTAGGTGCGCATGGTTACCTCTCATCCCTGCGTCTTTCAGGACTTGGTGAACGGGTATCGTTGCTTGTGCCCCCCTGGCTTCACCGGCGAGCACTGTGAGCGTGACATAGACGAGTGCCGGAGCTCGCCATGTCTGAATGGCGGCCACTGTCAGGACGAAGTGAACGGCTTCCAGTGCCTGTGTCTGGCTGGCTTCTCAGGAAATCTTTGCCAGGTGAGACACAGCTTCCCCCATCTCACACATGCACGCATCCTCCCCACTATCGTTTCTCATCTTAAGCCCTTATACCAGCTGCCCCCCCACACCCCCCCTCTGCCAGCATTGCTGTATCTTTGAGTTCGTTGTAAAGTTTTCCTGCCCCACCCTTTTAAATGGCTGTTGTTCCACAGTCCTTCTTAAAAGGGAGTGCTTTGTTGAAGCTGCTCCTGGCTACAGCGGGATACATTCCTCGGCACTGAAGCCCAGACTCAGAGGACGGCTCCTATGTCTCTGCCTTGTTTTTCCCCTTCCCTCAAAGCGCTGTGCGTGTGTTATTTCCTGGCACAGCCTGTAGGGAGGATGCTGTGGGTTTTACTCTGTTTAGTGTAGCAGAAACTATGTCAGCTATCAGGTTCACCGCTTTCTATTCAATACCTTTCTGCCCTAGCTGGATATCGATTACTGCCTGCCCAACCCGTGTCAGAATGGAGCACCCTGCTTCAACCTGGCCACAGACTACTACTGCGCCTGCCCCGAGGACTACGAGGGCAAGAACTGCTCCCACCTCAAAGACCACTGTCGCACCACCACGTGTAAAGGTACGTCTCCTGCAGCGACCACAACCTTTGTGCTCTTTGACTCTTTCCAGAGTCTGAAAAGCGATCTGCATAGCGTGCTGCAGTAAAGTGCTGAATAAGGCCAGGCCGTCACTATTTGCCTGAGCACTTTGCCCACATTTTTCCCACGAGGCCAATTCTTACATTTTAGTTTTGTGCTCTGAAGTTTCTTGGCAAAGGTGAGCCGTTCTTTTTCTTTGGTGTAGATTCCTTGATGATTACACCCCCTCCCCCCTCCCCTCCATCTCCTCTGTAAAGCTTTTCCAATGATTCTCCCCTCCTCTGAGTTCGCTGAATATCTGGCAGAGGGCTCTGTGACTGTGTGTGTTCTTAGTAATGACTTGGTGGGCTCCCTCTTTTTTTCCTCCTCAATGAATGTGCACATATTTCTGTGTGAGTCTGTGTAATTGAGTGAGTGGACCAACCACGGAGTCAGATAGCAGACGGTGGGATTCTCTGTGCTCTTGGCAAGAATTAAATGATTACAGGGAAGCGGATTCACCCGCTGCTCCTAACCTGATCGGACAGGGAGAAAGGAAGGGATTTCAGTGCACAGTGTCAAAGATCACTCTGAGTTACTTGTGAAAGCATAACAGCTTATCACTCTTTCTATCGTTAAGCGTTTTTTTCCCCCAATTCTTGCAGTGAAACTATTTCCCTGAGGGGCTAAAAAACAATATTCTCTTACTTGTTGCTCTGCCACTTTCTGGATATATCTTATTTAGAATAGCTTGATGGATGGTTATATAACGCTCACTTATGTGAATGTTAGTGATGAGGGGGAAAAAAAACATTCATGCTTTTCACCTGGAAGGCACAAACTGCATTTTATGATTTGGAACACGCTTTTGTTCAAACAGGCTCTGCCAGTTGTTTAAATGCGTAACTGCCTCTGCTCTCCGCAGTGATCGACAGCTGCACAGTGGCTGTGGCGTCCAACAGCACGCCGGGAGGAGAGCGTTACATTTCATCGAATGTGTGTGGACCTCACGGCCGTTGCCGGAGTCAGGCTGGAGGCCAGTTCAGCTGCGAATGCCAGGAGGGCTTCAGAGGCACCTACTGTCACGAGAGTAAGATAATGACATGCAAGCACAACTCGAAGGGATGTGTCTGAAAAAAACTCACTCTTTGTTTTTCCCCATTTTTCAAAAAAAACTTTGCAGATATCAATGACTGCGAGAGTAACCCGTGTCGCAACGGCGGCACCTGCATCGACAAAGTCAGCGTGTACCAGTGCATCTGCGGTGACGGCTGGGAGGGCGACCACTGTGAAATTAGTGAGTAGCACTGCTCGTTGTGTGATATCAAACCAAAGCAGCACCTCGTGTGATTGTTAACTCCATGTCTCAACACAAAGTCTGTTTGATGTGCTGCACATAAATCAACCTCCTGTCCGATGTCTCCACCAGACATCGATGACTGCAGCACCAACCCCTGTCATAATGGAGGGACGTGTCGAGACCTGGTGACTGACTTCTTCTGCGAGTGTAAGAACGGCTGGAAGGGAAAGACATGCCACTCCCGTAAGAGCCCTTTTTTTGTTATTCCACACCCATGTATGTCTGTCTGTGCAGGCTGATGGTATGTGCTTATGGCTGTGTATAATTACTTCTATACAATGTGTATTTATTCAGATCTGAAGCAACCCTAATATTTGAAACGCTCCCCCCAGGTGAAAGTCAGTGCGACGAAGCCACATGCAACAATGGTGGCACCTGCCACGACGAGGGCAACACATTCCAGTGCAAGTGTTCTCCTGGGTGGGAGGGTACCACATGCAACATAGGTGAGTCACACAGTCAGGCCAGTTTTATTATATGTTACATGATCACACACAGAGAAGAAGAAGCTTTGTGGGTGAGCTCCGTCTTGTCTGGGATATTAATCAGATTTGTCAGATTGGCAAGGAGGACAAACAGTTTTTATCCCTTCGCTCTGTCAGCGCCCCTCTCCTTTCATTATCCCTTCTAGCCCATTCCTCCCCCTCCTGTGAGTGCTGACAGGTATCCATTTAAGTTCCCTGATTGCTCTGACAATCCCCTTCAAAGTCATGGAATGCAGATTTGCTGAGAGAAAAAGGGAAATCCAACTGTAACCATCAGCAGCCTCCCTGTGCCTGTTTGGAAGTTAATGATTGCGCTGATAATCCTGTGATGTCTGGGGCTAAAACTCTCTGACTAAAGTTCCCTGCTTTCTTTTTCTGTCTCAGCTAAAAACTCCAGCTGTCTTCCAAACCCGTGTGAGAACGGAGGGACCTGTGTTGTGAAGGGGGAGTCGTTCACCTGCGTCTGCAAGGAAGGCTGGGAGGGTCCCACCTGCACGCAGAGTAAGTGCTCTTTAGGGGGAGGGAAAAGCAGTGGACGTTTATTGCTATTAAATGATGATAAACCTCTTGCTTCTCGGTGCAGAGGTGAACTCCTGCATCTGATTAAATTTGACTCTCTCATCCTCCCTTCATCTTGTTCCTTTTTTTTTTTTTTTTAATCCCTCTGTCTCTGGTCTCCCCCATGGCTGCTGCAGGCCATGAGAGGAGGAGGAGGAGGGAGAAAGGGGCTCATGAAAGTGGAGACAGATGTTTCTCCAGCCCCCTCTCCTGCTCCCTCCTCCTCCTCATCCAACACACTCCCTCTCTCCCCTCTCGCCGTCGCATTCCTGTCCAGACAGTGACATGTCGGCTTGTTCTGCAGCCCTCCTCCATTTCCCCTGGATCCCTGCCCCTGCATATGCTTTGCACTCCAAAACATAAATTCCCAGATACCTGAGGAGGGACTCTGGGTGTGTAGGTGTTGTAGGTGGTGGCGGCGGCAGCAGCAGGGGTGTTGTGGGAGGAGGGGGGGAGTTTTTTTAGAGGGAGAGAAGACTTAGTTCTTTTGCTCTGTGTTAATAAAGCAGGATAATCAGTTGAAGCCCGACCAGCCCAACATGCCTCTGCACACGCTCAGACATGCTCTTTGCTGTCATGTGCACTAAACACTCAAACATACTTCATGTCTCTCTCTCTCTCCCCTTTTTTTTCTTTCAGATACCAACGACTGCAGTCCCCACCCATGGTAAGTAGCTTTAGAAAGATGTAAACAGGCTTCCCCTCCTGTGTCATCGTTTCTCACCTGCAGGCGTTCTTTCTCAGTGTTCTCTCGCGGCTGACAAGAAGGCATACACCCTTCCATTCCTGCGATGCAATCAGCGATCCCTCTCTGCCTTAAACTCCCAGATGTGACTCTTACTTAACCTCACGCCATGGGAGCGTTCTCCCAAATCAATGCACGCTTGTCAAATAAAAACAACAACTTAATTGCTTTCGGGAACGCTCAGTACATGTCAGAATGGTTTGATGTAAAAGAGGCGTGGATGGACAACAGTGTACGGGCCTGCGGGCATCCTGAGATACGAACTCGAGTCTCACAAGCCCCTCTTTTTTTTCTGCAGCTACAACAGTGGAACCTGTGTGGATGGAGATAACTGGTACCGCTGTGAGTGCGCCGCAGGCTTCGCTGGTCCAGACTGTCGGATCAGTAAGTATTAAGTTTGCCTCCCTCTCCTCCCTGATCCCCTGTTGGAGCCGTCAGTCAGTGCCGGCCTGGGTCCCGGGACCTTTCCAGTTGCTCCAAATGGAAGGTCTAGTCGGCCAATTATCTGTGCATTGGGCTGCGGGCCAGGCCGAGCCATTTTGGTGTCACCTCTGCGGGCCCTGCTGCTGTCCCCGGGGGAAACCGGCTTAGCAGGCCAACAGCAAATCAGCCATGCTCTCTGACACTGATTACACAGATTGTTTTCCCTCTTAAAGGCTTTCAGATGGCCACATTCTTTCCCATTGCAAACCCTTTGTTCTGCTAAGTCCAGCCTTTAGTGCCTGCATACCTGCTAATGATGCTGCTTTTAATAAAGCTACACAAGGCGCAAACCGTCCCGGGCTGATTTAAAGCATGTTTGCTTGTGTTTTATTAACTGGTCTGTATGTGTACGTACTGTTCAAATGACACATGACCTTAGTGAATTTAGCTGAGGAATTAGATTTGTGTACCGGCTGCTTAACCCAATATTTGCGTGCTGTCTGGCTGTGCCCTTTTATTCCAAGAAGGAGCTGTCTCTTACCCCTCGCTCTCCCCCTGACAGATATTAATGAGTGCCAGTCGTCTCCTTGTGCCTTTGGCTCGAGCTGTGTGGACGAGATCAACGGATACCGCTGCGTGTGTCCGCCAGACAGGACGGGGCCCCACTGTCATGAAGGTAAGAGTCCTCACAAGATAATATAACACGAATAAACCCCCATTTCTTTTTGGGATATTACTAATACCCTTTTATTTAACAGTGACCAGAAAACCTTGCTCTGTTAACGGACACGTCGCCCCTGACGGACTCAAATGGGAAGAAGACTGCAACACTTGCCACTGTGTGAATGGGAAAGTGGTGTGCACAAGGGTACGTCCAAACAAACAAACTAAACGCTCGGGCAATTTAAAAGTAAAGAACAGTATTTATCATAATTCCGTGCAGCTGTGATACGCATGATGTCATTGTTTACCCATGAGAGAATAGGCCGTGCAGGAGAACTGTAATAAGCAGCAGAAATGCTGCATGGGTGGTTGCGTCTGATATGTTCACATGTCTCAGGTCAGCCGTGTCAGGGCACAGCGGCACTTCGTCACAGGGAGGAGCTCAGTCGGTTCTATACATGTTTTGATTATGTTTTGAAAAGAAACACAGTGGCTCTGTGAAAATAAAAAGTATCACATGCCAGGCTGACGATTGGTTGATTTACAGCAGAGGCATGAAATAGTGCTATTATTATCACGCTGTGTGAACCCACCAGGTGAACAATGGCGTCTCTCAAACAGCTCGCCCCAGGAAGAAATGCATCATGGCCTGAAAATGATCCCGGCCTGGTTCAGGCAACCATGACATGAGAACACAGGCATATCTGTGTTTCTCTTCTTCAGCAGATTGTATGTTTCATGCAGATTATCGAAGCATTTCTTTTAATGTGCAGCGAGAAGTGACTCTTTACAAAGTGACTAATATCCTTGACTGGGAAAAACCGGTGTCACTGATTCCACTTCACAGTCCTGTTCAGGGCTGGGTGTTGAATCTCTTGCAGTCGCTGCTGCACACACACTTATTTTGGTGCCAGGATCTGGCTTCAACTGTTTGTGTGGTGGTGATTTTAATGTATCTGGCTTCAGATCTTTTTAGTTTAACTTTTTCAAACCTTTTTTTTTCTTACTTTGATCAGAAACTAAATGTAGCCAGTTTTAGTCTATTTAATGTGGTCTAAATTGTTGTGTGGCTGCTTGTGTTTAGAAAATATTTCAAGACTTTGGGTTGGTTTGATTGAAAAGGGGGGGGGTTTATAGAATGGATCGTTAAGCCAAGTTTGTTATAACATTTCTCTAAAAAACTTGTTGTGATTTATCCTCTGGGAACCATGAATGTCTTGGCTTAAGTCATGGAGGTCAGACTGTCTCGTTAAGAGCGATGTATTGAATGACTTCGGTAACATCAGCCCTGTGTTTGTTTGTCTCATTCAAAGAAAACTTTATGCCACTGAACCCCTGTCGTGTTCTTCTCTCCAGATGTGGTGCGGCCCCAAGTCATGCAAGCTGGGTGCCAAAGGTCGCGGCGGGTGTCCCTCGGGTCAGACCTGCGTCCCCATCAGGGAGGGCCACTGCTTTGTGAAGCCCTGTCCCGACGCTGGAGAGTGCTGGCGCTCCAACCCGCCCACACCCCCCACCAAATGCCACCCCAGCTCCAGTTACCAGGACAACAGCTGCGCCAACATCACCTTCACCTTCAACAAGGAGAACATGCCTCGAGTGAGTTACCTAGAGCACCAGGGCGGGAGGCGCCGCATTGGTTCTGTGGTCATTTTTTTTTTTTGCACTTCTCCTCCACCACCTCCCGTTCAGTGAAAAGGAGCAGTGAGCTGTGAAAGATCAGGTTTTCATATGTACTCAACCATCCCTCATGGGCTAAGAAAGATTTCCCGTCCAAGACTCTAAATAATCCAGTCATGAATTTAAATGTGCTTCTGAAAGAAAGGAAGAAAAAAAACGAGCGGTTTCTTCCATCCAAGTTTTGGTCTTCCTGAAAATCAGGCATTCATGAGTCTGCAGCCTGTGCCAACCCCCTCTTAACGTCGACCGCACTACCAGATTAATTTTAGGATCATATGGATTTGAGCTGAACAGGACCACTGGCGACTCTGTCACCACACGGGATCGTCACTTGCCAGTTGTCTAACAAGCATGACGGCAGATAGCAACAAGCATATGAGTCTGCGGTCTCTAATCTAAATAAGGTGGATCCCAACCAGATAGCATGTTGAGTCTGCCGCCAAAATATAGACAGAGCCTTGTTTTTTTTTTTTCCTGCCTGACCCATCTCTAATTTTTCACGTGCGCTAACATCTTCTTCTTCTCCTCCAGCCCTTGACCGTAGAGGAAGTGTGTAAGGAGCTGAGGCACTTGTATGTGGTGAAGAATTTCTCCTTGGAGCATTCTGTGTCCATAACTTGTGACCCCTCATTCTCAGCCAGCAACGAGATCCACGTCTGCATCGTAAGTACCCTCTCTCAATCCCAGCCTGCGGCACGCTTTCGTAGCTGAGACGCGCTCTAAACGGTTATGCAGGGTTTTTTAGGTTTGGTTGTTTAGTTTCATCCATCTGACAGCAAGTAAACACAATCAATTTCAGACCAGACAGATTTCCAACCTCGCTTTTCTTCCTGGCACATCCAGGCAACAGACGACCATCGCTTGGACCGGAGCCCCATTAAAGAGATCACAGACAGGATAATTGACCTGGTTAGCAAACGCAACGGGAACAACACCATCATCTCCGCCATCGCAGAGGTGCGGATGCCAAGCCCCAGCAAAACTGGTATGAACCGCATCCAAAGACTCAGCTTGTTGCTTTATGCAGTTTTCCAGACTTGCACGCACACGCAAGGATTTTTCTTTTTCTTTCGCTGAAAAGATAAGACGATAAAGCCAACCCCTGAATATGACGACAATGCACCAAGGAAAAATGTATTGAAAAACCAGTTCCTAACCCACGGCCACTGGAGGTGCTTTTAAACAGCGTTAATCCTGAAATTATTCAGGAGCAGAGCTGCTTGGATTGGCTCGTTCTGTGCCTGGCTTGACTTGTAGTTACACTCCTGCAAGTGTCCTCCATTTATCAACATGGTGACAGCAGACTGCCGGCACGGCCCCCTACTCTGTTCAGAGCTCAAGTTGCACAGGCAAAAGCGTGCTAATGATTTAGCAAGTTTGTTGCCGTGAAGAAAAATCAATAAAAAAAAAAAAAAGTTGTGTTTTACTTCATCTCTGTTTGTCGCACCTCTTTAATCTGTGTTTGTGTCTCCCCTCCTCCAGACTACCTTGTGCCCCTCCTCAGCTCCATCTTCATCGTCGTCTGGGTCCTGGTGCTGGTCTCCATCTTGCTGTGGTGCATGCGCCGTCGGCGGAAACAGAGCAACCACAACGGCGCGTCGGCCGCCGTCTCCGAGGACAACACGACCAACAACGTGCGGGAGCAGCTGAACCAGATCAAGAACCCTATAGAGAAGCACGGCCTCACGGTGGCCATCAAGGACTACGAGAACAAGAACTCCATCATTGCCAAAATAAGGACAAATCATCCCGAGGGGGATGAGGACGACAAGGAGAGGCACCTGCAGAAGGGCCGCTTTGCCAAACAGCCAGCATACACACTGGTGGAGAGAGACGAGAAGACGCCCATCTCCAACCCCAACTCCACATCCAAACACCCTAATTGGACTAATAAACAGGACAACAGAGACTTGGAGACAGCAAACAGCATAAACAGGATGGACTACATTGTATAGCAGACAGCTGTGTTGCCGTGCAACCAAGCCTTACACCTTCACACCCCGGTGGTGGGTGAAACAGGGGGAGCTTCGGCATGTCAGTAAACTGTCGTGCCAGTCGTGACCCCACAGTATTTCCAGATATTCCCCGTGTTAATTTAAGTTTTGACAAGCTGGCTTACACTGGCAGTGACAGTTGCTTCGGTTGGCTGGAAACGCAAGGCACTGGTAAACATTTCACTGTAGAACTAGTTGCAGAAGTGTCTTCCTATGCATTTCATTCATTTCCCTGTCTTCTTCTACATTTGTTTGTTTTTAATTGAGTGGACACATGGAAGGGGCTCCTGGTGTAATTGTTGTACAATGACAAAAAAAAAAAAACCTACGCGACGTGTTCAACACTAGAGTTAATTATTTTTAGTATGTGTTTGAATTCTTTCTAGTTCCGTTTGGAGAAAGTGCCTTTTTTCAGCTTTAGACTTCAGCAACTGTCAAATGGAAAAAAAAAAAGGAAAAAAAAAAAAAAAAAAAAAAGATCAACTTTATTATTTATTTTTATTTTTCGGGTGGGGTTGGGGAGGGGCGGGCTCAATGTCAGCAGTTGCTGCCAATATGAAGAATTTATGTGTCGATTTAGAACGTGTAGATATGTACATTTTTTTTATTAATCATTGTGTATATTTGATTTATTAACTTAATAATCAAGAGCCTTAAGATATCATTCCTTTTTATTTATGTCTAGTTTGAAGGTTTGGATAGCTGTGGAAGCCTACCATTTCTTTCAGTGACTTCATTTTTATTTTTCAACAAATTTCTATTAAAGCCAAATTTCAAAGAAGACAAAAAACTAGGCACTTCAGGCCTGAAAGAAATAACTTTTGTTTTGTTCTTCCCCACATTTGACATTTCATTACTTGTTGCCAGGACCTTGATTGAAGGCAAGTGAGGTTAAGATGACAAAAGCTCCCGGCTGCTGCGAGGGACGGACATGGTGGCAGACATATTGCTTGCCGCTAATGGTTAAAATACTTAAGGGAACAAAAATCCTTCAGCAGCTTCACTTTAGCCCATCGATGTATTTTGAATGGCTGTCAAATCCACTTGCAGCTTGCAATGTAAGTCACATCAGTAGAGACACGCCAGAATTCCCATCTGCTTTAGTCAGCGTAATATCATAAGCTAGACCTCGAGTACTTGAACAGTAGGGGGGCGATGGGAACACTGTAGAGTCAGATAAAATACACTGCCTTGCTCTGCAAGAGTCTGCTTCGTTTCTGTGCACATTTGTTTCTTTTTTTAAATGAGGCTCTTAAAGACAAACATGTTTTATCTCATTCGTTAACCCTTTGAGATCATGGCAACATTTTGTCCCATTTTTGACTTTTGTGTTTATGAACTTGAGAATTATGTGTTGATCTGGCAATATATTTTTGAAAGTCATATTTATTAAATATTTTGTATGAAAAGAGAATTAAAGTTGTCTTTTTTCTGGACGGCGAGTGAAGAGTCTGTCTGTGACACACGTCTTTTTTTTTTTTCTCGTGAGAACTGCTCCCAGAGAGGCATCACGAAACTTGAGCAAGGTCTCTGTCCAAATGTGTTTACAGCTAATTACGTTGTTGTGCGCCACGTGCATTAAGTCGAATCCTGGAGACAAAAATACCTGCGGTTCTCATGATCCCTACACAATGTTTTCCTTGTCGGTCTTTTTAAGTGGTGGGCTTAACTAAAACCTTTCAAGCCTTTTGATGCCTGTTGTGGAGTTGAGCAGATTTTCGATTTTTAAGACTCTCTCTTCTGCAGACTCTGTTTAAAAGGATTAGAGCCTAAGCAGGCGATTATCAGCACCTCTGCAGCGACTTAATACATTAGGGTCAGTTTCTCAATAAGAACAGAATTGGCTTCTGTGAGTGACTCATCTCAAGTTACACCCACTATTACTGAGAGCAGAGAGGCACTGGTTTATTAGAAACATCGCTGTTCGACACACGTGTTTGCCAGTCTGGAGTGTTTGATTCCAGCAATGCTCAGAGAATGTTTCGTTAAATAAAGCCATGTGTTTGGAGAAATTAGTTTAGTGATTACACAGTTCCACTAAACTAAAGTTCAACTAAAAATGTTTATTTAAGAGGCAACTTATTCGCAGTAAAATAAAGGATAAAACAGGAATCAGGCAAATTTATGCTACATGTCTTCATGAATGACAGTTGACCTCAGCAGCCCTGTTGAGCTTCCAGGGTGATTCTGTCGTCGTCCCATTTAAAACCACCAACAATTCCAATACTCCTCAATATCACCACATACTGGGTTTGGGTTCAGTCAAAAAAGCTGCTGAACTTCCCTCCCATTTAAAGAGATTTCAGGTGCTTAGCAACTAAGCGCGGAGCAAATTGCACACGAGTGAGTTCTTAAATTTTTAAACTTTTAAAAAGACGTCTTATGAGAAGCGGGCGATGAAATAAAAGTGGAAATAACGATCCATCACAGCGGAGCTTCAGCGAGGCAAACTGGACTCTTTTCAGACACGTAGGAGCCAGTGTTTCAGACTCAGAGCCATGACGTACTGCATGGCTCCTGCCTGTCTGAAATCCCCAATCTTTAACACAAAACCGAATCTGAACTCCAATTAAAGGTTTTTGACTTTCATTTGCAAGCCTCTGTTGACCACCACTACTTATGGGTGGAGGCTGTGTCTGTTTCAAGTATTTGACAAAGCGTAGCTCGAATGCTTGTGTATCAATTGCCATAATGTGTTCAGCATTTGATCTGTGTCTGGGCTGCACATGGGGAAAGAACAGATATCGTAGTAAAATGTGACACATGTACAAATGCGAGTCATCTGAGGAGACTGCATGGGGTAAGCATGTAGCCTGACAAAATATCATCTCTATCTCCGTGGCGTCAGGCATCTTTACTGTAGCTCGCCCCCCCCCCTCCCCTCAGGACCTCTTCAGTCGTCGTAATCTCGAGGTTCTGGGCACAGTTTCGTTCCCCTCCTCTCCGAGTGTGGATCTGGAACTAATAGAGGAGCCCGAGGATGCAGGCTTGACAGATAGGCCCCTCAGACTTGCGGCCAGCCTGTTTTGGTTTGTCTGTGCCGTGTTATTGCTTGTGAGGGGGAGCCTCTGGGCGCGTTTCCCTGGCGTAAGCAGCTCTACTTCCAGTGTGGTTTTCTTGCACTCGGAGACTGGGAAAGCCTTGGACTCTGCCTTGGCTTCGACAGGAGGAAGGGGCGGTGGAGGAAGAAGGTCAGGCTTGGCTGTTTGTGTAGAGCACTCGGTGGAGTGAGTTTGCGTTGCGGCTGGAGGTCTTCCAAGGCACGTCCTCTTGGCCCTCTGTGGGTGAGGGTCTTCCCCAGCGTTGCTCGGCTTGCACCTTTTGCTCTTGTCGTTCTCATGACTGATTTCTTGTTGCCAGAAAACTACTGAGGCTCCAGTTGGGTTTTCGCTGTCTGGAGGATTATTCTCAGTCTGCTGTTCCTGGGTCGGGCCCTGCTTTAGAGTCCACTCAGTCTGACCCGAGGCTTCAGCTGAGGCACAAGGGCCAGGCACCTTGTCGTCTGCTTCTGGGACCGCACTCTCTTTTTGGCTTGTTTCTGACTGTTCCTCTGTTTGTTCTTTTGGGCCGGCTCTCTGGTCCATTTGCTGCACCCCCATACTGGAAGCACAGAGCTGCTGCTGGACACCGGCTTGTTTGGCTCTGAAAAAGCCAAAAGGATAAGAGGATATGAGCAGATACCCGAGTGTCCTCTCCGACTGGTGGGATTGGAAAGTTCTGCATTAGATCATACTTACATCTTTTGAAGCAGCGTCTTCTTTGTTTTTGTGGGGCTGTTTAAAGGCTCTTGGGTTTCTCCCACTCTGGAAAAATATTCTGATCTGCTTTGTTCGCTCAGCTCAGTCTGGAGAGGACAAACAGAATTGGTGTAAACAGAAAATATTATTCCTGGCAACCCCTGGAAAGGTTTGGATCCACAGCAGACTGCTGTCATCATCTGGCATTGTGGGACATTAAACAACAATCACTGCTGCTGCTGCTGCTTCGGTTAAAGTCCCAGCACACAACAAAACGCTCACTTACATGATTCCTCATGTGCAGTGTTTTCTATAATGGCCTCAGGGACACAGAGTAACACCCAAGCAAGAACCAGTCCCCCATTTAATAACGTCCAAAGCCACCACGTCAAACACCTGAGAAAACAATTGGCGTCTTGTCAGAGTGTGACGTACATAGTCTGAGGCGTGAATGATGCTCGCAGCCTGAGGCAGATCTACTTAACGGCGAACCCATGTTGACAAGTTAAAACAGCAATTAAAGACGGTGCATTCACAAGATGACAGAGCAAAGCAGGAGAAGAGTAGAGCTGAGGCATGGACATGTAAAAACAGGATAATGGGATATTAAGCATCTGGGAGCATCGTGATTATATATAAACAAATTAGTGGAAACGATCCCGTTGTTTGTGGACTGCAGCAGCGTGTTGCCTGGTTAGAGGATAATCATTCTAACACCTTGGCCTTGTATTTTGGATGTTCTTGTGTTTGTGTGCAATAAAACGATCTTGTATACGCCATTTAAAAGAGAGGGTTTCAGAGCAAGTAAATCCTCTGTCACAAACGGAAAGAGTTATCTCTCAATGTATTCCTCTGTTTATTGAGCATATTTACATATTCACAGTATGTTTAAAGGCTCCTTTTATATATAATATAATCTCATTAGTCCTGTAAGACAGTTATTTTTACCAGAATATATCTGAGCTTCTGTGAAAAGCAGTTTACTGTTTAAAATGTGCTCAGCTCTGGGTTGACGTTTCAACATATCCACGTATTGAGAGGAATCTCTGAAGTGGAAATGAGTGGAAATGGAGATTGGATGTCTCGTACGTGTGCCCTCAACAGGCCACTAATGAAGGCTAATCACGGGTCTTTCCCGTGGCCGACCTGGAACAGACGCTGAGTTTATGAGAGAACAAGATACGCAGATGCTAAATTGAGCAGAACCGTAAGTTTGAGAGTCTTTCAGTTCATCAGGAGTTAATTACAGTGAAATATGCGGTGGTGGGGTCTCATGTACGTCCGCCCATTATGTTCTAACGTCTAATGTTAAAGTCGACAGTGACACAGTGATCAGTGCCAAATGTTCAGAATGTGGAAGCATGAGAATGATCCAGCTGAGGGGGCAGAATACACACCATCAGACCATTTTCCATCTGACGTGCTGATACAACAATTCAATTACAGCTCGTCCTGAGGGCCACGTGAACACTTGTTAGCCCTATCAACCATCCCACCGCAGTTCTCGAGCCATTTCCCTCAAAAAAGACGGATGTTGCCTCGAGACGAAAAGTTTTTTTTTGTCTGTAAAAGCTTGTTCCAATCCACAATGAAAATGAAGTGAAAACTTTGACCCGCTGGTAACATGACAGGTCAGGGGTTCACCCAAGTCGTAACAATCCATCCTCCAGACGTCGTGAATGTGTTGAACAAGTTCTGTAGCATTCCATCCAATAATTAAGACATTTCATTCAGATATTTCTGAATCTAAGTGGACGGACAGACAAGTGTCCAATGAGCCAAGCCAGGACGGCTAAAAAACTCTATAGATAATTGCAGTGGGAAAATAGAACCAGACAGAAGCTAAATCTTGGAACATTTGAGGTCGTAGCCACTGTGTTTATTCAATATCAGCCATTTTTCAGATCATTACTGTTCCATAAACTGGTTGGTAAAATGATCAATGTGAGCTCTAAGACGGGGAAAGCCAATGTGGTGAGCTCTGGCATCCACCAGTTACTGTGAACGCAGAGGAAAAGAAAAATCAATAACGTCCTCGTCCCTCTCGCACATGATACCAGCGACAACACGTGACCTGACACACAAGGAGGAAGGAGTAATTATCCCAAGCTGCGAGGGCGAGCGAGGGCATTGTGGGTTTGCACTGGGTGTCGAGACTTACAAACTGCTCTCTGCGCTGCGGTGTGATGGATGGAACATGTGAGGGAGGGGAGTGAATACGAAGGGCTGCGCGGCAGAGAAAGGGGCGTGGACAACAAGAAACTGCAGAATGAATAAGAGAAAGAGAGTTTGGGGGTGGGGGGGGTGGGGGGTGCAGAACAAAAGAAGAGGTACCCCCCAGAGTCAGATTGTATGACCTCAGTCTGTCCAACATGCCCACAAATGCAAGAATCCTCACACAGGAAGTTCTCCACAAGCTGCCCTTTGTGCACAGATGGAGTCGTTTCAGAGTGTGGGCCGAGCCTCAGTCTTTGTGCTCTCTTATACCCAGAGCCACAACTCGCACAGGATTTGAAACTGGGACAGTGACACACATACAAAGTTGCGTTTTGCCTGCGCGATCACACGCCCACCAGCCCCCAACAACAACAATTCTGGAAAAGATGTGGGTGCCGTCATTTGCATTGTAATGCCTTGATATGTATTCTCATCTGTTTAATATGAATTAATGCTGTTTGAAAACGAACTTGAAAGAAAAGTCAACAAGAGGCCGATGGGAGGTTCTCTGGGAAAGACGAGCTCCGCTCTGTTCCTGTCGGCACGACTTCAGAAGAGAGGCAGAGGGAGAGAGAAAGAACAGAGGGGTGGATAGTTGTACGTATGAAAAGAGGTAAAGGTTGCACAACAGAGAGAGAGAGAAAGAGGGAGATGGTGCGTTAACTGTTATCTCTGGAGGACCATCTGTCAAACTCTATATATAGCAGCTTCAAAAGGAAAGTAAAGGTAAAGAAAGACAGTGCCTGAACAACATGATAATTATCATGCTCCTGTGGTCAAAACAAAAAAAGTATCATGGGAACAGAGATGGTCTAATCTTGTTCGGAGAGATACAAACTCGCAATAGCACTAGCACCAATCCCTCAGTACACCTCCACCGCCAGCCAGTCTGCCCGCCCCCTCCCAGAGCTGCAAAACACTTCTTGTGTTGCAACGCGGAGACGAGCAGTGCCCTCCCCAGCCCTGCAGCCGCGCAAACAACACGGCTCGGCTACAGGAGCTGCAACAATACAGCACATCTGGAAGTCAGATTACCGAGATAAGCCTGGCGAAGGCCGCGCGGAGAATGACTCATTTGGTTTAGAGGGGTATCAGGACAGAAACTCATAGCTCCGAACGACTCCTGGAAATCACTTCAAAAAGATAACCAGCTACAGACTCTATAAAACACAGGGACGGAACAGCTCCCCTGCCATCGCTGCAGTTAGATTGTGTTGCTTATCTTTCAATACAGCTGCACTTGAAAGAAGTGCACTGATAGAGACAAACAGTCTGAGAGGTCTAAACTACGCTGCCGCTGCACTCTGTCGGCATTTAAAGACCTTACTGTCTGTATTTAGTAGCCCCGGCTGAAATGGGCCAACAGTGGAGTTTTGTCATATATAAGTTACATAAATACACATGGACATTCATCTGCTAAGAACAATAAGTCTGGTAAGTGAAGACATTCAGTCTTTTTATGGACCCATGAAAAAATAGTCTTGGGACATAGAATTTTTTTCGGGTTATCCAGTGGAGCTTTGAAAGGTTTTAAAAGGGTTTAAAGGTCAAAAGCACAAGAGGTCAGAGACCTTTCTATCACAGAGCCTCTGACAGTTTTGAGTTGAAGTTAAGTTAAAACATGAAGATAACCAGAGGGAAAATTGGATGACCTGTTAGCACTGAGTACCGATCAACCATGAACTGCTGATTCAGTTCGATTACTGCCAATACCAGTGATTTTACATCTCGCCTATAAACACAATAGCAGCGAGATGTCATCCCTAAGAGCCAGTTATTCAGTGATCTCTCATAAAGCACCACTTGAAATCTTTGAAAAGTACTTCAAACTAAACTCAACTGACCTATTATTCCACTGGACAGCCCTTTGAGCAGCTTTATAAGGGCATAACGAAGTCTGCAAACCCCTCTAACGTGCACCAAGAAATAAGAACTCTGTTGAACTGTCAGGACAGAAATACCTCCTGCAGAGATGTTCGTGAAATGAGTCCACAAATTCCACCACTGGCCCTCCACCCACCCTGCTCCCACAGGGGAACCATGCCCTGTTTGTCTAAGTTCACCACATCTTGCCTGCAACAAAGTCAACAAACATGCATGGGCACATACTTGTCTACAATAAAGAGCAGTTCTTATCCCGGAACAATGATGGAAGTTTTTGGATCCACCCACATGTAAGGATTAGGAAAAGCTGTTAAATGTTTTGACTCAGTTCGTGCAAATGTGAAACAGCAGCGAAGACAGGTTGGGACGAGTGGACACGATCGTGTCCTGCAGAGGATTAAATCTGTGTATTTGGACCGAGCAGCAGAGGAGATCAGCGGACACCGGACGCTTGGGAAAGCGCTGCTGCTAGCTGTTGCGAGCTGTGAAGCACAGAGGCGTGCTGAGGTCATGAGTAAACACACAGGCCAGTCCAGAGCTCAGAGGAGGGGTGGGGGGGTGGGGGGCTGGAGACACATCTGCTCTGCCTTTGATCCAAACTTCTGCGGCCCAGCATGCCCCTCACCCCTCTGCTGCCCACTCTGTGCCTGACTACAAAACAACGGCCACAATCCTAAACACTAGCTCTTCCTTCCCATGCTGCCCTCCTCACTGTTGCTGCTGACTCACAATAGGAGTTTAAGCTTTTTTTTTTTTTTTTTTTTTTTTAACAAAGGACACGAATCCTTAAATGTCTAGAAAAAGAAAACGTTGCCAGACCAGGAGATGTCTTTTGTTTGCCTCCACTTAGCAGTTTAAATATGGATCAACAGTCAGCTGCTGGTGTCTAGGTCCCAACATACAGAGTTGACCAGGCTGGTGTTTGTCTTTAGATCAAATATCAGACCGTCAGTGTGGCCCGGCAGATGAGATGGATGTCAGGATCTATGATTCCCATTGGTCCTATGAGCAGGTCCGCCAAACACATGTCAGTCTATCAATGAAATCAAAGCGCTTTCTTTATGTTATGGTAGAGGTGGCCTGAAGTAATCAGTCTGTGGCAGTGAAAGGCTGCTCGACTGCGTAAAGCTGACCCAAGATCTGTTCACCTATTTATTCAAAGTTCAATGAACCTCAGTGCACGGAGCCGTGAACTGTCATTTAAACACTCGTTGTCTTCAACAATGGCGATTATTTTTAAAGGTCTGCTGCTGACCACCTGTTTATTCAAAGTTTATTATGGTTGAATGGATCTCTCGCCCAAATCACAAACTATGACTCTGTACTTCCCTGGACCCAAGTGTGAGATTGATAATGGGAACGGTTCTCAAGATATGTGAGCCACAGACAGAGGTATTAGATACTGTAGGTGACGACTGGAGCCAATATGTCTGCTTTGACTTAGCATTGATGACCCTGTCGTCTTGGATAAGTTGTAATTATAATATGTTTGAAGGAAAACCATCTACTTATACTGCAGTCTGAACACAAATACGTAGGTTTGGGTATTGACTTTAAGTACTGAAAATCACAAGCTTTCATCCGAGCTCCTTCGCCACGAGTGGAAATGACTAAATCTTACCACCTCCTCTTCGAACTGAACCACAGCTGAAAATATGACTAATAACAGCAAACAGAACACAAGAAACATACAGTGAGCGGCCGCCTTTCACAGGACGAAAGGCCAACCATGATGTCACCTTCGTTCCCCCACAACATAACCTCTTGACCTTATGAGAAGTGTCAGCTTGATGAGTCTATATTTCCACTGCGGTCAAGGATTTTTGTTCAACAAGTCACACAAACTGAATCCTAACAACTAAACCGAAACCTCCGCAAATACTGGGAAACATGTTTTTTTTGGGGGGGGGCTAGCAGGCTCTTGCTGTCAAGAGTTGAGGGATAAAAGACCTCTTCTTTAACATATGACCAAATTTGACTGAGGACTCCAGAAACTCCATTATTTTTAGACAGCTACATTAATCCCTGCATCAGCTGTGACTCACTGCATGCACTTTTTCATTTTACTTTCTTGGTAACATTAGAATGGCAAAAACAAAAAAAGAATCCTGGCTGGCAAATCAGAACAGAGCCGGGGAAATAAACAAATAATTGTTTTTGTCATGTGAATAGCTTCAGCCTTGCTGTCTGGTATCTTTCCCTTTACAAACCACGCTCTCGGCCGGGCGAGTGAGAGCTCCACCACAAGACTCCCACCCTCCAATTCCCAGTGCTTGTACTGTATGAGCCCAGAGAACCACATCCTGAGGAGAGGAACGCAATCGACAGCAATGCCTCCTTGAACTGGAAAATTGGTTACACAATCTGAACTTTTCACTGACGACTGCGTTGCTCCACTAAAAATATTACAATCGCTGCTTTCATTGGCCGCCAAACTGCGGAGAGTGCAGAGACATTTCAAAGGGAAACAATAGCAAAAACCCCATAGAAAAACAGAGGGTCACTGATCATGGGATGAGATGGGAGAGTCCTGTGTCTGTCCTTGATGTGAGTGCCAAGGTGAGAGGCTCCACTACTATTTCCCAGAATACCCCTGGGAGTTTGGGATTAAAACCCCAAACAATGAACATATAACTGAGTGATGGAGTGCCGTTGTAGGTTTTATTAACCATGAATGATATGCCATATAATGGAGAATATAATATACTACATTAAGGGTATATTAACTGCTAAAATTTACGGCGATGGGGTTCAAGGGTCGACAAAGCAAAACATTTTTATATAATGTGAATTTCATGTTCTGACAATGTCAACAGCAACTACATGGCCACAATGACATGGCATAAAAGTCAGAAAACAATCAGGTTATTGTGTCTCCCTGCAATATTCTTCTATAACTGATACAGTGTGAGAAACCTCTAAAGGGATCGAGAGTTTCTCAAGAGCTAAAGTGAACAAAATTACCTTTGGCTACAGATTCTGTTTATCCAATAACTTGAGGTTTACAACAGTTTGAGGGCAACAGAAAAACAAAAACCATACAACTGCGGTGAATTGGCTAAAACTGAGTATGACGGGGCAACTTTGGACCCCACCTCACTCTGCCCAACCCCCTATCATCATCCTCTCTTACGCCTGTCACTGCCCCCACCACCAAAGCGTATAGAAGACCAGCATGTATACAGTCAGAGCAGGATTTGGCACCGGCTCCCAATAATAACACACAAACCCATGCGGGACTTTTTGCCAGGCGACTGGAAGAGGAAATAGAGGAGTATAAACAGCACTCACTGCGGCCAGGCTCGGGTTTCCATGGTGTGCTGAGGCATCCTCGTGATAGCTCACACACACAACGTAGCGTTCAGGAAACACACGCATATCTGAAGGCAGGCGGAGACACAGCACAGACAAAGCTCGTTAATAACGTCGGCTCACCTCTAATTATGAATCAAACTCATGGAATTGTGGTGAAGGCTCAACTTTACAGCTCCTAGCGCAGTATTTACCGTCCCTCAGACCAAGATGGAAAATGGCAGTTTATAGTTTACTGCTGACGTTTATGAGCCGTGTAAACAGCATGAAATATTAGAAAATGTTACACTAACAATGGCTTCTCGGAGTGTTTGATCTGGTTTAAAGGCAGAAACCATTTATATCAATAAAAATGTTATGTTATTACAATAAATGTTATTGTCCCTAAGCTCCTCAGATGAAGTTAGCTCCACTTATCATCTCAAAGGAACAACCACAGCAGCCAATATCTAACCTGTGCTATCCACAGCTTGCAGACCACACACTTGCATTTGTGCAGATGATGCAACGCACATGACTGAAGATGTTTACGTCACTGAGTGGGTTTAGATATGCTAAAGCTGAAGCTACATAAATATTGAAAACTGAAATTTACTCAGCAAATACATTTATTACGCATTTAATTTTGTATATTCCGCAAGCCTTTCTCTTGAGAGGCAGATTCATGTAATCCAACATATTTATGTTGTGAGTTTAAAAAGACATAATCAGTAACTGGAAAAAAAAAAAAATCATCAAATAGGTCTCCAATAATACTAAAAGGTTTTGTTGATTTCTATTATGTTTTAGCCTCAGTCTTAAACAGTTTGAATATATAAGCAGAAATGTAGGAGGAAGACTAGTCTTACTGCTGTTAAAACTTTTACATGACCTGACCACTACGTACAGCTCCGTCAGTGGACCGTTTTACACAACCTTTGACCCCTAGGGACTGAGTTTAATTTGATGAGTTACAAACATGCTGAGAGAAGTCGTAATCTCAGTCTGTAGCAGTAAGCACTACTTTACCATCCAGGCCCTAAGGGAGCAGATATTAACTTTACTGACAGGAAGAGAGCCATGTTGGTCCCATGAAAAGGTGGCCAAGGGTCACAAGCACTAGATGGGCCATGGAGATAGACTGTCACTGCCTTCCACAGACAGCCCTCCAATCTCTCTCCCTCTCTCCAGCTCTCAGTAGCGTCTCAAGAGAACAGCTTAATGGCCGCCTGTTCTCAACAACACCCCGAGCAGGTAGGGACAGGACATAAAAACAAGTGGGGGGGAGAAAAATCAACATGCCAACCGCAGACGATCATCTCCGTCTGTGGGAAATTTGGCTGAGTAGGAGCCATTGAGATGTCCGTTTCCAAACCAAGTAACTGGGAATTGAAAACATGACGGTTACGCACCCCCATGGGGCTGCTTGAGAATACATCGGAGGTTGAGGTGGCGCTTCAGAAAATTGGCAACCAGGTTGAATTTTTTCCCTGAAAGAGAAAAAAAAAAATGAAATTCAGATGACAGTAAAAACAGAGACATGAAAGCCAAACTACTGTTCACTCAGCAACCCATCACATCACAGACAGCAGTGGTTTGTTTGTCGCTCCCTGACGCACAGAGAACAACAAACACCAAACAAGTCTATAGTGGCAGGTTAAACACACAGACAGGTTTTTAATATGTCAAACAGCTTTACCTCCTTGTTTGGCACAGGCAGAGAAAGGAAATGTCCCACGCCTTGGCTCTATTTGTCAGGGAATGTTTGTCATGGTATGTAAGATGTTCTGGGCAGAAAAAAATGGCCTGTTGCCTAATCTTGTTGGAATTTGTTGACTGAAAGCAAGGGTCTGACTAACACGCTATCCAGTTGTTCTTTGTAAACAAGACAACAAGCTCACTTGTTCGTAATCCTCTTTATACAGTGACTGTAAATCCATATGGGACTTTTCAACGGCTTCTCTCTTATCTGGCACGCTCACGCTGCTGTTGCCGTGTGAAGACATGATTACCTACAGTGAAATTTGTAAATTAAAAACACTGACAGGCGTCAACAAATCTTGGAAATACTTGAGAGAGTGACTGCGAGCATTTCCCGTTTCCCTGTTGGCTGATGTCATCTCCAGCACCAATTCAAAGAATCTAATTATCGTGTTCAAAAAGGAGCTTTCTTGTGATCCTTGGTATAATGACACACAATTACACAGACAGTTTGCTACAAAACTGTCACAGGTATGCAGTTAAGTCCACTGGCCACCGATTAATGGCACCAGGTCTGCCTTCTTTCTCCCTCTGCTCGTGGCGGGTTAGCTAATGAAACAACAATTCATATGAGCAAACAGTGCAATTAGAAAAGAATGCATGAACTGAATTATTGAAACAATTAGGGACTTGTAATCTAGGGTACAGCCTAAAGTGCATTGAAATAAAACAAAAGTCTGTTTGTTAGCATGATACTATGCATTTACAATCAATATTTTGTGGCGATAAGAGCGTATCATTTGAATCCCTTGACAGGCTGTGGCACATGTTAGTGTAGCGTCTATGGGAAGGTGTGCGATTATCTAAAGCTATTACACAGATATTTATCCTCCAGCTAAATTCTTTTGTGAGACGGCTTCGACAAGATTTGTTGACGTAAGGGTTAGCATATTTTAAATGATAGAGAAAAAAATCTCTTACCTGAACCATGAAAAGGAGCAGAAACATTATTGAAAGGTAACATCCTTTAATCCTTTAGTTTAATAATAAGAATTGGAATCAGTTAGGAACAGAGAATGTTTGGGTATGGGACGTTTATCTGACATAAACAGCGGTTCTTGTGTAAGTGACTATTGGTGGTTACTTACAATAGTAACTCAAAATATTTAACTAGTATATTCAACTAGGACTAGATCTATGATCTGGGGTTTAGATCAAAGTTTTTAAAGATGGGGGTCTGCAGAAGAAGCAATGTTTGATTTGGTGGATGATGAATAAGGAAACTTGAATAATTCAACAATTTCTATAGCCAAAGAGGGTCTGATCTTGTGGAACAGAAACATGTTGAAGTGAGGCCAGATAACTGACAGCGGCCCCTCACAAACATTTCACTGTTAAGCTCTGAAAGTGACGGTGGGTGTCTGTCTATAAGTTCAAGATTAATGTGGCACTGATGGACAAACAACAACAGATGAAAGACAAGAATTAACAATCAAATGAAACACTTCTTCACAACTTCCAAAGAAACATATGAGCAGCCAATTAAAACTAGGGGGCGTTATGTGTAAAGCTGGTAATTACTAGCAATTACTGAGCATGTAATGATACTGGAAAAGTTGATCCCAAAGGCACATTTTAGAAACACGTTATATGGGAAAGTAGAGCCCAGTCAAGAGCAGAATTCCTTAATTGAGATTTAATAATTTTTTTTTTCTTTAATTTTTCAAATAGCAAAGCAGTGATCATGCATTATACACTTCTGGAAATCTACTCAGAGAGGAATGCAGATCTGTATCTGGTTTTAGAAGCTTAGCTTTAGTCCACTGGACTCTTTTGCCTCTTGTCTAGCTCTGCAACTATTCTCTCTGCTTTCCCTGGTGGTTTGAGTGAGCCAATTCCCAGGACAACTCTGACAGGGATGTCTGGATAAAGGGTTGGGAACCAGCACAACACCACGGTCCGAGACATCAGCTGTTGCTCCAACTTTATAACGTCCTGCACAGAGCAGCGTTGCTCTTGGCCCTCTGCCCGGGTTCTCTCATGTTAGGCTTACATTCATGTTTCTCTCGAGCAAACAGTTTGCCGGTGCCTCCTGTGGGAATGATCGGCCCCTTTCTGTGGCAACTGTGGCCCACAGTGGTGCAATACCCCAATCTGTAGAGCGGAGACTTTAAAGGGTTTCATTTGTTCTTCCTTCGAGAGAAGATGGCCTTGCTTAATTGCTTTGAAACCCAATGCATGACAATATTATGATAGGTCAAATCAAACAGTAAACACAGTAAACTTGCACGCCGTGTTTTCAGAAATGTGGTAGATAATATTGTAACCGCTTGTATGGAGAGACTTCGACCATCTTGTAATATACCACAGGACAACTACAGAAAAAAGACAGACTCCACAAGGCTGGTGCCAAGGTTGGAATACTGTAATTTTGAGACACACACACACATGTACATGCACACACACATGCACGCACGCCTGCAGCTTTCACCACTTCCTGGAAAAACAATGAGAGGAAAGAAAAGTCAACAAACCAAAAGACATCCAGTGTGACTCGGACTGTAAAATGGAAGCGAGATGGGAAGAATGGAGAGCAGGGTCAAAGGTAAGTCCCCATGGAAAAGACTCTATTAACTTCAGTCATATCCTGAGATCAATACAGCAGATGGAGAAAACAGTCGCTACATTCTGGACAGAGCCTGCTATGTTTGTTCAACAATATTAACGTATGGTTGAACAAACA
This sequence comes from Pseudorhombus dupliciocellatus, assembly GCA_016785235.1. NCBI lineage: Eukaryota > Metazoa > Chordata > Actinopteri > Pleuronectiformes > Paralichthyidae > Pseudorhombus > Pseudorhombus dupliciocellatus. The sequence continues at coordinate 1,462,687 of JAFBJW010000127.1, read as the reverse complement.
TATCGTCCACCAAGTCCAATATGAACCTTCTTGATAAATAACTATTTATACTATTTATTTGACTCCCTATCTCTCACGCTCATGCTGACATGCAGATGCACAAACACAATGCCATCAGACTCAGACTGTCTTATTGAACATGATATATTCGCTCACAGAGCAGGGAGGTGACATCCGGTGCCTATGCATATCGCCCCGAATAGTGATTGCACTTAAATATCCTTTCTGCATACCACTCAAGTCAAAATAAATCAGATTTGTAGAAAACCCTTGAACACAGGTACATTTCTGCTAAAGCAAACCAGTTTTCATGCCTTAGTTGGTTTGTAATAGGAATCCAGGCAATTGGCAATAACACTTGGGACCCATAAGGGAATCGTGGTGCCAACAATGCCCATGGATAATAACTTGCAGTGTTTGTATGCACAAAGGTTCAGCCATGAGCTGAATCCAAACTGAAGTGAGTTAGTCTAAATAGGACACAGATGAACAGAATATTTTTTTTCTTTTATTCAGAGTTGTCATGTATCCTATTCACAATAAGGAAAGAATTGAGTGGCCTTTCAGTTAGTCCAAATGTTTCCACCAAAAATGAAAAAAAAAAAAACCCTCCTCTGCTTTGCTTTACTATATATCATTACTGCAGTGCCAGTGCCAGCGCTGGTCCAGAAACATGGCAAGAAAACAAGGAAGGAAATGTGATTACCCAGCAGCTGCATTTGAATGCAGACTCTACATTAACCTGGTTAATGCAGTGCATGTAAAGGCAGTCTCCGATTTCCTGCGGTAACCTGATTTCTCTCATTAACCGTGTGCATGTAAATGCACGACTACGTGTCAGGAGAGCTGCTATTCCCACGCAAACCCCTTTACGAACAGGAGTTGAATCAGCAGGACACAGTCAGACACCAGTGCCTGGAACTCCTGCTCTTTTGACATCTCTGCTTTGAAGTGGACCCCCTTCCTCCGTCCTAAAGTGCGGGGCCGAGAGCGGGAGAGCGGGGTGGAGTGGGGAAGGATGAGAGAGCACGAGGAAGTTACCCATATGTAAGTGGGGGCTTTCCTGGAAGGACATCACTCTCTGTGTGTAACTGTAACTACGGCCGTTGCCGAGCACTGTGCCTTATCATCCTGCACAACGTCCACCTGAAACAATATTTGCACATGAGCGTTCAATTTAACATTTGGGTGACCCCTTCATCACAGTTACAAAATACGCCGCAGCATGGTAGCGCAGGCCAACCCATAATGCAGCATGTGACTAAAGTGGTGGGGAGCATTTTGGAGCACAGAAAAATTATCGAGGGGGGAAAATAAATCTATTTCTCAGAAACATAATCTGATGAGAGAATTTAAGTCACAATACAAAATGTCATAGTCAATCATCATTATATCTTAATTATCCCAGGAGGCCGCAAATCCCTCTGTTTATATTAAATACCACTCAGAGAGAGGAAGATGCAAACTGCTTATATTGCATTAAGCTCCTTTGGATTAATGTTGTGCAGAGCAGTTTGTGGACTTGAGCGATGCACTGTGCTGCCCCTTTAAAACTTAGATCTCTCATTGCAAGAAAGCTGTCTCTGCCTGCTGGGTCCTCTGGAAATCTGCTGGCCTGTGTTTATAAACCCAAATAGATGAACCATGGCACACAGGGAAATTCTATCTAGATTTTGCAACCAGCGCCCCGTGATAAGAGGAGAGTGAGAGTATGAGGAAAAGATGAAAAGTAGGAATATCTTGACTGGGGTTCTGAATTAAATTGTTGTTTTTGTTTTAAGTATTTGCAGGCTTACCCTGACAACACCAGGCCTATTTGACAGTCTGCAGCATACCGCCACCTGCCCTCAGGAAAACAAAATCCACAGAGCTCACAGGAGCATGTGACAGGGGCTTGTTTCCTCTGAAGTGAAGGAAAGAGCACGGGAAAACAACGACATCTTCTAAAACATTTCAGTAATTCCTGAAACAAGGCATTCTGGTCAAGCTGAACACTTAGCATGAGTTCAAGAGAGTGTGTGCCGTCTCCCAGACCAGATTGTGGTAAAGGGGGAACAGTCACATGAATGTGATCTGCGCTCAGGCTCAGGCTCAGGCCCTAATTATATGGGAACAGAGTGTGGTGTGACAGCTATGGCGGGGATTGCGGTTGTGTCCTAAGAGACTGCAGCTGACCCTGCGGAGACTGGGAAGGAGGGAAAGTGAGAAAAAGACGACGCAAGGGCAGACATGGAGGGCACAGGAGCAGAGAGGGTGTGTGAAGGCCTGAAAGTCAAATAATAAAAAAATAGAAATAGAACAAATGTGTCCTCATATGTTTGTTATAGTGGGGAGGGGGGTCAGCAGTGGAGTCACACTGTCCTATGCATTGCTGCTGAGTAAGGCCAGGGGCTTACAGGAAGGATTTAAAGAGCCACAGCAACACCACAAAGCACCAGGGGGAAGGGGGTTGCCCAGCAGGGGCTAGGAGAGGGTGGGCTAGGGCAGAGGGACAGGCTGGCTGGAGCAGCGACTCTGATCAGGATCCATTTCCAGCCTGGGCCTTGGAATTCCTTTGTTCCTGTCACAGGTCTCCATTTTCCCCGAGCCTTAATCCCAGCCTGCCTCACGCCTAGTAACACAGAGCGGGGCAGGTAACTCTGCCACAGGCATGCCTCTCTATTTACAGACCAGATCCCACATAACTACCACTCACATAAATAGTGATAGCTGCAGTAGCACTGAGAAGAAACCAAATGGTTTAATGCAGGTTGTCACAACAGAATCACCTCTGTGTTGTCAGGAAATCACCGTGAACGTTCACGGCTGGAGGCTGAAAAACTGGTGTGAATTGATTCACACTGAGCTGCTTTTTTTTCCCAGATTTGCTGCTTTATACCGGGCCAGGGCAAAAACCAACAATCTCCCTTTTGGTCTTTCCATGTATTCTGCTTTGTTCTCAGGGAGGGAGATGGTCATTCGAAAACACATTCTCCAACGGTAAAGCTATCCAGCAACACTTGTGCTTTTCCCGCAATGGCCATGGCCAGGCTGCCTTAAGCCCCCTTCATGGGGCTGCCAAGAGGAGTCAGTGGTACACTGTGCAGCACTCGCAAAGCCCTCTCCCACGGCTATTAGTGACCATTCATCTGGGGAGCCTGGGAAAATGCCTCTCTAGCCTGCCGTGGCCATGGGGAAAGAGGCTGGCAGGTGTTCCCTCCCTCTAAGCCCTGGCACCTGTGCAGAGAGAGGAGGAAGGAACCAGCTCTGCCATGGACTAAAATGGACTCTAGGTACCACTCTGCCGACGTGCCTCCAACTCCTCCGACTTCTGGGAAGACTCCAACCCCCGGCTGAGCTGCACCCGGGCTCAGCCTCACGAGGAGAGATCAATGTGGCTGTATCAATACTAATAGTAGACATCGGACATCTGGTAATGTGCTTGGGCGGTTTGAAACGGCATGTTAACTAAATCCGTGTAAAATGAGCCTTCTCGGTTTACACTTTGCACATACATCCAAATATATGAACCACAAAATGAATGTCCCCCTGAGTTTAAGCAATACTAGGGCGAATGGAAATCAAGATATGACACAATCAGAACTGAGAGAGCAAAAGGTCTAATCAACTGCAGTAGTACATTACGAATATAATATGCAACAGTTTCTCAGTCAGTTGCTGTAGCATGTTGTGTTGTGTAAAAGGGCCATGACTGTCATGAAGAGGTTTTTAGAAGAACTATGGCATCTTCATGAAGATCACTGTGACACTGGTTTTGTTGTAGAACATAACCACCATCCTGTTTACTCAAATATCGAATCAAATGACAAAAATGCATTTCCCAAAGCAGAGGACCTATTATCCGCTCATTTCTGATCAGTAATTACTCTGAGAAATGTGGGTGTGTTCCTCACGGTCTACCAGGGAGAATGTGAGAGGCCTCTCCCAAGATCCCCTTCCTTGGACTTCTAAAGTTGAACATGTCCACTCTGTTTGTCTGGAGCCAAAATGCTTGGTGGGAAAAGTTCCCTCTGTTCATCTCTCTAAAAACATAAATAAATCACATCACTATGAGCTAATCATGAAGTCTCAAATAGCCTGGGTAAAAAAAAAATCGAAGAAGGGGGGGCTGTCAGTTGGAAATTGGCCCCTGCAGCTGAGATTTGAAGAAATGACTTGAATTTATGTTGGCAGAAGTCATGGGATAAGCCCTGCACTGACATGTTCACTGGGTGCTACACACTCACACACACACACACACACACATATGCACCTAACGTAGAAGAAGTACATAAATACAAGAACCCATAGAGATAACTCAGATACAAACACTTGCACTGAAGGGCCTTGGAATGTTAAAAGCTGTTGATGGCTCATTTGAAGTGCCAACAGCTGAGGCTGTTACGCTGTTCTTACTGCTGTCGGTTGGCGGAAGCCCCTGTGATTTCACACTGGCACCAGCTCAAACGCCGCCTCATGGAGGACCCGCATCCCCCCCCATACCAACCCACACATAGCACCACACTCCGCCTATTCCTGGCCCAGACACCCGTACCACCCCACCCAACACCTTTCTCAATACCCAACAACATGCATGTGCACGTGTTCCTGCACATACATGTCTCACTCCAGGAAATCCAGCTTAATTCTGCTCTCAAATAACACAATGCTACACACAGATGCAAATAAGTCTTCCGCTGAAACAGATACACGCAGAAAAGCGGCTTCCACTCCCTGCTACGGACAGTCTGAAAGTCCTGTGAGGATTAGCAGGTTAGCGTTTGACCTGCTTGCAGAACAGACGACCCCGATGCTTAATACCCACCCCGAGGTTTGCTGGGCTTCCCTCCCTAAGCCTGTAGTCTGTCCACCCCCTTTTTTATGGCTCCAGCCCGCCTGCTCACTTCTCACAGTCACAGTCTCCACCTTTACTGCGCCGCCGCCTCCCTCACATGGGACAATGAAAAGACCAAGAATGTCATTACACTCACTTAAGACTTTTAATGGGACTGCAGCACATGAACTATGTCGGCCAGTTTGAGCTGCTCTACGGTGTCTTTTCATGTTCTGCGAGGGGGGAAATTCTCCGATATGGTATGGACTCATGTTCCACTGGTTGCATTCTTCTTGGCAGAGCTACAAGGAGCTTAATCATTTTACATGCATATTTCACCTCTGAAGTATTGATAGCCCCTTTGCTCAACACAGTGTGTGAATGTGTGCACACAAGTGTCTGCATGGGCCTTCAGTCTGTGATCTCCATCATTAGACATGTCTGTCTCTCCTCAGTCTGTCATGGGGAATATGAGTCAGGCTTTTCAGTAACCTTACACTGTTAGCCTGTTCACACCTAGCCCAGGGGGATGCTATATCTCGCCAAGGCACTAACGCTCCCTGCGATTCTCACTGGTTCCGAAGTGTCTGAGCACCTGGTTGCATGCACGCCTACCCGGTGCGCGCGTGCATCTGCGTAGAACAACACAAACACACATGCACGGGCTGTTTAAGTGGAGGGGAGTAGCGTGAGAGGCAGAGCTGCAGCCACAGGAGAAACTTTATGGGCCAACTGCCCTGTAATCCCACTCTCACAGTCAGCCTGCCCTGCTGCGCGAGAACCCACTTTAACTGCCCTTAACTGCTACCTGTGACAAACCTCTCTGCCTTACAGCGCGCAGCTGGGGGTTCCTCTGCAGCCTGGCTTGCAGCGCTTCAAAGGCATATGCGTGGGTGGCTGGGAGAATGTAATTGCGTTGGATTAATAAGGATGAATTGAATCCGCTTGTTTACATTGGCATAACAACGATATATGTTTCTGTGTATGTTTTCTGTGTGGCAACCAGTTGTTATCCAGTTGTGCACAACGGCCGAAAACACAGGTGTGGAGAAATCTATTAAACTAGAATAGTAACAAACATCACCCATTTAAATTGACTTAACATCTTATATGTACAAATGCATCTGTAATGTGCCAAGTTAAACAACACTGAATAAAAACTTCAGCTCTTGCCTCCACACCCTGGGCGTTTATAGCCACCATGTCCCAACTAGTTCTGTTGTCTTTCCACCCACACTCTTCTTAAGAAGGTAGCCTTGAAATATTTGTCAGTCTGCTTTGTATTTTCATTCCCATCCTGCTCACAGTGCTCAATGACCCACCTCCGTGCACGTAGCCACATCACTGCGCTGACGTTCAAAAGGATAAATAATGGTTTGGAGCCAAAACAAGTCATTTTACTCCTTGAGGAGTTCATGACAGACACACCTAAGACAAGCAAAGACAATAATGACTTCACTCCGGAGGAATGAGCGAGAGCATATTCAAAACAGAATAAATAGAACTCGTAGTCATCAAACACTAATTATAATTAACGAAATCTTAAATGTGTTTAACATAAACACATTTAAATTTTAAAAAGTTCTACACGGTGATGAATCATGTTAATTAGAAAAATTATCTCATGATAAATACCAAGAATTCTTGGTGGAGTGTGATGAAGGTCATATGATGATGTGGTACCTTTCGCAAAAAAGGCTGAAGCAGGTGCCAGCTCCTTCTTCTGCTTCAGTTGTCGTCTCATGTGGAGGGACTCTGTGTACTGCTTAACCCTGTGGTCCACTGCATCTTGCACCAGGCCTGTGACCTCCTGCAAACAGTCATGACATACTGTATTTCAGTATAGTACTTCTTTCTTTTTGGGATTTTATCAGTAAGAGTCCCAATTGTCGGCCTGTAAGGCCACTAACTCCACAGGTGGCTACTGGCTAGGTGGGGAGATGGGAACAGTTTTGCAACAAAGAAAACCCCCGAGAAGAAAAGACAGAAAGCTTAAAGTCATTTTAGATTCCACGCTACTGCTGCCCTTTGAAAAGGCCCCCAGCAGAACAGAACCCATATATTCAGTCACACGCTTATTCACGCGCACGCCCTTATCCCTGTGTCTGTACCTCAATGTGGTCCGTAGTAAACCAGCTGGCGTCCTCTTGGCCGCCCAGGGGCAGAACGTGGAGATCCACCAGCACAGCAAAATTCCCACACTGTAACACAAAGAGGAAGGACAGCCACAGGTTGCCGAGTGGCATTAAGCTCACGGACAACAAAGGAAATCAGAGTGCGGGTGATTGACAGCGAGACAAACCACAACGACCCCCCCTATGTCCTCAAACATCACCCCAGGCCTCTCACAGCAAGTCCTCTCCCTCCTGTCTCTCTGTCTAGCCATCTCGCTACCATCTCTTTACAAAGTACTACGGTCCTGTCTGTCTCCTCACATTTGTCCTCTCCCAGCATAAAAACGCGCTCTGTGTATACACTTTGCAATGCCTCAGGTCAAAATAAGAAAAAGTTTAAAGATGACATAAATGAGGATTGTGCTACTTTGTACCAGGGAAGTGATAAAACTCAGATGTACCCTAAAGCTCTCCATGTGCCTGCACTTTGTGAGTGGCGAAGCAAGCTGAGTAGCTGCAGAGTGGATTCCTGAAGCGCAACGTCATTGTGTCAACGACAATAAGCTATAAGGGACGGGGAGGCCAGAAATGCCGCGGCTGGTTAAGTTGCTGTTACATCTCTCTCAGGCTAGCCTGATTATGGTTTACACATGAGTGCAAAAGCTGCCCGCTGCACAGAGCAAATGGATGTGGGTCTCGTGTGAACTTCGCCTCTGCCTGGACAAGGAAGTAATGGATGGACTGAGACCACCCACAACTTGACACAGCGGAGCAACAAGTACCGGCCTGGAGTGATAATGAAGCAAAATACATTCAAATGAGTGGGGCAGCAGCGAAAATATCGCTTTCTAAAGACAAAAGCGCATTTCAGCCTCGGAGTGGAGAACTGGGAAAGAGTATGCACAAACAGAGGAGAGGTTATTCATTTCGTAATAGGGAATACTCATGCACACTAAAAGCTTTGTATTGAGCGCGTCCCCAGAGCTGAGAAAGAATGACCAAATTCTACAACACAGACGTGAGAGATCTTCCTACTGCCCGCTCTCATGATGACGTGAGTCAATGAATGAACAGGGTGTGTAGGAGAAGGCCTGTGCTACTTAAATCCTAAATCTGGACACAGGTCCAGACTTTCCAGCTCCAAACTCTGTCCAGTTGTCTCCTCATCTTTGGAATAACTTAGCCTAAGTCCTCCTTAAAAGGAAAACACTGATACTTTGCCATTTCTATTACGCACAATTTGCTTGGTACAGTGTTTTTTACAGCTAAATTTAGAAACAGACTGCAGGTGAAAGACAAAAAAACATCCATCGGGGTTTATATGCACTGTGGCCAGAGGCTCCTTTTTATACTTATAGTTGTGGATCGGCCTTCTGTTAGAGATTAGGTTTTTTCATGGAACAGTTAAACAGAATTCTAATGAAATCTGTGATGGTGTTGTTACTTGAGCCGTCCTTGTGTTTTGATGTGGGCCCTTATTATTTCTATTCTTAAACTGTGGTGATGTGTTTTGGATTTAAGGATACATTTGTTGGGTTTTGAATGTCTTATGCGTGTCTTTGAAGATCATGTTGAAAATCAGTGTTATTCAGTTTAGCATGATATCCCTTGCCTGATAATCCATAAAACCAATCCTGCTCAGAGCAAAACAAGTGGAATGATATTTTGTTTTTTTCCAAACGGGAAGATTTTCCTTTTTCACCGTGTTTCAATAAATATCAGTTGATGTGAAGCTTCTCCTTATTTCTCCTCAACCTGACAAGTCCAACAGAGGAGAGGGCGCCACCATATGACTGAACAGCGCACGTTCCAATGGCTCCTCGCTCTGCAGAATATGTCAGGCCCTAACCTCCAAATGTGTGCTAACTTGTACTAAGTATGTGTCTGCATCAGCGTCATCAAGACTAATGGGAAACTAATGTGATTCAAAGTCTCTTACAAACACAGTGCATTAATGTGTGATCCTCTGACTCTTCATATCCTGAAATATGTGGGAACAAACGTCAGAGCATTATATGTGGTAACAACAAAAACATCATCTTGAAAAATATTCAGTGTAAAAAATACAGGGGCATTAAGTAGAAGGATTAATGCAAAGGAAAGAGAGGTGGATGTAGAAAAACAAACTAAGCAAAAAAGAAATGTGTTCATGCTGCCTGTCAGAATCAGCGTGTCCCTATAGATCAGTGCTCTCTCCCTCCCCTGCCCTTTGTCTCATGTCAGTCCACGGATGACTGGTGGGCTGAGCTGACTGCCCCCAACAATTACCAGTGTGTGGGAGTGCCTAGCAACGGAGGGTCAAGACCCTGTCAATCCAAACAGCAGCCAACCAGAGGACGAGGCCCACTGTGGTTTTGTGGGGTTGGAATTGACACATGCTGGATGTGTTCTGGTATCCTGACCTGACATTTTAAGGAGAATGGCATTACAGATAAGAATACGATCTAAACTGCACAAGGATGGAGGTGATGCCACTTAATTACGTGTCCTGTGATTATTCCTTCACTTGTAATTTTTTTTGATGGTGTATCAGGGACATGGTCATTCACATTGTCATCGTCGTGATTAATATGGTCAAAGAGAATGGCAGCATATTATTGGTGCTTTATAGTTATTGGTGTTTTTTTTATTGGACAATAAGGAGCAGTATAAGGTTCAGAGTGGTCTTCTTCAAGAGGGGCAGTGTCTCTTAAGGCGGTTTCTGAGCTTCTGATTGAATGTGTTTTGGGCTGAAAGCCAGACAACTAGCGAGCCTTAGACTAACCTCCTTTTATCACATTAGAGCGGCGGACAAGACTCGACTGGGAACTGGACATTAATGATAAACACTGGTCTGCCCCTTACACAAAAAAGCATGTGATACGCTGAGCTTCTCCGAAACAGGGGATTTTGTCAGGAATGCAAACTAATGCAATCACACTAATGAGAAAACTATTAATTTGGCCAGGAGAACTTGTGGTTTGCTTGGAGACACACATTTCCATCTAAGTGTCAACCGGTGAGTCCGGGCCGCTGTTTATGTGCAGCTAGCAGAACTTTTACAAAGAACATTTGTGTAGTGTGCGGCAGATAAGACACAAAAGCAGCAGAATCGCCCACAAAGGCTACAATCACATCATGTGGTCTAAATTTGTCAACTTGCAGCACAAAGAGTGACCAGTGGATCGCTAAGCTGAACTCTGCCATGAACTATGACCTCCACATACCCCCCCCCCTTTAAAGCCCAGCAGTCCATCTTTAGTCAGATTTGTGCACGCAGCCTATTACTTTCTAGTTGTGCAGTCGTAGGAAACCAGACCACAAGGACGTGTTCTTCTTAATCTGAAAATGAAACGTCCCGTTAAACTGTGCTTTGCATGAACACATTAAAGGCAAATACTCTGAGCAACTGTCACTGTTGGTGGAAAGAGAGGTTTGATAAAGGGCCAAGTTCTAGAGGAAGTTACTCTTCTCATGCATACTAAAGTGGGCTACCACTGCTTTGTTCTCTGTTTTGCACAGGCCTTTTAGAGTTATGAACAGAGGTGAGTGAGAGGCAGCAAGGAGCACTACTTAATAGCAAATCCTTTATTGTGCCATCTTTGTGTGCTGTCACACATTGAGTGAATAGACCCGAGTCATCCTGCAGGCTGAGCTCAACTTCTCTATCCTAATTCTCCCCTACACTGCCAATCTGATAGCTGTGGCCTGCAGGAAACAAAGGGTTAACCGAGACTACAACATTATAAATGTTTGAGCCAAAACTTGCACACGACAACAACATGTGAAAGATCCCCTACAAATACTTCATATTTCCTGTCTGTAAATAAACAAGCCCTGCCTCGGACTCACTGATGTATCCTTTCCCTTTTCTGGTCTTCAGGGCTCTGGTGTATATCACTCTCAGTTCCCAAAACACTCTCTACCTTCCCTTATCTTTCCCAAAGACTTGGCTCTCTGTCCTGTCTGTGCTGCTCCAACTTGGGCACGGGGCCCAAATCTCTACGAGCGGCTTCACCCGCCTCCCCACCTCGCTGCCCTTTGCCATTGCTATCGCGCCGTATAAGAACCAGACCTTCTCGGACTGCACTTAGCTCAGAGGCTAACACTAACCAGCCACAGATGTTTACATTGGGAAAGGGGCAGCTGATGCGGTCTCACTCAATAAAACTTGCCTCTCTCCCGCTCGCCCTTTGTCTCTCTCTTTTTCTGACGTTCTCTCTCTTTTCTGCAAGTCTGCAAAGAACCCAAGGGAGCTCTTTAGATCTGTGGGTGGGACAGCCCTGCTCCCAGGCCTTATTTGTCTGCCCTCTGTGTGCTGTGAGTCACCTGGGTTTCCCCCTTAAAAAAAAAAAAAAAAAAAAAAAGAAAAAAGAAGACATTTCTATGTTCCAATTTTTCATGCTGCCAGATACTGAGCAGCGAAGTTTGAGTCGTGACTATTCCTGAGGCGAATGTTATCTACTGAGACTGCGTGGAAGCATTTTGTATGCAAAGCTCCCATCATTCAGGTGAAGGTTAACACACCTGAGTCCTCTTTATTTGATAATAAAAAAGAGACACAACCCAGCAGTGGAATTCCAGCAGCAAGAACAGACAGGAATATCTCCAGGTAACACAGGGCAAACAAAACTCCGGCCGTCACATCCTTGAGAAACTGGTAGGCAGACAGAAACAGCAGACTGAGAAGTCTTTGGCCTCATTAGGAAATACGAATCCTGTATGTTAAAACCACAGTGTCGGGATGAAAGGGTTTTTTTAACACTGTCACCTTGTAAAAGATTCCCAATTATGGAAAATGGCAAAACTCAAACTGCAATGATTCAGTACAGATGCGTGATGTGTGGTCCGCGTGACAACAACACTGAGCAGCACATAAACCTCTGACATTAAACTTCTCTGTGATACCTCAAACTTTCTATTCTTAAAAAACACTTTGTCCCCGTCTCAGTGTACTGCATACAATGGTTGGAAAGTCAGCAGTGCATATTGCTAATAGAAGGCAGATTGCAGGGCTCTGTCCTGGAAGAAAGCAAGTGCTTCAGTGGATCAGCATTTTAGCCTGGAGGCCCTTTTCAGGAGGTCTGAGAAGTGGCAGGTCACTATATAGTCTGAGCCTAGTTAAGGAGAAGCATACCAGCCCCTCCTGCAATTCCACAGACCAGGGAAGGAGCTGCCTTGAAAACATTTTAGGAGGAGGATCGTAAAACATACTGCTGCACATCCTACTAAAGATGACAGGGATAATTCAAGAACATAACTCATAATTGCTTCAGTAATCCTTGCTCTCCGTGCAAGATGGCAAGGATAATGTGCAACGTTTGTAACAACAGTGCCTGTGCAGAGTTCTGCTCTTTAATGTTCTGAGAGGTTGGTTCATTCATTAAAAACATGGGGGACAGTGCTGTTTGTTTTGCAAAAGAGAAGCCTCTGGTAGTGCCTTGAATTCAGACTGATCCCTTCTCACATAATTGTTTGCGGTGACTCGGTTGAGCATGGTAAAGGCTGCCCGTGTGCATTTTCTCAGGCAGCGTAACACAACAGTATCATTATGTGCCCAGTGGGAAGGAACCTTCCGTGAACCTCAAGGGTTTTACTCTCCCACAACCCACTGAGGGGGGTCGTGAGGTGGCCCGTATGCAGGCATGCATATGAAACAAATAAAGGGAGTGAATGCAATATCTGGTCAACTAGGCACACATGGCATTACGGAGGATGTGAGAGCTCAGCGCGAATGTCTGCAGCCCTCATCCAAAACTCTGAATAAATGAAACATCAACAAAAGAGAGACCAGCGGCTTTCCCTGCACTTAACAAAAACATCTGAAGTACATTATTCCTGACAGAGCATCAGACACAGGATGAACAGCTTGGCTTTTTAATAGAATGAGTTTCCTCTGCTCTGTGCCGGCATCCATTGACAAAAGCCTGTGAGGGAGGCAGTCAGTTTAGATTTGCGAAAGGTGACCAGAAGGAGCTTCTAAAGGATGAATAACAACATCAGAATGTGAACGCAAGACAAGCGACACATGCACCTGTATCTCCCCCTAGTGGTCAAAGTCATTTGCTACTAAAGAGGACAAAATAATTAATGTAGGCAGGATGTGTTGCAACAGAAAAGCACAATTTCATGTGATGCATATCTTTGCCAAATACATAACCGCTTTCCATTGGTTTGAGACCATGATAACTTGAGCCAAGAAGCAGTGTGTGAAGCAGTTCTACTGTTTGGAGGGAGAATAAACATTGTGGTTATCAAGAATGCTGGCAACTGGCGTTGAGAAGCCTCGATTAAATACAGATCAATCTTATTATTTAGTATCTTCTGTGGACTCTGTGTGGGAAAACATTTTGCCCTAAAGTAATTAAGAGGTTCTGAGGTCACGGAGACACACCCATAAAAACTAATTTATTTCAAACAAGATCTTTTCTAGCATGTCATGTGTACATGTTCACAAAACACTTAGGAATATCATGCGTGTTCCAGTGACAACCTTTCAAACAGGTTTTGCATGTCTCAACATGTTACATTTAAGACGTCTAAGACCATAATGAATGAAATGTGTCAAACACAACAGATGTGAGTGATTACCAGAGCCCCAGAATTAAACACTAGATTGCAGAATATCAATTATCAAGCTTTCATAAAAGATTCACTTTAAAATACGAAGCATCAAATCAACATTAACATTTCCAGGCAGTACTTGAAGACTCAGTGTGCAACAGATTAAAGACTTAATATGAACTGAAATTCAGATTACTCAACTTTGAAAGATCCTGCAGAAACCCTGGTTTTACCTCAGGTCACACAGTTTGCGTGCTGATTTATTAGTGATGGGGGCATCTTACTTTGTTTGATCTATCCAAGCCAGACAAGACAACAAACCCGAGCCCATATTTACATTTTTCACTTACCTTGAGGACAAATTTGTGAGGAGCCATTGCACTGATCCCAGCACTCTGCCAGTTTAACCTGAAACATGTACAGTCATAGATTAACGTGTATAATCTTGTATAGTGAAGCGTGACTGTAGCTCAGTATCATCGGACAGGCATCAAATTAATATTGTCAAGAACGAAAGATGGCTGCTGAGAAACTGCAGGGGAATGTGATGTGCAGTTATAATCAGACAGCGGCAGGTTAACTGCGCCGTTAATACACAATAAACAAACAAATATCATGAGCAAATACATTAAAACCAACAACAGACGTACCGCCAACAGTTTGAATGTTTGTCGAGCGAGAGGGCTGCCGAATATGACGTCACATTCCGTCTGTAGTCCAACGGGAGTCGTGCGGAGTCTGTGGAATAAAAGGCTTCTGATGGAGTCAGGCCGTTTTCCTTCTACACTTTGAAACGCTGAACTCGAGTCACATACCTACGAGGCGATTTGTTTATTTTAATAGAGACTATTTCCAAAGAGAATGCGACTCTGATCGGAGTAGGACCCCACTAGGACCCAGACGCTCTAACCGCTACCATGGAAACGTGGGGGAGTCGTTACAATGCCTGGATTAATATTAGAAGTTAAATGCTTTAAAATGCATGATAGTATAATTATTACTGATAATATCCCATATAATTTGAAATACGATTGTAATGTGTGTATGTTTTGATATATTACATACAGCATTTATGTAAGAACCGGTGTTGTTTTGATCAGGCAATGCTATGACTCCTAATAAGACTCGACAGGCAGATGCGCCTAAGATGGAAGAACTGAAGGTTAAGCAACCAGCCTCAAAACACACCGTTGTGTTTAATTAACGCTACACTCCGTCTTTTAAAGCGTCTTTTAGTGTCCACGGTGTGGACCTCAGACTTTGTCTCGTGAGGCGATGTCCCGACTTGTCAACAAATCTCCGTCTGCGTGTGTGGACCTGCCGCTGGACCGCGGTGACGTCTGCGACAAGCTGCACTCACTGGGGCAGCTGCTGGCGTCCAGTTTCGGACCGACTGGGAAACTGAAACTCGTTCACAACAACATCGGGGGACACGCCGTCACCACCTCGACGTCATCGCTTCTCCTCGCGGCTGTTTCGTCCTCACAGCCTCTCGTTGACCTCATAAAAACCTCCATCCTCAACCACGTGTCGCGGTTCAGTGACTGCGGGCTGTTCGCTGCCACCCTGTGTTTGGCTCTCATCGAACGAGCGAAGAAGAGTGGCCTCGGCGGAAACGTGTGCATGAGGCTGTACGGGCACTTCCTGGGTGTGTGTGTCAGTTACCTGCAGAGAGAGGACTGTTGCTGCAAAGTGAAGCTCGACTTCTGCAGCAGCCGTGGCCTGATCACGTTGGCCCGCAGTGTCATCTCCAGCAAACCAGCATGTCTGCTCACAGAGCAAGAGAAGCTTCACATCAGCAAGCTGGCCGTTCAGGCTTTTCTACTGACTCTTCCCTGTGACAAGCCAGGCACAGTCTCTCTGGGCCAGACAGTGACCATCTCTGTCGAGGGCCACTCTGTGCTCAACTCTGGAGTCTTTCCAGGTTTGCTGGTGGATGTCACCGGTGGCCTATGCACCAACGTGATGGCAGAGGACCTGACTTCACATCCACTGTGCATGGTGTTGTTCAGCGCATCTCTTGCTGGAGACATTCCTGAACTCGGAGATGGGATCATCGAAATGTCCCGGGGTGTAGACACCGACGCACAGATCTTGGATCAACTCCTGGATCTTGGCAAGCAGGCGGTGAAAGATGACGTCAAGCTCTTTGTCTGTCAGAAGGTCATCCACCCAGTCCTACAGCAATACCTGAGGAGTCAAGGTGTTCTTGTGATGGAGAGATTGGGGATCAGTCTCATGGAGCCGCTCATTCTGCTTACAGGTAGATTTGCAGCACAGGCATGGGCCTGTTATCACAGCAGATCTGTCTATACAGACAATTTCCCACAGAAATATTCAAAGCTATCGAATGCT
Organism: Pseudorhombus dupliciocellatus; assembly: GCA_016785235.1. Classification (NCBI taxonomy): domain Eukaryota; kingdom Metazoa; phylum Chordata; class Actinopteri; order Pleuronectiformes; family Paralichthyidae; genus Pseudorhombus; species Pseudorhombus dupliciocellatus. Next base: position 1,446,862 of record JAFBJW010000127.1, on the reverse strand, counting down.
GATAGACTGCAAGTAATGTATCTGATGCAGTATTACACAACACTGCAATAAATGGTGTTTCAGTCAAAGTATGTGATGAACTATACACATATGGTATGTTAATATAAAACCTGTCTCTTTTCAGTTCAGTGGAGTTTGTTTGGAGTCCTAGTTTGACAGACTCATTAATCTCACTTCCCTGAATGGTCTTGATTTATTTTGTCCCATCAAGTTCCTTGAATTATTCTCTGGGAAAATGTCCTCTCTCACAATGTTAGAGAAGGTGAATAACTTATCCTTGATTCTCCCCTGAGGCAGATCAAGCTCTGTGAGGATTATTGTTATTCAGTTCAGTGGAGTTTGTTTGGAGTCGTAGTTTGACAGACTCATTAATCTCACTTCCCTGAATGGTCTTGATTTATTTTGTCCCATCAAGTTCCTTGAATTATTCTCTGGGAAAATGTCCTCTCTCACAGTGTTAGAGAAGGTGAATAACTTATCCTTGATTCTCCCCTGAGGCAGATCAAGCTCTGTGAGGATTATTGTTATGTGATCCTGCTAAAGTCAAACAAACTTGGTGGAGGTAACAATCCATTGTTCACTCTGAACATACTCTGAGATCCTGTTAAATATCTTGTCTCACTAAAGGTGCTCAGCCTGTGGCCACATTACACACCACACTCCCAGACAAGGCCTACGGGAAGGTGAGGGCTCTCAGCATGAAGCAGTTTGGATGCAAGACTTTGCTGCATTTACACGCAGCCCCGGAGTCTGCAATCTGCACGATGGTCCTCTGCCACAGGAACGAGACCATGCTAAGTGAGCTGAAGGTAAGATAAAGGGAGGGGAGTTAGGTTCAATCACCACCACATAGAGCAGACAGAACTGATACAGTTGTAGAATTCAGTTTGTTTAAAATACATTTTTTAAAACAGAATTGTGATAACAGCATCCATCCTCTCACATTAATACATTTAAAAATGTGACAGATGAACTGAAATATCTCTTTATGTCTGTGGGTCTGTCTAAGGTGGTGTGTCAGAAGACAGAACACGTGTTGAGGCTCACCCTCAGGGAGCCGTACGCCTTACTTGGCGGTGGGTGCACCGAGACCCATTTGGCTGCTTACGTCAGACACAAGGTGAGCGAGCCGTATTGTTTTCACTTGTTTTTATAGCTATAAAATACAAAAAATTGGCTTTGTTCCATTTTCATCGTAGGGCACAAATGAAGTGACGGAGTGTGCTACAGTGTTAGGGTGCTCACACGCTGAGTACCTTCTCGGCATGGACGGCTTCTGCAGCTCCATGGAGTCTGTGGCCAAATCACTGGAGCACAATGGAGGGAGTTCTCTAATTGATCTGACCCATGCTCACCACTGGACGCTGCCCGCAGGTGTGATGGACGGCTGTGTGCAGGATAGCCTGGACTTCTGCGGCTGTGGACTGGTGGAAGGAGGCTCAAATAAGAAGTGGACTTATCTAAACACTAAATATGCCGAGTTCTCACCCGCGGGCCTCACTGCAGATTCTCCTGTGCAGACACGTGTGCTGGACTCCTTCACTGCTAAACTCAACGCGTTACAAGTGGCTGTGGAAACTGCTAATCTCGCCCTAGATGTGAGATACATAATTAAGGATGTGAACTAGTAAAATAAGTATTTTTGTCTCATGCTAGACTCTGGTTTTTACTGTTTAAGTAGTTGATGGGGGTTAATTACCTCTATAATGAGACAGTGTTTTTCATAATATTGTACGACTAATAAGTACTGATTACTATTCTGCAGATTTAATTAATCGACAAATTCAGCATCTATGAAACAACTTACAAATTGCTTCTTTTGTAAATAAGTATGCCTCAGCTGTAGCTACCTTTGGTCAGCACTAGAGGGCGCTGCAATCTTTTGCTGCACAAGACCAAGAACCGCCATCTGTTTTTGTTTAGTCAAGTTCAGGAAACCCAGGGATTCATGGATGGCGTTTTTAAACGTTCTTCATTGTGGTCTGAAATGTGTAATCAAATAAAAAAAGATGTAATAATAAAATCAAGTAATTATGATTAACATTATGTCAGGTCACCTCAGTATATACGGAGCCACAAATCACATAAGCCTATGACTATATTTCATTTATGTTAAAACCTGTTCTTCCTGAACTGAACATCTGTGAATATTCATGAACAATAGAAAATAGCCTGACATATTTCAAGTCGATTCAACTTGTTTCTGACATTACGCCAAACCCCTGGAGAAAATGACAGAAACATCTCAGGAAAACAAGATAAGCACATCCTCCACAATGATCAGTTTGAATCAAAGCTTCTCTTAAAACATAATGATCTTAATACAGGACTGCTGCATCATCTTTTAACTTAACCTACTTAATAAACAAGCATCTATCTCTTACTTTAGTTTCTCAGATTAAGTAACCCAGCCAGCATTTAGTGTGATTGCATGAAGAAGCAGACGCTAGAGCACACATGCTTTTCAGTACATTTTACTTATGTTTTGTAACATGAATCCTTGGCCTCATCTGAAGAGCCTTTAGGGATGCGTTGTCAGTGGAACCTGAGATCAGAACAGCTCCATTTAGGGAGCAGTTAAGTAGTATATTTTAGGTTTGTGACATGTAACTTCCCATTCTCTAAGCAAGAGAAAAAAAATAATACAAAAAACCAAAAACACATCTAAAAGATAATCAAAGATCCATAAACAGAAAAAAACAACAGTGTTGAGGTTTAGCCTTTTGTCTCTCTCTACAGGAATGAGGTGAGGTGGAGAAAACAGAACACCGCCCCCTGCTGGAGAAAGGAGATAACATCCGGTGCCATTCTTGACCAACAATATTAGAGGGGCATGTAACACACTCTTTTAGAGCTGGGTGAGATGGAGACTTTGCTGGGCACTGAGCAGGGGAGGGGTACATGTAGGAAAAACAAAAACTGAAAGTACACATCCTAAAATAAGACTAAAAGTGAGAATACACTTCATATGTGTATGTGCAACAGTGATAAAAAGGCACAATAACAGTGTGTTATGCTTTACTAGTTTCCATTAAATTAACATCAGAGGTCAATTGATTGTGGGCTTTGTCATTCAGTCAGCTCACTTGGTTCAGCCAGCTATTGCAGCATACCCATTATGGTGTAGACAGAGGGGGACAAATGTTAGGGGACTGCATCGTTTCAATGGGAATCAGTCAGCAGCAAGTCAGTCAAAGATAAGTGATGCTCAGATCTCAGATGAAAAGGACAGCTGACATTGTGCACTGTCTGACGTACTGTCCCTGAAAGCCCAAACTGCCACTATGAATCATCAGGTTCACTGCATTCAGGGGTTTTGTATGCAGTTTGGGAGTCTTTCAAGCAGCAAGATTACACTGCAAATCGTTTCTCCTTTTCCTAATTGTTATCATTTTTCTTGATGTACCATCACAGAAAAAAAACACCCATCAACAATCAAGCACAGAGCAGCATGTTCCTGTTGTAAGTCGTTAAACCTTGAATCAGGACTTTGTGCTGATCTTAAACATCCATTATTACTTCTTCTCGCTAACCTTGTCAAACTGAAACTCTTGCACTCTTAAGGAGTAACAAAACTGGAAAAATAAAACCACTGAGGATGCAGCCTTAAACCTTGCCAGTTTACATGGCCTTTGGATATAGAAACATTAACAAAAACATGCCCATCACTACCTCTTGGACAGATTTAGTAAACTGCCAAAACAAACGGCGCGCTCGAGCGTGCAACAATAGACATTTTTTTAGAGTTTTGTAAGAGCAAAAAACTAAGATTGAGGTTGCGTCTACTGTGGAGAAAATTCAATAACTGCAGAGATTCAAGGTGGCAGTGTAAACAAAGACTGGTGGAGTCATTTACACAACATTCTGCTCTGATGATGTTCCTGTAGCACCCACAACTGTAATCTGGCCCTAGCAAACCATATCTATGATGCTACACATGTATGATTGGAATCTGGGAGCAGTGTTGCATACATACTAATTTAACAGGCAAACCATGTCGTTGTTTTAACTGACAACACTCCTTTTGTTTAAATCTACACACTACTTGAGTAAATACCATCACATCTAATAATACTACCAAAAAAGGGAGAGAGAAAAAAAGGATAAAAGGATAGAATATGAATAAAATATCATATTTAATAAACTATTATGACAGTAATAATGTTTTTGGTATTGTACAGGGGTTAGTGAACTCTGTTTGGTGCAGCCCTTTGTTAGCAACTACAGTATAATGCGAGGGTAGAAATAGCCTATGACACTGTTTTTGAAATTTAACTCGCATGTATCTTAAAGCAGTCAAGTCACAACACTCACTTCATTTTCATCTGGCAACATTTCAGAATTCTAAATTAAGATCTGCAGGCTTTTATTTCTATTCCTTTTTCTACATGAGCACAGATAGCCATGAGTCCAAATGTAAAGATTCCGTTACAACTCAAATCCATCGTTTGTCAGGGAAGAACAAAAACGGACAACTCAAGTCCTTCCAAAAGCCCAAATAATATTCACCCCTCCTGGCGATTCCTAGAGCCAAATTAATATGCATGCCTCATATCTCCTCACACCATTGCTCCAACCTAATCTCAAAACTGCCCTTCAAGTGAAATGTATCAACCAAAAGCTCTGAGACGAACTTCAAACTGAGAGGACGGTGGAGAAGAGCGGGAGACAGAAAGAAGACTGTATTGGCTTCGAGTGTCTAGGTCCTTGCTGCAAATAGTGAGCACAACTGGGGTGGGGTGAAAGGGAGCGTGTCTGGGTTATGGCGATAGATAGTTAGGACAGGGTGGCGGCACTGCACTGGCCCCTGTGAAAGTTGCCCTCAATGAACGACGAGCGCCCCGGCAGCGTAACTCACGGAGCTGTCGTCCCAGTTCCTGCACTCGCTTGACTGGGCGTAGTTCAGGAAAGATAAGTTCATTTCTAAACCAGTCTTCCTCAGCTCAGCCACCGCCTGCAGAACAGAAACATACACAATGTCAAATATGAGCACGTAAAATACTGATGCAACTGGTGAATCTCTTTTTCCCTGTTACTCACATTTAGCAGCACTCCAATTGGGTGACGCCCACAGATCGTGTTGCGGTACTTCTTCAAGTAATTGGTGAAAGACACGGGATCCATCTGTTCTATAATCCCCATTCCCTTCACAAGCACAGGACAAAGTGGACCCAAAGTCATGAAACCTAAATCAACATTTGACCTGTTTATGACTCTCCTAAAAGTACACACCATCCATTTGAATTACTTTATTTTCTTACCAAATTAAAAAAAAAAACACCTCATGTTTAAATCAAATATGTGTTTACCATTTTATCAAGATGCTCAATAGACCTGTGGATCTCCCCTTGAGATTCATCGTAGTAAAGGTAGCGGAACCGTTGACCTTTAAAGCAGAAGCGGACATCAGGACAACGCTGGGCACCAATATGTCATATTTACCACAATGGCCTGAATAAGTCTGAGATCATCAACTATACTTGAGTTTGACAGGATAATCTCAGAGAATGGTAATAATTTACCATTGATTGTATTTTCAGTATTTACCCCAGTGGCAGAAGTCAGATGAGATGATGAAGAGGTTGGAAGGGTCTGCCAGATACTTGCTGAGCAGCTTCCCATATTCCTGTTCCTTAGATTCACTCAGGGCCCCCACTAGAACAGGGACGATGGTAAACTCGTCCTTGTGGCTGCAAAACCAAATAATTAGGTAAACGGCTGTTAAAAGTGTGTGCAATGTTTAGCAATGGAACTTAAAACTGCAAGAATACAGTTAGATGCATCAGTGAAAGAATAAAAATGAATAATATAATGTGCAGAGTACAACCTGGTGCATGATGAGTTATCAGTGTTTCTCTACAGGTTTCAGGTGAACGTAATAATAATTCAGGTGAAAAATGATAAAGTCTAGTGTGTTGCATTCTTGCTTGATCCATGATAGTTCTTAGCTTTACGACAAGTGTCTTTCTATCAGACATTCTACAGAGTATAGAGTATTGTGTCTATTCCTAAGTTCAGTGAATGCCATATGCATTACCTCTCCATGGCTTTAGCAGTGTAAGGCAAGTGCATTTCAATACTGTGCTCATCTTCATCTGTCTGCAAACTGATCCGTTCAAACAACCCGGTTTTCCAGAGGTCGGTGTAAACTGTGAAAACAGAGGTAAGGTCCACTTTACTTTGTGCAGGTTCAAGGCCATCACAACTAATCGTCTAAAAGGCATTTTTGGAGATCCTTTTAATTATAAGTGCTTGAGCAAACCTCTCTGTTGACAAAGCCTGATCTGGGGAAGTGTCTGGTCCCCGGTGGATAATTAAAGGTTTGAGGTCTTGGACCTCTATTTGGGCTAGATTATGAGGACAAGGTCAGACATAGCTCTAATAATGTTATTTATATGGAACATTTTTTGTATGTATCAAGCATAAAATTATTTGTTGTAATAAATCAACAAAGTTCTGAACTGGAGAGAGTACCAGTTTAGACCTAAACCTAAAACTGCAAATTAATACAACTATGTTGGCATGTTGCTCCATCACAAAGGTTTAAATACCTTTCAAAATGATAGTGAGACTGAGCCACAAACAACATTATGACAACAGGAAAAAGAGTGCATACCCTTCCGGTCGATTCTCAGGTCATAAAGAGGAGTTCTATAGATGTCGGCAGGTGTCAGGGCACAGCGGGAGAGGGCCACATGGTGTGAAGGTCCCAGAATGAAGACCCTACGACTGAGGGGCAACAGAATGTTCAGAAAAGGCACACTGCCCCTCCATAAACTTGGGGGGGGGCACAAGAAACAGTCCTAAAAAGAAAAAATCTAAATAACTTACGTAACAGAGGGATCAACCTGCTTGTAGGCATGTGCCGCACAAGCGCCGCAGTAAGTGTATCCAGCATGCCTGCAAACAGAAACATGCCATATTAAAACAATCTGCCATCAGATTCCACTCCACATATTCAGATTACAATTTCTTCCAGTTGTCAAAGGTGCTTACGGTGCTATGATGGCTCTAGCAGGTCTAATGGTGGACTGTGCTTGGGACAGCCAGCCCTCGAGTTGTGCATTCAGCTGAGATCCTGATAAGGGGCAATGGAAAAAAAAAAAAAACAAACATTAAAAAGAAATATATAATATAAAAATAAAATATAGCTTTTCTTCAAATCACTGAGTTTTAAAGAGAAGTCACCAACTCCTACCCCCCCAACCAGACTGACAGTGACACTGCAAACCAGATGCAAATCAACACAGATACGACTGGACAGACATAATACACCAAGGATCAAAATAAATGTTGGGATGATCTCACTGTAACACAAGAGACTGGAACCCTGCTTTAGTGGAGGACTGCACTGGAACACACTGTCCTGTTTCACAGTGCAGACTTCTACAGTTCGTAGTCACCAGTGTCTCATGTAACATGAACGCCAATGGAATGTGACTAACCGATTTGTATAATTAAATCTGCAATTAAAAAAAAATACCAAGAACCTCGGGATCTAGTGACATAGCCATTAGCTCAGGCTTTAGTTAAGCTATGGACATATAGCATGGGATGAGTCATTATTAATACACATTGCTGGTGTGATTGACTGGCGTGTGTGTGTGTGTGTTCTGTAGGGCTGTTATGAAGTATGCAGTGAGCTAATCTTTAAGGGATAAACGGGGAAGCTGGCGTGGTTTAACTAGCGACTAGCAAGGAAAATGGGGGAAGGGGTGCAACGTGAACCTTTATTTTTCTGCCCTGCCCTACCCAGGCCTTTGTTTCACGGCAGGGACTAGTTCTTCTTTCGGGTCGCTGACATAAGTCCAGTGTTGTACCTGCAGCTTCAGCTAACACCGTTACTGGCCATTTGTCTGAGGAAATATCCTGTCTGGCCAGACAGGATCTAGGCCAGGAAGTTCTGCACAATTAGCCAACTTAGCTACTGTTGACAAGACTGAGTCGTCGAAAATAAATCCCCTTGCAGCAGATGCCCCTTTGTTTGGAAACATTTCAGTCGACCACTAGAGGAAGAAGTGCTGAATTAGCTCAAAGCAGTGGAGCAACAAAGGGACAGCAGAAGATGAGGCAGCCGATGGCATGTTAGCTAGCCGACTCTTTTTTTTAATCAGCTGGATTAGCGGTATAACCCCAAATCGTCTGCCATGGCAACCCAAGACTTCCACAGTTTTTCATGACCTCAACATACTGACAGTCACACCAAGAACAAATCACAGCCCATATCCACACCACCACCGTGACAAAAACAACATCCAGCTAGCGCACAGCATGCTAACGCTGCTGTGTTGACAATTACCCGAGGCAGAGTACCAGGTCCCCGCATGAGATGCTTCTCTGCACACCGCTCGGTTGGACATCTTGGATCCCAAGCCGCCTATCTTGGTCTGCTTAACTCTTGTCAAGCGGGAAAAGGCAAATCAGTTGCGAAAGCCGATGTTAGCTAGTCCAGAAACAGAATCAAACGGCGGCTAGCTCGCTGGGTTGTAAAGACAAAGGGCAGTCAGACCGGAGAGACAGCTGGGCTAGCAGGCTAACAAGCTCCGTCAGCTGGTCGCCGTGTCGTTGCCGGTTATTGGGGAAACAGCTGGGATCGACACGCCTGCTGGATTTTGAAATGGTTGAAGACACAAACTACAAAGTCTCCTTCATGAGTTGACACTAGACGGTGTGAGTCTGGGAGCTGTCACAGTCTGGATCTGTGAGGATCACTGGGTTTCCTGAGGAGCAGGTAAGAGGCGTCCCTGACAATCACACTCACATCGGAGCACCCTGATTGGCTGCTGGATTAAAAAAAACAAAGAGTGATTGGAGGAGAGAGGCAGGGGGCGGGGTCGACGCTGGGACGATAGTTGTGTTATTAAAGTGGTCTGAGCGTCGCAGGAGCGTGACAGCAGTTCAGCAGTTCAGCTCAGGGCCTGTGCACACAAGCTGAAGTCTTTGTATACAAAGGCCAAAAGATACACACTACTTCAATTCATTCAGAGATTTACACATTTACACGTGTAAAATATAACGATGTATTTGAAGAAATATAATGGGTCTGCAACCATCATGGGCTGCACTTTAACTCTTGGTTTATCTCTGTTATCTCTGTTTGTGCCATTGAATTGTTTATGTGCAATCCATGCATTGTCAAACACTCCAGCCCTCTTTATTCCACTTATATTTTTCGCATTAGGTCGCTAATATCGTCAACTCCACTGGGGAGAGGATGCAGCTTTGCTTCACCTGCTGCGATGGTGAATCCTGTTATCTGCGTTCCTCTGATGAGGGCCTTTGATATCCTCATGCAAATCAACAAAAGCATTCTCATGACATCGATTGACAGAGATAAGGAAGTCTTCCATTTCCTCGAAACTACTAACTCAAAACGCAAGATGTAAACCGAGGACATAAACTGCAGTGACGGTTCTTTACCTGTGGGGGGCAGCAATGCAATAAGCACTGTCTAGTCTGCGGGAAAGATGAGCAGAAGAAGAACCTAACCGCTGTGTTGTTGTCAGCGGAAGCAGCAGAGAAGCTAACACGAGAATCTGCTACACAAGATCGATGTATTGCTGCGAGCCGTTGTTCCATTCACATATGTGATGACAACAGATTTAAATAACAAGTTCGATGCGGCTGTAGATGCGAATTATAAAATAGAATTTTTACTGTGTTACATTTTCGGGAAGTCTGAGAAGACCAACGCGTGAGTAATGTCGGCCAAAATAAACGCAAGTAAGAGCAAAGACTGCGGCGAAGTTATTAAAAAGTACCACAAACAGGCGTTTGAAAACATATCAAAGGCTCTACGGATCGATGAGGATGACACAGGTCTGTTGTGCTCCTGTCAGCTGATGCTGTGGCGCGTGGCCGCTCGATATTTACATAAGTAACGTGTCCTCTGTCCTCCCAGCTGAAAAGGAGGAGGCTGTGCTGTGGTACAAGAAAGGAATAGCCGAGCTAGAAAAGGGGATCGCTGTGGAGATCACGCTGCAAGGTAATATGCTAACAAACACCCAGCTGGTTAGGTCATTTTATTTTATGTCATCACCCAGAGGGAGGGGAAACACGACATTGAGCTCAGTTTGAACCATTTTCAGCCCCTTTTCTTACTTTTGTTCTTCTACCAGCAGGAGATCAGTATGACCGGGCAAAGAGACTACAAGACAAAATGGTCAACAATCTCACCATGGCCAATGACAGGCTTGCTCTGTTAGGTGAGCGGCATCTTGGTTGTTGCTGACCTAAAGTCTACTCTGTTCAAAGTCATGAAAGGATGTTGGAGATTAATAGTGTTCTTGTTTCACAGAGGCAACATTGGCGTCTAAATGCAGATATGAACCCAAGAGGCCCTCAAATCATCCTGTTCAAGAGCCAAAGCCTGTCCCTAAAAGCCAGCCTGGAGTGTCGGCTAACACCAGGACCTCCACTGCAACCAGACCCCCGGCTAGATCCACAGATACAAAGGTGACTTCAAAAGTTACATTTAGAACGTGCTTTTAGGGTTGATGATACTTTCAGCATCTCATGTTCACTGAGGGTTGTGAAGTCGTTGCAGTCCCACATACATCCCCACAGTTTCATTCATTTTTAAATAAGAATCTGTGTTCCACACATACCTGATTCCACATTGGATATGAGGATATGTCTGGCTATGTGAGTCTATTTATTTGAAATTGACAGCCTCTGATATGTTGATTGTTTTTTTGCTGTGAAGGTGACACCACGGGTGGGAAGACCTCAAAATGGAAAACCCACAGCAGCGAAACAGCCACCAAAGAGGGATATGAAAAACTTCAAGAATGTGGACAGCAAACTGGCCAACTTGATTCTAAATGAAATTGTTGACAGGTATTGAAAGACAAGGCAATTGGATGTGCTGTACATGTTGTTGTCATTGACGTGAGGATAGAAACAAACATGCTGCAGTTAATGTGCTTTGCTCTGCTTATTGCAGCGGAGCAACTGTATCTTTTGCAGACATTGCAGGACAGGATCTGGCCAAGCAAGCACTCCAAGAGATTGTCATCCTCCCTGCCGTAAGACCAGAGGTGATCACTTTGTAACATTTTGTCTGTGTTGACATACTCAATGTTTTTCAGATATTGAAATTTGGATTTTCTCATACCATTTGCCATTCAGCTCTTTACTGGCCTCAGGTCTCCAGCACGTGGTTTGCTGGTATTCGGTCCACCTGGAAATGGGAAAACCATGCTGGTAAGTTAAGCCTTTCTTCATTTACGTGCACCATCTGATAATCTTATTTCAGTGTTTCCCATCGAAGAACATCTGGCTTTCTCCTTGAAGGCCAAAGCAGTCGCGGCTGAGTCAAATGCCACATTCTTCAACATCAGCGCTGCCAGTTTGACCTCTAAATATGTAAGAAAGCATTTTAGTGTCTCAACTAAAAATGTCAGTGCATTGCCATTTCTTGAAACGTTCCCCTCATCATCAATCACAGGTGGGAGAAGGAGAGAAGCTTGTTCGAGCACTTTTTGCAGTTGCCAGAGAATTACAGCCCTCTGTCATCTTCATTGGTTTGTATTGCACTATTGATAAAGTAGACCGACTGCTACTAGCAAATTGTATAACCCAGATTTCAATTTGTAAATGAACCTCTAATTGTTTTTCTTGAAAATTGCCAATCAGATGAAGTGGACAGCTTGCTCTGTGAACGGCGAGAGGGAGAACACGAGGCCTCTCGTCGACTGAAAACTGAGTTCCTCATTGAGTTTGATGGGGTAAGAGCAGCCTCTGAAATTGGATCATAAGGTGTGTGTGCCACCATATTTTTTCTGTCTTGGTTGCAGGTGCAGTCAGGAGGGGATGATCGGGTACTTGTAATGGGAGCAACCAACAGGCCTCAGGAGCTTGATGAAGCAGTGCTAAGGTATGGGATGCACTCTTATACAATATTAAAGCATTGGGGTTTGTTTGGACGAGGCCTCTAATATTTTTCTTTTGTTTATATGCAGACGGTTTTCAAAGAGGATTTATGTGGCACTGCCAGATGAACAGGTATTTACTGTCACAGTTCATAAACTGATGGGCGTTCTGTCAGCTTTCAAATGACGTTTTTGTTTTTCACAATTCCTCCAGACAAGATGCACGCTGCTGAAAAACCTTTTGGGAAAGCACGGGAATCCTCTGAGCAAAAACGAGCTCTCCTATCTGGCAAAGTGAGTCCAATATTTAAATACAATGCAGGTTTCACAATTTAATTTTGTTTTTGCTTTGCATTCATTCCTGGATATTTCTCTTGACAGAAAAACTGCAGGATACTCAGGCAGTGATCTGACAGCATTAGCCAAAGATGCTGCTCTCGGGCCGATTAGAGGTATCATCACCTTTATAACATCATTGTATTAATCACTTAATCGTTCCACTTCCTTAATTATGGTCTTAATCTGCTAAATTTTTAAATATGAAATTTCTCTCACAGAATTGGGACCAGACCAAGTTCGATGTATGGCTGCTAATGAGGTGAGATAATGTTTATAAAGTACTGGCAGCGCTACATATATTCTTGACACTTGATATGAAAACATATTTATCTGTATGGTTCATCTCTGTATCTATATTCACAGATGCGAAACATCAAGATGAAAGATTTTGAGGAATCCTTGAAGCGCATCAAACCCAGTGTTAGCCCAGCCACTCTGAACATGTATACTCAATGGAACAAAGATTTTGGTGACACAACTTTATAGGTCACCTGTAAAAACAAAACAACAACAACAAAAAACATTTGATTCCAATGTTTTGCTCTGTGTAGAAAAACCTGGAACAAATTATATTGGGAAAAAATCCTTCTGTGTATAATGTATAAAGATGACATTGTGAAGCAATATGGGTAAATTGCCTGTTTGATGGAAAAGCTTTACTAAAAATATTCTTTTGAGTTTCTTTACTGTACTCTTTATAATACTCCTCAAACAACATGTTGCTACTTGAAAATTGAATTGATTTATTCTTGAAAATGTCCTGCAAAATTACAAATGATCTCTCTCTGATTTCTCCTGACTCAAGGGGACAGCAATTTTCTGTGAACCATAACATAACCATTAAGATCATTTTCCATTTCCAATTAGTTACCTGATGTAATGACATGTTGATAGTATTAATCACTAAGTGCTCTGTGTACTTATACACATGGAAGAGTGATAATGATTGATGCTTTTGTATTAGGAGAGGTTTTTGCTTTTTTTTTCCACTTGCACTTATTGTTTGAGGTTTTGAGTCTTAAATAGTATTTGAAAGTAGGAATGAATTGCCGGGTTGCCCAACACATTGATTAAAATCACAGAGGGTTTTAGATGTAATGACCTCCCACTTTCCTTGCACTTTAATAAACACATCCATCAACATGTCTGCTTTTTTCTTTGATTCTTTTATACATACTATATACCTAAACTGATGTGACTCACACCTCTTTATATACAGCCTGTGATTCATACACAAAAAGCAAACATGTCACACAATTCTCTCTTTGGTGGGTCAGAGCACACAATAAGAAAGAATAAATCATAAAAGCATAAGTCAAATTTTGAGGTCACATAGCAATAGGGAAGTTATGTCACTGGGAAATAAATCCTCCAATCCACTTGTTTTCAGTCTACAGTTTACAACTCAGAATCCTGAACTCTTGAGTCTACACTTTCGCAGTGCAGGGATTTCAATTTTCCAGCATTTTCATTTGCTAATCACTCATGCCTCTCTGTTCTGAAAATACTGTTTTTGAGTCATGCCATTGAAGGATGGAGGACACTCTGCAAGAGTAACCTGATCTTTTTCAGATAAAGAGAAATGAGTGCAACAAAGCTTATTTATAACAAAGTTAAAACTCAGGAGTATTTCAGGTGCAATACACTTCCGATCACTCCTGAAGGTAGATGGTGCTAAAGTTCCTCTTTTTGCATCTAGTGCACTTTCTCTGTGGCTTCATGTTGAAGATATTTTGCCTGCAACCACAAATATGTGGAATGCAGCAAATGACTATTAATTAAAATTAAGGCCACGCCCTGCTGTATTGTGTGGTTCTCAGGTTAAATAATTTGTTAGCGTTGGAGTTTGCAGATTGATGAATGCCCTCAGTGGATTAGGAGGAGCCAGTGAGTTTTCAATTACAGATACGAGCTGCAGAGGAATGAGAAGTTCAATGATGTCAAACTGTGGTCAAGGCGGGAGACTCAGGGGTCACCAGCTGTGGGGGCATGGAGCCTTTCAAGTGTAGTAAATGCTTGTGGTCACTTACAGATCTTTTTATTCATTGCACTAAAAAAATCCCACCTCTCTCCCAAAGGCCCTTCTTATGGTCAGCTGGTGGTGCAGCCCCTGGTTTATGTGGCCCAGCAGCTGCATCATCTGCCCCTGCAGATGTTTACAGACTCTCCACATGCAAATATATTCTGCAATTAAAGTTTTTCAAGCCCCAAGTTCTATTTGAAGTTATCATGAGAAGAAGATTAAAAAAAAAAAAAGAGTCTTCCCAGAGCAGCAACCACACCTAGAACTACACTTTTCGCCTCAGGGGAGCAATGTTGGCTGGAGTGTGTTTTTTAGCCTGTCACGACTGAAGAGCGTCTTTCATGACGCCTGGCAGGAATGGAGAGTTACAGGGTGAGGGTTTAGTCATTAGCTTTTTTTTCCTGTTTACTCTTCCCTGAGAGCATCCTGCATCGCAAACAAATGTGTTAGGAGAATTTCAGTGCTGAGGATGAATGGAGACTCGCCTTCCAGCAAGAGCAGGGTTAATGAACTTGATCAAGGTGACGAGTCAAGCATCACAATTCAGTGTTTTCGAGGTCTAAAGAAAGTCTGTCTCATGTCTGTAGCTCCTCAGCCAAGTTGTTGCTGGGCTGGCCATCTCTGTCCTAGGGTAGATTATCGCTATCGTCTCACAAAGATGTTCCTTTTTGTGGTGAGACCATTCAGCGCGTTCCCTTGTGTGTGAACACACAAGTACAATCATTTTTTCTCACATTATGGCACAGTTTACGATATTTCAGTCAACTGTCACACTGGCACTCCAAGTACCCTCACCTCCACTGAAGCCCAACAGTCCTCATGCCAAACTTAATTTCAAGTCACTATAGCTGACACACTCATAAATATGAGCCTCCTTAAGATGACAAAATAATCAACAAAAACGTTTGCAATGTTGCAGAAACTGGACAAAAATGGCTGGATCTGCACCTCCAACAAAACCAGATATCGAAGAAGTCGACTCTTTGAAAGCAACCTTTAACTACAGCAGAAATTCATGACTATATTTTGTACCTGAGAGTATTCCTCGTAGATGATTGACAGCTGCCCTGCTTGGTTGTGTGTCGGCCTCCTTCACCTCCACAGTGGCTCATTGATCCTTCGACCACCTACTCAAGGGGAAACAGAATAGGTGATCATTTGATACCTTCAGGGAAATAGCCCACCCTGTCGGGACTAGAATAATAGTCAACACAGGGAGGGACCTTTCAGCGACTGAGCAAACAGTCTGAGTGTTTCTTCTAGTGGCTCATTATGTGGATGAGAGGGTTTTGTCAAACTGAGTGCGTGCAATTCACTTGAACTGCAGGGATTATTCTCTGAGTCTGTGGAGGTGTTACATACAAGCCGGACATAATTTCCCACTTGTTGTGCCTTGCATCAGCGCACGAGATGCTAAAAGATGGAAAGAGAGCGCGGACTGTGTGCAGGGCCGCGTTGCAGAGTCGCTACGTGCTGAAGTATTTCCAAGAAAAGGCTGATTGTAAATTGCTGAGCTGCTGGAGAGGGATTTCTTTCAAAATTTTGGATATGGCCTTTTTATCACCCTTGGTTTAAAGATGTGGGCTGCGGACTTACACAGTGGAAAGCCTTCAGGGCCCAGGAGTTTCCACTTTCCAGCACTGGCTGCTACTGTTCCTGCAGCCCGCACACCCAATACATAAGTGCATTTACCATGAGTGTTATCTTTCTCTCTCATGGGAGGCAGGAAGCCGAGGCTAATCTTGTATCCTATTGCAACATCTGTCTTTTATGAGTAAATTCATTATTTTTTTGCTCGCTCTTTATTTATAGTGTGTGTCGGTTTGTGAGTGACAGAGAGAAAAAATGGGGTGTTGATATTTAGATGTACATAGGCATGTCAACCTTAGCTATAAGAGGAGTGGGCAAAGCCTGTTGATACATGACACGTTTTAAAAGACCTTAATATGTATTAGCGTATTCCCTTTAAAAGCCTGATGATGGTCAGATATGAGACATGTGAGCAATAAGAATTGTTTCACAAACTGGTAGGGGAGGTGTTTGTTTTGCTGCCTATTTATATTCGTGGAAAGCGTTTACTGTAACCGCCTGTCTGACCGGCTGTCTGTAAAGATTTTCCCTCAGAGAGATGCGTCTGTGGAAAGGTCAGTAATAGCCGGTCTCACAACCTCACCATCTAATTTGGGAGGCCAACACCTTTTTCACAAGGTGCAGACGGGAAACGGTTCGAGGAAAAGCAACATGTTTGAGAAAATGTGTAGATGATTGATCCGCAGAGGGAGAGGATTGTTTGAGCCCTGAGGGGTTTTGGATAAGGCCTTTTTTGTGTGGAAAAATTACTAAAAACTGCAGCTTTATCTTATGTCCGCATGCCTTGGAGGGAACCGAATTAAGTTCACTCCCACTGCGGCCTGTGGCCACAAAGCTGTAAACAGGGGTGGACAGAGGGGAGCGGAAACCTGTTGTGCCCACGCATGACCTGCAAAGCCATTAATCTCCGTCCTCCGAGGTAATCAGGAGGACAAACCCTTGTCTTTGACCTCAGAGAAACTTTGCAGAAGTATTGGACTTGACATCAGTCATGTCAATATATCTTTAGAAAGGTCTGTTTCCTGTCTCACATCTGGATGGCTCTCTGGGCAAGAAAACGACCGCCTGATCATAAAAGCTCAATAATAATAATGAATCTAATAAAAGGAGGAGGACAGGGATGGTTATCCTCTGAGTTAATAAATATCCACCTCAGATGATGCGTCGGATGCACATCGAACTTGGACGTGTCGGGACGTGGGTCCGACACAGGGAGGGGTGCAGGAGACGGTACTGACGGGAATGATGCTCTGTCAGGGTGACCTCGCAAGCTGCCCCGCGGTGCATTCCTTCAAACCATGTGCCTCCAAAAGTCTTGATGAAAAGTGAAAGTGCAGCAAGGACTGAGCTTCTTCACAAGAATAATGCCCCGTCTGTCATTCTGCTTCCACACTCCGCGTACCCTCCCATTTTTATCTCTTTGTTGGCCTTCCCTCAGGTCATTCGTGTGAGGACAGGTGGCTGAGCCCCTCCTTTGACCCAGGTCAGGTTCATTGTGCATCTCACGCTCTCTGGTGAGTATGAACGATTAAATCTAACACTAAAAATGTTAATCATTCTATCTCAATGCGAAAAAGAGTGAAGGAAATTCCTTGATCTGACCCCTGATTGAGATTTGCACCAAAATTAAATGGCCTCTTAACCCTTTCCTCATCCAAACACAGGCAGAAAATTAACCTCCTTGATGGAGATAAAAAAGGCTAAAAGAAATATTATTATTACAAGTCATCATTTATCTGAGGACAGTTTGAAACAAAAGACAGAGATAAAGGTCATTAGAATCAATCAGTCCAGTGGGAAACTTTCAACTACCCATCCTTTATGATGCTGTGAGATTAAAATCAACACCAAGGTCAAGAAGACTCATCATTCAATGAGCATGAACAGTTGTATAAAATTATAAATCAACAGTAAAGAGGGGTTGGACCAACCTTTGGTGTTTCTATCCCTATAGCTAGCCTGGCCAAAAAAACCTATTCAGAGCAATGGAGAAAGACTAATAATATGCTAAAGTAAGGGTAATAAAATACACACAGCTGCTCTAAGTCATTCAGTCTTTCTTCATCTGCAGGAGTAGGTTTGTGCAAAGGTGAAAGCAATTAAACGCAGGTCTTGTGAATACAATTTTCTTTGGCAGTTATTGAGAGAGTTAAGCAGACACTGAAAACACACATTCCTGCCTTGCTATTAGCAACAGCAGTTTGCAGAGTCATAGGTTCTGCAGATCTGAACATGTAGGCTTGCACGCGTCGCTTTCAGTTGTTGAATAAAACATCCTGTGCACAGGGACCTTAATGTGAGAGCTGGCCTGTAATATTGGTCTTAAAGCATTAGGTCACACACTGGAGCCCATTTCTGTAATCTGTATCAAAGACGTCCTGGTGAAATGAGCCTACCGAGAGTTTTAGTTTCATCAGCATGTTTCAAAGCTGACGGTCTCGGTCAAAGGGCCAGGAACAAGCCGGGAGCTCTTTCATCTCTCTGTCCAACTGCTTCACTTTGCTTTTCTTTCTGTTGTGTCCCCACGTTTCACTTTGTGTCTTTGCGCAACCTTGAAATGATGAAGAAGTTTCCCTTTTGATCAAAAGTTTGATTACTGCAACTCACTTCAACAGTTTCAGAGGAAACACTACAACCAACATCACCACAAGTCACTGGCAGGTTTAAACAGGTGTTGCACTAGTCTTTATCATTTTGGCAACACTGATTTTGACTCAACTTGTATAATGCTGTTCTTAGAGGAGAAAATCTTATTGCCGGATCAAACTGTGAGGTGGTCTGTGGACCTTGACCTCTGTCACATGACCTGTAAACCAGAGGTCTCCTCCTTCACAGCACAGGGTCATGGGGTTTCTGCTTCGGGAATATAGGGACAAGAAGGCGGAGTCATTCTGAGAATGGTTCCACAAACCTGATGAAATGTATTTGATTTGCCAAGAAGAAAACTCGAGCAATGAATCTTCACAGGAGAAAGCTGCCATGTGAGGACCAACCTGATAGGGAACAGGAAGAAAACTTGAGCCACAGTAAACAGCTGCAGTGATTATTAAATGTGTCAGATGGTGATTTTGTTTAATGTGCACCATTTCAGCTTCCTGTGAAAATCACTGTATAATTAGAGAAGAGTGACAATTAACCTGTGCTGCATGCCAAGTGCTGCTGTACTGATAAATGGCTTCATATTGCATCGTCATTGAAACTTGGAGGCCGCAGAAATTGTTAAAATAACTATATAAACATAAGAGTGGAAACAAATGCAGATATTTTTTGTGATTATGAAGATTTTGAGAACATTAAATGGGTTCATGTGCAGTGATGAACAGTTTGAGGTCTTATCGGTCTTTTAATTAATTGTTTGGCTGCCTGACCCCCGACTTTAACATTTTGGTCTGGTTTTAGTTTCCTGTGTAGTTGATCAAGATCAATTAGGGGCTAAATATATGTCCAAAATTCATACAGAACTCCTGATTCAGTGGGGAGAACGTTTACATTCACTTTTAGCCTGGGTTCCTTGTTCCTTGTTCAAGTTCTGAAACTAACTGTCAAGTGTATTGTTTGTATTGTTAAGTCGTTGTTAATTGTTAAGTGACTAGTTAATAGACTCTAGTTTACATCAGTTAATAGATTTTTTGAAAAAAAGAATAGTAATATGAATTGAAATAAAAAAGAGACTACTTACAGGACATGGGCAATTCAGATTTTAGCTGGGGCCAGTGCCCCCTGGCCATTTTCCTTGGATCAGCCCCTGCTGCTAGCACATGCAACGCTGGTAGAAAGGACAAGATAAATTAGCTAACTGTGATCAAAGGATGAGCAGATATTTGGTACCGTTACGCTGCATTCATCATTCACACTTATGACAGCTGACAGCTGTGTTATTGTCCCGATAACTCAGAGGCTCATTTGAACTGAAAACAGACCATAATGAGAAATATTTGGATAAGCTATTGATAAGCTCATTGATAATGAGGAGTCAATATCTGCTCTATGGCCTCAGCTGTTCCTACAAATACAAACACTGTCAACATATAATACTGTGCGGCTGGTATTTTAAGTGGAAGTCCAGATCTGGCCAGGTGTTGTACAGCTGGGTGATGAACGCTTGAGTGAGTCACTACACGGACTGTCTGGTATGTTGTCCAGGTGGTCAGGAAAGTGAGAAGAGCTGAAAAGACTTTCAAGGCTATCCTTACCACAGGGCATCTGAACGTCATGCTAATTTGTTACCCGTCTATGCACCTGACATATGTATATTTTGTATTTTATCAACATGATTAAGTTAACACTTTTTCACATTTAAATCCATCTACACAAGCAGTCGGTGTGTTTAAACACATATTTCAAGTCTATTGCTGAATGAAATCTTTATACAATGAATGATAATGACAAGCTAAAAACACTAACTCTTTGTTTGAAAACTCAATTCAACTTGTTCTGTACTGAGATGTATTCTCTGTTAGTGTAGTGCTGTTTTCTCCCGGGCTTCGTTGGATTTTCCATGATGCAACACAAGGGCCACATGATTTGAATTTGCCAAAGCATGTACTGGGGCCAAACACCGTAAAAGTTTTACATTAACAGAATTATTTGTTGGATGAAAAGATAAATTACTCTCTTGCCCATAGGGTGGACTGAAAGAGGGAAAAAGAAGAGCTGAAGACTGTTAGAAGATTACAAAACAATCCATCCCCCAGAACATTAAAGAAAGTTAGTTACTAACACTAACTAACTATAATTCACTTCCCACAAACTCACTTGCTGATAACTGGAGCCTTTGAAGGGGTCTTGAAGGGGGCCACGTTCACTCAGCAGGCAGCAGGTCAATGTGAAGTTGACTCCTTGCTTCTTAATCAGGCCCAAACAGGCATCTGCCATAGGTCAGGGAGAAGAGATAGATTATCATCTTTGGCGAAAACAAGTTCTTACCGAGGCAGAGGATAACCTCCTGTCACACACGGGTCACCTCCCCGACCCTGATGGGGCATTGAGACCTCTGTGTGGTTTCAGGGGTCACACTTTTTTAAGCAGATTTCAAATGCTTGTTTGATGCGCGTGACAGTTTCAAGCCTGTTTACGCCTTTCAACAGAGAGCGAAGAGGTGGACTTCACTTGAGATGTCCAGAGAGATACGTGTCAGACCTGCAGCTGCAGCCGTACAGAGGAGCAACATGGAGGTCACTTATCAGCCCCGAGGCCGATAACCAAAGGCCAGTGTCAAATGGGGTTGTGTTCACTGTGTCCACGAGCAGAGCACATTTGAGCGCTGTCTTTGGGTGACGGGCGGTGACGTGTTGTCTGATGTTTTTGTGGCCACAGAGGTTGGATTTTCAGACACATGATAAGTTAATATATTGTAATTTTAATCATACAGGGTTTGTAATTTGATAAAACATCAGAGGAAAATGTTGATTCAGCAGCCTCATCTTATCCCTCTTTCATTATGTCTTTGTATCACGTAACCCGCCTGTTAGGTTGCTAAATTGTCGGCCTCCGTGGCACCCATGTGGCCGTTGCCTAGCAGTGCTTGTTCTCACAGCGCAACCCCCCCCGAACGGCTGGTGTGTACTGCGCACATCACTTTTGATGTCGTAACGAATTCCATATGAAGGCAGCATTACATTACCACATCCATATTTTGGCAAAGTATCTCCCCATGTCAGGACTGATGTGTAGGCCCCTTTGGGAAAGCCATGCGTTCAGCCCTAAATGAGACCTACTCACAGACCTTACCTGCTAACACAAACAGACTCTGGAAGAGAAAACTGCAAATTGGACCCAGCGCCCAAATAAATGTTTGCATGTGGTTCAGAGCCAAGGATCTTGAGCCACAAAACCCGTCGGCATAACTCAACACGGAGCCTGTGTCCACTTGATTTGAAATGCATACTGAACTATTCAGATTCTTTTCCCGTGGGGTTTATTTTGAGATGTTATTCAGAGCGTATTTCAAACAACAGTACGGCTGCTTTTTCCAGAATATAATAGTTGCAGATAAGGCCAGGGTTGTAAATTGCTCCTGTGCAATTTCATAAAACTCAATTGGCCAGAAAATCTAAAGCTCTTAAACGACATGCAGTTGCTTTTGAATCGTTATGTTTTATGCAACAATCTCTATGGCTGCTGTTTCGAGGTATTGCAAATTGAAGGTGCAATGCTGCAAGAGAGATGTGGAGAAACAGTCCAGTCTTTGTGCCTGTGGCACAGTCACTGCATGAACTGTGGGCTTCACAAACTAAAACACTGGAGCGGCACCATAAATCTGAGCAGCCGAGTTACTGCGCTGTCCAGGTCTTACCTAAAATATCCTTTTGAATATCCCTCTCATATCTCATCCATCACTTTCCTGTTGAGTGCTTCTGCTTAGTGACGCATCATCAGCTGGAGTTGTGATGAATGACAGGGAATTCCTTGCTCCTGTGAGCTTATATTATCCCTGAGAGACTCGAAGCCGTGGAGATGGAGGTGCGAACATGTTGTAGCCAGGCAGAGGTGGTTTATAGGGTTCTCTTACTGGACGTTTGCCATATTCACCTGTGCGCCAGCTGCATGTGAAATTAGCGCTCCTGCTCCTGACAAACGAGAAGTCGATGGGCTTGTTGCTGCGGCATTTTAGGAACAACCTGTAAAACGTCAGATTCCGACATACCTGCTCGGTCGGATTTCCTCGAGAACACTGTAAATATTTAAGATTCAGAATCTAAAAATAGCTGTGAACTACAAGGGCGTATAAATATATGCACTTCAACTTAAGATCATGCAGAGATCACACAGGCGAGCCATTTACCTCCATACTGCATGAAGCCCTCACACAAGTGGCCCCTGTGGCTCTCGCTCAGTGACAGGGAGAGAGAAAGTGTGTGGGCCTTTATTTTAAGCTGATCCTGTGTTGGTCTCTTGACCTGGAGTACGTCTTCTGTGAAGAGAGGCTTTGTTGCCCTCAGACAGCGCGCAGCCTTGAACACACACCTCCATAATAGTATCTGTGTCTGTGACTTTCCATTTGGAAAACTGTGAGCTTTTACCCTCACATCCTCGGTTGCACTCAACAGAGAGAGAGACAGTGAAGGGGAGAGAGGGAGAGTAATCATCAAAACCCTAATGATACAGTGGCCTACTGTGACCAGGCTCCACACACACACATACGTGCCAAAGCACACAGGCAGGAGTTAGACTAATCTCAAAGTCCTAATGAGCTGACACCTGAGCGTCGTACAGTGTTGCTGGACTGTGTCATGCAACATTTTGCAAACCGAGTGCCGAATCCTCACCAAATCAGAGCGTAAATGTGTGGATGAACCGCGACGAAACGCGATCCTGCCTCTGCGCACGTCTCCTGACAGTCACAGATTTCCCGGAGCTGTCTTAAGCACCTGCTGAAGGCACCTCTTCCCTTGGCTGTCCACCAGCTGGTTTAGCCGTGGTGTAATCTTGGCAGCAGCTGTCCACGAGGCGCACGTCAGGCGCCGCTCACGTCCTTCACTTATCTTTGCCAGGCCAAGATCATTCATGGAAACGAAAGCATGTTAGCCGTCATGTCAGGCTGCAGTAAACGCAGCTGAACTTGGGAAACATTGGCGCTACATATAACCAGAGTCTTTCTAAAAGTAGGGTCACTGTAAGTCTAAGGACCATGAGTGGCCTTGTTGTATGTTGAGGTTTCGGCACCATGCCTCCCACAGCCATTATCACATTATCCACTTCAACCATCAGACGCACACCACAGAGGAATCAGAAAACCTCTGTCACTGCGGGCTGCCCGCACGGGCCCCACGGCAGGGCTGAAGCTGAGCTGTGTTGTGTTGTGCGGTGTCTCTGGGTGAAGGTGGGGACAAGCGATGACTGGGCTCAGTGTTCGCTGCTGGACGGGGGACAGGTCAGAGGTTCACTTTCCCCCGCCGGCTCTCTCCATCTCTCTGCGAGCTGGCTTCCAGAGAGGAGGCTGAATGAGGACGACTCAGAAGCTGAAGCTGGCAGCAGAAGCGACCCTTCCCTCCACATCCTGAGGGCCAGCGGAGCTCCTCTGTGGCAGCCAGAGGAGGGAAACAAAGTGCACACTGTGATCTAAACACAGAGTGGAGTGGGGAGGGGGGTCAGGTTACCCCTCAGGTAGATGTGTCGCCACAGAGAAGCTCAGTGTGAAGGGGACAAGGGTAAACGAAGGGGAGATGTGCAAGCGTACGTCTACCCAGAACAAAAGGATCTGAATCGATATAATTCCATCAACATGTGTTCCCATAATTCCCATGACTCCGTTTTTGTTGGCTGTGACACATGGGACAGCCTCAGAGAGCTGAACGTTCTCACACTGACACCAGAGCTTCAGCGAGCCTGACACTGCGCACATTAGCTCACACTTACGGAATTGTACCCTGTGATACTCTGAGAGGCCTCTGAGAGACATATGGGCCAATGAGCTGCATTTTAGCAAAGTGCCGTCACACTGGCAGAACTGAAGTCATCACCTGTACGACCTTTTCTAAATGGAAGTGATTAGGGAAAAGCAGAACGCGTCTCAGGAGACAAGGTGCCGCTTCATAGTCACTGATGCAGGAGTTACACTCAGAGAACAAAGGGATTTTTCATTTAGGAGGATGGAAATTGTTGCCAGGCCGTATAGAGCTGAACAGCTTCTTCAACACAGAGCTTCAGCAATCAGACAATATGAAGTGACAAGAGGTTTCCTGATGCATCTCTGTGTTTGACATAGCCAACAGGTTTGTATTTCAACTTTTGATACAGGTGTCTGGATCCTTTTGTACATATCGTATAGTCCGTAATGGACAATGGCACAGGAAACCAATAGAATCAGCTGCAAAAGAAATACTGTAATCTGATCAATTGTTCATGATCTGGGTGAATTTAAACTCGGTTGAGAGCCTCGATTGGCCTCAATGAGAGATGGGACTCTACTTAATTAATGCTAAATAAACCCCTCCAACACTGATCCCCTTGTTGACCAGACATTTCCATGTTGAATGGGATTCCCACCCAAAACCTCCCTCTGCTTAGTTGTTAAGAAATAGATAGGATTACGACTGCAGTCATTGGACGGTGAGTGCACGTGTCTAAGATGGATTTAAAATGAACAGAGCGCTCGTCCCTGCCGGTGGGGAAGACTGTGGTGTGTACGGACAGCAGAGGAGAGCAGAGCTGCTGATAGACGACAGCAAGGATTCATGCATTGGCATCGAAGGTCAGGCCATGGAAATAACGTTGAAGGGTTTTCCTCCGAAGGTGGTGAATATTCCGTGGAGGAATAATAACCTCAGTACTCTGCATGCAGAGCCTCCTCTGTCTGAACAAGGAGAGACCATCATTGGAGTCTACCTGTTAGTGTTAGGTGAGTCAGTCATCACAACCTGGGTTACCATAAAATGTGCAGTTTCACTTCATATGTAGAAATAATGTGGGAATGGATCCATTCTCGGTCCAATACATTTGAAGCGTTTGTGCCTTTAAAAACCACTCACTGTGGGAATTAGTGTAAAACAGACAGTGAGTTAAAAAAGACTCCGTCCTGACCTACTCTACTCTACTATACTACTAAACTCTATTCTAGTCTACTCTGCATGGTAAAATACAACACTATATCATATTATACGATACTCTAATATGATAACATAAAATACGATTAAATATGATATTATTGACATTTGTACTATAACTCTCTACTATGTATATTTCTTTACTAAAATGCAGCAAAAACATTTTGCCAGAGTTAATAACGGTTATAGTTAAATGTTTCATTTCATTGGAGCTTTTATGAATAACAATATACGGCCCACTACATTTTGGCAGAACACTGTGTGTTTGTGTCCCTGCAGGATGGCTGTCCTGGTTTGGAAACAGTTTAGTGATGTTCGTCCTGTACAGACAGAGGGCCTCACTCACGCCGACAGACTTCCTCACTTTAAATCTTGCCATCTCTGATGCCAGTATCTCAGTGTTTGGCTACTCCCGGGGGATCCTGGAAATCTTCAACATCTTCAAGGATGATGGATATTTGATAACATGGATCTGGACCTGCCAGGTAAAACACTGAAGAGCGTTTATGACATCACCACATTTCATATGTGAACGGGTCTGGAACATTTTGGATTTCATGGCTGATCCCAATTACTTAAAGTACATTAAAAGAATCTGTGGATGTCTTGCAATAACATGAGTATGTGCATGTGTGTGTGTGAGTGTGTGTGTATGTGCTAGGGATTATGCTGTTAGCCATGTGGGTTGGAGGTTAAATCTATAATAAGATTACAACCGTGGAGGCTTTTGGAGAAACTAGCTGTGTGGCACCTGTCAACAACCAAGAAGGAAACAAGCAGGGGCTGCAAGCTGGAGGCTTTTTTAAGAAATTCCATATTTTGTTGTTCAATTATCACAAGCGATTTGAATTTGTGTTAAACTGTAAGATGAGCTCTTGCATGTGATTTCTATGATATAGTGCATAGCGGTGTTTTCCCCACACACACAGCCTCAGTTCAAAATGAAATAGTTGTCATACTTCAGCTTGCTATTCATCCAGGGTATTTCTCTGGCTCGAGGCAAGTCGTCGTGGAAAATATCTGTGCAGCAGCGACTGATCCCGCTGAGGATTTTTATGAAAACAAGCTGGTGTAACTCAAACATTTTCCCTCCCAAACCCCAAAATATGAGTTTGGGGGCCTGCTCTTACTCCGCAGCACGGCCACTGACATGATCTCACCCCCCAGACACGCCGTTCCGGGTTCTCAGGTGACAGAGAAATATTGAGACAGCAAATTTCATTTCACCTTTTCCCAAGAGAGGTGCGCTGATGGAGGGAGCTTCAGGAGTGAACAAGGGAAAAGTGACAGAAATAGCAGAGGTAGGGAGCAGGGAGGTGAAGGAGACAGGCATGTGAGAAGCATTAGCAGATTACTGCGTGGAGCATGATGGGACAGGATCTGTTGCAAGCTGAGCGAGATCCCGGTGTTTTGCGTCTGATGGGAGATGATGTTGAATGTGAGAGAGCCTTACGTGAACCTTATTTGTCACGAAGATTAATAGGAGATGAAGAGAAAGAAGAATCAAAGCAGTGATCGAGGTGATTAAAATGCTTTGATTTGAATCCACTGTTTTATTCTGTGATCCCTCGCTTGTCCTCCAATCCAGAGAAAGATGGGATGGGATCTTCGAGATGAGTAGAGAGGATCAGTTACTCAATGAACTTTTAAAGAAGGCATCATCTTTACGCACCAGGTCTTCAAACCTCAAACAACAGAAAATGTAGGATACATTTATATTGTCTAGACGTCCACTAATCTGTCAAATGTGAGGGTGAAAAGCATGATGACTGACAGTAATAGGATTAAGACTAAGGAAGATAAAGAAAGTAACCAGTGAAGAACCTTAACTGATCCATGTCACCTGGATCTGGCACAACAGGGAGCTGCCGTGTGGCACAGTCGGAGCCAGACTGAAATGCAGAAGCATAATCCTCTTTGAGAGGAATGGTGATTAAAAGATCGTCTCCCCGCACAATGGACTGAACGCTGCAGAGCTTCATTGTTTTAAGGCCATTCAGCTTCGTCTATTAAAAGCTCCAGATGAATTTCTCTTTTAGTTTCCGACTGCAGGTCGTACAAGGTTCAAACCCCAAACAAAAAACAGGGAAAAGGAAGCAATAAGGCACTGGGAGCTCTCAGACATGGAGGTTCCGTCTGATAAAATCCAAGGCAAACAGACATGATGAATGCACACCCTGAGGCCCAAAGAGGTTTGGAAGTTGTGATGTTGTGCCGTGATCCATCAACACATCTGTCTGCTCCCAGGTTGATGGCTTCTTCACGCTGCTCTTCGGCCTTGCAAGCATCAACACCTTGACCGTCATCAGCATCACCAGATACATAAAGGGATGTCACCCAAACAAAGGTCAGCGCCCACCTCCGCAATCAGACCATCAGGCCAGCGGATCTTCCTCCCTCACATTCCAGCTCCCCTGATCTGACAGGAGAGTGTGTTTCTCGATGCCACTGAAACCTCATTACCGACCTCAGCTGTGGGAATAACGACCACTTGTCTCCAGCAATTTCATTGAGCCAACATGTCATTAAGTTAATTTGAGGTGACATATTCTATTTTCAGGTGCAACTGATGCTGAAGAATGTCTTAATTATATGGAAATTAGGTCAAGCAACTGCCGCTTTTGTCAGTGTGGCTGTTTGTGGTTCTTTGTGAAACATGAGTTACATAAACCTGCATGTTTGTTTTGTTTAATTTCTTTACATTAGTGGTTAAGTGAAGAACACCTATGGGGCATCATCGCCATGATTTTCTAGAGCTGAAAATACAGATATTAATCTAATTATTAAAGCTGCAGTGCGGTTTCTGATACAAGTTAGGCAAATTAATGCTAATAAAATTAACCCGTGCAGGTAAAACCAAAGATGCTGCATATTAAACGGTAATAAAAGATTAAGAAAAAAAAATTAATTACATTTTTATGATACCAGCTTGTTGAACGTCTTGTCAAACAATCCAAACAAGGAACTAGAGCTGACAGATTTCATATTTCCCAGAATACAAAGCACATTGACAGCAGAGGTTATTCTCAGTCACCGATGTTTGTGAAGGCTGTCAGAATAACAAAAGGCCTCATTGTTTAATAAATGTCACAATCCTGACATTTATAAAAAGTCAGGAATGCTGCGCCTTTATGTGCCTCTCACTTTTTCTGCCCCTTGTTTTGCCAAAGTCCTGACATTCAACCTTTTTAAGCTGCGAACAATCAAACAGCTGTGGCACAAAGATGGTAATAACGACAGTGCTTTGTTTTCGTGGTGTTGCAGCTTACTGTATCAGCACGAGCACCATCGCTGTTTCGCTCATCTGCATTTGGACTGGAGCGACGTTTTGGTCCGTGGCTCCACTGCTGGGCTGGGGCAGCTACACGGGTCTGTTCTCATACTCTGGCCTGATGACAATACAAATAAAACACGTGTTTATTTATGAGCCTTTATCTGACGCCCAAGTCTGCTTCTGCGCCTTAGATCGAGGTTACGGCACCTGCGAGGTGGACTGGTCCAAAGCAAACTACTCCACCATCCACAAATCCTACATCATCTCCATCCTCATGTTTTGCTTTTTCATCCCTGTGATGATCATGCTCTTCGCCTACATCTCCATCATCAACACAGTGAAAAGCACCAACGCCATGTCATCTGATGGTTTGATCACCACCCGCCAGAGGAAGGTGGAGAGAGATGTAACACGGGTGAGTTTTTTAAAGGAAAGGTCAAATTAGACTCTTAAAAATGCCTTAAGGTGCCTAACGCCAGCCGTGACAATTGCTCCCTCGTGTTCCTCTCTAGATTTCCATTGTAATCTGCACTGCTTTCATCATGGCCTGGTCGCCATATGCAGTGGTGTCCATGTGGTCCGCCTGGGGCTTCCATGTGCCAAGCACAACCAGCATCCTCACCCGTCTCTTTGCCAAGTCTGCCAGCTTCTACAACCCGCTCATCTACTTCGGCATGAGCTCCAAATTCCGCAAGGACGTCTCTGTGCTGCTGCCGTGCACGCAGGAGGGCAGGGACGTGGTGCACCTCCAGAACATCAAACCCAAGGCCGAGGCCACGCCCCCCAACGCGGCACTTCCGGTCCGGCAGCTGGACGGGAAGAACAAAGCGCTGGATAACCCATACAACCCTGAGAGCGACTCTGGGGTCAACAGCCCTCCTCAGACTCCTCCGTCAGAGCCTGAGGTCTTCCACATCGACGTGCCCTCACACATCGAAACCTCAGAGTACTGGTGCGACAGGCTCTGAGGACACTTGACGGTCATTTTGTATTTTGCTCTTCTCCATGTTAATAAACTGTGTGTGTTACTGCTGTGAATAAATTATTTCAATGCTCAGACAGAGCAACACAAGAGATGCACAAAAACATCTGGAAGCACTGAAACACTGTCTTGGGCTCAACTGAGTAATGAAACAGTATTATGCCATTTCCTCTGCTGGCCCTCAGGACACTCATGACATGGAACCTATATCCCACAGTGGCTGAAGACTGGAACCTCTCCAGCACTGCCATCCTTGCCATCATTTGAAATCTCCATCCAAGGACAGCAGTGCTTGGAATCGATGATCCAAGTTGGGCTACAGTTTGTGTCTGTCCAGAAGAAAGCACAGTCTCAGTCTTCACTCTAAAACAGGACAGTTCCAAACTTTAGAGCAAAAAAAAATACACGTGTAGCTGGAGACTGAATGGCTCTGTTTTTACTCAACACTGTGATAACTGCCCCAACAGGCCGTGTGTGAGAGAACGGCTTTCAGACTAATGGCACTGCTCAAAACACAACAACCCTCAAATAGCACTGCATATTTATTCCCCAACATCACAATTATCTCCTCCAGCCATGAAGGATTCATCTGTAAAAAAGGTGATTGTTTTCTGGTTTCTGCAGAGACCATAATCACACGCACACAACAAGCTCTTTTACAGGAGCCTTTAAGACCTTTAAAACAAAATGGCAGCTCCAGCCTAACCATCCTTAAAACAGATATTAGCAGCAGCTTGGGGCCAATCTGCATAAACCAACAGGCTCTTCCTCTCATGTACTGTGCTCTACACAAACACACAAACTCCAGAGTGGCACTGGCTGGGACTTGCTGCGTCTGTGTTTCCCAGACAGGTGTTGATTGGGTTCTTTGTTGGAATAGGATTGATGCTGTGGTGAGAGTTCACACTCCCTCTCCTTGTTGATTTATTTCTCAGTCAGATGACGGGATGAGTGAGACGAGGAGGGGGAAAAAAAGGGAATCGCTGCTCAAATATAAATATATATAGATCCTATGCGCAAAAATATGAAGCTGCAAAGGCAGGTCTTCACCCTCTTGGGCATGCTCGAACCAAGAAACTATGTGTTGGTCTTTTCTGTGTCAGTGAAATAATAACTGACAACCACGCAGACAAAGAGATGCGTGCACTCCTCTGCTGCAGGGTGCCAGCTCCCTGCATCCTCTCCCGATGGCCCCGGGTGCGGGGCTGAGAGGACTGAAGTGGGACGGGCAAAGAGAGGGGAAACTCTGGCCCCGTCCCGTTCTGCACTTTCATTGAGCGCTCCGATCATGCAGGAGTAAGAGTCCAGGTGGAGCCGTTTCCAGCGTAACCACACACCCCCGCTGCAGAGGGAGAAGCGAGGTCTAAAGTTACGCACGGAATTACCAGTTTGTTCTGTGACGCCTGGAGGATTACTGTGCTTTCGCAGGTAAGTTCACCTTCGATGCCTCACGGACACGATGGGCTGGAGCAGAGGAACAGCTCCACACGTGAACGGGGGATTCTGAGTGGACTGCTGCGTGGCGGGGATGAATCATTCACTTTTTAATTCGTGCGTAATTGCGCGCAATTTATTTTTGAATCCAAGCGCATTTTAGTTTTAGTTGTCAGATCTGTTTGAATTTGAATGAACCTGAAAGGATGTTTTGATAGTTTTAATTTTCCTTAACGCTTGTTTTCTTTGCACTGTGGCTCTGGTTCGTGTCAGTTTAGGATGTGAGCTTTGACATTCTGCCCAAATGCTCCAATTCAGCGCTTGTTTCATTTTCTGTTTATTTTCCTATTTTCTTTTAGTAAACACCTCCTTCCTCCCTTCCCTCCCTCGGCTAGGGTCTGAGCTTCATGAATCTGGCCTCATTCATACTGTTGGCCGCTGCTAATGGCTCATTTTAATAGACAAATCTGTGGAAAGGGAAGCTGTCAGGTTGCCTGTGACTTTATTTGAAAGGCTCCATTTTTACCAGTGAGCCTCAGAGCTGAGCTCCTCCACTTTTGTTTGAATTTCTTGAACATGGTGTTTGACATGTGTCTGTGTGCTCCCTCTGACAGTCCTGTACGGGTTGACAGAGTCTGATTAAACTCAGGTGGACTCCATACAATGTGTCCGTCTGCAGGCTACACGCTCCAGCTTGCACTGAAGCCAGTGCCAAGAATTAAAGTAATTCAGCATGTACTGAGCTCCAGAAACAGAAAGCGTCCCGGCAGCTTCCAAAGAGGCGATAGCGGTGACCCTGTAGAGACATGTTGGCTTCCCTATGTGCGATCTCTCCAGTGGTTCTTTAGAAAATTGGCTCCTAACAACTCTTGGCACATCTCTCAAGCTCACCTTTTGATTCTGACACCTGTGAATGCTGGGATTTAACGCTGCCTGGCTCAAGGTGTGCGCGTGTGTGTTCTGTCTCCGTTCAGATGAACCATGATGGAATTAAGTTCTCACCAAGTTATCAAACTCAGACTCTCTCACCCTTGTTGCATTTTCACCACTCCAGACTAGGAATGTGAATGCATCCTGCTGAACTGGAGACAGCTTGAGAAACTGTCCCTTTTGTTTTGCCTGAAGCTGCTTGTGCCATAAGTTCGCCACATGTCCCCAAATAGCACATTTTAAGGGGAAAATGTGAAATAATGCTTGTGCGTGAAGCACCTTCAAAATAGTCGCATGTGTGGCCCGCCCCGTGTTTTGAGAGCCCGCTGCGGGCTGGCCTTTGAAACACAGCCTGTCCTGTTTGCATTAGAGCCACCGTATAACAGTGATGTTCCCGCCAGGTGCATCATTTCCATCCTGCATTACCAGATTTCTGCTGCTCTCTGCAACCTGCCTGCAGGAGCTGAACATGTTAATTTCGTTTCAACAGCTGTTTTTTTTGTTTGTTTTTTTTGCAACAGGGCCTTATGTAATCCTGGTTGAGGTTGTTTTGTGTTGTAAGGGTTGTCCAGAGCTGAATTGCAGTTTTAAATCCTGAAACTATGTGACCTGTCTGAGCTGCTGGGTTCTCGACAAAAAGTTTTCAAAGTGGCCATGAAATGACTCAGATTCATTCTGTTTTGTTACGTCGATGGTTTGTTTGATTGGTGTCCGCGCCCTGCAGAAATTAGATGTTTGAGAATCTCAGTATGCTGAGAAATGTATAAATATAAAAACAAGGCCAGCTGGGAATGCAGCGAGGGGACAAGCTTTGCATGCCTAATCACAAGTTGAACACAGGTGTACGCAAAACATACATAGGTGACCCACCCACCCTGCCTGTGATTTATGGTGGCGGTGAGTCTGAAAGGCCTCACAAAGCTATCTGAGCATGTGATGTGTGATCTCAGATCTCGGCTGTTTGTTTTTGGTTCATTTAGTTGTGTGTGTGTGTGTGTGTGCGCCCTCAGGATTTATTATCTACTGTACAGGAAACTCCCCACAGTGTTTGTCAAAGGATATCATTTGCCCTGGAATCAGGGAAAAAAAAGAGGAGGTGTACAGAGAACAGGCTAGAAAACACAGATTGAGAGGTTTTAAATTCTCGTAATTTCTTTACACGTTTCACTTGTATCCTCAGTGATGTCACGCTTCTCTTAAAGGCCTCTCCAGAGGAACGGCATCATTTCAAACACACCTCCCTCTTCTCTTCTCAGTATTGGTGGAACCTGATGCTCGCAGGCAATATTTCCTTGCGGGCGAAAGACCGATCAGATTTGTTGTTTGCTTTACCCAGCGGAGCGCACTGACTCACCTCGCCAACGCTGCAGGTCTGCCTCCCGCAGAGGAGATGTACATATCTGTCCCGGCTTGTTCCCAACCTCAGATTTCTTCCCCCGCGAGGACAAATTGTAGTCCTGAACGTGCAGCAGGGATCTACCTGCTTGTCAAAGCACAACACTGTGGAAAAATCATGTCAGTGCTCATGAATGTCAGATAAAAATGCGGAGCTGCATCAGGGAAAGTCCTTCCACTGCCAGATGCCTCTACTGTATATTACCATGGTCATCATCACATGATGTTTATTTCTATGTTTCCATAATTACCACACAGCGTGAGCATCATGCTGTTTAAAACTACAGCAGAGCCACACATGGTAAATGAGTAACTCCCAGAGTTCATTTACATCACCACACTTTAGCGGCCTGACACCACTGTATACAGCACAGTACAGGATGTTATTGTATAAGGGGCCGCTGGTTATTCTCTAATCTTTTGACAGTTTGGGAAAAAGATTCTGCTTTCCTGCTGAGAGCGTGATGAAAAGATCAGAGGATCGGGATCAACCTTCACTTTGTGCAAGCACAACCAAGAGAAACACTACAGCAGGGAAGAAAACCTCTGTTGTTGTTCCAGGAAATAGGTCAAACATAGGTTTTTACACTGTGGTTTGAGAGCAGCTAGAACCAACAAGATGTAACCTGTTAATTATTCGGCGTTAAAGGTGGAGTCAGGTTGATTTGTCTGGACAGATTCTGAATTAATGTTTCCTTGTTTTCCACTCGCTAATGTGCTGCTGGCTGTATTTACTGTACAGGCATCAGAGTGATGTTGTGACTGTTTCATGTGTGAGAGTCGATGTTTGTGTCAGTCAGCTGAGTTCATTTCTATATGAAATATTTGATTCTAAGTTGCAGTTACTGACAATTCAATAACAATAAAGCCCCCATGCTCCCTTTCTGTGTGTCTCCGCACCGTTGACAGCCATGGCCAGAGGCTTTCAAATTTCAGGTTGTAAAGCCATCCGTCCCATTTATGTGAATATAATACCTCAGGAACGCCTCCCAGGAATGTCTTCAACTTCAACATGCATACGGCATGTTTGTGGTCACACGACACGATTTCATACATCATGTCTAATGGAATAAAAGGAGCTCATTCTAAAAGTCAACTTCAGTGTGACATCATAATGTAGGCGGCTGACCCAATCACCTGACCACATGTCCTTCATTTTAGAGGAGGAGTAAAACCACCAGTAGAAATGAAACCATCATTTATGCTGGAAAATGTTGCTGAAAGCTAGTTTCCCTCTTCACACATTAGCGCGTGAAAGCAGCACCGGTTGCTGCAGTCACATCGCGGTAGGGCCATGATTTACTCATCGTAATTACAACCAGAGATCCTCTAGTCACGAATAACACGGGTGTGTAATTACGCTGTGTTTCACTAGTCCTCCTTCATATTCCAAATGGGCTGTAAACGTCAGTCAGAGCTGCATCATGTGACCCTGCATCAGAGGTCGCTGTATGATCACATGTTCCCACTTGATCAGATTGAACCTGCTGGTGTGTGGCGGCAGTGACAGACGTGATGCCGCCCTCGTGGGAGGTACAGCATTCCTCTGTTAACAGGGAGGCCTCGGTCATCACCCTCTCTGGGAGGGAGCTCCGTCCCAGCACCTTGGCGCACAGCAGGGCCTGGGGCGGCTCTCACCAGTAGTTGTGATTGAATTCTAGTTATAACCAGGGCGGCCATCACTTCAGCAGGTCAGGAGCGACATATCTGTGACCCACGGTCTTCGAATGACAGGCGTGGAAAGAAATGCTGGAAACCAGTCACTCCTTCAGACTGGGACCCTGCTTGATGTGGCGGCTGGTGTTAAACAAAAGCCGTCTGACGCAGTTCTCCATTGCTGACTCAAGCGATGTCCGTGTGTGCTCTCTAATCGAGACTGACTCCTCAGACAGAGGAGGGACAACTCACACACGTTTTGTCTCAGAGCCCAGATGTTCTTCGTTTAGCTTCTGGAAAATAGGTTCAGACTTTTTATAGCCGTCAGCTACCGACCCAAACAGAGAAGTAGACACAACACAAGTTGTGAAAAAAACAACGATATAATATGGATCTATCTATCTATGTCCTGTATTTATAGCTTGCATAAATGCACAATTAGAAAACGAGCACAATAACATTTTTAAATAAAATAATTCACATGCACTTCATGTGTCATTCAGATCTTGTGCAGGTCCATACACCATCTGCTGTTCATTCAGAAATCTCTGGAAAGTTTATCTCAGCGTCTAAAGTTTCTACTGTTGACGTCAGACTGTACTTGAGGAAATTGGTTTCAGAGGATGATGATGAAATTCTGCTCCTCCTCCTCCTCTCTCTTGAAGGCTGGGAGATTATACATCAACACTCAACTGACCTCCTCCTCCTCCACCCATCACGATGAGAGCGTCACCCACTGCCGTCTGCCTCGGTGAGCAGCCACTCTGTCTCTCTGCAGGAGGACGCTGCTACTGTGTTCATTCTGAATCTCTTCAGCCATCTTGATGATTACATCTCTGCCTGATATTTACGTGAAACTCCCTCTGTCCTCCCAGCAGTGCTCCTCCTGTCCTGTGCTTGCTGGGCCAAACCAAATGGACCCAAGAACAAGAAACCAAAGCAAGGTGACATCAGCATCAGTTTGTAATAAAATAATTCTAATAATTCTAATTTGGTAAATTAATTAATTAAGTAACTGTTGAGTGTTGGGTCTGACCGCATTGCTCCGCCTCCTCCTCCTCCTCCCTCCAGTTGTTCCAGAGATAGAGTGTGATGTCAGAGCAGGAAAGATCAACCTCCCAGAGTTCATAGCCAAATGTCCAGCGCACTGTAAAGAGACAAAGCAGCAAGTCTACGGGACGGGGGTGTTCGCCTCCATCTCCAGCATCTGCAACGCAGCCATCCACAAGTAAACAGCGGGGCGATGAAGCAAAGTTTGTGTGAGGGACGGTGATCGTTACGGATAATGAGAATGTTTGGTTCCACAGCGGCGTCATCACCAACACAGGAGGAAAGGTGATCGTGAGGAAGATGGCTGGCCAGAACATTTACAAAGGCAGCAACTCCAACGGGGTGCGATCTCTGTCTCTTCCGAAGTGGAGGGAGTCGTTTGTTGTCTCAGGTAATAAACAAACAAACAACATCGAACATGGCTCGGTGTCATACAGCCTGCAGCCAACACGTGGCTCTTTTGTGTTTCAGTGGGGAAACCGAAGAAAGGCGTCATCTACCCGTCAACTCTGGACTATGTTCCTTCAAGACCAACCTACGTGAAGACAAGTGAGAGGACGGCCATTTCTGCACCGTGCCGTCAATGAGAGCGTTTCACAATCTGATTAGGACTGATTGGGGAATGAAACTGTTCCTTGTTTCAAATTGGGCAAATTTAAAACATTTTCATTCAAACTATATTTTCACTTTTAGTAAGTAGTAGCCAGATGTGGACATGTAGATGTCAGCGGGTCGATGATTTCTGGGACAAACAGCTACCGGATAGACGACCCGCGCTTGACTCTGGCATGTTGAACTTCGCTCAGGTTGAGCGAGGAGTCGGAGCTCTGCAGTCCCGGTGGAGAATGTCAAGAATGCATTGCAACACAGTACTTAGCGTAGACGCTGTTCCTCCACATGCATCTACCTACCGTACGACCGCCCCTTTCTGCTGTCTCCTCGTAGGTCAGAAGGAGGCCACCACACCGGAACCCACCACAACTACAACACCTGAACCCACCACCACTACCACCACCACCACCCAGGCTCCAACCACCACCACCACCACCACCACAGCCCCTGTGCCACCACCCACCACCACCAAAGCCCGAGCTGCTGTGCACAAAGTCAGGGATGCAGGTACAAAAACACACCTCGGCCGCGTGCTGTTGTTGCATACATACAACAAGCCGACTCTTTCTTCCCAATAGCTGGATCCGTGTATGACATGTGGAGGATTGTGTGTTTACTTGGATGCAGGTAAATGCTGTTGATGATCCAGTAAAACCAATCCAGAAGATCCACTGCGTGTGCCGCCTGTAGCTGCCATAGAACTAACAACCTTAGCTGCTTTTAACCGGAATCAGAGCCATGCAAGCGAATGTTTGGAGCTGGTAATTACAAGTCGCGGCTGCAATTACAACAAATTACAGCCGGTCCTTCACTTGGCACCCTGCTGTTCGGTTGATCATCACAGCGTTTGTTGTTTTTATGAGACAAAACTTGATCGGGCGGTAATTGCCGCAAGTCATTTGCCCTGTTTTGGATAGAAATGCAGCGACAGAGGGTAGACAATGCAGCAGTATCTCAAAGGTATGTGTGTAAATGAAATGGGCTGTGGGCCAGACAACCTCCCAACCATTTCTGCCTCCTTCATTTGCTGTAACATTATCTCTCTCCTCTCCATATTGGCGCCCCGTCTGTCTTTCTTCTATCTAGGCAGCAGCCACCCGTACCTTGCCTCTGTGGCAGCGGCAAGTTCAAGTAAGTGGAGCAGAGCGAACGGGGGTTTTGGTGGCATAAAGTGGTGCTTTGGTGTTGCTTAACATCAGGGTGTGCAGGAGTAGAAGTATATATGACGCATGGGGTGTTTACTTCACATCAGACTTTTGGGAATAGCTGGCATAAGGAGTTCTAATGAATTTAAGTTATGGTTGGTCCTGAAGCAAAGCAAGTTTGTCTCTAGCAAGGGCAGAACTTGTGTATTTAAAGTGAAATCAGTTCAGTTCACTTGATTTAAGCTGAACCTGGGATATAAGTAGATGCTAAAAGCAAAGGTGCTAGTAGTTAGTATTTTTCTACCTAATTTGAATGTGAACAAAGATTATCTTGTCTAAATTTGCCCCACATTGTGTTATTGGTATAGGGAAGACACAAATCAGTCAAGGAAAGAGTCCCGGCCAAGGTATGTCGATCCTCTCACCGATTCTGCAGCTCATGGACAAATTCCTTTACACCGGAATACAGCGATTCAAGTTGAATTTAACAATGGCATTTCTTCAAAGTATTCAGAGGAGCTGCCTATCCGAATAGATTTCCACAGCGTACCAGTACAGGTAAACTAAGCTTTAATCTCCCTGTGTCTGTTTTCATTTCACCTTTTCATAGAATGAAATTGAATCCAGATGTGCTTCAGTATTGATACACCTGAACTCTGCATGGCGTCTCTGTTCTGTCTCAGCACAGCGGCTTTAAACACTGCTAACATAGGGCTGGAAGAAGCACTTTCTGTGTCGTTACTGTCAAACTCACTGAAATACACGATTCAACCCCTGTGTGTTTACTCTGTGTCAGGAAAGCATGTGCCACCTCTGGAAAGGAGGTTATGTTCTCTGGTGTGTTTGTCGGTTTTGCAGGATTACGTGAAAATTGACTCAACAGATTAGAATGAAACTCGATGGAGGAATTAAATACTCCATGACAATTTAAACCTGCAACATCCCTGGAGTAGTTTTTGCTGACAAACAAATATGCAGATGAAATTATAACCTCCTTAGCAGATGTAATGAAAATGGGAATATTTGTTTTGTTTTCACATATCTATACAATATATATTCATAGATTGATTGTATGTTGGTATTTAATGTTCTGTTGAAAATTAACCGATGAATGTTTTTTAATGTTATGTCATCGCTCCCCTAACTCTGGTCCCAGGTCTGCGCAGGCAAGAGGCAGGGTCGGCTATCAGGAGGCAGCTATCTTCTCCAGTCGGCCCAGGTCAGCCTCATCAACAGCACACACACACACACACACTGACACCCAACGACACAGTCACAGACAGACAGACAGACAAGGTGGGACTGACAGGGATTGTGGGTCAAGGGCAAGAGGGAGGGGTAGATGTCTTTGCTGGAACAAGAATCCAAGAGACGTTGGCCGCCGTAAGTCTGACCATTATGTCCACACCCATAAGCCCCTGCTATCCCAAACCCTGGGGTCACCACTAATCCACTCCATCAAGCATCTCAGCTAACATTCCTTTGACGATGGCCGCTGCTGCCTGTCATCAGGCTCATCCTCTCCGTCGTGTTTTCATTTTCCAAGATGAAACGTGGCAAATGAAGCCAAGGCCCGTAAATACCCCCGGCATATATCCCTTTTGTTTTTGATATCATGCTGCGGTGAAATTGCCTTCAGCTTTGCTCAAAGCGAAACAGCTGGGCTTGTGGATGGAGCCCTCCCGAGACCTGAAGCTCTCTTTTGTCCCCCTTCTCCCTCCTTCTCCTCTCTGTTCCTATGTGCCTGTTTCTCATTGCTGCAAACAGCTTTTAACAGGGTTCAGCCAGCTCAGCCCGAGCGGACTCCAACCATGAGCCAGGCCAACCCCAGTAAGTATCTCCAGAACCTGACACGAGAATCCTTAAAGGGTGCAACCAGGCACGCACACACACACACGCGCCGATGGGTCTGATCAAACAGACAGAGAACCAGGGCTGTAAAACCGTGGTTGACATGTTATATCAAGCTGCACTAATGTTTACCCTCTGTGGGGATGCTGTGTCTCAATGCATAGCCACGGGCGGGAGCACAAACTGATCGTCGACTTTCATTGTACCCAGCACGATATCGGGCAGTAAGTACTTCGAGAAGTCTCAAAGATGAGTGATGACGCTGCTGCATTCATCTTGTACCACATCTCTAAGATGTGTGAGACAATAGCGGGCCCTGGACTATCTCCCACAGATAAGACCACGATGAGAAACCTGCTCTGTCAGTACTGTAATAGCCTCTTATGACAGATCCCATCTGGTCTGGCCTCTTCGCCTCCCTTGTAAATGCTTGCAGAGATGGAAAGTGAGATGAAAGCAGCAGCAGCAGCACCAAGTGGCCCTGTGTTGATCCCGGAGAGAGACGCCTGATCCAGTCCACAGCGCTGCAGGATCTGGGTCCACTCCACAGCCTGTCAGGAATAGAAAGCTCCCTCGCCAGTCAAACCAGGCGAGGTTTGGCTCAGAGAGGAATGCGCTCCTGTTTTTTGCTTCTGTGGAATGCAAACCATGGATCCCTAAAATAAGACAGGACTATATCTGTTTAAATGATGGTCGGAAATGCAGCGGGAGCCGTTTCCAGTCAGTGCATCGTTTATATCTGAGCAGCCTGTTACTCGGGCAACACGAGGGAGGACAGCTACTGAACAATAACATGATGGTTTATTGATCCCCTTAGAGAAATTCTTTATGCTTGAGGTCAGAGGTCAGAGGCCAGGATTGGCTACACAGCAGCGCCCCTGGAGCCGGCAGCACTTCAGTGTCTGTCTCAAGACCACTGCAGACGGGCGGGTGGATGCTCGGAGATGTTACAGTTGTGAACTCTGATTTACGGGTTTAAAGTCCCACTGCCACCCAGCTGCCCCCGACAGATGTTCCATTTTATTGCTCAGCCTTCTGGAAATGTTACGATCCAGTTTAGCCTCGCTTTGTTGTGAGGTGTGACCACTCGACACCCGCTCACGATAAGCCCCTGCGATTCTGCCCGATGGATCCCATGTTTGTGTGCCACTCTCCTGCAGGCCTATTGTGCAACTAGAGGTGAGGCTCATATCTCTGATCCTGGTCTGACCTTGTGGCTGCAGTGATCACTAAAGTGCCCATGACCTGAGAGTTAACTGAATCCTTTTTAAGCACATGTTTGAACAGAAAAAGCAACACTGCTGTCTGCTCTACAGCACAGGGTCTTTCACCAGCATCAGATAAGACTAATCTCCCCGTCCCGCTATCGACTGTCCCTTGTTTGACACCAGATTTAGAATAATACTCTCACGCTCCACTGGGCAGCTGGCTGGGCTCTCCTGGCCCGACCCAGTCAAAGGCAGTGGCTGCCACTGGATGGGAACCTTAGAGGCCCGGCTGGCTGTTTTTGTAAGCTACACCGCAGGGAGGGGCGAGTGTTGTCACAGCCCAGTCAGTTTAGGATGGATGAGATGCCCTGTTATGATGTTTTGATCAGCTCACCTGTATCCATGCAGGAGTGGAATAGATCAAACTGTCTGGCAAGTAGAAGTAGAACCATGCGAACAAGTTGTGATGCCAGGAGCAGCACACGGAGAACGCTGAAGAAATAAGAAACACATTTCGATAAAGTTTCCCTCTGTCTCTGTAGCCTGAAGAGAACGGCTCCACTGGAATAACCTTTAGCCGCTTAGTGACTGCCTGTGAGTGACAGGCTGTAGGTGTGGTGTCTGAACGCCCCGTGCATACCCCACTAATAACGTGACAGGTTTAGTGGAGGTCACGAACGTGACTCTCCTGAGCACCAGCTTTTCTAATCTTCCCACTCTGCACAGCTTTTCCCAGAAGGGATTGGGCGGCCCCCCCTTCCCTTCCTCGTCCCGATTGGTTCCCTGGAGTGCGACGTCCATCAGGTATCAAAGACACGGTCATCATATTTTGATAAATACACTAAACCCAGCACCAACGGGGCCACGTCAGAACCTTGAATGTAACCCTGACGCCTGCACCTTCTCTGCTGTACGTTCAGATGTTAGCTATGCAGCCCCAGACTCAGGATACACATGGAGCGACACCGACGCACCTGACACCGGCGGTAAGTCGCCCTCCCTCTGGGACCGAGCGTGACAGTTTGGTGTGCAGTGCCCCCACTCATTGTGGCCGGGTACTACACTCTGTTGCATGTGCATGTCTGTGTGACTGATGCACTTTGGTATCTGCCAAACGTGCGCCGTGCGTGTGATGAATTGGCTGCACATGTAAGTACATGCAGTGTCTCTCAGGCGTTTACATGCCATCTGCCCGGCATGTGAGGAACTCCTGATGGACTCAGCGAGGTGATGATCAGAGCCGTCATTTTCACTGGTGTGGGATTGGTCGGGGAGAACATGTGACCAATCACAACCATGGAAATGCGTGCTTCCTCTCTCGAAGTTCATTGTGGGAACACTAACAGGTTTCTAAACATCCTCCTCTAGCTCGGGATCACAGGCCTGATGTGTCAGAGTATGAGCGCTGGTATTATAACTTTGGACCGCACAGTAAGTGTTCCACTTCTTCTACTCTCTTTTCTGGGAACTAACAGGTCCGAGGGGTTCATATGTGTGGATTGTAAAAAGTGCTCGACTGCTTCCCTCAGTCGTGGCCACTGTTTATCCTCTCTCTTCCATTTTGAGTTCAAATTAATAAGTCTGTGTCTTATAAGTGTTTCTTATGTGTATTCTATGTCTGAGTGGCTGAGCCGTTTCACAGAGAAAGACAGAAATACTGCCACGCGTCCAAAATATACAACCTGGAGTCAGTGGGGATTGGCTGTAATTCCATGACGTCTTTGTATTTGTTTCACATGTGTCTGTCATCACTGAGTGATCATGTCGTAACTTATAGCGCCACGATCCCCTGACTCAGACGTCAACCATAAGGTGCCAGTGGATCCGGCCCATACTCGAGGTGAGCAGTGGTT
Source organism: Pseudorhombus dupliciocellatus (assembly GCA_016785235.1). Lineage (NCBI taxonomy): Eukaryota > Metazoa > Chordata > Actinopteri > Pleuronectiformes > Paralichthyidae > Pseudorhombus > Pseudorhombus dupliciocellatus. Next base: position 1,404,102 of record JAFBJW010000127.1, on the reverse strand, counting down.
ACCATGGCTACAAACATCTGTTTCTGTGAGGTGTATAGGTGGTGATTCACACAAAAGGCGCAAATCACAAAAAGAAATCCACCCTTGCATCCGAGGCACCGTGGTGAGTGTTGTTGTTGGATAAGGTACCTGCGAATTCTGCTAACGTCGAGCTTGTATGATACCGTCTGTGCAGTGGAGCCAGTGGATGCCTGGAAACCAGAAGCAAACATTTATGAATCAGGTAAGATAATCTGCGCTGCAACACGTTCCTCCGCCTCCTCTTCCTTTTCCCTGGCTCCCATAAGACTTACTTTGCCGGTAACTCGTCATTACTGTCTGTAAGTACAAACCAAACCCAGGCCGACCAAGCTAAAGAATCTGGGTTTTCTGCTCAGCCTGTAATTGAAGGGATTTGCAGTCAAAGTCAAATGGCATGGTTGCCTGCGGATAAAATCAGTTCCTGTTTGGCACAGTTTTGCCACAACAACAAAAAAAACTGGTGATGTTTGGCATCTTTGTAAAGCGGGCAGCTGCAAATCTAACGTGAAAATGTTGACAGTCAAATTTTCAGGTTGATTGTGCCAGAGTTCTCCTGGTTTCTAGATAGAGAGAGGAAAATTGGACGGTGGCCTCAGATGGTTAGAGAGCATCGGTGACATGAGGCACAAGTCAATGCCTAAGTAAATCTGGGCTTCTCCATTTTCAGGATTCGGCACAAGGGAGCAAGAACCTGCACCAAGAGCCCCCGAGCCGGCGTCACAGGGAGACCCAAGTATGTCCCACATGATACAGATGCAAGCTGCCATGTGTGAATTTCATATTTGAGAGTTGCAATTTTGACCTCTGAAAAGGAGGGCATGATTTCATCAGCCACAAACATTTTCTCAACAGAATACTTCATAGATCTAGATTAAAAAAAAAAGGTTTTAAAATCAGGTGCCATTTGGTGCCGCTGCTAATAAAACTCCAGATCTGGTGAATTTAAACGTGGTTTTATAAGGGCCCTGTGTCAATGGTTGTGATCATACCTCTCTCATTGTTTTGATGTCAACAAACATGTTTAGCTCACGTACAGGGTTTCCCATCAAACACAGTGCATGTCCTTGAGGCCTAACATACGGTACTGATGTATTTGATGCCAGGTTTGCTCACTGACACTGCTGTGACCTGTCCCTGCAGACTGTAAGGTGGACCTGGTCTTCCTGATGGACGGCAGCTGGAGCATTGGGAAGAGACGTTTTAAGATCCAGAAGGACTTCCTGGCTGAGGTGGCTCAGACCATCAACGTGGGCGTAAACGGACCCATGATGGGCCTCATCCAATACGGGTAACCTCCCTTCTCTTGCTGTGTCACTACTTAGCATTGATGGAATGAGGAGAAGATGATTTGATTACCTTGTGTCTTTGAAGAGACGACCCTGTGACGGAGATCGGTCTCAAGTCTCACTCCAACTCCAGAGAGCTGAGGGCGGCCGTAGATAAGATCGTGCAGAAAGGAGGCCTCTCGAACGTGGGTGAGTGACCCTCTGTTTGGCTGCCAGCTACAGTAAATGCCTACAGGCACAAGTGTGAAAGTGAAACGGCTGCAGTTATCACGTTGGTTTACTGCGCAGGCACTTTTTCGCATGCAAGGATAGAATTAAGTCTAAATTTGCTGCGAGACGCTGTTGACTAAATTACAGTCCTGCTCCAGTAAGTCATGTTGGTCCCACTGCTCTGACCAAAACGCTTTGGCTTCGCCCGCCTGGGGGGGTGAAGGCTGCTCTCGTTGGTGCGTCAGCGTGCACCCTCTGTCTTTATGCCCATAATTGCTAGATGTTGCATGTTGATACAAATATGTGTTATTTGGGTAAGAAAACAGTGAGAGCAGATTTAAACGCATCTACGGAGCCTCCCCTGATACCACCACTGCTCAAACCACCGACAACACTAAATGATAGGATATCACAGTTTCTGTAAAGTGGCGCACTCGGCATACAGATGTGTATTTTTGTGTACTAAACACACATGCTGCTAGGTCAAGTATTTTTCGGCACACAGGATTTTTTATAGAAGCATGCTTTTTTACATATTGCTCCTAACAATATTGTTTTTTCATAATAAACACTCCATCAGTTCATGCCTGTGTTTCGACCACTTGCCTTTTCGTGCAGTTTAAACGTCTCTCTGCTGCCCTCTGGTGTCCCAACAGGAAAGGCCCTCGCCTACATCAACAAGCATTACTTCAGCGACCTCAATGGAAACCGCGGAGGGGCCCCCAACGTGGCCGTGGTGCTGGTGGACGGCTGGCCCACGGACAAGGTGGAGGAGGCCTCTCGTCACGCCCGGGAGTCTGGCATCAACATCTTCTTCGTCACCATCGAGGGCGCAGACGACAACGAGAAGCAAAACCTGGTCGAGGCCAACTTCGTTGACAAGGTGGAGGAGGGTCGGAGCAGTGGCTGGTTCTCTCCTCAATCTCTTGCTGAGCCACTCACTGCCCTTCTCTGAACAGACACACTCATACACAAACACACACACACACTCCTCATCATTGAATCATACATTTATCATAACCAAATCGCTCATGTTCATTTGAAACTATGGAACCAGCCACTCACTTGGTCCCTCACCCCACAGGCCGTGTGTCGGACAAACGGCTTCTACTCCCTGCCTGTGACCAGCTGGTTCGCTCTGAGGAAGGCCGTGCAGCCCCTGGTGAAGAGAGTGTGCGACACCGACCGGCTGATGTGCAGCAAAACCTGCCTCAACGCCAATGACATCGCCTTCGTCATCGACGGCTCCAGCAGCGTGGGAACAGGCAACTTCCGCACGGTGCTGCAGTTCGTGGCCAACGTCACGCGGGAGTTTGAGATCTCCGACACGGACACGCGGGTCGGAGCCGTGCAGTACACCTACGAGCAGAGGTTAGAGTTCGCCTTCGGCCAGTACAACAACAAGGCCGAGTTGCTGAACGCCATTAAGCGCATCAACTACTGGAGCGGCGGGACCAGCACCGGTGCCGCCATCACCTACGCCGCACAGCAGCTCTTCAGCAAATCCAAACCCAACAAACGCAAGATCATGATCGTCATTACAGACGGCCGCTCCTATGATGACGTCAGGGAGCCCTCGCTGGCTGTCCACAGCCAAGGTCAGAAGTTAACCACAAAGAGAATCTTTAAAACTTTAGGATGAAGAGGATTAACCCTTAGAGCCAGAATCAACAATACAGCCACACAAAGGTTGTTAAGTGTGTTTGTGTGTGTTGGTCAACAGTGAGGTGTCATGCAGCTGTGACAAACACGTGTCTGTGTGTGTGTGTGTGCGTGTGTGTAATCTTCTGTCCCGCCCTGTGATGCAGGTGTGATCGCCTACTCCATCGGCATCGCCTGGGCAGCCCAGGACGAGCTGGAGTACATCGCCTCAGACCCCGACAAGGAGCACTCCTTCTTTGTGGACGAGTTCGACAACCTCTACAAGTTTGTGTCCAAGATCATAAACAACATCTGCCAGGAGTTCAACTCACAGCCCAGGAACTGAGGACGGACGGATGCATGGGCGGATGTCCTGACGGGACGCTGATTGTAAATTTACTCACTCTGTTGCCCAGATGGTGGAGCTGGATTGGCTGCAGCTCCCCCACGTTTGAATGGGGAGGAACAAGGTTTTTTAAATTGGGTGAGGATTGTGTGTTTTGGTCGAAAAGCAAATCTTAAAGTGAATCAGCATTTGGTCCCAAATGGTGCTAAAAGCAAATACACAGTGACATAGTAAGATCTCACGTGGTCCCAGGAGTTCTCTGTCGGTGCCTTTCAAGAACAGGATTCTTGAGCATTTCAAATGATGGTGCCACTCATTAACCAGACTCCTTTTATAATGGGCCTGTAAGTTATAGCATCTGGAACCAAATTCATCGGCAACTTGTCAAAACAACTTACAGACCCCTCATAAGGGAGGCTGCATTAAGAACTGGTACCAGACAGAGGCTGCCTAACAGGGACATGGTGCTTGTGGAGAAATGTACTTTAAAAGCATGCCTAGCACTTCCTCTTCTGGCTTAACATACTTCATAAACTTAATAATACGGTGCTTCTCGTTACATTCTCGGTGAAGAGGATATTCTTTTTTTTTTTTTTTTTTTAGAAACAGTGCATTTTGATCTTCCTAAGAGGAGAGACTTGTTAGTAGGGACATTGTTAAAGTTCCTCTGTAAGACATTGGTGCTGATATACGAGTGGCGGGAGGAAACGGGGCTCTGAGTCGACAACATGGAGCGGTGAGAAGAGAGGAGCTTGTATATCCTTGCTGAGAGCGACAGCAGATCAAATGCCATCTATCCATGCCGTCGCCCTTTGTTTCCTAATCGTGTGGTTGCTTTTAACATCGTAGGCGTTTCTCTTTTGTTTGAAGAGTATTTATGATTTTCTGTTATGTCCTGTTTGTACATATGCATATTAAAAGGCTTTTGCTATTATTGTTCACATAAATGATCAATGTTTGTTTGTTCTTTTTGGCAATTTTTAATAAAATAAAGAAAATGAAGATAAATTAAAGTGGCTTTTTTTCAAGATTCACTGCGACTGCAAATAATCACTGATAAATCAGAGGTGCATCATAAGGCCAATGCTCTTACATTCTCATAATTCAAAGTGAGTGATTCATAAATCACTCACTTTGAACATGTTAAAACTATTAAAAGATGAATACAGACTGTTGATTCCCTACAGTGTCCATATAATTCCATCTCAGCTTTTGTTCTGATCCTCACCAAAATGATGTGGCTTCTTTCTTGGACCGTGCATCATCCTTCAATCGAATCCATCATCACCCAGATGTTGAGTAGCTTCGGTGTAATCCTGCCGATAAACAAAAAAAAAACAGGGATGAAAACAGAACAGATACAGGCTATGAAGAAGCCGGGCTCAAGTGTTAAGCAGGAGAAATTAATCTGTGGCTCAGACTCTGAAAACCTCCTGATCTACACGACGATCACATGGTTTCCTGCAAATTAACAAACAGTTTTGTCCAATGAGCGACATCAGAGTCGAGGTAACATTTTACAGCAGGTTTTATTTTGAACATACTTTCATATACAAACCAGTGACTGAGAAAATGGCTCATTTGAAGCTGTACTCTACACGTACAACACCTTGATTGAGTTTTTTTTTTTTGTTTTGTTTTTTCTCAAACCCAGGATGGTTTTCTCCTCTCACAGTTTTGCAAAAAAACTGGAATCTGCCGGACGCTTCTCTTCCCTCAGTGTTGAATGGTTAACGTATTGTGTCAAATAGTCCTACAGTACTGTACTAATTTCTTGCTAAACACTGGACTATTGTAAATATCTGAACATGATACATCACACTGTAGTCAAGCATGTCCACACAATTGGGGAAAACTACATACAGTACAAGCCATTCAGTTCAAACAAGAGCAAACTGGCCAAAATGAATTAGTTCTTTCTAAAATGGACATTTAGAACTAAGTCTGAATTGTAATTATATAACCGAGGTGGTTTACTTTGGACACATATGTCTGTAGTCTTACTTCTGAAGTGTACAGTTACTTGAATCTAACAAACAGGCATTATAGTTAATGGTCTGTATCTACCAGCTTTGCCTTGAAATGCACAAAATGTAATCCCCAACCACACATATCAAAAAGGAGCACTCAAACTCACGCTGCACAGTAAATTTTTAAGACTGAATATATATTTTGTTTATTATAAGCATTTGTAATTTTACATCCAATGTTAAAATCGACAACATTGTGACAACCAGCTCCGTTTCCTGCTCTGTGCCCCTCCCTCCCACACTGTCCCCCCCCCCCCCCAAAAAAAACAAGCTTTTGTTAAAATAAAAATTTCAAGACCTTTTTTAAAGCAAAGGCACATTTGTCAATACGTGTTTTAAAAAGGAAAAATAAAGGCAGGCCAGCAAGCAGAGTCAGTCTGGGAAGCGAGAGAAGGAGAAGAAGAAGTGAGAGGCAGGACAGCTGCAGGAAGCCTTCAGAGCCCCACACTTCTGGAACAACACTACACAAAACCTGACTTGGAGGAAAAGGGCCTGGACCTCGGTTTGTGTGAGAGCAAAGGTCATGGGCCTGGGGGGATTGTAGGGTGAACGTGAAGTCACAGGGGCAGAAGACCGGCTTGAAACCTCATTTCTCCACTCCACACTCTTTGAACACGTGTCCTGAGCCTCCTAGCTGCGGAGGTTGCGTTGTAGTCTGTCTGTGGGGGGCGCTATAACTGGTCACACCCAGGCCTGCCTGGATGGTAGACGAGGGACTAGAGAGCAGTTCTCCTCCTGCCTGGCCTCCCTGCCGACCCCTCCTGTGGGGAGTCATGGCCCATTTGAGGCTAACGGCTACATAGTCTGCCGGTCTGACAGGAAACCAGTGGGCTGTGTGAGGTGCGACTGGACCTGTGCCTGAAGTTCCTTCCCCTGCCGTGTCTCTATTGGTCCCTGATCATGGGAGGCTGAGTCAGAGAGCGGGGCTGCAGGGAGAGACGCCGCTCCGCGTCATACAAACACCTTCGCGAGAGCATCTGCGCCGGCGCTGGCAATGTAGCATTTAGACGGATGGAACGCCACGTCGTGGATCGATTCCTCAAACTTCTTTCTGTGAGCCGTGAACTCCTGGATGCAGGTTCTACTCTCCAGGTTCCACAGACGGATGGAGCAGTCATGACCTGCGGAGGTAAATTGATAAGTAACTGTGAACAAGAACCAGTTATTTCAAAATGACTGACTTTTTTGAGGAGTGTATGGACATAATGGAGTATGGTAGTGTGTGGTATTCAGAACTCCAATGACCACATCACCGCCGTTTAAGAGAGACTTACTGCCGGACATGAGATAAAGGCCGTTTGGATCTACAGCTAAACTGGTGACTGCATCCAGGTGAGCCACCATGGAGTGAATCAATTTCCCGCTGTTGTTGTCAAAGAACTTGATGTGTCTGTCCTCCTGCGCCGTGATGGTGATGGGAAGAGTCGGGTGGCTGAGGACCTTATTGATCTGACAGGGAGTGCCTGGGCAGAAACAGACAAACACACATTAGTCCACACACAGCAGGAAGGTGAGACTCACAGCTCTCATCTCAGCTGCTGTAAACCTACCTGGCTCCAGGTTTGACTCCAGATTGAGGACCAGCTGACGGGTCTCCATGTTAAAGAGACCAATTTCCCCATTCGTGAAGGATGTGACCAGGTGAGCTGGTTCACTGCACACCAGGTCTACAGAGGAGGGGACTCCCAATTCTAAAAAAGAAAAGAGTGAAATATAGGTTTAAAAAAAATCATAAAAAAAAAGAAACATTCAGCAAAAACGTTTGTCACAAGATAGAAATCAAGTCTGTACGTTTGTTTTCGTTGAACACGGCGAGGGCAGGGGAGGTGGTGGTGGCATCCCACAGCCTTACAGTCCCATCTGCAGAGCAGGAGAGGAGGCGCTGGTGTGCACTGCTGTATACCAGACCCCAAACAGAGTCAGTGTGTCCGGTCAACGCTCCACGAAGCACTAACGGGTCTGACGTAGACAATAAAAGACAGCTCAAGTCAGTCCTTGTGGTTCAATTTGAAAATCCTCACGTCTCGACAGAGTTAGTACTGGACTATAAAGTGTTACCGTAGGAATCGTAGGGGTCGATGTTGGGATTGGGAGTATTCCAGCACTGAATAGTTCCGTCAACCCCTCCACTGAAACACTGCTCCCCTGTACTGCTCATCACCACGCTCAGTACTGCCCCCCTGTGGTTTACATATTGATTAAACGGTCAGCAAGCAACAAAGTCAGAAATCAAATGTTTTCATTGATGTGCAGAGTTTTTACCTGTGGGCTCTGAAAGTGTAGATTGGTTCCACATCTAAAGATGTACTCCTGTGGGCAAACAGCACTTTCATTAATCTCCCACACAAAACACAAAAGCACTTAATTCTTTAGTGCCTAAAATAACATTTGAGAAAACAATGTGTTTTTATTTATCTATTTATTATATAAATCTATAAATGGATGGAGTAAACACTGCCGTGCCAATTGTTACTTTAGTATTGTTATATTACCCCCGACTCTCAAATGACTCTAGCCTCTAAAAATAAGCCCACCACCAGAGGCTGGGTTGCAGGGCTGTGTTATGACAAAATGAGTCTTATTGAGCAGCCTTGTCAGTTCTTTGTCACAGAGGAATAGTTTCCTGTAGCTGAACCGTGTCACAGTGCAGTAATAAAATGAGTTCTGATACTTAAGAGACTGAAATAAAACAACCATGCTTGTATATTGGAGGATGCTACTGCGAAGAGACATGGAAGTAACTATACTCTACACACACTGCACTGCTGTCTGAGTGCTCAGTGTCTCCGGGTGAGCAGATGAGGGAGGATTGGACAGCTAATCGATAGCTTAAGTCCCTCTGTCAGACAGGAACAGCATCTTTTGAAAACACTATGGCGAGTGAGGGGATTCTTACTTTTTGGCAGGGGCTGTCTTTTGCAGGTTCCACATTTTGAGTGTGTGGTCCTCTGAGGCAGTGACCAGGACGGGCTCCACAGGGTGAAAGACCAGAGCGCGAATCCCATCAAAATGGCTCCGCAGAGTGAATTTGGGATTCCACGTTTTTCTCATGGCATCTTTATTGTTGCCGATCTGGAGAGAGACCACCTCATCAGAGCTCAACATCGATTTTCCTGATAAGGATTCTGTGATTTAAAAAAAAAAAAAAATCCATTCTGCCTTTGCCTACTTACATCGTATGCAAGGCTGTCAGCCTCGTTGGCCACGGTGAGTCCAGCCAGCTCCCCCAGGCCCAGCTCGCTCTCCATGGCCTCTTCTGTGCCCATAATAAACGACTTCCCTGAGGTGGGTGGGAAGGTCAGGGCCTCGACTGGGGAAACAACACATCAAAACATCAATAATCACTGTCGACAAAGTTAACAAGGGTGAGGGGAATTTAAACTAAAATCCACTGATATTTTCACTTGAGCACCTTCATCTGTTCGGTTCCCCTCGTGCTCGTTGAAGCGGACCACGTTGGGTCGGGATTGCGGGGCAGATGGCGGCTGCATGTGTGACAAGTCCTCTGCGTCTCTCAGGTTAGCGAGCATGTCCTGTAGTTTGGACCGGTTTGGCCCTATTTAACAAGTTAGGTAAACAGTGTTAACAAACAGACATACAGAAACCAGAGCAGTGGAAGGTGAAGAGAAAAAAAGAGAATGAAAATAAAATACAAATTATAAAGTACTTTATTTAAGAGCACAAGCTGAAAAAGAGAAGGCAGATTGAATATGGAAGGAAAGCAGCACTGAAAAGGAAGAAAGTAAATTAATAAATTATAGTGTGGAAAAGAAATAGAAAGAAAGGGCATTCAGCAGCAGAGTTCCTGTTAGATTAGTTGGAGTGGTACAAATAATGTTGAGGTACATTTATCTCTTAGTGCTGGCAGAGAGGATCTGGATGTAATGAGATTCCAGACAGACTAACACACCTGACCAGTTCTTGATGTTTACATGTTTACATGTATTTGCAAGCTAAGGTTGTGTGATACTGAGAAAAAGAGAAGATGATAAATATCACACACCCCTACTGGAAGCACATAGGTCCTTAAAACTGGTGCAAAGAAACAAAATACACAAAAGGCACAACAGCCTGAAAAAATATCATTAACTGATCTCCTGATGACTTTCTCCATACACCCATAAAAGTGATGAAGCACCAATCAGGCAAGAAGAATAAAAATAGATTTTAAAAAAACAGGGAAGCAAGGTTTAAAAAGGAAAAAAGTGAGATTAACAACTCAACCATAAAAAAAACAAAAAAAAACAAGGGCTTCTTCCTCATTAATGGAAAATCTAAGAGCTCTTGGCAGCTGAATGAGTCTGAAGGGTGTTGTTACTCTGAGAGCTGCAGTGTTACTTCACTGTTACAAAAATATTTTCACTGTTATTAATTTACAACAGCTGCATTGCACTTAATAGTATCTTGTATCTTGTACTTTTTCAGAGTCTGACCCACAGATACTTGTAGTATCAACATGGCTGACAGATGAGGACGAAGATGGTGAGAATCATGTTGTTATGACTGGAGACTGTAGATTTCAATATTAGAATCAGATGACTGTGGACTCCAGATTGGACACAGATGGACGCGGCATCACGATCACATTAATCTGATGACATCTGACTGTGTGGACGAGTTGAAGTGAATGGAAATCAAACCATTGAAACAGGACAGCAAAAACATGCACCAAGCATCACGGGACAAAGATGGTAACAGATTTTGTCTGCGCAGGAAACACTGAAGATGAAATGACAGGCAAAGAGGACAGTGGGCATAACAAGGAGCAGCAAGAGAAGAGAAAGAAACAGATGAAGAACAAAGATGTTTTTGGTTCTGATTTGAGGCCATTTGGCTGAAAGTCAGGCTCTATAGAGAGAGGAGTAGGTGGGAGGAAGGGAGGCGGCGGCAACGCCTGGCAGGACTTACTCTTCACCCCCTTTTTCCCCTTGCGCTCCTTTCTGTACTGCTCCTTGAGTTTGGTTATCAGGCCCGGGTCCACGTCCCAGGCCTCAGAAATGGGACCTTGCTCGTCCTTCTCTACACAGGGGGGAACAAAACCAGACCTGTTGTGACCAGGCTGTTGAGCAACTGCCCTGGTCGAGGCCCGAGTGGCCTGGCAGAGTGCGGACCTCTATCAGACTCCTGCTCTCATGGAGGCTTGTCAAACCTCCAGGAGAGCCACAGGCTTTAGGAGATTAGCACCTCAGTTACTCATAAGTGATTCACAAGCTTCTTGTTTTGATCTATTCAAGAAATTATTTTCCATTGGAAGAGGTGGGAGTGGTTGAAAGGAAGTTAATACCATGTGGAGGAATTCTTTCATGAACATTAAACATTTGGATTCATTCATACTTCAAAATCCTCTGTGAAATCATTGTATAAAAAAGACTCTGGTTCAAATACTAAGACACCCCTCAACATGACATTAAAATCTGTTTTTTGGCTTCAATGTAAGAGACTCAAAGGGAACCGGGTTGAATTTGACGACACACAGGCGGAGTGGACGGGACATTGTGGTCACAGGCTGGCTATGGGAACACAGTGGAAGAGATCACAAACTATGAGTTAAACAGAGAAACTCCAAACACCATGACTTATGACCGCAGCATGATATATGAATGACGAGTACTCTGTGAAGTCACCAAACTTTGAGAATTTAGAGAAACAGGACATCTATAGAATTAGAGCATAACAAAATGAGCCATCTATTCACTGCTGCTGAAACTTGTTCGTTGCACTTGGACATAAACAATTGTTGTGTAAAATGTAACATTTTAAGAGGCTATAACTATATCTGTTCAGTCTAAATCATCTAACTTCAACCCTGCACTTTATCCTGCTCTTGACTGATCTGTGACTCACCCCAGTCTGTGCCATCTCCAGTGCCTCTGGACTCTGGCGAGGTGTCCATTTCATCAGGGCTGGACAGGAAGTCAAAGCCCTTCAGTGCCTCCTCCGTGTCAGGGTCCTCAGTGGTATCCATATTGGCTGGCGACGATGACGACGGCGGCGGCTTCTTTCTCAAAATCTGTTGGGGCAAACACTGAGGCCGGTTATTGATAGTACAGGAAGAAACTGCTGCTTAACCTTTTGTGTGTGCAGAGCAGACTGTTGAAGGCAGACTGCTTCACTGACCGTCCTGGACTCAACGTGAGTCCTGTCCTTCCCCTCGCTATCATCGTCATCATCTTCATCACTGAACTCAGCAGCTGCATTCTCGATAAACTTGAAGGCCTCCAGCACAGCGCTCGTGTCAGAGAGCTCAGCTTTCCTATTGAGGAGCAACACACATGCGTTGACATGGAGCTACACAAACAACGACAACCTAATACTGCAATGCTTATGTTTTAGAAATTGAATTGACAGCATAGAAAAAAAATTTCAGAAGCGTGACACTACTAGTACAAACATATCAAAGTTTGCATACTGGACATACAGTGGGGTCACCAGGACTTATTCATGGGAAATTACTGAAAATTTGGTTGTAGAAGAGTGTACTCACCCTCTGGTGCCCATGCCCTTCGTGTCTGTCCCATTTACCAAAGGCTCAGTGCTGGTTCGTTCGCCTGCCCTACCACCTCCATCCCCGGCTAGCCCTAGCAGCGCTCGAACCCGTTGGGACTTAACGTCTAAGATGGTGTCTGTGTAGCCCACTTCCTGCAGGTACCTGAAACCAGACAACCTTACTCAGAAATGGTTGGACTTTGTGTGTGAAGTGAAAAGGGTGAGAAAAGACACCAAGGATCTGTGCAGAAATGTATTAACACTGTCAAGGATTGATTTATTGTTAAGACTTCAGCAGAATCAAAGATTGGGGAGAGTTGTTAGTAGTGTCATTTCCTCAGGCAGTGGTCTACTTAACAGTGTCAGCTCTGCTGAGGCAAGATGTGCTACTCATCAAATATTACACCAAGCCTGTAGGGATGCAGAAGATGCTCTAGCAATTTGTGCGGGTGACTGTCTGAGAGGGAGGGGTGTCTTAGCACATTATTGATCTGTCCCTTGCCATGGAGTCAAGAATAAATTGGCTGCCTCCTCGGCCGGCATGTCGGGGCAGATGACGTGTGAGGCTGCCTTATGGTGTCTGGGATGAGGCTTGAGCCCAATCTATTTACACAGACTGACTGGAGAGTGGGGCGATGATTGCCACACTTTCCTGAGCTCACTGAGTAAAGCGGAGGAAGAAAAAAACAAACACAGAGCAGGTAATGACTGCTGCTGCCCATGTGAGGGAGCTGTCTCCCACAGATTTTAGGTCATAACACCGCTGCTTGAGTTCACCAAGAATATTAGTTTGACACGGTAACACCTTTCATACACAGACCTCACTACATTAAGAGGACATTGTATATGCATTTGCCTGTTTACACTACAGTGAAGAACCGACATGTTGCCGCACAGTTTTTTTTTAGACAGCTGGACTCAGGGGCGTGACGTGAAACACAACATCGTCTTTGTCTGTGGTGAAGCTCGGGCCTCCCATAAAGACAGACATCAATTTGGCTTGATGACAACCTCCACTTCCGGTAAAAGAGACGGGAAAAACAACATCACAAATTCCAAATTCAAAATGTTGGGTGTGATAAAGATGAAAACATGTCTGAAGCTTACTGTCTGAGGAGCTGTCGGCCTTGTTTCCAGGACAGCTGATTGTTGAGTGACCCAGAAGTCTCATTCTCGTTGGCCTCATCTGGAGGAGAACAGAAGGACACAAATCAGAGCTCCGCAAACAGCAGCACAGGCAGTAACATTATTTCCACTCTGTAAACACAACCGGAACATTCCAGCATCACTGCATCCTGGCAACTCCACACATCCAGCGCTTGCTCGCTATCAGTAAGTCAACAGTGGATTAAATAAAGGAGGATACTGGTTTGTTTAAAATTGTGCCAGAGAAATAAAATAAATTTAAACAGCTGTGTCCACAAGTAGTATCAGTAGATTCACTTTAACCTCATCACCTTATACTGTGGTTCATTTGGATTTGGAGCCCAGTTATTACTAGCCTCAAAGCAAACATTTACTGTCCACACAGCATTATTAGCAGTAGTACAGAGAGAGAGGTTGTGAAACCTTTGAAATTATTGTTCTGGATGCACAAACAACACATTTGATTTTTAATGATGCATCCCAACGCCTTCAAAATGGCTGGATTCTGCTCCACCCGTGTCCCATGACAGAGTAGAAAGAGCGATGAAGTGTATCTGTGCCTGCAGCATCCAGAACAACACACACTCTTTATGACGGCTTTGTCAGAGCCGCAGAACAACAATGATGGGATTCAGAGCTCACTTTGATATTTAACAACCTCAGCAGCCTGCTCGCGAGTCAGCTGGGAAATGTGCATGGGGCAGAGAGATGTGTTAATAAGTTTTAGATGGGGTGAGAGAATGTGTGAGCGTTTGTGTGTAGGGGTTGATTTGGCTGGGCACAGAGAGACGCGCGTGAACCAATAAGTGGGTCATGTCTAATTCAGATGGCTGAGGAGCAGGCAGGTGTGCCGCCATACGAGCGGCACCGCCCACTCCCAGTCTTCCCATCTTCCCTCTCTTCCACCTAACACCTCCTCCCTCACCTCCTCTCATTCATCAACACTTCAAGGGCTTGGGTGCTTTGAACAGCTCTCATGAATAGAGATGAGGAGAGAGGACAGGAAATATCGCAAACTGACTTAATGATGGCAGAGTACCTCAACATGAGAGGCCAATTAAACCACAATATAACTAAAAAATACCAGTGCGCTCTGTTGGTTGTATTCACTTAGCCTTTAAAGAAAGAATCTCACCACAATATGTATCCTCTACACCTATATTACCAATAAGAGGTCTTTTCAACATGTGTAAATCCATTAAAACAAGGCAAAAGCCCAGTAGAGGTGAATTCCTTTCATTTTCCCCCCAGTGCGTGGTGTTCGTCATCATAAACTCACAGACAAGGGAGAGGATCCCTTGCCTTAGTGTCTTTCCAAATTAGTGCATTCACCTGGGTGTTGTTTACATCGCTGCTGATTGGACCAGGAGCAGATAAACACCTGTCTACGGCAGAATCGCTTGACATGAGAGTGGCAAATATATGAAGTTGCATAAATACCGGAACGGTACGCATGGCAGTTTGGGTGAACCAACACTTTAATGTGGTTGTGGTTGTCAGAAAGATGAGTGAAGGTGTGATTGTGCAAAACTTTTTTTCCTCACATTTACTATCAAGAATATACGCAAACCAACAGCGGGAAAACATATCGTTATTCATAAACTTTACAATTAGCTCAATGTTTGTACAGTACAGCTGTAACAACGATCTCTCTCTTGCAGCATTTACAAAAAGATGGGGGGAAGGAATCTATCGAGGCAAACAAGATTCAGCATGAACACACCCTTCGCATGTATAACAGTCCTGTCACTTGAGGTATGTGAACTCAACAGTGATTTAGTGTGAGGAGGTGGAGTTTGTCATTTGAGCGTCCGTAGACTTACCAGAGTCGTAGCTTGGAGGCTTCATGTCACCTTGATTTAACTCCGTTCCGTACTTTAACTTGTGGTATTTTGATCTGGAATGAAAGATGGAGGCAGAAAAATAAGCAAACACGGCTGATGGGAAAGGTCCAAAAGCAGTTGCATTGCTGAAATCAATCAATTCAAAATAAGTTAATCCAATCATTTCGGCTATATTAAAATCACACCTATGATGTTATTCATGTTCAAGCGAAGAACCTTCTTCTTCTGTTGGTTTGATGGGCGGCTGGCATCATGTTTATAGTTGCATTGCCGCCACCTACTTCATTTTATTTTGTTGTTGTTCATCTTCTGTTGGCCTCCTTCTTGAATGAACCTTACCACTTGATCATTGTTTTAACATTTCCATTGACTGTACATAAACATTGAGGACATGACTGCTAAAGGTCAAATTCCCAGTGTCATCCATGCTGGCAGATGAAAGCCTGAGTAGACTTCAAAGACATGTTTCCAAAAGTTAGCTTCTGTCATTTTAGGTTGTTTTTCAGTAACTTCAGACTGACTAACACTTAACGCAATCTTTTCCAGTAAGTTTGGTTAAATTACTTCTGATCTGATGCTTAAAAAATAAAGGACAGTTAAGACTGAGTGTGATCAAGTGTTTGTATAATGGGTTCCAGCTTTAAATTAATGTATTAAATGATTAGACAAATATTGTGTAAAGCAATAATAAAACATACACATATATTCACATATTCACCTAAAAAAAAAGAAAACTATCATGTATTAATAAAATGTTAATCCAACATATAGGTAATACCAACGTGTGGCTTTAGTCTTCAACCTTTGCAATACTCAAATGATCAGTGATAGTGTCAGTGCAGCATAAGGCGACGCCTCCGTGACCAAGAGGAAGCAACCCCCATCAAACTCATTTAAAATTAGGTACAACCTACATTCAGACAGCCATTTCTGATATTGCTTTTAGACATCATTGGAGATGTGACCTGTTGCTTAGCAACTGGGGAGAGTGGTAATCCTAGGTTAGGTGTTGCTTCTGAGGCAGCGTCTGGGGGGATGTCAGCTGAGAAAAGAAGATAAATATACACTACAAACAGGCACAAGGTGATTCCATATCTAACACACATAATGATGATGTTTCTCCCAGAGAGCAGGGAGGAACATATGAATACCTGAGTGGAAGAGCAACCAAGTACTGAACTGCTCTGACAACTGTGGAAATCAATTCAGATTCTCATTGAATCACTCCGCTCAAATTAAAAGATCATTATTTTCATTTCTTATAAATCCCTGTTTTCATTTTCATATTTTCTTTCCAGGGACAACTTTACTGATTGCCTGCCTGAATGTCAGCAGTGCTTAACATTCATTGAATTCCAGGCATTCCCAGATTGTTGTATACAAATAGAGCAGTGGTTATTAACCTTGTTGGAGGTACTGAACCTTACAAAATTCATATGTGTATTCACCGACTCCTTCGTAAATGGAAAAATAAAATATGATTTTGGCAGCGTGTGTGTCTGGACTTCTGCCGAACCCGAGATTGACTCACCAAACCCCTGGGGTTCGATCAAACCCCGGTTAAGAACCACTGAACTAGTTTTCCTCTAGTGGCCTTGGAGAAGCAAAGTACATCATATGTGGTTGTTATTGAGACAAGGAACAGTGACTGGACGCCTTGGCTTCAAGGAAACGGCATTAAAATTCCACCTGCACTCAGAATGTGAAGTATAGCTCATTATCTGGCCAAGGTCATGCTTTAGAATATTGGTTTATGACTGAGTCAGAAACACAAGCTGCTAGAGGATGTTTGTTTTTTATATAGCAAATAGCATATATACATAAATATAAATGACAAGGAGGGACCTCAAATATTAGAAATAATCCTTTACTATGTGGGATAACTATGTACACACAACATTTGACAACCCAAGATGCTATAACCTGGAATTATGATTTAATAATCTAGCCATTGCTTTGCCGATAGAAACACTTAACTTGAAAATGAAATAAATTATGTTTCTGATCTAGGATGCAGCGATGCAACAAGGAGGAAGAAGCTAAAAATATCACCACCGTCTGCCACCACAGGGACCTTTTGTGTGAAAGAACATAAGAATGAGAACAATGTAATTCCTCAGGTTTGCTACCGGAGAGCAACGAGTTGTGACTGCGTCCTTGTCTTGGGTGGAAAGAGGATTCATTCCTCCTCCTTTCACATCCTGTTCTTCCACTGAGGACAGCGTACAGTCATCACCATCGGACAGCAAACAAAGCCTTCCTGCCAACACATGCTCTCGTCCAGAGACATCACACCAGCTAGACTCGAGGGAATCTCTCTGGCACTCTCACTCCATTACTGCCTCTGCTGACACCAGCTGAGGCATTGGGCCACTACACGTAGAATATGAAAAAATGATGCGTATGGTTATTTTAAAACACTAGCAGTAACCCTTTAACGTTATCAAAATTCTATATATAGAATAAAGTATAGATATGCAGAGAACTGCATTCTGGAGTGTGCCAGCTCTGTGCAGGTGCAGAATATGTCGATTTGTTGACCAGTCAGAATCTGACTCTGCGACGTTCTGTATTTTTAGAGGCGGGAATTTATTTTAGGGGCATGCAAAACACAGAGCCTTTGCAGTTGTTGCCGACGAGCGGAGGTATTTCTGTGTGCTGTGGGTGGGCTGGAGCACCAGTGGGCAGTAAAGGCACTCACCTCTCTTGCTTTAGCGCGTACTCCAGCATTTTTATCCTCCTCACAAGGTCTTTCTTCAAGTTCTCCTGGCCTTTCCTCTCCCCCTGCAGGAAAGCAATCTGGGCCTGAAAGTACAAAAATAGGATTGTCAGGTCATATTAGGAAGTAGAGAGAGACTTACAGAAGTCATTTTTTAAAAATAGAGTCAATGTTTCAGATGTTCTGGCATCGTCGATTTGAACGAGCAGGAAGGAAGACTTAAAAGACAACTTCCACGAGGCAACATCTGAGAACAACAACTTCGCTTTCAACTGAAATAGTCAAATCAACCTGCGTGGCATGATGGGAATTAAAAAGAAGCACTATTCTATTTTAATCTAACCTACTCCTTCTCCAGCACATCCCCCACTCTAAAATCCCTTTCCTCTGCACACCACTGTCTCTCTTCAGTGGGCAGCAGCTGTTGACGCACTCAGTCTGAGTCAGCATTACATTACACATGGTCACTTATAATCAAAGGAGTATAGGCTAGGTCACTGTGTAATGTACAGTTTGAAAAGATCACACATAGAGCCCAAAATTATCATTGTCTTTTTATGTGGTCTTAGACTTTTTGAGATTTAGCTATAGCTGTCTTTGTGTGATTTGACAAAGTGTATTACTAAGATACTGGAGCATCTACATGGATTTTCTCATTACAGGAAGCAGGTAGAAAGACAAATGCCTATTAGCAGCTGTAATGGCACTGGATCTAAGATTAGCCTTAAGCGCAGTGGTGCGATGCATTTCTCGTCTTGTGGTAATTTGTGCCAAGGGCTCTCATTAGATAATCTGCCAGTTGTAGTCGCAACTTGTTTGTTTTTATCTTAATTTCTCACTCATCTCACTTTTCTTTTGTTTTTGTTTTTCTGTTAAGCTTCACTCATACAGGGACAACTTTGTGGATTGCCTGCATGCATTTCAGCAAGGCTTCTTTTTACATTCACTGAATTCCATACATTCCTAGCCTGTAGTCTAATACATCTCCAGTCTTCCACTGTTGGCCACAGAGCAGTAAACTACATCCAGTGAAGAAGGAGACAGTGACTAGATTAACACGTGTAACAATTTTCTAATAACCCTAGTAAGAGACTAGTCTCTGCCATGTAAACAACATTTCTGATTTCCTTAACATGAAATTTAATTGAGCAGCATTCTGACCTTATTTGCAATATTAATTGCATTATACATTTAGACATCCACAAAGTGGGAAAATAAATAACCATCTAATTACTTAATACACATTCTTTATGAGGGACAATCAATATGAAACACAAATTAAAGGGCATCCACTGTTTTAAAAGAAAAATATTAAAGTAGGATCTGTGTGCCACTTTGCACTTAAGAGGAAGGATAATATTGGATCAACACAAGTCGTTAAGAAAATCTGAAGAGCAGGAGAGCAATGACAAGATGGTGGCTCTGTTTCGAAAAAAGGACAAAGAAAAGCACTGCCCGCAGCAAACTGCTCTTGTCGAACTTCAAAAAGAAATTTTCTCTTGGGAATGACTCAAATTGTAATACGGCAAGTGAATGTCTTTAATAGGAATGAATATTGACTCCATTCCCTGCCTTACACTCTGCATGCAGAGGATGGTGCGAGTTTGAGTGGGCTGGATCACAGGTTCACACGGATAGCAAGCAGTGCTGCTGCTGACTGCAACAATGAGTCACGGCAGTACTTCAATCTGCCTTGTATTAATAACAGCATCTCTTACATCCACAGTTCTCCACGAAAGACCTCGGAACAACCTGCCTGCTATAGCTCGGGGGCCCTTCAGATTTAGGATACTAGTGCAGCACCGAGTTTAGTTGGCACCAGCCACATGCCAGCAGCCTGCATAGACGCCAACAACTGACGCTCCAGAAAGATGGGTCAGCACAGCACATATATCACTCTACATCGACACAAACTCCTTATTCATCGTGGTCCATATGCAACTAGCCGCAGCTGGATCAATAGGAATGCATTCAGGATTGACTATAATATTAACGTTTATTATGCTACTGACTTGCCACAACATTGAGCCAGTATCAGTTAGAGTTAGCACAAGCCCTAAACAGTTTAAATTTCACGAAAGTGCCTCTAGTGCATTTACAAGCTCGGTTACATGAACAGACAATGGAAAGAGAAATCCCCAGCAAATCCCCAGTAGTCAAGAGAGACTGAGCCTTTTGTGTGGATTTTAAAATTTTGGATGGTGGGAAGGTAAAAAGTAATATCCGACTAATATCGTTGGGGCAATAATATCAGTTCAATGTTTCACAGAATCAGTATTGGGATCTATGTTTGCTGATATATGTTTCCTTTATAATTTAGTTTATATTTAAACCGTAACATATCACGCTTACAATTACACATTTAGTGTATGTATTCCGCATCCAACTTAAGCCCTAACATTGACATCAGGTCCCAAAAAGATTTGAATAAAATTGTATAGATCGAACTTACATCAGAACATATATCAGATGAAATGATAAGTGTTAATCTTTCTAGCTCATATGTTAAAACAACAGCTGAGTACAACAACAATAATAACACTTTCTTGAACATTTTTTCAATGAGAGCTGAAGCATGGTTACACAAGTTCACTTGGACTCATGTCCAAGACAATGACGGAGTGCTAAGAACAGCTTGAGAGGTTGTTATTTTACACACATACTCAGAAACACTGCTCATCATCTCATTTCTCACAGTAGATGAAAACTATACATCCGTGTTGACTGTGACAGCAAGCAACCATTCACTTCCTATCCACATGAAGCACTGGCCCCTGGTGTCCTGCAGTGACAGAGAGAAGAGTGTCGCTCTGTGAATCTCTGGCTCACCATCTCTCCTCCATCAAACATTAACCTTGAGAGGAATGCAATGAGTCAACTTGGGCCATAAAGAGACACAGGAAGCATTTAATTCCCGGCCTCACACTGACTGCATTATTGGGCGGCTGGATAAGGGCTCCTCAGTCTATCTGAGTAAGACATGTAGAATGGGGCATCCATCTCGGAGCCCGGGACCTTTCAGCGACAGGAAAAGGAGGCAGCAGAGACGGGGCAGGGAGGAAAATAAACTCGTAACTCGTAGATTCTCGTAATGTAAAGTAAGAGCGTGAATGCTTGTACTTACTGCTTTGACACTTGGTAGTGGACAGTGGTTTGAAATTTAAATTTTTCACTGGTTAAAAAAAAAAAATCACAACTTAACCCCCTGTTATGCTTTCAGTTGAAACATAATATTACAATACATATTTAAATTGAAACAGAAGCTTTTTTTCTTCATCCTTAGTAGAACAGTAGCATCAATAACATGCAGACACTTTAACTCAGAGCAAGTTTTAGTCCAGTGTCATCTCATATTTTCACTAAGTGACTATTTGATGACAACATACAATATTGTTGCTATTTATAAGAAGAGCTTTGAGTCTGAGATTTGTGAATTCCACACGTTGTCGTCTGCAACATCACAATGAGGCCATTTAATCTTGACAGAGTGAACACTGAAACATCTGCGGCTGTGCTCACTCCGTTTGAAAAAGAACTTCAGTGGTTACTTGATGACTTCAGCGGCGGACAGACAAACAAAATGGTCACGCACACGCTTGGCTTTATTTTGACCCTGGTCAGAGCTGAAGGAGGGAAACCAACTGGTGTAAATCCCACATTTACATCGCAAACAACCTTTCATCCAGCGAACACCAGGTTTACACTCACAGTTACCGCAAACCAATGAGCACGATGCCTGATGTGACAACTAGCCAAGTACATTCCACGCATTCCATTACACTAGAAGCAACAGAAAAAAGGCAAGCAAAACAACAGAGCAAGACGTCAGAGCTGGGGACTGTGATGTGGCTACAACAGAGTATTTTCTATTTATGCATAGAGATTTTTAAGAGCCTAACTTCAGGTAGGTTTTATTGAGACCCCAATTTAACACTGTCAACACTATGAGACTCTCTGTCTCTCTGTCATCTGTCTCTGGGAATGTATGAGTAATGAAGGCTCTACACTGATTGTATGCAAACAATCATATAGCCGTCTGGGTGTGTGTATTAAACAAACCACATATTTGCTTTGTTCGCTTTTGCTCCGCCTGCACATTGATCCACATAGCTCACATAAACGGGCAAACATTCACTCTCACTTTGAGGGTCAGGGTGAGACAGTGAGCTGCTCAAACTCTCATTTACTAAAGATTTCTCCTCACTAATTTGGAATGAGCCGAGCTCCTCTCAACAATTTTCAAAACCCAGAAAACTGAATAAAACCCTTACAGTGCCAGAGGTTCCTCACAGTCAAACATACATCTTCTCTCTTTCCCTAAACTTTTACACAGACGTGGGCTTGTTATTTTCATCTCATCACGAGTTTCCACTTCACACTCTGCTGTGACACAGCTCACAGCAGGCTGACACCATGGTGCTACCTTGCAGGGAGTGCAAACAATTCAACTGCGCTTTATTTGCACAGTGCCAAATCACAACATATGTTATCTCAAGACACTTTACATAGTGAGGTCGGGACCTGACAGCATCATAGAGAAACCAGACAGTCGCCACGGCAAGGAGATAAGGAAAAACATATTGTTTAAAAGGAAGAATCACCCAAAAGAACAAGAAGTCCATCTACGTCGAACTGTTTATGTTGAGATATAGGGGAGAAGGTTTAGGTGGTGGGAGAGAGGGAATGGGGTGCAGCAGAGATAGTTGTGTCTCTCTACTGTTGAATCACTGCCAGACTGGTTGTTATGACAGTACTAACAGTGAAGGTTAAAGACATAGTTATGTTATTATGTTATTAACAGTTACAGCTGAAATTATTGCAGATGCTAAAAAATGCACCATGCCAGGCTTCTTGAGTACAGGGGTGGTGCATCCCATGTTGCTGCATGAATATTACATAAGGCTCATGGCGCACATGCACACACTCACGCACGCAAGCAAGGAGCTGCATTTTCTGGCATCAGCATTTTCTCTGACAAATGGGTTGTGTGACCGTAAGGTGTGGTCCTCGAAGAACCATGTTCAAACAACAGCTTTACAGTCTGGAGAGTCAGGTTCGCTGGAGAAGCAGAGTTGAAAAGGATTTATAAGGTGTAAAAGGTGCCTAGTTTGTCTGCATTTGCTGTAAACTGTGATCTCTTCATGAGTAACCGGCCACCGGCAGCAACAAAGTTTGTCTGCGCTGATTATCAAGGGGCTAAATTTGTATTGATGAGGTAAACCTCTCTGACAGAGCTGTTCTCTTTATCAAACTATAAATTCAGAGAAATGGAACAGGTGCAGACAGAGACACATTCTTCTCACACATAACGCTGGGCTCAACAGAAACGCTGCTCAGTCACTTTGAATGGGGTTGATGTCATGCATTGCTGAACTGCATAATGGTTCTGTTGCATCAGATTGCGCTGTGTTGCTCACTCTGCGTACAGAGCAACACAAACGCTCAACGCTCATCTCATGAGTCACCAGCCAATGAAATCCTGTTAAAAAAAAACACTCAACCCAATCAAATCATGTTGATGCAAAAGAAAGGAGGGAGAAGCGGCTGGCTAATGTTGCTTGTGGCTTTTATTTCCTGTGTACTCCTCCTTAGCATTGTACTGTCAGCTAGCACGGTAAGTTGGCAAGAAAGCTGGCTGTCTTGTGTGTATGTAACTGTGAATGTTGTTGTTAAGATGATCACGTTGGTACCGTGTTAAACAACTGTCGACTAAAGTACAGTGCAGATGCCCGACAAAGTTTTCGGATGTTCTTTTCCGATTTTACAAAATTTTGTGGTAATCCTCCCAATGTTTACATGACCCTGCAAACTAACTAAGAGACAAACAAACAAAAAGAAAACATAACCTCCTATGTGGAGGTAAAGACGAACAAGCTTCATCATGTCACATGTCACGACAATTCAAAACTCTGACTGACTAATGACCCAAGATTTACTGTGAAACTGAGGAGTGTAGGTGACTGTGGTACAACCAGGCAGCTGTCCTGCATGCCCACGTACACAGACCAACGCTGTTAGGTGTGAATGGAGAAAGCAGAGTGGAATTAACAGGCCGACAGAGCACTGGTCTGAGTCCAACGGGGACAGTGGAGCAGAGCTCAGAGGACTGGGCTCGTTCATAAATATGGCTCCCTCCAGGCTGCCTCATAGGTAA
Organism: Pseudorhombus dupliciocellatus; assembly: GCA_016785235.1. NCBI lineage: Eukaryota > Metazoa > Chordata > Actinopteri > Pleuronectiformes > Paralichthyidae > Pseudorhombus > Pseudorhombus dupliciocellatus. Next base: position 1,380,219 of record JAFBJW010000127.1, on the reverse strand, counting down.
AACACAAGCTCTTTTCAAGCACTCCCTGTTTTCTAAACACAGTGAATCTTTGATATGAGCTGCAGAAACTGTTTATTTTGTGCTGTCCAGAATATAACCACAATCTGACCTAAACCCGAGGAATGGACCACATTTTTGGGGGGAACTGAACACCCTGGGTACATGAGATGGGATGTGAACTGGTGTGTAACATTACTTTCTTTGTAAACCAGTATATTGTTAACCTTAATTGTCGGCTGATATCTGAGAGTCATGATACAGAGTCACCAGTACTTAGGCTTTTGGTGAGGAAGCGTTTGCCCTAAATTTTTGTACTTTCCCACTCTAGGCTTAGACTAGGAGGTCAAAAATAACTGCAGCGTTGGAGTTGATGTGGCATCGACTGAGGAATGACGGTGACTCCCATTTCTGAATTTCTGAATGCCATGGTATGTGTATGTTTGTGCATGGTTGAGCCCCACTTATTGCTGGCCCATTGAGCTAAATATGCCTCAGGCTTTGCCATTGAATGAAAGCAAACATGAGATCACAGGAGTAAACCATCTAACCAAGGCAGGCCGATTCTATACTTAGACATAGAGAAAAATAATTGAATAACATGAGCCATATAATCTTGTTCCAGATAAAAGCCCTTTCCTTCAAAACTACAGGAGATGACTGTCCAGTGAAGATAAGTGGGACATGTTTCAGTCTGCACCCACATGAAGCCATCTTACACCCTGAGTCACCTTCAACCTTCTCGTGGTGTCAAATTATGGCTGCTGACAGATACTTCTGGCAGGGAGAAAGCCTATGGAGCAGGGATTTCCCCATAACTGGAGGACTGTTGAAGCACACTGGAGCAGAGCCTGGTCTGTACAGGGTGTAACTCAACCCAGAAAAGATGCATGCTAAGTATAGAAGGGTGGTATCAATAGATCAATATCGCAATATCAATTTGCAACTGAACTTCAGCCCACAGTCATTGCTTCTCAATAATTTCTCTGCAACAAAATATAAAAATATGCACAAAAAAAAATCACAGACCAGCTCAAAACAAAGTACCATCTTCCACTGCAAATAATTATAATGATTAATTTTGTTGACCTCAAACAATCGGGTGTGAATCTGTTTTAACCCTATTTTCACCATGTACGTTTGACAACACAAGAACAAAGGTGTGATTAGCTGATAATCAAATAATCATTACTTTCAGCCCTAGTTATTTTCATTACCTAGATGACATGCGGCAGACTGACTGGAGGTGTAACCCATCACTCACTGAGCAAATCTGCTCGACTGAGTCAATCAACTGACTGTCAATGACCCATCAGCTGGAGTCTAATCATGATTGACAGCGGCCTTTACATTTATACGTGCAAGCCACTCCTCTCTTCGGAAGAGAGGAGTGGCCCCAAGTATGACCTAACAGCCTGACTCTACGACATTCCTACAAGCCCTGGAGTTCACCTCCTCCCAAACAGGGACATAAGACACTGCTTTGACTGTTTCCCATCCAACGTTCACACAACCAACAAGGAAAAAAACACCCTGAGAGGGAACATGTGTTCACACGGTTGTGAGATCACTGTTTAATTCCTAAAAGTGTTTTATTTAAAACTATATATTTTGCCTTCATAAAAAGTGGAACACTAATTTATATGTTTTGAAAACATGCATGAACAAGATGATGAACAAAGCTAACGCTCATTACAAGTTTTTTCTCATCTCTTCATCTTTTTTTTCTTTATTTCTGGAACTGCCTTTATTCCTTGCAGTGGTCCCATCACTCAAAATTATGTTTTCAGTTCGCAATATTTATAACCTATGGTAATAATATCCCAGAAGTAAACTAAAGTAATTAAACTGCTTCAGTATTCCTGTCCCGCTGTAGAGATTTACAGACCAATCATGGGCAAGCCAGGAGTAAGCCAGCAATCTGCTGGAGGTCACATTACTTTCAAAACATCAGCCAGCATCTGGTTAAGAGTACAAGTAATACAAAAACAGATTGAAACTGAGCGCACCATTTTGCCGCCACAAACAAAACACCCAATGAGCCATGTAGCGACCTCACTGTGCTCTGCCGCAGTTGCTGATGCCACTCTGATGAGCTTGCTTCATGACAGCAGACAGGAAGCTTAACACACAGGCCAGACCGAGGTGAGTCAAACCCCTGCCACAGAGTTACACACCACCGCTCTGAAAACAATGCAGTGTCGCCCTCCCTGTCCCTTTGTTAGTTCGGACGAGAATGTCGGTGGAGCTGTCTGCTGTCAAGACCCAAAAGACAGTGTTGCTCATAGTACACATCCAGTGGTACAGCAACTGGGTTGAAAAATAATGGATATGATCAAGAACATGCGATTCCAAACATTGGCCATGGACAATGGTAATAAGCTGTAATGATGCCTGCTCATATCTTGGTAAACAGAACGTCCTGGAACATGGAGTCCAAGGTCACTTTCTTTACTATCGATACTTTCTGTAGATACTTTATAGATAGTAGTTCGAAGAGATCATGTTGACTGATGTTGACTGATGACAGATTCCTTTTCAAACTCAAATCAGTTAAAGCATCAAATATACCAGTTTTTAGAGCTTCAAATGTGATAAACTGAGCCATGAAACTGCACTGGGGTTAAGATATATATTTAAACAGAGAATAAGAACTACATATTCTCAAATAAATCAATGATAACCAGTACAGGGCAAATCAAAATTAACGTCGAGAGCATATAAGGTTAAATTGAGAAACCGTACAACAGATTTCAGAGTGATCTTGGCAAGTGGCAGGACACTGACTTATAGTTTGAGCAAACTCAACATTAAGCAGCAGGGTTCCTTTTAAAATATTGGAGCATTTGTCAGCATCTTACTTATATCTATCTGAGTATCTGTATGCTTAGTGACCAGGTCAGGGTGATGTAATTAATCCGAAGCGGACCAATTAGTAGGATTAATTGGCTCTTTGACCTTTTCCAGCCAGAGACGGATGCAACAGCATTTCTGTTTTTCTCTTCAGCAGTGGTGGTGACATGGCAGCGATCTCATGATCGGATTCATAAACGAGAAACGATGAGTCCACAGTCTGTCCAGTGATGTGCCGTCTGTTCACTGCCACACCATGAAAACACAAGCTACCATTCCTCCACGTCTGGATCCAGGTTTAAATACGAAGTGATGTACATTTAGCTGTAAGTGACGTTAGCGGATGGGCTTCTACACAAGCGCTTTAGCATTACACCACTTCGCTGGTGATTGTAGCTTATGGTTGCTGGTTTGATTCCACATGTTTGTGTGGCTATATATTCGAAATGTTCAACTGCTCAGAGCAGAGAGCAAGTTCGGGGATGACAGTCTCAGAGGAGAGGTCTCAAACAGTCGTCGTGCAGTCGGGTTAAGGGGGCGCTGCAGCTCCTTTAGCTACTGAGCTAATGCTAACAGGCTAGCCTGGTGAAGAACAATCAAAAACAAAAACTTAACGCGGGTTCCGACAGGGGCCCCGGTGGCTCCACTAACGAGTGGCCTTATGAACCTCAAATGTGGTGGGGTTTTACCTGTAATTCGGCCCGCTCCACCTCCCATTGTGCCCTCTCCACTTCGAAACGGGCCCATTCGTGCTGCAGGAAGTGCAAGATCCCCGGGATACTGTACTGCGCCCTAGCCGCCTCCCCAGCGTCGCCATCGGGCAGCGGTCCTTTCCCACCGCCGGGTAGAACAGAGTTGTTGTTAAAGAACACACCGGGCCCTGCCTGTTCGTCCATGGCCGGGCTCGGTGGAAAGGTCCGTCCGCTGTCTCGCTGATTCGGGGAGCTAGATATCGACGGAAGAGCAGAAACCCGTCGACGGCGCCTCCGTCTCTTCGGCTCAGGGGAATGAACTCACTTTCTGACAGCTAGCTGTCATTGAATGACGTCAGCAGCCGTGGTCACGCCCACATCGCCGCTCGCTGGGGGCGCTCGTTTCACTCACCCAGACTTCCCGGAGGAGCAGCCTCCACTTGTTTATTTCAACCAGAGAGGCCCCATCATTCGGGAATTCTGTTACAGACGATAATTATTCGTGAAACTGGGTCATGCTCAAAATGCACAGAGATTAAAGTCAAAAGCAGAGTGAGGTCAAAGCGACTTTAATCACATTCCAAAACAATGACAGCAGAATATTACTAAGGGCCATTTCAAACAAGCCCACCAAGGTGTTCATGAGGCTGTTGCACATCCGGGACTTTTAAAATAAGTGTGCACTGAAATCTAAAAGCACAAAAAACAATATGATGTGTACTGCTACCATTAAACACAACAATTCTCCATGGAACAGCAGCTCCATTATCTGCCTCTGGGAGAATAATAATTTATGTCTAAAAACAATTTGAAGCCATAAATGTTTTATATTTACCATTTGAGAATATGTGGAAGGAATGTTAACACAATTTAGCACTGATTCAGAACAAAAGAAAGAAAATACAAACTTCTCAGTAACAATCAGCAGATCCTGAAAACTAAACGAGTGGAAAAAAGAAAAGTCACAGAGAGAAATGGCACAGTAAACATTAACGTCTGCACAGTGAGTGATGGTGTCCAGATAAGACCAAGATCAGGGGGAAAAAATATGTGTCCCTTTTTAAATGGGCATGAAGTCCAGATATGTTACATTCATACAATCAAAATTTCCTACAGATTTTAAAGTGATTTTTTAAAATGAACATTCAAATGCTTTTTAATGATCTTTATACATTGTCTTCTTGACTCCAAGAAGAGTTCCCACTCATAAAAAAACAAAGATGAGATAAATTGATTAGGCTTTAGGAGTGCACAGTGCATTCTCAAGGTGTTCAGAAGAAGCTCGTCTTGAGTTTGATGGTTGGTGCAGCCTGCACAGTTGGCTGAGCTTGTCTGGCTGCAGCTTTGGCTTTGTTGCTGGCCTGGTTGGCGCGTATAGCAGATTCCAGACGAGTTTTGAGCTCAGGTGCTGCACCTATAACTATCTTGAAAGCAGCTGGATAGAGGGGTCCAATCCGCATTAAGTTCTGAAGGGCAAACTCATGCAGGCCTCTGGAGACTTGGGGAGCAGAGGAGATTGCTTTATCATCCAGGAGGTAGGAGATGAGAGTTGGCACAAGAAGAGCCAGCAACTGCACTCCTAAAAAGAGGTTAAAACAAAATGTTTAAAAAATTAGAAATTGAACACATGGGTGGATTCTTAACAGTAAACAAGAAATTACTTAAATGTTACTGAATCAGGAATTGTGCATGCTGGACATATAATTGGTCCCTCTCAGTTTAGAAAAATCCAAGATCTACCAGTGATTGAAAATATATCATTATGTTGAAATCAATAATGACAGTTAATAAAGCTGTAATGATTTCTAAATTCATCATTTAATGTAATATTGTTCTGATCTTGAACAAATTACATCCAAAGGCAATGAGCTGCATACTTTGAGAGACATACTTTAATGGAGGTTAACATGGTACTTCAGTGGTCCATTAGTCAGAGGCATACTTACGGTTCTGCTCTTCACCCATGCTAACCAGATTCTCCAGGACCCTGATGCCCTCCTGCACAGCCTGTAGCTCAGCAGCAGTCCTCGGCCGACTGCGCTCCACTGCCTTCAGCTTCTCCACCATGAGTGGAGCCAGAGCATGAATGTATGGTGTAGACAGGGCGCGGCTGGAGTGCTGGAACACGGACAACAGCAGCTGGTAAGACCGGGCTTGAACCTGTTGCAAAGAGAATGAAATTGTTTATTGACATTTGCCACAATCATCTGGAAAGTCCAAAACACCTTTTTTGTTTGACTGACATTAGTCCAAATGTAGATTCTCAGTCTAATTCAGTCCTATTTTTAGTACGATGTGCTCACCACTGGATCACTTGAGTTCAGGCCATTTTTGAAGCGCTCCATGCAGCCCTTCTGCAGGACTGTCACTCCTACAAGTTCATTGCTGGCAGACAGCAGGAAGAGGGTCATCGCTGTCAACATACTAATCTCATCCATGTCAGGTCTGGACTCATCTATAGAAGTAAACAGCAGACAATCATTTCCATCAGTGAAAAATTATGAAATCCTTATCCTCCTTATGCCAACTGTATCCATTCACATTGCCCACGAAGGCCAGATGTTTGTTGTTTTTTTGGCCAGTGGTATCGAAGCTTTACTTGTGTACCTGGCTGTGAGTACTCCAGTACAGATGCAAGGCTGCTCCTTACAAGGCAGGGCCACTGTGTCTGAATGCTCTCTGCCCGGGCCAGTGGGGAGGTAATGATGGTCTTGATGCCCTGCAGGGCAGCTGACACAGTCACAGGCACCGAATTGTCCGAAGTCTTTACAGCAGTTTCCCTCAGCACCCCAGTGATTAGAAAGAGCACTGTAGGTAAGATAGTCATGCTTCCTGTAAAGGCAAAACAATTGAGAAAATAACTTCACACTGACCAGCACATTGTTAAGTTAATAATATTCATAGTTATTCCCATACTCACACATACGTATAACAGGTTATAATAACAATTTATTTAATTAGCTTTAACAAATCTTCACCCAACAGAACAAACTGCTTTTGGAAAAGATCACAGCTGGGGCAGGCTTGGTTTTAACATGGCATTACTGTGCAGAAGAAAATCTTTGTTGCATATTATGCGTGGGAGGAGTGTGTCACTGAACTTCGCCTCGGGCCTCACCAGCAGGAGAGCAGAGCGAGGGCAGTTCTGCCAGGATGGAGACTGTGTTGGCCACAAGGCGTGCACTTTCTTCGGGTAGCCGCTGAGGTCTGAGTGGCACATGGCTCGGCGACTCCTTCACACGTGTATTAAGCTGTGGCAAGTGGCGGACCAGGATGAACACGAGCAGCTCCATTGCTGCAAACACTAGAGACTTGCCAGGGACAAGCTCCCCTGTGTCTCCTCCTTCTCCAATGCCAGGCTGACAGTCTTTCTCAACTTCTTCTTCTTTGCCTGAGTAAAAAAAAAGACACTGACCAAACTTAATCAAAAGGCTACAATACTTTAAAAAGCACATCACATCTGTTTATATACCAATTAGACGAAGCAAAGCAGCACAATTGATGTTTTCAGAATTTAGCAGTATTCAAGAGTAATCTTTCTTTCATAATATGTAGGTTTCTGACCCTTGCTGTTCTTCTGTCTCTGCAGGTGATCCTGAGCAGCCCTGATGGTCTCCTGTACAACAGCAGTGACCTGTAGCTGGACAGCTAGAGGGTCTCGGGTCAACAGCAGCCTATGGAGCACGTTAAGGAGCTCCACCGCCAGTAGCTGCAATACAAATCACATTTACATTAAAGCCACTGTGTAACCCTGAAATTCAATGTAGGGAATGTGTTGAACTTCTGCACTGAATCGTCTGACACAACATCTGTTAAGGCTCATTTCACAAGCTGTTGTTAGCAAGTGGTCAAGTTTTACACAGAGACATGAAAGACACCCCCCCAAACACATTTACAAGCTATGTCCCACTTCAGGGGCTGGATCGTCACTTTCACACTTCAAGCCCACACTTGCAGGCCAAATACGTCATAGGGCCAGGCCCGGCAGCTCCAGCCCCCTTTCAAAGGATCCACCGAGTGAAGCAAAGAAACGCAACCTTGTTTTTTTCTCCCCCAAGTCACAACCATGTGTGTCCTTTGAAGTGGTCAGTATCCGTTGTGTGGTGGTCAGTGTTTTAATGGAGCAATGAATGGACTTATGTCAACTTTTAAGGTGAGTAAACGTAACATGACCATACCATGTTTACTATACATTTGCATTGTGGGGGTGATCAGTTTCTATCAGTCACTAATAAATATAGCACTTGATCTACTGTTCCTTTTGTGATGTCTTCAGAACATGTACCAACAGTGCCATCAGACTGGGACACAATTGTGAACAATTGTAATATTTCTGCACTCTGACTTGTGTATTTACCTGATCCAATGCGATATGGGTCTTAGCACAAGGAGATTCTAGCAGAGTGCACAGTGCCCAAAGGCACGACATCACATGCTCAATGGGCTCCTCGGGCCGGGGGAAGCAAAGAAACTCAATACTGACACCTGAGAGACAGAAAACAAAAAGCACTTAGGGTGTTTCATGTCATTTTCTTTTTCTTCCTCTCATCCACTTCAATGATGCAAGGTGGATCCACAGCTGTAATACAAAAGCAATTATGTGTGTGTGTGCACGCACACATACATATATATCAGGAAGAAATTACTCTAAAAGCTCTACACCACAGACAATGTTTGTATGTCTCCCTACCCAACATTAGATGCATCTTGTCATTGACTGACTCCTCAAAGGTCTTTGTAGTGGAGATGTCTCCTTGAGGGAGGTTAGGAGTCTTGGAAGTAGCTGAAGGGGCTTCTTCTTTCTCTTCACCAAACCCAGTGCTGCTCATCCAAAGGGCCACAGCATGCAAGACAGGGGCCCAAGAGCTGCGGTAGTGGATTCTTGCTGTGTCTATAGTCTCTGGAGTATAAAATGCTCCACCTGAAAACAGACGCACAGTGAAGTAAAAATAATTTACATTTAAATACTTAACAATGCATGTTTACTGTAACTGACTATAAGAACAAAAGTAAAGGAAATAACTCAAAAGTCAGACTCCATGTTCTCTCAGAAACACTAAGTCTACGTTATCTAATGTACTTATATTTAGACATCAATATTTTCTTCAAAATCTGGCAATTAAAAATCTGCACTCTACCATCAGCGGGCAGCTGACTGGAGAACTCGGCAGGCAGGGTGAGCAGAGCGTAGTCTCGGAGCATGGCCAACCACAGGCGGCTCAGCGATGGCAGCTCTGGCTGCACCAAGATGATGAGACTGTCCGGGGGAAGAACGTTGGCACCTACATCTTCATCATCCTCCTCATCATCTACACTTCGCACCGGCTTGGCAGGCTTAGACTCTGCCTCTTTTTTGATCTTCATCGCCACCACATAGACCTGAGACCCAGAGAGCATGTACAGTCAGATTTAAGCTGCAAATCATGTTAAATTAAACAAATATGAGACTGGAAATAAGAGTTTTCTATCTCACCTCAGCCCACGCCTTCAGCACAGCCAGTTTCTCCATTGTGGTGGCACTTTCACTGTACAACTGACTGGATGAGCCCTTTCCAGCCTGCACCTTGTCCAGCGATGACACAAGCAGGTTGTGGACTCGCCGCAGGTCATTTAGATCACTTACCACACCACTTCCAATCCATGCGCTACACACCTGCAGCCATATAGAGGGGTCAAAGTAATATATGGTATAATCAATTGACTTAAAGACATTTAGCTGTAATTTCTCTTCCACCTCATCAGAAAAATTAAAAATCTTTGTTGCATAACTGAGCACTCAACACTGATTAGCCATCATATGTGCCAGCGAGGGAGGTGGGGGTGTCAAGGAACAGTTATTAATAAATGGGACTGACATGTAAGGGTAGCACAAGTAGAACAGATTCATGAGATTGAAAATTGAGGAGAGCTGTAATTAGTGTCATTTGACCAAGGGCAGCAGTCTGAGAAGGTTTTTCTTTCAAGAGAGTTACCAATGTATTGTGATTTAAATTTATTCAGAAAACTTGCCGTATATTTGCTCATCCAAACTGTAGTCTAATTATATTTTTCTGGAAGTCATGTAATGAGAGCCAGCAGGTCCATAATAAATGTACAGAATAGTGTATTAACTATTGATAACAGGTGGATTTTAAATGAATCAATGATTAAAAAAAAAAAAAGAAAACAATAATCCTGAAATCCAAAGATGAAAAAATAGTTTGAACCGGCACAAAGTCCCAGACAGGCACAAATGGGAATGTCACAAAGGGGTTTTTAATTATACTGCTGACAGGCATGTTTGTTATTTGCCCCTGTCACACATTCTTCACATCAATCAAATAAGTCAATGTGGATTGAAGCAGGAAACCTGACACTGATGGGTTCTACGGGGGACGATGACTCCCTGCATCGTACCAATATACAGCTGCTATGCTACCAAAACGAAATGTTTGTGGATGTAAGAAGGTCCTGGTTTCAATCCCCAGACAGGACCAGCAGGGCCTTTCTGTGTGGAGTTTGCATCTAAAGTGCCCGTCGTTGTGAATGGTTGTCCGTTTCTATATGTCAGTCCTGCAATGAACTGGCGACTTGTCCAGGGTGTACCATGCCTCTCCCCACCGGCAACCCAGTAATGGACAAGTGGTTGAAAATGATTGAATGAATGTAAGAGGAGCTGCTTTGTAGGAAGGTTGCAGGATGTGATGTCTGCTTTTAAGAGTGAACATGGTTGTGAAATCTTTTGAGAGAATATTAGTGATAAATGCTAAATATATTTGTTTTAATTTTCTTCATAATTTTTTGAGTCTTACCTGGCATGCCTTAGCTGTTATATCAGATGGTGTGTCAGGAGAAAATGCAGGTCTTAGGGCAGCTCCGACCTAAATGCACAACATGATTGGCAAGTTTAATTTCTTCCGCTTGTTTGTCATTTTCTTTGCCTTAATGCAATTTCATTTGTTTCAGACTCACATTGGCCTGGTATTGTTCAAGGATAACGTGTCCTGGAAACTCTGGCTCAGGTACTGATGCAAACTTTTTAATGATGTCCTCCAAAGCCTGTAGGCCAGCCATCCTGAGCTGGTTACTGTGGTCAGTTGCTGCCATGAAGGCCATGCGGATGAGGTCAGACAAATGGAGCACCAACAGATCGCCTGAATGGGAGGAAAAAGCACAAGGGAAAGAGAAAGAGAAATTATTGGGGAGTAGCATTAATCATTCAGACATAATGTATTGAACTGATAGGTTTTCTCACCTTAAAATTCATAAAAAATTCATACAGATTACCTAAAAAAGTCAGTTCTTGGGGTGTTCTTGCAGTGATTTTAGAGAAACCAGATATCAAACACTGAGGTTTAATTGAGTTTTAGCTGAAGTGCACCTTTCAAGGGATTAGTTTGACACACCCACCTGCAGATCAACATCCACTCAATCCCGGTTAGTAAATTGGTTTTGGCTATCTACCGAGCTGCAAATTAACTTCGCTATGCACTTACTGTCTAGCCAGTAAAATACCTCCTTTCTTTCAAGGAGCTTGTATAAATCCTATCTACCTTATCTGTCAGAGAAAAATGCCTCTTTATTTCTTAATCATCTCAAATACTTTTTTATCTTTACCCAAAAGCATATGCAAGAGCATCTTCGGCAGCTAACACAATAACTGCCTCATGGTTGCAAAAAGATTTACTCTATAAACTCAGTCCAAAAAATACATTTATTTAATTGGAAAAATCACAGGAGGCATAAATCAATCACAAATCCTTAAGGGATCGCTGAGCTTTGGCAGCATGGTGGACTGTACCTTTGGGGTTTTTGGCTTTTGCAGAGCGGGCAGTTGCCAGGTCGAAATGCGCTTTGTCTGCATTCTCACACAGCAGGATGATGCGGCACAAGCAGTCTGCAGCAAAGACCCGTGTCACCCAGCGTGGAGCCACAGAGGGCTTGGACTTGTCATCTTCGCCCAGGCCTGTGAACATTGTGTCATCGTCCATCTCGTCTTTTTTCTCTGAGTCCTCCTCATCCTTTTCCACCTCAAATGTAACTGCCCCTCCTACTTCTGAAAGGGGACATGAACAACAGTTGGATGGGTTATTACCTTGATTTATCATTTGCTTCTGCTTTGTAATTGTGTTTTTTCCCCCCCTTTTCATCTTTAATTTCCTCAGAGAAAGAAAAATGATGACGTATCATATTTGGTTGTTCTCTGGTTTTTACCTGTAGTTGCTGCCAGGACATCCTTACAGAGTTTCAGCCAATGAGAAAGCTTTTCCACAGCAAGAGATGACAGCATGTGGCCCAGTGTATCATGGATATCAGAACACAGCTTCCTGTCTGTCTCACGATCCAGCATACCAAACAGAACACCCTCCAGACCAGTCTCTGTGATGTTCAGATCTGAACCAGGGGAAACAATGAAAGAGTCACAGAGTCTAGCTGAGGTATAATGACGAAACAGATAACTCTTGTCAGGTTCATAATGGGTACTCACTGATTGTAGTGTTGTCTTTGCTGTCTCCTGCTCTCCTTGCTAGACTCATGGCATACTCGCAGACCTCTGCTGCCTCTCGCTGGGCCAGCTGTCTCAGGCAGGCCACAGCAGCACGACGCAGCAGCAGGTGAGAGCTGCATAGATGCACCTGCAGGGAACCCATAGCAAAGAATTAAGTTATAATCAGGACAAGCTATGTCTCTAACATCTGAAAATTAAACTTATCTCTTACACAGAGACAGGGCACCAGGCTGGACAGGTTGACATGGCGTGGAGCAAACATGTGGAGTTGCTGCAGACACGAGATGGCAGCTGCCTGCACAAGGGAGTCAGAGTGGTCCTGCATTATAGCACAACCAACCAGGCAGGATGAGCGGATGGTGGAAATAGTCGCTCCATTTCCTAGAAATGGCACAGAGGTTAGGGAGAGATTAGGAGAAAAACACAAAACTATCAGTGATAGGATACATAGTGTATCTGTACTTCTGTAAAGCAATAGTGGATAAAAAGTGATGACACTGCTATCTGCTGGCCAGAAGAGGGCCTATTGGCAAACTAATTCCTTGTAAGTGGCCTCTATTGAATCAAATGTCAAAGTCACAGAGTTACAAAGGATATCTCTGGTCCGTTTGTGCCATAAATACCCTGCAATTCTGGTCCCACAGTGGTGATGAGCGCTCCAAGACAGCGACCCAAACATTGATGCACCTCTGTGTGAGATGGTGGCACTGTGAGGAGCAGGGTGAGCACCAGGGACAGGGTGGGTTCTACGTATCCTCTGTACATGGGACCACTGGAGTCGACGATTAGAGCCAAAGAGTGCAGAGCCCATGTCTGACAAGACAACATAGAATCTATATCATTTAAGTCTGAAGCAAAGATGATGAAACAAAGCCTGATGATTTTTAACGTAATTATCAACATGAAATACAACATCCAAATAGGAAAACATATAGTCCAAATCTATCAAACTGCTTCAACTCTTCTATTTATAGTCAAGAACGAGTGAACGATGAGGGATTCACTGTACCTGGACCTCATGAGATGACCCATCCTGGGCCAGAGCCAATAGGATACTGACACTGGTCTTTAAGTGCTGGCCTGAGCCAATTCCTCCGACATATCGATGGAGACAGCCAAGAGCCAGTGAATGGCCTGTCCTTGAGACTACATCACGGGCTGACTTCAATCTGGAGAGAAAGGAGGAGGGATATGGATCGTAGGATTTAAGCCAAGGACAGAGAGGTAGTTCACGAGAGATGAATAAGAATTGATGACTGAAACGATTACTGACTTTTTGACCACCAAAAACACTTACTGTCTATGTATAATGAGAATGAGTTCAACAAGTCTCCCTTAATCTGAACAGGAGAAATATCACAGATTATATCAATGTGAAAATCCTACTTGTCGAAGCTGGTCTGTGCCATTCTGGCGATGAAGGTAGCTTCTCCCACCACCTGAGCCATCCTGCCCAGGGCCTCTCCGGCTGCACAGCGCAGAATGGGGTTCGGATTATCCAAAGCTCCCATCACCAGGGCCAGCGCTGATTTACGCACCTCCTCAGGACCCAGAGTACTCTTGTTCTCGGCCAAACCCTTCAGCCAAGCAGAGAGAACACATTATCTCTCATTGTCTACATTAACTGAATAATGAAAGATGATACTCCTATCTTAAGTGAGTATACAGCAAGCTCTCCCACCTTGAGGGCACTTAGGACTGCAGTAAAGATGTTCAGTTGGACTGCCTGCTGTCGAACACCTTTAGCCTGCTTTATACACTCTGCAAAGTGGTCTAGCATCTGCAGCCTGAACCATATACAAAGTCGGAGGGGATTCATTAAAAGAAACAAATGCCATGGAGTATTTTTGCAGTTCAGTGTTGAATATGAACAAAGAATGAACTATTTAGAAAAAGATTATGCAAAATGTTGCAAATGTAGAGCTCCTTCACCTGTGCTTGAACGACACATGGGGGAAAACCACACCAAACAGAGCCACAGAGGCATCGATGACAGACACACCCAGAGGAAGAGGTCCTGGGATGGCCTCGCCTACAGGGACACGCAGGTAGATGGAGGAGGGATCATGTTCCAGAGCTCCACTTCCTGACGCACTGTTGGGCTGTAGCTGTTTATAAACAATGACACAGTAAAATTAACAAACCAAACATTATACAGGAAATAGGATAATAAGAGTGGTGATCATTACTCTTTGCCAATTATGGTAAGCCAACAAGGACATCACTTAAATAGAGATTTATACTGACCTGATCCTCGATGGACTTGTGGTCAGTCTCTTGTAGCCAGGATCCCATGAGCACACTGTCGTCATAGTGACAGAGAGAGCGCAGCAAGGAGGTGGTGGTGTTCGCCGAGTTGTCAGTCAAAGTGAACTCAGCCACTAGCTCCCTCAGGAGGGCATTGAAACTGCCTACACAAGAAAGGCAAAGGGTTTGAAACACCAGTATTTATGGCTTTCCTGGAAAAAATATGGAGATAGAAGTAACTCTTTTACCTTCATATGTCTTAGGAGGCAATAGAGCCAAGATGTCATATAACCTGAGCCTCACCATCGCTGCACTTGCCTTCAGATGAGCACCATGAACCTTAATGATGGCAGGGACGCTGAAAAGTCCAAAGCATAAAAATAATTTGACTCAATCATCTATAATTAAATCAACGAAAAAGTGTTAACAAACATGTGGCAATGCCAAGGCAAAGACAAAATAATGTAGTTTACTCACTGAGACATCATGGTCATCGCACATTCAATGGGTGTCATCAGTCTCCGGATCACATCCTCTGTGAGCAGCTCGGGACAGTGGGCCACAAAGCTACGCATCGCTACAGACGAAAGGGATAGGAGAGTCTGTCAGAACAGTGGCTGCTGATATTGTGAGAGTTTGAAGGTTGACAGGAAGATGTTTCTTTACCACAAAGAGCTCCAGCTCGGCCCTCCAGGGTAACCTGCCAGGTGAAGGAGTCTCCCCTGGCCTTTTCTGCCTCCAGCTCCTTCTGGGAGCGAGGAAACACGTTCCTCCACAGCAACAGCATCTTAGGGAGGTGATAGCGAACAAGGGAGGGACCTGGGCATAAACACAAAATAGTGACCATGTTGGCTATGACAGAGAGACAATATTTCTGCTAAAATCAAAGCCAGGAGATATGCAATATATGCAAGACTCACCGAGAGTCATGAGGGCACCTAACAGAAGCCATCCAGCCTGTGTGCGCTGCAGGGACAGTCGACTGTTCTGAGCAGCTGTTCGCAGAAGATCTTCAGCTATGCTCACAACCAGCTACAAGGAAGAAATGCAGACAACTTAATCTTTAAATCTGTACAAGGCATTTAGTAAGGTAGATAAGGATAAGACCTGACAAAGAGGGAACCCAAAAGAGTGACTCAGAAATGTATTAAAGAGCCATTTCAAGCTGCACACCTTGCCCTTGGAGTGAGGGATACCCAGTGGACACTGATGGACGCCTCCCAGCAGGGCAGCCATCGCAAAGCTGTAGCCGCTCACAGCTTCAGGTGAATTCTTCAAGTTGTTGATTCTCTCTGCACAACGGTCCAGCAGCGGGGTCAACTGATACGGTAGAGCCACAGCAACACAGCGCAGGCACCATGCAGCCGCCAAACGAGCGGCCATGCTTGGGTGCAGCAGCACAGAGGTCACAGTCTCAAGAAGTCCTAAGGAAAAGAACGTGAAATAAGATCTCTGACTCGAAATTTGTACTTATGCCATTCGCCTTCAGAGTTGCAACTGAATATATAATGTCTCCCACCTATAGAAGGCTCCTGGATAAGCGGCGAAGCTGTGGCACTCAAACTCTGGACCAGACTGCCCAGTTCTTTCAGGGCACAAACCATAACATGCTGGCTGGCTGAGACATCAGCTGCCCCAGCCTTGTTCTCTCCACTGATGTCATTCACTACTGCCTCTGAAAGAAAACCCAAGAATGAGAAAAAATAAAACAACAATGTAATTTCATGTTATTATTGTTTTGATATTATTAGTTAGCTGCTTGATTCGTAATTCAGACTGTGTGCATCGTTCATGGATAAGGTGGTCCTCAATCAAAAGCAATTTGGATTGATGTTTTCTCAGAAATAAAGCACTTTGTTTCAGAAGATAATTATCATCTTCTACCACTAAGTATAATTTTGCTTTTTATTTACTGACTGAATGACCACATTAGACATTAATGTCACACATAATCATGCTGCAAAGTTTGGAAATACAGAACTATGAGTTAAAAATCCAGAAGAGGACACTGTTACATGTGCCAAGAACTGAGGATTTCCTCTCATTCAAAAGTTCATTAAATAGCTGATACGGTGATGCTTGATGACAATTTATCAATAACTGAAATCCTCAGAACTGGAAGTCAAGACACATAACATTTAAGGAAAAAGTAGATTGATAAATGACTTCAGGAAGAGATTTAAAGTGGCTTCTTGATCTGCAGCAGCTACACTGAACTGTCTTTTTAACTGAGTGTAGTATACAGAAGGACACATGATCTTAGACGTCACATTTTATATTTTAGCTTGTAACATTTTCCAAAGCCACTTTAGTTAAAGACATTTCTCATTCCTCTAGTCTAACAGGTCTTGTTCATAACTGGTATTAAAATCTGTCCTGTGAGATCTGAATGGAGAACATTAAACTCGTGTGTTCACACCCCATCATACTTATGATTGAACTTATTTCTGCGGCCCTTTCTATATTCCAAAGCAAAAAAAGGAATAATTTGAGTAGTTCACTCATGTACTAATTGCGTAAAATTGGCTCACTCAGGATGGACGTTAATACCAGAACTGAACGGGGTCACAGATCAGCTGGTTGGAAAAGCGACAAGCGGCAAGTCTACAGTTAACAATGAAGTGCCCTGGACCACGTCTTGAGCAACACCAACATTCAACATCTGTTTCAAATTCTGTCTCAACATGAATGAATAAATAAACAATTAATAAGAAAATATATCAAGGATCGGCATACTTTACAAAAGTTTAAAAGGTTGCAAAGCAAATCAGAGTAAGAGTCATCCCTTTCAAGTGATATAAAGTGAGTGTAAAACTGATGTGTTGTTCCAAAGCAAAAACTGGAACAAAAATAAACAAAACTTTATGATGGACAAACATATGAAGTAAATATGAATTATTGCTGTGGTGGGGGGAATTGCTCATTCCCATTATGTGTCTGTGAATGTAATGGCACATGCAGGTTTTTTGTTTTTTGGCTGGTATCGGCTGGTAATGCATCAACAGCGCGAGAGAGTTTTGTTATCAGCTCCTTAGGGATTGGAACGTAGTACCAGAATAAAAATTCACAGGCAAACAGCCATTATAGCTATGCAATAATGCAAGCATGCATAACTCTAAAGCTAAGCTGGCTGTGGATTATTCTATGAATGTTATGATGCTGTCAGTGGTGAGAAATAGATGTAGAGAAAGAAGAGAGTGATCCAAAGCAAAGAAAAGCAGAAACAGGGGAAGCCAGTAGGGAAAGGCATCTCCGCACACAACACACAACAGAAGAGAAAACCCATCTCTGTATGCAGCAAAAGCAAAAGCCATGCAATAATTTATAAAACTGAGTGAAGGGTGGATTAAAAATGATAATAATGGATGAGTACTTACTCTGCAATGCTCTGAACCGAGATATTTCCCCCCCATCCTCCTTACCCACAGCCCTCATTTGCTTGCTGATGGCTTGGCAGATTTCTTTGCCAGCTGCAATTTGTGCCTTCTCGCCGAGTAAACCTCCCAGGGTGGCACGAAGCATGAAGGAGACACAGCGGCGAGAGTACACGGCCTCAACGTGCGTCTGCGTGGCCCGCGGGTGGGACACTAGGTCCAAAACATGGGACAGGAATGTGGCAAAGTTACGCTCCAGCCACTGGCCACCAAGTGTGGTCACAAACACAACGTAGGCCTGAGAAGAATAAAGAAAAATTACATGTGGTGGTTGTATCAGACAATGCAACCTCTTATTATTCTTGAGGATTCAGCTCACCTGTGTGATGCCCACCCGCACCTCCCTGCTGACAGAACCTCCACCCTTCAACATCTCCCCACCACTCTTTAGGAAGCCAGATCCACCACGCAGAAATCCAGTGGCCATGAGCTCCAGCACCTCCTCAAGAGTGGCTCGCTTCACATTCTGTCGCATCACTGAGGAAAATAGGATTAGGAGTGTGAAGAATAAAAAATGATGAGCAAGTCTACTGAACTTGAACCTGTCAGAAACTCTTCACTTACCAGCTGCTTGTTTGGGCATCAATGCAGTAGCCATGACTGTCCCCAGCAGCTTGGCCACTGCGACTCGGACACCATAGTTGGATCCTTCAAGGGCCTTGAAACACAAGGTGGCCAAGTTCTCCAGCTCGGTGGTCCACATGAAAACTGCCTCATTCTGCAGCTCCAAAAGGCACTGATCAGACAGGCAGAATAAAGATGGGAGACATTTTAGTGTCATTTGTAGTATGCACTTGATTTTGAAAGAATTTGCCATCATTGCATGAAAAGAAACCATCAACATTAATACTTTTAAATCTAATATACATTTCTTAAGTCATTTACAAATCCACTGAAACATAGGCCAAACCTTTGCTACAGCACAGCGCACAGCCATGGACCTGTCTGTGAGTAGAGAGCGGGCATTCTTGTAGATATCTCTGTGACATGAAGCTGCAGCCCCACCCAGTCCACTGAGAACCTTCTGCAGACTCAAGAGGATCTCCCCTCTGCCTTGGGACTAGAATAAATACAAGAAACGAAAAGTAAAGGAGAATATTCAAAGATATGTCCCATCGCTTCACTAGAATTTGTTACCACTACGTTATGCAATAAAGGATAATGGAAAACTGCACTCCACTTCAATTTCACCATTTTGCACTGCTTGCAGTCTCACCTCTGCACTCTTTAACGCCTTCAAAAGATTATTAATTGTGTCTGGGAAGGAGCTTCCCAGCATCCTGCCCATCTTCTCATAAAAAGCTCCAACACATGCCACAGCAGCACTGCAAGAAAAGGTTTGGATCAATAATAACTACTTGGTAAACAATGCCGTGAAATGATAATCACATTAAAGTTCAGATTCCCATGCACCTATACTAAAACAAGAGGAACCAAAATAGATTTGGGGTTAGTGAGGAAGCCCCACATCTACAGCTGTAACCAGCAGGGACAGATGAATAATGCATAAAACACTAATAAATTATTAACCACTGAAACCCAGCATAGTATCTGCTCATGTACATTGAATCCCCACTTTATTACATGTCATCCTAGAGATTAACGTTTGGCTTAACCCTAATACCCTTGGAGATAATCTGATATAATTGTATGCCTGAAGCTCTAAAAGCAGCACTGAAAAGCTTATGTCTAAAATGCAAACATCTCAAATATACACACTGGTGGTACTTTTAAAAAATGGGGGAAAAACACATCTACTTACAGTTTTGTTGGCAAGTATGCAGTTGTGTCATCTTTGCTTTTAATGATTTCATTGCATTTATCCAGAGTCTGGAAAACAGTGAACGTGTCGCCAATGCTGTAGAGGGTGGCAAGATTTTTGGCGAGTAGTTTTCTTGTCGGTGGTCCTGGAGCGCTGCTGATCAGCCCTGTCAGCTGTTCCACCAGCTTCTTCTGCTTCTCTTTCACATCCACCTACCCGCCAAAACAAAATTAGGTCACAGCTTGCTTCCAGTTAGACTTGCTTAGCAAAAAAACTGAGTAGTCACCTTATTTGCAGCCACCAGCACTTTATCCAAGAAGCGAAGCCATTCAAAGATGAAGACAGGCCTTTTTGCTTCAGTGATCTGGGCCAGGGCATCTTCATTGAGCAGGAGACTGTGAGCTAGCTCCATGGTGCGGACCTGACGACACAGCACTGAACACTCCCGCCTCTGCAATATTATATTTGACAACGTATCTTGTCAGTGCATGTCTCTAACATTATTGTCTCTTATATCTCCATATTAGAGTCAGTACATGTTTCTATTATTGTCCATAAGTACAGCACTCTTATATACTCCATTAAATACATGCACAACCTTTGTTGCAATACTCTCGATACAATCTATGCTGCAATAATAATCAATACCAGTTCTATTGCCCAGCCCTTACTCCCTCAACTCACATTAGCCAGATCCTATAAAGCATCTCAACAGCACTTTACTTTAGATCTGTGGACATTTGACGTCCTTGGGTTGGAAGCAGTGATACAAGTAAATATAAACGGACAGCATCTGTCCGTGGTGTCGATTATGTCAAGCCGGAGGTTATTTCTCGTATGAAAATGAAACTCTGAGAGTAAATAAAGCTGAAAAGCTGTGTTGACAGCTGCCTCCTCCCAGCTGTTGACAGGCGACCTAGCTAGCATGCTAAGCTAGTTTCCTCCTCCTACGAAGAAGCTAAGCTCCGGAAACTGATTCTCTCATTCCGCTGGCTCACGTCACATTTCAACACGTCCAAATGTTCTGATAAAGCACACCAACAGCACCTTCCTACAAGGTGGGACACACGAAACCAAAGTGTTCATCCTACCTGTGCTTCGACAACCCAGGATGAATGACGACGAGTGTCGGTGGTGTCGCATTTAAGTGACTCCGATCAGAAACTACTTTAATCACGTGCACAGAATGCAGAGTCAAAACAACATAAATTATTCTAAAATGCGTCCCATCATTTCCGGTTGTCTGTGTGTATTTAAAATGTATTTAATCTGCTGAAATATTTCCCGGAACCCTAGACTCCTGGTTTACCTTGTAGCTAGCCGGAGCCTATCTGTGAACGAACCAAACATCAGTAAAGGAAGCAAGTGCGCGATTGGACGGTTCAATTTGGTGCTTCAGTTTTCTATATTTCTTCTCTTTCGTTGTGAGGATAATGTCAGACGAGGAAGAAGATTATATGTCCGATGCGTTTCTCAGTAAAATGTAAGTCTGTTTTCTTTTCCTATTAAAACCCAAGAGTCAGAACCAAAACAGATCAAGAACAGCGACACAGAAAAAGCCGAACGAAATTATTTAAAACTGAGATAAACGATGGACGAGATGTAGCACCCAAAACACCTGTCTTATTCATTTTGTTCTATATGAATGTAGATATTAATACAAGCTCCGGTATGAAAACCTGCGATAAATAAATTGTTGCGTAGAAAATAATAAAAGTCTTTGCCTTCAGCCACTGTTTTCCCATCCTCACAACTCTCCCTATGTTCCTGTGTCTGTCAGACAAGATGTGAAACCAGGTGTCAGCATGGTGAAGCGAGTAAAAGAAGCCATGAAGAGGGAGATGCAGCAAAAGGAGAAAAACATAAAGAACCGTCAGAAGTCTTACAAGGAGCAAGAAAAGGAAAGTCGAGAAGCTGCGTTAGAGAGCTCCATCAGCAACGAAAACAAAGGATTTGCACTTTTGCAGAAAATGGGTTACAAAGCTGGTCAAGGCCTTGGAAAGCAGGGCAAGTTTCTGTCTTACTGATTTTACCTCTTGATCATATTTTGCATTTACTGTGGGTATTAATGTTAACAATATGTGTTACCATTTAAGGAGCTGGGAGGGTTGATCCTATTCCTCTAAACATAAAAACTGGTAAGCAATATCTATTTTTTTCTTTTAAGTGCATTTGGCAATTACATTGAATCCATTCACTGACTCACCATGTCATTCCTGTGTATCTGAATCAGACAGAGGTGGTATCGGAATGGAAGAGGCAAAGAAAAGAAAAGCTGAGGAGGAACTTGAACACTATCGACAGAAAGTACGAGTCAGGCAACAGAATGAGACCAAATCTGTGGAAGATTTTAGGTGAAGTTTGCAACTGTGTGTTAGATGAACTGTGCTCAATGTGTCGTATGTGTGTAATCTTAAGCTTTTTCCATTCCAGGTCAAGAGTAAGGACTGAGAGAGAAGAGCGTAAAATTGAGGGAGATCTCAGAAAGAGTCAGAGAGCCTGTGAGCAGCTCGACAGTCAGAAGGTTGGAATAATCATTTCAACAGCAGAAGCTCATTCCAGACCTCGGCACACAGAATTAACAAAATCTTGCCAAGAAAATGACTTTTAATTTAAACAGAATTTGTATCACAAAAGAGAGTGTTTGACCTTAGCGTTTCTGCAAACTTCCATTTCATTCCAGAGCATCACTGTCCCCAGAGAAGACTGGTACTGGCCAAAACCAGATGCTGATGACAAGGAAGATGAGGATGAGGAGGAGGAAGAAGAAGACATTGTGGAATTAACTGTTAGTATTTACTTTAGTTTGTTTTGATGTTCATACTATATTTCTTCTCTGCTATTATATATTATTATTCTTGCAAGTAGGACATAGACTTATTCACATTTAATGTACATTGTTTCAATATGACTTTGTAATGAATATAATTGATGTGTATATCTCTATTACAGTCTTTTGACAAACTGCAAATTTTGACTTCCTATTTGAGAGGTGCCCATTTTTACTGCACATGGTGTGGGACCACATACAATGGTAAGAAACCTGGAAACATGGCTGAAGTTGATTTCTTTTTCACATATATCTCGTAATAATGTTTTTTTTTTCTTTTTTCCAGATGAAGATGACTTATGCTCTAATTGTCCTGGGGATACCGCAGCCGACCATGAATGACCCAAAATATGCAGCAATATACACACTTTGGTTGTCTGTATATTGGATTCGAGGCAGGAGCTAAAACACAAAAACAACATTAGGTTATGATCAGCTTCTGAGTCAGTAAGGTGCCGAATCACAACTAGCTGAAGATTTACTCTCCATCAGATTTTGATTTATTGACTATCTATGAAATAAACTCACTGTTTGTGCTGTTTGTAATAATATTTGACATTATCATTCAGTTTTTTGGTTTAAATCCTCCACAAAATATCTGGGAAAGTCATGATAGCATTTTTCTAGTATTTATTTTTTGATAATATGTAATGTATTTTCATTAAATGGTTTAAGACTTCTACCATGTTATTGTATTTACTTGTACCTCCTAACTCAGTGATGTGTGATGTGGTGTGTCTCATAAATAGTCTTACAAATTAAGTTACTTTTAGTAAAGTCCAAAAGTCAACTCACCTCAACATCTCCTTCCAAACATGAAAGAGAACCTGTGGCAGCCTTCTGGAAGAAAAATATGGTGGCCTCCAAAATGAGGACCTGCTCCACATGTAAATATAAAGTGTGTGAATATAAAGGGCTCATTCTAAGAGAAGCAAACAATATGTAAATATAAAGGCGAGATGAAACATACTTGCTAGAATGATTATATTCCATGTCTGTCAATGGGTCCTTAGACTTAACAGCGCTGAAACTTTAAAGGAGCAGGTTAAGATTTGTGATAACTTCTTCTTCTTCTTCTATCTTCATGTTTGTTTAATGAGTGGTCATATTTCAGAGTTTTCGTGAAGGCACCATTGAAGCTGGGAATCGAAACTGAAATTAACGCTGGTTTCGGTCCCGACCCAGACACATGAGAGGTTTTGAGGGACCGAGAGGAAGCTATTCTGACATCTTACCCTTTGATTTAGTTAATTTTTACTATTATTGTGAATGTGACGCGCGCGGATAACGGGGAATTAAAATGGAAGCTGTCAACTACGTGGCTAAACTAAACGAATATGCTCAGAGAACGCGCTCTGTGCTGAGATATGAGGACGTTGGAGCTGTCGGGCCCGAGCACATTAAAACGTGAGTTTTTCAAGAACCTGCACGTTCATGCACACACGCGTTATTTCCAAAGGTCAGGGGGTAAATAAGACACAGATATATTCCCTCCACTTTCTGCTGGAGACTCTGTGAATACCTATGGTGTATGTATTTGTTTTATTGAATACATATTCATCACAATGCTTTAGCATGTACCTAACTATCAGTTAAGAATAAGGTCCGGTGTATTTATTCAGAGTCTACACCCTTAGTTAACCATTACTGCATCCAAACCACAAGTGCAACTTGTTTAAAAGTTAATTTTGCTAATTAATCTGTTTTGATGAATATACTGTACATTTAACCAGCTCCATTAAAAAAACCCTGTTAGATATATATGCTAGTACATTATTTAACATTAAAATGCTTTAACAGTTTCATCAGCAGCAGTGCCTCAAAATTAATTTAAATAAACATTGTTGGCATACCATAAAATAACATCCAACGCTGTCAAACGAATAACGTCAAGTATCAAGTTTGCAGAGTCATGTCTTCGTAATGTAACCTCATCACACCAACATCATTGTCTTCTCTTTCTCCTCTGTAAAAGGTTTACTCTGAGAGTAATTCTGAATGACAAGGAGTTTCCTGAAGGCATGGGGAACAATAAGAAAGAGGCCAAACAGAACGCCGCTAAAAATGCCCTGAGAGCCCTGTCAGAGGAATCAGATAAGGTAAGGTGGTAAGTCATTGACACAACATATCAGTATTCATGTACTGGACATTTTGGAGACATTCTAGATAGTGTGAGACACATTATTCCTGTTTATAGACAGTCTATGCATCGCACATATCCGTGAATGTTCTTATCTGCTTTATCAACAGACAGAAAATACACCGGAAGCTTCCACTTCATTGATTCATCAGGCGACCATCAGTAAAAACAGCTATGTCTCTTGGCTCAATGAATACGGCAACAAGAACAAGGTGTTCATACAGCCTGTGGAGTCAGTCAGACTGGGACCAATCAATGCTCCTTGGTAAGGTTCCACAACACACCCTCATTCATTCTTTGATCAGTCACTATTTCAGAATGTACTAAATAAAATGTCTGTGATGTGCTAGCTGCTGTAACTTTGTGATCGGCGAGAAGGAGTTTCCAGCTGGCTACGGTAAAACAAAGAGGGAAGCCAAGGAGGAGGCAGCAAAGCTTGCATATCATGAGCTATCTGGCATTAAATCTCAGGAGGTAAGAACTGCCTGTACAAGCCCAGTGACAGTGCTTGGAAGGTGCAGAAGGAAGGAAGGGAAGTGAAGTTCTTCTTAGTTAAAATCATTTTTTTATTTTCAAGATGGGAGATAGCGGCACTTCAAGACAGCTAAAAGTGGAAGCCAAACAAGATATGAACGAAATCTGGTGAGAGCAAATTATTTAGTTTTATTTTTCTTCTGTTCTGAAGAAGTTTTCTAAATATTGAAATGTTTTCTAATTACCGTCTGATTTGCCTTGGTATGACAGTGATAGGGCACCCAGCCCCAGTGTAAAGACAGAAGACAGAAATTACATTGGCATGATCAACCAATACTGTCAGAAACAAAAGTGCTCCCACGATTTCATCTTAGAGAAAAGATGTGGGCAAGCACACAACCCCCAGTAAGTACGACTGAACCTTAGTGACATGAATACACATGCTGTATGAAAACTTAACACAACAATCTAAACATGTCCTCCCTGCCTGCATAGATTCTTCTACAAGTTGGTGATTGACAACAAGGAGTACCCTGTGGGTGAGGGGAAGACTGTGAAAGAGGCCAAACAAAACACAGCTCAGCTGGCCTGGGCTGCTCTTCAAGAGCAGACTTACTGCAACCGCAAGGTTTTTATTTATTCATTCATTTGTGTGGAACATGATAGATTACGTTTTTGATTTGCCACTGGCTGCCTATGGTCATCTTATACTTGACCCTGTTACCTGACTAATTCATTAGATCTGGTGAAACTATAATATAAGAATAAACATGTCATTGACAATAAGGTTGATGATAGTAAAGCAGCCAAACACAGCTGAACACATTTCTCCTTCCTCTCAGGTAACTGCGTCTGATATGTCAGAGGATCTGCCCACACTGTCCGACTCACTGTAAGGCTCTGATCTAGAGTACAACAGACGGCGATGTGTAATGTTGAGATTATTCTAATGATGTGTCTTAATGTTCTCCCCAAGCAGTAATCCACAGTCAAAAAGCAAGCAGATGACTATAAATGACTCAGGTGTTTTCAGCAATTCACCAGAATCTCCAAAAGATCAGGTCTGTCATTTCCTGCGTCATCCACTAATTAATTAATGCACTGTACACAAATCACTTTTTAGAGATTGTTCAGATCAAATGTAGTCATTATCTACTCACCACTGTGCCAATGGAGAGGTAGATGAAGTGTTTGAGCCCACAAGACACTTCAGGAGTTCAAGATGACCTACAATTAAGATGTAATAAAACAACAGAAAAACACAACATACCTCCTCCCTACCCACACCATCATCGGGCTATGTCCACTATCTTAGTCACTTCCAGTGGACTTGTTTAGTGTCGAATATGAAGTTTTAATGGCATATTCCAGACATATTCCAGTGTCAGGAAGTCATTAATAGATCTATCAGACCATTAGAAAAGAGTTGAACAGGTACCTGAATAATTGTTTTTTTACTTCCATTACCAAGGCGGAAAGTCCTGATGTCAAGCCCAAAATAAGGTAAGCCTGCCCTAGAAAATACCCCTTTTTTCTGAACACTTATTTTGAACCCGAGTACAGGATATGTTTGGCTAAGGTAATATTTTCTATATACATTCAATGATATGTGGCTTTGCTCAAAGCTATGGAACTAACTGTGTCAATTGTGACCCTTTACAACCCCTAAGAATAATCCTAGATCCGCTACTGAGTTCACTATCCTGTCTTATTTTGATTATTGTAGACTTGCAGCAAATTTCCAAAATACGCAGAGAAAAAGCAAAGAAGTAAGTAACAAGTATCAAATAATGTCTTTATTTTTTGTTTATTTTGATGTTTTTTTTCTTGACATTTGTATCCTAATACTGTGCCTTTATTTCATGCATTAAGACTATAACTAATTTCAAGACTCCAGACCGTCAGTGTAAGGAAACAGCAGAGCATTCAGCAATGTCAAGGTAAGGAAAATGAAAACCATAGTTTGCAACAATAACATGTTTTCAGTACATTGGTAGCTTTACAATTTGTTTGTTGCTTATTTGCTGTAGTTTTAACTTTTTGCATTGTTGTGTTTCGTTGTGTTTATCTTAGATTTACATCAGAATTTGACGACATCGAGCGTCTCGGCCATGGAGCCTTTGGTTATGTTTTCAAGGCAAAAGAAAAACTGTTGAACAAGTACTGTGCTGTAAAGATTGTCCGCTGCAAAGAGTGAGTCATTTTTATCAATAAGCGTTGTGTTAGCGTTTTAGAAGAATTATTGCTTGATGACAGGTGCACTGAACTGAGCCATGTTTCTGTTCTTCATTGGATCAGGAAAGCTCTGGGAGAGGTGAGAGCATTGTCAGACCTCCATCACTGCAATATTGTGCGATACTACACTTGTTGGATGGAGGATTCCGGTTTCCAAATGGACAGTTCAGCTAATAGTAACAGATCTACTCAGTAAGTGTTTTATCCTTAACCTCCTTTTTTCAAGAGATTTAGAAAATATTGTAACAAATCACAAGAATAATGTCACAATGGAGAAATATGTGTTGATACAAGACTTAAAGGAAACAGTGCCATAATGTTAGATAATGTAAAAATATATTTTATGGTAATTATATTGACTTTTGGATCCAAAATCTCATTTTTCTTGAGACAATACCAAACCTCTTTGATTATTAAACTGTCCAGTTTTTTTCTTAATTTAAGGACACGCAGCCTGAAATCTAAAATCTAAAAAGCCTGGAAAGCCTGAACTCTTTTTTTCAAATAGTATTATTGTTTTTTCCCTCAAAATATTACAACTATATTCTGTAAAACTGTGACTTTACCACCAGTACTTCATTCTTGTAAATTTAATTTGTAATCTCATAATAATCTCAACCTTTTTTCATCAAAATATATATTCTGTAAATCTTCCCACTATCTAACAAGTGGCCATAATACTGTGTGGTAAACTACAAATAATGTATGTTATAGAACCAAGTGACATAGATCTAATTCTTAACTTTCCAGGTCCAGTGGTAGTTCATTTGTTAAGTACCTCTACATTCAGATGGAGTTGTGTGACACCAAAACTCTCAGAGTGTGGATCAATGAAAAAAACATTCCGAACATGAAGACATCTTTGCAAGACTCAAAGAGAAGAGAAGAGAGTCAAACTATTGCACAGCAATTAGTCAATGCAGTGGAATACATCCACTCCAAGATGCTCATCCACAGAGACCTGAAGGTGAGATGCTGGGGTAAAATCATAACTTGATCTGTTAGTCACTCCAGAAGCTACATGGTGTTGGTCTTTCCTCTGCTTAGCCTGCCAACATCCTGTTTGGGCGGGAAGGACAAGTTAAGATCGGAGACTTTGGTCTGGTCACAGCTGAGAATGACGACGATGCTGAGAACCTAAAGGAGCGAACAGAGTACAAAGGTACCCCGTCCTACATGGCTCCAGAGCAGGTGAGATGGTGCACATGGCCATTAAGTTGTTTCATCAGTATTATTGAATTTGTGTGTTCAAAGGAAGCTTTAACAAACAGTGCTGCTCTTTTTTCCACACTGTGTTTTCATGACAGAAGAGCAAGAGCACTTACGACAGAAAAGTGGACATATTTGCTTTGGGGTTAATTTATTTTGAACTTCTTTGGAACCTGCCAGTAGATAGAAAAGTGGTGAGTTGTTCACATTATGCTCTACACTGTACAACATGTCTATTAATTCTTCATTTTTATAAGAGAAAATACATCACTTTACTGAATTTCAGATTTGGGAAGATGCCCGGAACCAGAAACTTCCTCAAGGATTTTCTCACTATTTCCTCCAAGAGGTACAGAAGCTTCCTTTAATTTAGTTTACACATGAAACAGTTTGTCCACAGGTGGCAGCAGCTTGTAATGACCAATCACAGGTCAGTAGTTGTGGCTGAGGCTAAAGAGTTCAAAAGTTTACTTTGATTGACTGCCCTAGTCAATGTTACTTTGGGAACAAGTCCAGCTGTATTTATTTCTCTATTTTTTCTCATTGCAGTGTCAAATAATAAAGTCAATGCTGTGTGTGAAGCCAGAGGACCGACCAGAGGCTGGGGAACTGAAGAAGGACCTAGAGGAGTACGCTCATAAACTCATGACACTGAAAAATAAGCCTCATGCGAGTAACTCAGTCTAATTGAATGAAATCACTAGCCTACAAACTATTCTTACACTATACACAAACTGACACTGTCATGTCGCTATGAGTTTATCATGATTTTAAAATGTTTACATGAAATCACATCTTTGCTCCAGAACAAGCTTTTTAATTATCTACACCAACTGTCGCAGAGATCAGTCAGTCGTACAGTCTTGTGTTGACTCCACCAGACGAAGCTTAAAGCAGGTTTCATGAGGTTCTCTTCTTATGTTGCAATCTGAATGTGACTGGTCTGCCTGTACATGCATTAAACGGGACCAAATCATCAAATCATCGTTGACTCCTCTAAACACATTTTTACATAAAGGGAAGAACTCACTACAAGCGTCAGTGCTGCAGTCCTCTAACCATTAGAGAGATGCTCTGTAATTCATGGTGAAACGAGGGTAAAAGAGCATGATTACAAAAGCAATGACATTTTAAATAAGGTGTGGCAGGCACGTAGGGGCATGCCTCCTCTCACCAAGGAGGGTTGTGGGTAAAGGGGTGTGTTTGGTGCCCACTGAGGGTGGTGCTAGGCACCATGTTCTCACCTGCCAAGGTAAGGTTCAGGGTTAGGGTGAGTCAATGTAAAATCCTCTGCAAACCTGAGGCCATATTCTTTTATTGCAAACAAAAAAAACTGCCAAATGACTAAACACCATATAGAATATATACAGTGTAAATATAGAAAATAATAAAATGCATTTCAACAAAACACTAAATGCTGGATAACTAATTAAGAAAACAAATGGTTAAAATTAGGAAGACAGTGTAAAAATAGAACGACGAGATGAGTCTAGGTGAAAGAACTGTCAAGGAAAACACCTCCTGAAATAAATCCGTGCAGAGAAGCTCAGTGTGGCTCTGGCCTGACTGTTGTTGTCTCTTTTAGTAAGACCTGTAGGGGGAGCTGTGACTCTGCGTAGCCCAGGCTGAGTGGGCCACCTCAACATGTAGGTGAGAGAAGTTTGCAGAGGGAGCCGTGTGACATTTAATCATGCCTCCGGCGCATGCTGAATGATGAGCATCACTGTGGAAAACAACAGTAACAAGCTCAAAATGCAGCATCCCACACAATCACCTGGCCGTGGTGCACACAGTAACAAAGGCCCCGCTAATCAGCACAAAATCGGCTGCTTTGGCTCAGCGTGGCAACACAACAATCACCCCGTTGCAAAGACCCCTAACACTTGCCGAGAGCCCATGAATAAAAGTCACAGGTGGACTGAACGCCCTCATGTAAACCTGTTTCCTGGCTTTATCTGTCACAACGCTGTTTAATTATGACGGGAAAAAAAACAGTAATAAGAGGAAAAGATGCTGAAATAAACTTGTGAAAACATTATCCTCCTACATCATAGAACTCCTACATATACTATTAGGTCTAGCAGAAGAGGGCATTCCTCCAACCAAGCTCCACCGAATTGCAGACTCAAATACATCATTTCCTTAGACGTACAGGATTTTATCCATCAAGATCTATTTCGTGCTTGTTTCCTGGGAAATAAATGAAAATGTCCCAAAACGCCATCTGCTGTCTGCTGATTTAGTCCTTTTTTCATGTGAAGTTATTTAGATATCAACACTGACATTTACACCAGCGAAACAATGTCCTCTCAATGTAGCAGCATCCCAAATATGAAACCTGGTGCGCTTCCAATCTTCCACTGCTATCGCACTTGTGCGAGCAGGGTTGTTCAGTGTATTGAGGTCACTTCCTCTGAGAGCTGTATGGGCACTGAAGCAGCGCTCTAGTCAGTGGCCTGCACCGTGTAGCCGGGAGTTAAATGGACTCACCAGTCAGGAGCACAGCAGCGGAGTGTCTCCCCAATGTCCCAGGGGTCGGGGCAAACGATTACTGTGTGTGCACGGTCTCATTGCAGAGTTTGTTCTGCTCTGTGTGTTTTAGGAAGCGGCCTTGCTGCAAAGACAAAACTACCACCCGCCAGCAGAATATCAGAATCAAAATGACAGCTGAGGATGCACGCGAGTTGTCAGATACTATTGACATCTTCCCAGTCTGTACATATATTACAGAAGTTTCTGTAGTGCAGTTACAGCCCACTTAACCTCTAGTGAACTTGAGTTAACTGGAGCATGAGCACATGCCTCACTGAAGACCTCACTTGGCTCATTCCCCGGACTTTCCACCTCTCCAGAACCACATCCTGCCACTGTCCACTGCACTTAGGGAACACTGTCAGCAGTTAAAGGGCCACTCCAGCAGTGAATTGAACATTTTAACCTATTTACTACAACTTACTGAAACTTCAGATGACAACATACATCTTTCAGACTACTTATTTCTTATTTCCACCCAGCTTAAAAAACATGATAGTTTTTAAATTACTAAACATTTTATATCTGGAATCTTCTTGACTCATGATCTTATATTAGTTTATATAACAAAAGAAAGGCTATTTCGATCACCACCTGGTGGCTGGCTGCAGTATAGGTCATGAAACCCGCAGTCTGTCGTTTGTCATCGGTCACCCGGGAACTTCAGAGTATTTACTTTTTACTGACAAGACATCAGGTATAATTAATAATGTTAATTAACTAATGTTTTGTTAAATGTTAAAAATGAATTCTTAATGTTAACTGCTGTATCAAACTCGTAAATCGAAATGTTAATTCTTTATCCAACTGATAAATCTAAATCTTAATACTAGGTATAAATGTTAAATGCTTAATCTTACTGTTAGAGTTCTAAATATTAAATATTAAAGGTTTTATAGAGCTGTATAATCAAATTCTAAATGTTAAATGCTTAATCTAACTAATATTAAAGCTGAGAAGTGTAATCTGTTGAATCTAAATTACTCTAAATCACTCAGGCTGCCTTGTGCCAGTTACATCTGTGCTGGTGATTTCCTGCATAGACATGATATTCGACTCTCTCTGTTGACTATTCACCAACACTGTCGCCCGGCAAAGTCAGTAAAGTTGTTTGTCGACTCAAATCCCCACGCTCGCCGTCTCGGTCCCAGCCCCGCCTTGCAGCTCTGAAGGTCAAGGGCGCGACGGCAGACCCCCACCCTCCCCTGGTAAATCTTTAATAAGTCAAAGAGTCACCCCCATCTGGAGCAGTTGAGAGCAGAGCTGCAGGGGAGGCGGCAGTGTTGCAGGAGGATGCTCTGAAAGCTGCTGCAGTTATTGCCCTGTTTTCTTTTGCAAATGTGACACCTTCTGACAGGCCAGCTGTTGTGCCTCTTCCATGCCCACAGGAAAGACATGCGAGGTGATGCAATCATGATGTGAGTGTGGCGACAGACAAAAAGCATGCGCTTAAACAGGTCCCACAGTGCTGAGGAGAAAAATAAACTGCACTGCGAGTTTTCCTCAGTTACAAGAGTTAAAGCCGAAGCTTGTTGAAATTGTTGTTTGGTGCCAGACAGAATCCCAAGGTCACAGATGTCTGAGCATCCTTTGCTTTCATAAATATGTAATTGTGGTAAATATTAGGCAACAGGTTTTTGTTGCTTTTCAAGGATTCTACTTCCTCGGCTGCCCCCGCAGACTGAAGCTCTGAGATAGGATTCATGCTCCGTGTGCTATTAAAGGCTCCATTGTGAAGTGTTTGTATTCCAGAAATTAGAATATTCAGCAGGATCAAGAAAGGTGACTTCACTGAATAATTTATATGGGGATAGATAGTAAATTGAGCCAGTGTGATGACAGCGATGATGCACTGAGCCCAAACAGGCTGCGGAGATGAGGAGAAGGCAAGCTCATCAAACTGCTAAATGAATGGAAGCATGGGATGAATCAACAGGAATTAATTACTTTTGTAATGTTTGCAGATTCATGTTTGCCTCTTCCTCTTTGTGTCAGTAATTCTGCAGGTGCCAAGGGGAGAGGAGAAGGTGGTGGTAGATGAAAGCGCTGTGAAATCAGGACATAAACAAAGCCAGGAGCAGATAGAGGGGGCCAGCGCTTGAACACCATGCCACGACAGACAGCCTTTGGGGCTGTTTTTCTCATCTGCCAGGAGCTTTTCAGGATCCGTTTTATCAGCACAGCCTTCCCAATCCCCCCCCCCCCCCCCCCCCCCGCCCAGCCCTCCCACTCCCCCCCCCCCCCCCCTTTCTGGATCCAGCTCCATATGATATGTGTCCAGTTTGGTTTCACTCCAGCCAGCAGACACACACTCTGCCTTCCTCACTGTAACCAGCCAGTCTGTCATGTTTCTATATATCTACCCACCCACCTACAGCATATATGTAAATCCTAATGTCTGCATGATTACAAATTTCCCGCGGTTAGCATGACTGAAATTATCATGAATTCTTTACCAGGCAGGGGGTCAGAGAGTTGGAGTTGATCACAGCTCCAATAATAGAAAATGCTGATCTTGACACCTGTATTGATTCTTATTGGAAAGACGCCTGTTCTGTCTGCCTCCAAAAAAATCAATAGCAGCCACAGTCGGTGAATTCTTTGTGCGGCAAAATTCTGAAAGTCTGCACATAACAGTCAGGCCAGTTTACCTTAACCTAAGGTTATCTTAATAAAGATTGATCTGAATTAGTAACTATACTTTCTCAGGATGTGATCAAATCCGCTCATCATGGACTGAGCATTTTGAAAAAGTTTTCATTTTCTGTCATTAACAAACTTGGATCTCGCGGCTCTCCAACACTTCCGTTGTATATAAAGCTCTGTATACTGTATATTTACTGATAAGATGTGTGCTTTTAAAGCCCCCGCAGGGATAAACCATTGACTCAAATTTGATGCACAACACATCCGGGCTCTCAAGAATCCTTTTAGGGATGGTTTGAGAGTCTCCATCGCTGGCACTCTGCTCCTGTGTTCTTCATCAGACCCAAATTAGTGGCATTAAGCTCAGAGAGCCATCTCATAAATGGATTTCTTGTTGTATGCGATGCTCCATAGGGGAATCGCTGCATCGTGTGGCCATCTGTCTTGATACTTCCAGCCCCCTGAGCTGCTTTCCCAGAAATCAACACCCTGTGGTCTGAATCACACTCACCATCCTGCCAGCGACATTTTTTTTCATCAACAAGGTCTGTAAGCACCGTCAACCTGTTTTTCCTGAAGAGCACATGCTGAGTTTCGTCGTTACAGGCAACGCGCATGACACTCAGCGGAGAACACAACAAATTATACCAGTCTTTAGGCTGTGAGATCTCATCATCAGTGGTGGCACTGATCTATTTCTCTAGAATAAAAAATAGCATGAGAAAGGTCCCATCACACTCTCTTTTTACAATGCAGAGGCAAAGCAAACGTGTTTGCACGATGTACAAGCATCATGATAAGGATCCCAGTGGTTTTATGTGAACAGCACACAACGTGCCCTGCTCAGTTCCTGCTGGAGACCTTCGCTGCATTCAGTGTGCGTCCACAGCACACCGCCAGTGAGCTTGATTTCATCTAAATATGAACCCTACTATTATGTTCTTATTACTCAATCAGTTACTGTCTCTCTTAGCACCTGGATGCATTGCTCTCCCATCTGCTGGCTGCCTGTGAGGACGCCAGTGGAGGCGCCAGCCAAATTGGCCACCTCCGTCTTGGAGCTCCAGACAAAGTTGGCGTCCCTGTAAAGTGGCACTCGGATATGTGCTGTGCCCACTTTCTCTGTTGCTAATTGTATGGCAGCGAAAGCCACTCAGTCAAATGAGTCCCTCCATCACTCCATTGTGATGGGGGGACTCATCTGCCGCTGTCACTGTTTTTGCCATTGACAGCGCCAGCCTTGTGAGCCAGGTCCAGGGCACAGCAAGGCTTTTACTACCCTTTTTTTTGGTTTGGCTATATTTCACTAGGGCACATCTCGACACAAGGAGAGCATTTTTGTTTATTCGATAAATGCTAATGTAAAATGCAGTTTGATAAATTACATTCCATAAACATTGTATTCACTTTTGAAACACCTGGATTTGCCGAAATTCACAGACCCACTGGCTGTCTGCAGTGTGTCCTCTGGGGGACACTGTTGTATCGAGCTACGTGGCTGGATCGGGCTTTAGGAGCTGAGGAAGGAGGGAAGTGGCAGGGCTGTCTACCAGCCCTCTCAGTGTTTGTGTCCTCACTTTGTAAGACAATGGCACTTTATTCTTATCAAATCTAACCTCCACCAGGAGAAGGAGATGGATCGTGCACCAGTCCGCTCGCTGCAGTGAATTAAATCAGAATCCCATTATAGAAAAACATATAAAACTCCTACAATTCAATATCAACGCTGTATGACCAAAACAGGAAATATGGTACATGTTGACTGCAGGATATAGGCGCTATCATTTCAAAGAGGAATAACTGAAAGGCTCTCAGTGAGGAGACTCCATTTAATCGATACTGTGCGTGATTCTGAATGATGGCTGCTCTGCTAATAGAACTGACACGCTCATTTGAGTTACGACCGAATTACTGTAGGAATGTTGATCCCAGCGAGAACAATAGGTCTGATCCTGGGCCAGGGTACGGAGCAAATTTATTAGCATATGTAATGAGTTAGAAATTAAATATGTTGTCTATGTTTTAGAAGCGATGCTAGGAGCGTCCAGACACCACGTAATGTGCGGTATAATCTAAGATTTGAGACCTGACCTTGCCCCTATTGAA
The DNA here is from genome assembly GCA_016785235.1 of Pseudorhombus dupliciocellatus. Classification (NCBI taxonomy): domain Eukaryota; kingdom Metazoa; phylum Chordata; class Actinopteri; order Pleuronectiformes; family Paralichthyidae; genus Pseudorhombus; species Pseudorhombus dupliciocellatus. Next base: position 1,344,574 of record JAFBJW010000127.1, on the reverse strand, counting down.
TCACATTACTCACTATCTTTGATTGGCCTGTCCCTCACACCTCACCCCCGCTCCGTTTCACCAACAGTTAAACCCACTCACTCCTCAGGTATTTGAATACGAATGCCATCTTTCACAGTGTTATTGGCCTCCCTCTCCCCTCCGTCCTTCATTACAAATGATCTCTCAGCACTAATGAGTACATGTCTAAAAATACCCTCCGTGTCCAGAGAGCTGGGTGTGTTGTAGTGCACGTTGATCTTAAACAGATGTTAATGGTTATGGAATATCAGAGATGTGTAATGAATTGAGGCACAGCGAGTCTGCCTGCATTTAGAGGGAATATTTAAAATTCAACATGCATCTGCACCCACCCGCTGACACTCTGCAGCCACGGATTCAGTTCAGAAACCTCCCAACACCCCTCATGACTATCTTTTTAACATAGCGGTGGTGTTCCCTGTTGCCATAGTAACACCGCATGACCTTTCCTCGGAGGTCGAGCTCATGTCAGCGTGTTGCACTAACGATTTCGTTCCAGGCCTCCGCTCAGTGGTGGTCTTTGCAGTTGGAAATGGGCTCTGGTTTGACAGATGAGGGAAGGGCTCCAACTGGACTTGGTCTCGGGAAGAAAGAAAGCGCGAGGCAATGGATGGAGCTGTCACCACCGTCGTCTAATTAACTGACAGGATCTCCCCTCGTTGCCCGCAAGCAGTTCCAAAGACTCAGTTCGTGGACAAATGTTCCGACATTTTTTGTAAAGTTTCTCCGCAGAGGAAACAGACGATCATAGCAAGTTCATCTGCTCTACATATAGATGTATTTTAAAAGAATCACTGCTCTAGGCTTGCTTTTATTTTTAGTTATTTGTGTATCTTATATTTTACAGAGGCCAGGAATATTGTCTGGGTAGTTCCTTTGATGATTACTGGGATAAAATATATGGTAGAATTGCACTCAGACCATCAGCCTACCAGCTGCTGTGAACAAACTAGCTCTGTCTTTAGTCAGAGAGTGTTGCTCAACCAACCTGGGTTTGACTCAGTGTTGCACGATGGCGGCCACGTGGTTGAGAGACACACTAGACGACTTCATCAGGCCCATGAGTTCATCATGACTGGATGATAAGTGCCAACCCAGCAAAACGTTTGCAGCATGAGAGTCAGCCATAAACAGGACCCCACACCCTTCTCTCCCTCCGTGAGAAACGGAGGGGAGACATTGAGAGCAGGCCTCCCCCTGTTCCTGCCCAAGGGTTTTGGGTCTAATTCAGACAAGATGTTGGATGTTCAACAGCCTCCTTTTCTCATTTGTGGCGCAGATCTAGATGAAAAAGTGGCGAGCGGCAGGAGCAGACCTCTCTGGAGGGGTTTCATTAGATATTACAATCTAAGCTTCCTCCAAGGCCAGGGTCAAAGATGGCTCCTATTTGCACCTTATTTCATGGCCAGGAAGATATTCGACCCACGCAGACTCCATCTGGTTCACATGGAGGTCTTGTTTAAGAATTGCTTTTGTGGCACGCAATGCAGCACAGCTTGTATTGCCCCTAAATACGAGGTAAATAAGGATTGTGTAAAAGGAGACTTTTACACAAAGAAACTTCATTTCCAGCATTGCAACCAGATGAAACCAGCTCAGTGGTTTCAGATTTGAAGAGCGCAACATGTGACAATCTTGTGAGTGAGTTTCCGGGCCCTGGCTATCAGTGAGCCTGTTGTCTTTGTACAGTCCTACTGAGCGTGATAATGCCCGAGTAACCTCCCCTTCTGTCCTCATGGTCTGCTTTGTGTCCTTCACAGACGGTAATCAGATACAGTGGGCTGATTGTGGAACAAACGACCTGGGGCAGTCCAGCTGCACAGGAGTGAGGGTTTCAACCCTGAAATGATGATGTCACCGCTCCCATGTGACAGGGCTCAGTTTCACTGTCAGATCAATTATTCACAGCGTTTAATTGGATCAGCTGAATCCAGATCGCTCCGGGGATCCATTTCCAGTAACAGCAGCTGCAAATAAACCCTGAGCCAGCACCCAAGACATAAGACTGCAGATCAATATCCGCAGACTATACAGCATACCTCACTGATTAAAAAAAACACACCCAAATAATACACCGGAAGGAAATAATCTGTATGTCAAATAATACATTTGCCTATTTAGAGTGGCCCAGGCGGCTTCACACTCTAACATACATGGAGGTGATGATCTCAGAGTGTTGGGTGGAGGCCAATCTGTGATGATGCTGCATTCATTAATCACACGGTCATGTACAGCGGCATTCGCAGCCTCTTAGTCATCAGATATTCCCCTGGCCTCTGCTCCACTCCCGCCTCCAACTTGCTACAAGCCTCCCAGTCAAAGCTGGCCTTTGTGCAAAGGAGGGGGGGGGGGTCACCGTGGACCATGACAGTTCTACTCCCTCCTTTAGTGCTGGGTTTCAGGATACTGAGTATAGTGCAGAGAGCCCTCCATTCACAAGGTAGCAGAAGGGGAGGGGGATCAAGACACAAGGCCTATATCTCTGTGGAAAAGGAGAAAGAGCAGCCCATTCATCTTTAGTCGTACGACAGCACTCACACATGTGAAGGTTCTTGGGAAAGTTACCTTGCCAATTGAACACAGTGGTCTCTGTTTTCACATGAACCCCACAGTGTTATCTTGTCTGCTTTGAAATGTAACTAACTCACAGACTATTTATTTAGGATTTATTCTATACAATCTTATCAATGAGCACACTTGACCGTAAGCTACTAATCGGTTAAGTAATCCAACCAACACACCAGTGAGTGATCATCTTAGTCACTGAAAGCCCATAAGTTGCTGACCGAAAAAGATTTATAAGACCCCTGGTTCCCATCATCATGCATTGACCCAGGAGCCATGAATACATCTCTTTCATTCCCTCCATGTATGCAGTCTTATGCCACCAATGGAGGCAGGTCTCACAAAGCCCTGAGTGTCTTTTGGCAGGTTTTCAAACATGTTCCCCAGAAAAAATGAGCCTAGCTGTGACTCCGTTCATGACATATGCTTTGACTGGGGAACATTACTTTCTTTGACAGTCATAGACTCGCCATGCATTCGTACGTCACTGCTCAGCCTGAGGCGTCTACAGAAATAGTCACAAATGAAGGTTTATTACACTCCATGACCTTTATAGCACTGACAGGAGGCTTGAAAACCAAACAATATGCAGACTTCTTTTTAACTTATTTTACTGCCGTGAGTATGACCCCAGGGTTTGACCCAGTTACCAACCACTGCTGTGGTATTTGAGGACATAGAAGAGGACATGTTCAACTCGGTCCACAGACCGGGTTTCAAGTGGTTCCTTTAAAAAGCATTGCACTGGCAGCAGTTCAAGCGTTGTTCCAAAAGGGAACTAAACACGATTAAAAATCAATGGGAGTTTAGAATGAATCAGAGCGAGCACAGAGAGAGTGCTGATCAATGTTTCCAGAGTCTAATTCTATTAATCATACGTGCTCAGAGAGTGAGGGTCACCCCAGCATGCATGACCAGCAGCTCCACAGGACGCAACGACCTTGTGACTGGTGACCTTTTCCGTGTCTCCCTCTTAGACCTGAGGGGACAGGCTGTGGAGACTTGGCTAATCTGCTTTGTTCACCACTCAACTGCAGCTCTAATAAGCCTATTGATCCAGTGCTCAGGCTGGAGCCGGGCTGGGTTAGCCCGGCTATGGTGAGGGGAGACGGTTCAGGGTTTACCGTTTAACAAAGCAGTCAGCAGCAGACTGCTCCACCAGGATTAGTTTAGCTTTAGCCTCAGCTAGGTCGGAACAAGTGAACACGGGACCTAGATACAACGTGACCTGTGTCTAAATGCTCGACATCACAGAAGGGGCTTGTGTATGTCAGGACGTACCCGTGTCTGCTTGCACGAGAGAACATCCCAGTGGTTCACTCGCTGGGCTGAAGATGCTGACGATTGTAGACGTGGAACAGTTTAGATATTCAATATGAAGGAAGCGTTGCATTAGGTCGGCCGAGTCGTCCCTGTGGAATTTACTGTCTGGCTCTGCAATAATAATGTGGTGCCTGAAATGCTGCATTCGTCAGATGGTGCTGTTTATTCACGTTATAAAATATGCGACTCAATTTTGCACTTGAGCTGCCATAGAAAGCAGCATAATGTTTGGTAAGTCAGATGAGAAATGGACGCCATCGCTATTTTACTTAGATTTCAAGCAGTCCCCAAAAGAACTCTACTGACTTCATTGAGTTTTCATCTAATATGACCTTGAGGTTGAATTTTGTGAGGAGGTCAGATGTCTCGGCAGCTTTCAGGCGATTCTTGATGCGATCGCCACCACTATGGTGATGGTGGCCTAGCGCATTTCTGGGGTAATAATCATAATCTATGCAGGCCAACTGAAGAAGAAGGCCAGCAGTATTTTCAGGGACCACACTCTCCTTGAACTCTACCTGTTTGATCCACTGCCACACTTCCAAACATTAAGATCTTTCACCAACAGACTGCAGGACAGGATTTATACCAAGGTTGTGATAGCCATCAAACCACGCCCCCTGCCCAAACACACCAATGAACGTCATGCACACTCTCAGTGACTGCAGGATGCACATAACCATACACACCAACAACTGTGATTAACACACACAACCCACAACCGCTCCACCCTCAGGGACTACAAATAAGACATTTCATTTGCCAACACAGTAATACCATAATTAATTTCCTCTATACTGAGGATGATGCCAATAAAGACCTTCAGACCTGATCATGATAAATATTTGCTTTCTTCAGAAATATCAGCAAAACCAAAGATATTTGCTCAGCTGCAGTTTGTGTTTAGAGAGAATTATAAAACGTTAGCATGCTAATACGATTAAGCAGGACTGTGATCCAAATATATGCACGCAAGCATTGGGAACGAGTTGGCATCTCATGGAAGTGTTTATCTTAATGTTGCACAATACTAAATCAGAGCCCCGTGGCACTGTTGGCATCGCATGGCTTGTCATCCTGAAAAATAAAAAGCGTCTCGATGCTCTGTGAGAGAGTTGAAGTCATGATGGTGAGTCACGTTAAACACGACAACATTTTTCTGACCACTTACATAAACATTCTCTGTTGCGCCCTGAGCCCTGACAAGTCTATTTCAAAATATCCTGCCAGAAAAGGCTGTGAGACTAGGCTGCTGTCAGTGCTGCACACGGGTCCTGGGAGAGTCCTCAAGACCAGACTGAGTCACAGTTACTGGTCAGGGAAATGAACTTCCTGAAAACAAAACAAAAAAATCTTCCCAACAGAGCCACACCTTGTTTACTCATGGCAATGCTCTCCTCCACTGACTGGCCCTCCGAGGCAAGATGATTGCTGCCTCACGTACTGTAGCTCAGTCATCACCGCAGCTCTGAGGTTAACAGCACTTCCCGGGCAAAAAAAAAAAAAAAAACTCTCAACCCTTTTGTAACAAACATGACCTGACAAGAGAAAAGGCTGAAATAAGAGATCGAGGGTAGTCAGAGCTGACATTGGGTTAAATACATTTGAGATGCAGAAACGAATTAGGGCAAAAAGGGAGCTCGAACTGAACAGACAAGCCGCGCTTCCTCCGGGGCGATTATGAAACTAGCCGTTACAGTGAAACGATTCTCCATTCTGATGTTTTCATGAAACATTTCTATTTCTGGACTATCCTCCCCTCACCCTTGCTGAGCGGGCGCACAAACATCAGAACATACTCAGCACACTGAACTTCACTCTGAGGGTTATTGGGGATGGCAGATGTAGTCATTCAAACATGCAAATGGTGCACAAGAGTGTGTTCCTCTTAAGGGGACATGCACTCTCACACGTGAACATGCATGCATGCACAAAGTGAAAGTGCAACTCGGTACAGGAACACTTTACATCAATCAGATCGAGAGGCGAAGAGGCTTTGTGCTGAAGCAACTGTCGTTAATATTTTGTGCATTCGCTGCGTGTGAACGCAGCCCAGACCTCTCACATGAAAGGCTTGATTTAGCGTTGAGTAACACCATTGCGTAATTCTTCTTTGTTTTCTCTGGGACCGATGTGGAAAATGTACTGAACAAAAAGTCATACAACAGTTATGTCTAATTCCACAAAGCACAACATATCCCACTCCCTTGCTCTGTCTCCCGCTTTCTCTCTCAGGCCTGTGGCAACAAATACTTCATGTTCATTTTCCCTTATGGAGTGAGATCACCAGTCTGTGTATGTGTGTGTTGCAAATATTCTCAGCTCCCCCAGCCAAGTCTGCCCTGCCCCATCAGACGGCAAAACGCTTGCACGTGTAATTCCTGGCCCGGAGGGGTGACGAACAAAAAGTAACAGTTGGTGTGCATGTGTGCGTTGTTGACTTGTGCCAACATGTTTTCTGCTTTCTTATTTGCTGCAGTGGCATGAGGATGGAATGCACTGGGTTTTCTGGATGGCGAATCTCTGAGCGCTCTCTAGCCGCCGTCTCTGAGCTGGGTCAGAGGTCGCGGCACATATTGTCCCAATATGGAAACTGCTCTTCCAGCCTTGCAGCAGCAAGGCTGGCCACACTGAGCCCTTTGTTACGGTTGCCAAACACCCCGGTCAGGTCAACAACCCTGCTTCCAAACCAATTAACAATGGATTTTTAACATTTGTGTCCTGAACACACAAACACACATAGAGCCACAGAGATTTTCTACCCTGCTGCAGTGGAAACAAGTGAAAACACCAGAACCCTTTTCCCTCCTTTGTCTGTCTGTTATGTTTAAAATAGCAGCAGAACCATCTGGCTCAGCTCCAGCTGTTATGAGAGGAGAGGAAGAGATGGAGTTGCTAAGAAGAGGGCGGGGGTGGTTGAGGGGGGTGTGCAAAAAAAAAAAAAGGATGGAAATAAATAGAGTGAGAGCTACAGAGGAGGAGGGGTATCTACTGAAAAATCCTGTTATGCAACCCATTTTCTGGGGCTGGCGTATTGCATCTGTTAAAAATGGAGGAGAAAAACAGCTTTGCAATTAGCGTTCCGTGTCCTGAGGGTCCTGGTCTCTCCCAATCACATCGCTCTGTCCTGCTCTCCCCAGTGTGCATGTTGCTAAGCAGATGATGTGACTCAGGATGGAACACACTCCCTCACACACACAGCTCAACACCGTGGAGCAGACACACTGATAGGAAAGCTCTGGCTGCCTCCATTTGCTCCGGTGTGTACTGGAACAGACCAGTCTCGCAAATTAAACCAGGCTGAGTTGTTGTTTGCTCAGCCTCGGCAGCTCCTTTAAATGCGGTCAGAGATTTTGGACGAAGCTTCAAGCGTTGTTTTTTTTTTTTATTATTCTTCGATTTTTTTTTTTTTAATTCAAAGGTTTACGGAAACTTTGGGTGTGGTCTCCATACACAGGTGCTTCCTCTGTGGTGAGTCGGGTGTTTATGGGTCTAGCCCTGCTTCCTGACTTCCAGATAAGGACCACCCACCGAGCCTCATCACTCCAAATCCGTCAGCAGTTAATGATCCCTGGGGAGACTCCAACATTCTTATAGTGGAGCTGTGAAGCAGTTACTCAGCATTTATCAAAGTCTGCAGAAACACGAGCGCTTGGAAAATTACAAACACTAATATATAACGGCAGACAAGTGTTTCCCTTTGCTTGTCAGCATGTTAACATACCATTGAATACACGGCGATAACCATTTTCATAAATACAACGGCGAGGCATGTGTCCCCTCAGGGCGTGCTGTTAAACAGGGGTGAAATATGTCAGGTTTAGACAACCTAGTTCAGGCAAGACCTTTTATCTCCATTGTTCCTCTAATTGTTATGGAGTTCTTTTCAGAGGTTAATCCGAGCTAAACTAGGCGGGTGTGTAATCTGAGCCTAAAAAGATTGGATGTTGAGGTTGTTCAATTAGGTCAGGCAACAGTGAAATTATGCCTCGCAGAAGCACTCAATGCTCCATGCGCTGCTTGTGTAAGACAGAAAGAGGAGGCAGAGGCTGTATTTCATTGTTCCACATGGCCGCGGCTAATGGTCTCCATCCCTGGTGTGAATGGAAGGTATTTGTGTGAGAGTGTGATGCATTATTTAAGAGTAAACACGGTGGAGACAGAGAGGCCCAGCGGTGGTGAGGTAGTATTGATTGTGACAGGCCAGAGGAGACATGCACACCTCTCTTAAGTGTCTGGGGCTTCTCGCAATGCCCCCACAAATCAGCTTTTATTGCTCCAGCTTTGGAGTCTCCGCAGTCAGCAGCCTATCAGGCAAAGCAGCTTAGCAGAGATAGCCTGCGGCAGTCCCACCGTGGGCCTTAGCGCTATCAATCGATCATTCATCGCTAGTCCCTAAGAAACAAATACAAGCAGCCAAAAGACAACCATGGGAGGGAGGCGGCCGCACTGCACTGTGTCACACAGCTCTTGGCTGGGTGGAAAAACCCTGTCAGGTTTTATTTGGGAACAGTCCATGGCCTGTTCTGTGCGGCAGAAATTGAAACATTTGAGGAGGAGAGGGAGAAGAAAAGTAATGAGAAAAACTTTTCTGAAAGAGGTCGGATGAAATGTGGCCCCCCCGGTGCCCCCCCTCCCCTCCTCCTCCAGCCCTCCTGCACATTCCTCTCCCCTCAGCAGATCTGGCATGCCCCATAGGAGGCGGCGGCAGCAGCAGCACAGTAATCTTTTCAAAAGGGCGGATTTGAGCGGCCGCCAGGGCAGCTGGCCAACTATTTCTCATTTGGAGCTGGCCTGGAGATGACCCTCCTGTTGGAGCCCCACTCTCAGGAAAAACAAAAACGCCAGCGCCAAGTAAGGGAGCGCCTTGGCAACACTGGAGAGCCGGGAACAGACCAGCAAAAGGAAAACAGGGAAACCGCAGGCCCGCTCTTGGGAACATCTGCACCGCCTTCCTGTGTTAAATGAAAAAAAATTTAACTTAATACTGTCTGCATGAGCCTGAGGGACTTAACAAAAACATGGGAGGGCTGTGTTTCATTCTCTTTTTTCTTGGAACTCTGTCTGCATGTCTTTTTTTCCCCTTTGTCCATTTCCCTCTCTGTCTAACAATTTCCCGAGCCCAACACCCCCACCCCCCTTATTCTCTCTTCCCTCTCTGCGGCCCTCCGCTGAGCCCTGGCCCCTTGCACTTTCAGTGGAAGCCCACCCTTGGCTTGGGAGGAGCTGGTCTGAGTCTGTTATGCTTGCTCAATGATGGATGGACAGGAAAACTAAGAATCTAAGTCTGGCATTCCTGCTTTTACAGTGGGGCGAGCGGGCGGAGGGAAATTCCTGAGCTTCTTTGTAATCACTATATGTTTGACAGCAACTGCAGTGACCTTCATCCAAACTTGCGGTCAACCCCCTCCCCCCCCCCCCTCCTCCTCTGAGAAAAGTGCCCAGTAATTATCTGGGTGTTACTTGCAGAAGTAACAGAAAAAGAAAAAGTGAAAAAGAGGAAAAAGGACAGGACATGTGGAAATGTTTGCCGGCCTAAAGGCTTTGTGAGTCAGACCTAAGACATCAAATTCCACAGGCTGGGTTCAGATATCGTGTCTGTATGCAATGTTTACTGCCACACTCAGCCCTCACTTGGCCACTGGGCCAATAAGACGCCCCTGTGGCCAGCGTTTGGGAGGGAGCAGGGAACGGCAACAAAGAAAGCCCTTATGTTTTCCCTCTAAAATCTGTCTCTCCAACCCCCCCCCCTCCATCCACACACACATACACACCACTCAAAAAAAGAAGAAAAAAAAAAACCCTATCCAGTAAAAACTCATCACACATCTGCCAGATCCGCTGAGGCCTGCCTCCAATTATCCGCCCACCACGCTGGAATCCCAGGAAGGCTCTGTCCGGCAGAGCGTTTGATGTTGCCACGCAACATTTGACGGAGAACAGGGCGGCTTTGAAATTCAGAATGTAAACTTTCCTGCCAAGTTTGACGTGAAGAAAGAGGGGATGGTGGTGGCGGCGGCGGTGGCGGGGGGAGTGGTGTTTGGGGGGCTGGTGGGGGGCTGGTGGGGGGGGCGGGGAGGGGGTGTAGACAAGGAAAATGCCACTAGATGGAAAGCAGCTGCCGAGAGGCTGGAGGCGTTGCTTTAAATGGGCCCAAATGTGGCAGAGTCCAACCAGACCTCACCCGAGTGGTCAGCATTTATCCTCCTGCTGATGTGCAACAACAGCCTAAGCATTTCTGTTACTGGCAGAGAAGCTGGTGCCGCTCCATCTGAATCATCTTTCACACTAATTATCGTTTCAGTGCACAATGATAAATGTAAAGTGAAACTGCGGCTGTACGCTGTGAACCACCCAAGGCAAATGAGGTCACTCCTGCTCCGGTTTGTCTAGAGTCTTTCCCCATTACCTTATCAACGCGACAATCTGGAAAGGTGACACCCGGCAGGCATGACTTGTCACAAGAGGCAGCAGGAGCGCTTCACATAATGACCCAGGCCACACCTCTGACACAAAGGAAAACAAGTACAGTAGAGGAGCCGCATTCTTTCCCACGATTACTGGAAGAGCGAGGTAAGGCGAGCCGGATTACTTGCAGAGCAAATGCAGTCGTGTACACACAAACCCACACCCACCTCAACCTTTCACTGCTGCGAGGTTAGAATGTCATACCTTCAAAAGTCTTCCCTTAGACCATACAGCTTGTGTGCTGCTGTTTGATGTGGTAAAACCTCCTGCATCTGTGAATGCATGCCTCACCTCCGACGACCTGAATTTTACTGGTTATAAACAAGTGAGGAATACCTGGGTAAACTCTCCAAAGTTCAAACAGGCTCAGCAACACTTCCCAACTTTTGACCAGCAGTCCTCACGTGACTGTTGGAAGGTGTTGAGGCTGAGACGGCTAAACCCGAAATAAAAAGCCAGGGAGCTGCAAGGCTGCATAACATCCCTCCTATCTTGTAGCATGACAGCCACTGATAATACGGCGAGGTCAGATGACACGACGCAGGAATATTATTCATGACTTGCACAAAACGGCAACTAAAAACCGAGCCGTGACACCCACCCACTGTTGTCTGCAGCAGGAGAGCGGCAGCGGTGATACATGACGATCCCCTGACTCTTTGTCTCGCTCCATTTAAGCTGCAGATAGTGTTACACACTCTCTTCCGGACCAGAAAAGATCACATTGTCCCCTTTGACGTGTTCGGGCCACATTATCTGTTCAAACAAGTCCAGCTCACCAGCGCTCGCACAGACAGCAGCCTGTTGGACAGAGACAGCACATAAAAACACATGCAACATGGTGACATGCTGAATACATTAACTCTGAGTGTAACACAAGGAAGTGGGCTTGGAAACAGAAGGTCTCTCTTTTCCCGAGACTGGAGGAGCGACGGAGCGGGGCTGCAACTAATTATTCTCATTATTGAATCATTGCTTTGTCCACAGAGAGCCTAAGGTGACAGATTCAGATTTGAAGTGATATCCGACCAACGGTTAAAAATGGAATATGAGGAGAAAAGCAGAAAATACCCTCATTTAAAAAGCAGTAACCCTGTTTTTTTCTTGATAACTGTCAGGTATTAAATGTATATAAATAAATAACTGTCGACTGACTAATAGATTATTCAGCTAATTACTGCGTAACAATGTCTCATGCCTTTTCGCATCCGCTTTATACCTTTCGATGTGATGCCTGTTAGTTTTAACCAGATCGTCATACTGCACCCCCTCGCCCACGTCCTCTCGCTGGATACAAAGTGGCGGAGTCAATTTGCGAGCTGCGAGGGGCTTTCTCTTAGCCGAGAGGGAAATAAATAAATAAAGAAGTAAGCAAATCATGTTTGAAAGGATTTACCCAAAGGGCATCAGCTGACTGTCTACAGCTGCTTTTGGCCCTTCGAGCGGTCTCCATGGCAACAGTCCTTCCAAATCTGGCCACTGCCAGCCCCGCTCCATCATAACAACAAATCCCATTGATGCGTCTCTGGAATGCGTTGGCCTGTTTCTAGGGGAAACCTGAGGCCATTTGCGCAGCTGCTCAGCGCCGAGCGAATGTACAGTTGCAGTGTTGACTCCAGCTCTCTGTGCTGGAAGTAAACCACACAGAAAACACAAAGGTGAGCCTCTTCCACGCCGACTGGTGCATGTGACATTTTGACTATGTGTTTACTGCGCTTCGCTCTTCAGGATCTTAATGTGGCTCGAGAGCAGACGGAAAAACGCACAGCTCACTAAGCACAGACACACGAGCCACACCCTACGAGATAACGTTTGAAGATGAAAATGTGTACGTGTTGACACTACTCTGAGGGCTTAAAAGCTATTTAGCACCAATCCAGCTGCATCTCAGTCGTGTGACATGAAGCTTTTCACTCATTAAGATATAATTGCTGTTGTCAAGCAACATCATTAGTCAAAAATTAATTACTTTTGCCTCTCAATAACAAGTCGGTGCGTAAATAAAGACCGAACGAGGCCCTGAAGTCAGACTAGTCAGGGCAAGGTACATAGTGCACATCCGCAAAGAGTGAGTGACAAATTAGGGAGCCTAATTAGAGGAAGCACCGAAACAATTTCAAGATTGTATCTTTAACGGCACGTAGACGTGGCTGTGTGTACAATTAATGAAACCTGCTTCAGCCCTTCGGGGAGGGCATGTTAAACTCTGCTTCTCCCTGCAAGTAAGCTATGAGACTGCAGCGTGTCTCTGAGGTAAATATGTGTCATTGTAGGATTCCCGTCAGGAGCGATGAAGTCAGTCCTACATTTAGCATTATTCATGGCGTGCAGAGCTTGATATGGCTGCTCCCTTCTCCCTCTAAAAGCATCTCAGGAAACCCAAGTCGTAATATTGAGTTACTCTAATCAACTGCTTCATGCTATTGATCTTGTTTCCCTCCCTGGCTGCTCGAGCAGTGAATGGATGTGCGGAGAACAGTGTGGCCTTTGTACGGCGTCTCCCACCCTCCCCCCCGACACTACATCACTTCATCCGCCGTGGCTAGTAACCAAAGCTCCCGAGTCACAAGCTCAACCTCCCTCCCCTCATAAGCAGGTATCAGGACCAGCGGTCGCCATGGTAACTAGCTACAACTGCTCTAGATGGCTGCGGGGGGAAGGATAGAAGGGCAGGGTGTGTGTGTGTGTGTGTGGGGGGGGGGTGTTCCAATCATGAGAACAACTCAATCACATCCACCATTGGCCCAGCTGCGCACAAGCAATCTATCGCTGGGTGCAACAATTCTACAACACAAGATTTTAATCATCTCGCTGCCATTCAGCTAAACGCCGTATATCAGTGGAAAGGGAGAAAACACCTGACCGTGGCTCAGAATAGCATGATTAACAGCCTGTAGCAGAGAGCAAAGCCTCCACCACCAGTAACTCTGAGTCAGCTGTAGATGTGCACAGGCCATCTGGCTGCTAACTCACTAGCCATGCTATCAGCCACTAAGAAATATACGTGTAGGGCAAACCTAGAATATCCAATGGAGACTAACTCTTTATTGTTTAAATGCATGTATTATAATGAGAATTTAATAATTGTTTTGGTATTGCACAAAAACTAAAGATGTACTGACAGTGACTAGCAGTTTTCTAGTCTCCAAATTTCAGTCTGGTCTGTCTTTTAGCCCTAACGCTTTTAGACTGTTGCCATAGCAACTAGATAGGGAACGAGCCAGCTTTGAAATGTGACTCTTCCAAAATATTACAATGACTCCTATTCATATGGATTCCTCTGGCATGTTACCAGAACACTGAACCCACTGTGCAGGTGAAAATAGAATTTAAGAGGTGGGGGATGTATAAACAGGTTTGCGTATCACAGAAATGAAAAAGATGAGTCAGTGTTTAAAATGAATCAGCTCTAACAAGGCGCTCTTTGGTTTGTAATTTATTCAACCACACAATTAGCAGGAGTTAATTAGCATGGGCAACATACCACCATCGGTCCTAATAACAACAATGCTGCCGGTTGGCTTTGAAATGTAAAACCACTGGAAACGCTTTGTCCTCAACATAAAAGACGTTTAGACAGCAAAATAATCAATTCCTCACAATGCTTGTGTCATCAATATTATCATTATTCTAGAATATAAGGAGTCGAATGAGGAGTTGGAGCAGCCTGTTGCCGACGTACATGAGGGATGAATCCCTTCCACCCCCAGCCCACTCTTCCTAATGCATAAATTCTCATTTGTTCCTGCATTAGGGTCATTCTGCAGTAATTGTTTGTTTTACTTCTGATGATTGAATAACAACCTTGCGGCGGTGCCATGCTGTGTTTACCACATGTTGCTATGGTTCATGGGTTCCTTTAATTGGATTTTGTTGTTTCCTGGGAAACAAGGTAACCCGCTGTATTGCTCAGCAGCCTAACTAATTTACCCTGTGTGTGTTAAGATGGGCTCTGATGGGTTTGTGTTTCGGATTCGTCTAGCCGATCCTAAATATATCTACACGAGGCACTGGAGTGCAGAAAATGAAATTTCAGACAGGAAATGGAGCCCAACATTTGTGACTCGGAGCTGCAGATTCAAGGCTGCATGCATGTATTTAAAAATAACTGTGCTGTTGGTGTATTCGTGCAAGAGCAGGGGATGAATGTTTGTGTGCAGGGAGTCAGGAGAGTGCTGTGTCCATGTGAACTGATGGGTGAATCATTACGGAGATAACACACAAGCTGTTAGCTTTTTGCTGGCGATGGTCAGGGCAGAGAGGGAAAGCACTGTGACGAGTGGCATGTAATTACCATGGCTCGCTGCCTCGACTCAGCCCCCAGGAGCTGGACACTCTCACGCAGCGCTCCACATAAACAACTGCAACAAACAGCAGCAACAACACTAAAATGTCCTTGAGTTTGTCACTCGGGCCGCGAGCGGTTCTCTATCAGAAGCTTCCAGACTCTCGGTCCACTCGATGCCTGAGTGACTAATCGCTTTAGAGGAACAGGGACCAGCGAAGCCCAGGGGTATGGGGTAAAACTACTGCTTCACTGCAGTTCTTAGGTTTAAGGGGGAAAACACAGGGACAGCATGGAGCGTGAGTGACAGAGAGGCTCTGAGAAATGAAGGGATGGCAGGAGGATGGGGGAGATGAGTGGGATATGAAAGAGGGGACTGTTGGGGGTGTCAGCAGCATATCAACACCCATCCGAGAGATGATATCTGCCCATGTAGGCACTCACTTCCTCCCCACTTCGTCTCCTTCCTCAATACTGCGCAGGTGCCTCGAGTGGAAATTTGTGAATTCATGTATGGAGAGAACAAGAGGCTGTGCACGTTGTGAATCATGCAGGATGAGCGCCATGCAAAATTGATGGCGGCTGCCTGCAAACTCCTCAATTATATAAGTTTGCCCGCATGTATAAATCTATTAATGTGTCTGCAGTGCTCTGTTTACAGCTCCGTGTGCATGCGTGGATGTCTCACGGCTCTGCACAGCTGGTGTTTTGAGAGATGAAGAGGAGCCTGTTTCTCCCCTTTATCTGATATAGAGGATGATTGGAATATTAATGGACTACGCAGAGCAGAGCAGAGCACATGCAATGCCCAGGCAGATTTATTCAGCAATCAAGAGGATGTAATGAAGCAAAGAGTGAATGTGAATAAAGTCAAACTGTGTTGTCTGTACTGTTCAGACTAGCTCTGTTTTTATTTTTTAAAAGAGTCTTTTCATAGTTTTCATTGAGAGTTTGGAAAATGTCAAAAGGGCGAAATGAGAAATACCACTTGTGACTCTGGGCTCTGCAGCAGCTGAAGGTTAGCGTTGGCCTCAGTGGAAACGCAAAAACAAAAAGTAAATAATGAGCGGTTGTGGTTGGAACAGAAATAGTTTCCCTTCAAAGGCCTCGTTTCATCACCTGTTCGTTTATCATATGCTCCCTCTATCATCTCTCGGCGCCGCACGCTCACTGCTCCACGTTGTACCAGAGCCACTGGCCCACCGGCATCAATCATCCCCCCTCCAACACTCCACTCGTCCCTGTGAAACCACCCTGCATGGAAACACACTGACGGGAGTGTGGCTGTAACGCCAGGCAAGATTAAATGAAGGGGGATGAAAGAGCAAAACCTTCAAAAGAACAGATGCAGACACGTCGGACAAATGACACTATAGCGACTACTGAGAGAAGGCAAAAGCCGCGCTGACAAGAATTCATTCGTTACCTCCAGTCAGACAACAAGAAGCGATGCCGGTGATGACTGAACACACAACATATTGTTAAAATGTCATCTGCTTCCTCTTGTTTCGTTTCATTTTGTTGCCTCACAATTTCCGCAGCATGTGCACATCCAAGCCATTCGCACACGAGGTGGATACAGAGCCTCGCTACGTGCAAGTCTCACACTGTACTCTGGGTATATAAAGCTGCTCTCAGACATTAGCACTTGCCTTAGGTCATGGAGAACACAGCACACAGTTTCACAACAACAACAACACCACAGAAAACCCTGCAACATTCTAGGGCAGCACGCAGGGACGGTACCTAACCTAAAGGTTTTTGGTTGCAGCACATCGACACCGGTGATGAATATTGTCTTCCAGTTCTCACTTGTGTGGATGACACTGATTTTCCATCCTGAAATAATTCATCCTTTTTTTTTTTTGCATGTGTTACATGTTGGAAGCGCTATCAGCACACCCACGTACTTGTGATGAGTCCTGCAAAAAACACAACTTCGACTGGGGATTTTCTGGAAAATGTTTTTTCTTTCACACAATTGAGCCCAGCAAATCTCAGATGGTTTGAAGTGAACTTTTGATGTGTACTTCAAATACAGCACTGATCTATCAAGCGATCAACTCACATTACTTGACAAGTCCAGCCTCACATGTGACATCAATTAGCAAGCTCTTGGCAAGGCTTATTTTTAGCAATGAGAGACAGTGACCGCTTCAGAACACCGTTTTAAGCTGCAGACAGACAGTCAAGAGTCACTGTCTGTGTGGTATAGAATGTGCTAGCCTCAGTGATGCTAGCCACCGCTTTGGTCTTTGCTGGATCCAGGCCAATGTCATTTCACAGTGCTAAGCCTTGTAAAATAAGATGGGGGACATCAGACCCTGACCAGCTCAAATGAATGGGATGTCACTTCTGCTTAGAACCACGAGCCTTGTCCTCTACACGTGTGTGTATGTGTGTAGACTCTAAATAGAAAGGACATATCCAATCCTTAGAAAAGGGTTCCACTGTCCGTATCCCAGTTGGTGAGATGTAATAAGACCCCCCCCCCAGTGCTGGGAGAAAGAGCCAGGACATCTGCTCAATGATAGCTGATGTTTAATCTGGCCTGAGTAATTGCCCTGAAACAATGGAACTGCCTGGGTCCTGCAGGATTTCTGCGTTGCCTCGGGCACGCACAGAAACAGGTGGTTTCGCTCCTTTGCCTTCAGAAGCCGAGCACTTCTAATTTTCATTTACCACAAAGATATTTACACATAAATAAAAATGGAACAATGTGAACCCGGCGGAGTTATAATTAGTGTTGTTAGTGGTGCCAGCGCAACCTCAGCCTGCCCACAGATCGGCTAAAGGTTACCCTCCTCAGATGAGGTTGAAAGGTTGTTTATTTCAGACTGTGGGCCAGGGGGAGTTGCCTTGGCAACTTTTGATGTGTCTGGCACTGGTTGGTACAAGGGCGGAGCTTGGCGTCAGCCCGGGAGGCAGCAGGCACACAGGTGCCCCGGCCCGAGCAGCTGCCTCCCCTGTCAGATAAAGAGTGACTTGTTTTTTTTTCTCTGTTTTTTTCCCCCAACACGTCAATCTCTCTCGCCCTTTTCACTCCTCTGTCTCCTGTCTCCCTTCTTCCCCTTTTTTCTCCTTGGCCTTTGATCAGGGATTGGATTCGCTGGTAGAATGACAGAGGCAGGAAGTGCCTCAGAGGCGCAGGAGGGGCTCGGGGGCCCCAGGGCCAGAGCCAGGGCTGTCCACAGTGCTCTCTGTTTGCATCATCCCTGGCCCGGCCCGATCCTGCAGTCACAGAGCATGGCTTTCAGCCTCGACTCTCATCATGGCCCAGTCACAACTAAGGCCCACTGATCACAGGGGGAGACTGAAGTCCTGTCTGGATACAGCCCAGGGCACAATGGCATCACAAATTCATCCCCAAATCACAAAGATGGCCTTATTTATGTCCTCAGGCGGGGTCATGACCTCTGACCCCTTCTTTGCTGTCCAGAAGGATCAAAGGATTTCACCTTTCTTCTCTATACTTTGTTCAATACTCTCAACGGACTTCAAAATTAGTGGCTGGCAATTCCAAAACAGCATTAAGAGCTTCAAATGTACACAGACTGGACTTAACTAAGACAAACTGACATGAACATATAATAATAATAACTAGAGTCAAGTTAGTGTGTACTGTTCTTGATCGCCACCTAGCGGATCAAGAAGAGAACTAAGTTAACTAATCTGGTTTCTTTCTTTTACATTTCTCCCTGGCTCTAAATACGCAAGATGGCGCTGCCACCGGGAGCTGGCAGTAATGTGGCTGACACGCACAAACGCTCTGCCTCACCAGCAAGAGTGGATGGCACCTGAGAGGCCTGAGATCTCCTGCAACGCCCTGCTCTCCTTCCACGGTTTACTGTCCTGCTTATCCTGTTTATTTGATTCAATCACAGAACACACTCTGTGACTGATCTGTTTAACATGGCTCCCTGCCAGGGAAAATAGTCATGTTCCCAGCGATTCCAAGAAACCTGGTGTGGTCATGGAGGCCATGATGATGACATGTCAGCACAAGGCTATAACACAGCCTGGCCCTTATAGTCACAACTCAGCACAAACTGCAGCCTTGACGATTTGCACAAGCTGTACTCCAGCCAAGAGGAGATAACCGGCAGAGAGTAAACTAGGTGGATTGTGAGGAAACACGTGAAGAAATGAGCAGTACGGGTAATGGTTGACCGCATAGCCTTAATTTGCCTAATTCTAAATTAATTTCAGCCTCACGGATTCCATTTTGCTCCCTTTCCGCTGAGAGAGGCTACAGTTCATCTCATCTCACATCAAATATCTTTGGAGCCACTTCAAAACAAGCACGAAGCATTCCTTCCCCGACACTGTAAAAATCCAAGGCAGCTGTTTTGTGCATCCACGGCTTATCTTTCCCATGTAAAAGACATCTCCAGGCTCCAAGTGAACACAATAGCCAGCTGTGGCCAAGTTGAGATAACAAGCAGAAATATAAGCGCACGCAATTACTTCTCCGTCCTCTGAAAAACACTCCATCGCAGCGTGCAGAGAACACTTTAGCTTATATGAATGTAGTGCTATAACTATGCAGTAATTTCTTTGGCAGCCGCCTGAGCTGGCTTGTTTCTGAGAGCCATCTCACTGCAGAGGATTACAAGCTGTTCAAAGCCTCTGAAGGTATGTGGGTTTGGATGGCTGATGTTTTTCCACAGCAGTAAATGGTATTGCAGTTAATTCTGTATTTTGGCACTGACATGCAGCTGGAAAACAACTTCGCTGTGCCAGAAGCTGTTTATTATTGCAGAGAGCTTTTACCCAAAATGGCCATTCAGCTACTGTGGTGTCCATGTTGTTCTGACCTGGTTGCATAGTAACCAAGCAAGAACGTGGCAGACTGCAGGATAAACATGCGGCTCACATATGCACCCCCTCCCACACACACACACACACACACACACACACACATTATTACAGAGAACAAACATAGCAGTTCATATGCATTTGAGGAAGTGTAAACCTTAAACAGAGAAAGGGAGGGACATGACTTAATCTTCCTCTAGACACTGACACAGCACTTTTCCAGTGAAGTCATACGCACATGAATATCCCAAGCTGCACATTAAAGTAGACCACAGTTATTATCTTCAAATGTGGTGCAGCTTTTCCACCCCATCGTATTTGGAGCAGCTGGGATTTTGCTTGTATTTTTAGCTGTGTCCTCTGTGCAGGTTACCCCCCCCCCCGCCCCTCCATACATAACAGAAAAGAGCAAACGCACATTACTGCCTCCAGATATAGACGCAAATGAGCATCAAAGCACAGAAACGACCGGGTGAAAAATAACAGGAATGCACACAATGGTGGAGCAAAGTCCCAGGAATGGGTTAACTGTGGACTCTGTGCTTTCATTTCCTCTTCTGTTCCATCTGAACAAACAAGGCGGGTGACCTGACAGAGCACAGAAGGGGCGGGGAGGGGCAGGGTGGAGGCGGGGGAGAGGGGGATGGCGGCCGCGGCGGTGGTGGTGGGGTGGCTTGCCGTGACTGGAATATAACCAAAGAGAGCAGGGGGTGGGGTGGGACGAGCAGACCACGTGACGGTGAAAAGCCTGCAGGCTGCTGTTCTGGGAAAGGCAGACAGAGACATCCCCCCATATTGACGCTGCCGTTTCACCACAACAACAGTTCGGGGAAATGGCCGCCGTCTGTACTGTACAGCTACTATTTACACGCTTGTCGCTTTCGTCATCAGCTGCAGTGGCTGCTCTGACCCCCTCGCTTTGCTCCTCCCAGCCTTTTATCCACATTTATTATTGCCTTCGCCGTCCACGCTCACGAGGCTTTATCTTATAATGAATGCCAGGAAACCAATAACAAAGACAATAAGAAAGATGAGATGAGGTGAATGAAGGACAAGGCAGCGGTGCAGACTGATGATGATGACGATGATGATGGGGGAGAGAGGGAGAGTGCAGTCTGGACCAGAAGCACTGGAGACATGAGTCATGGCGAGCAATCTCCCAGGGGGCTTGTTGGTGCAGTCTATAAATGGAAATAGCAGAAAAACAGCGGCTTCCCTCGCCCACCCAGGACTAGGTTATGGCTTATTAGAATCTGATGGCTTATGACAGCAGCTGCTTTGTTTAGCCCCAGCCTGAACTCCACATTAGTTATTTTTTCTCCACCTGGCAAATGCCATGGAAAATTCATGTCAATTAAAATAAATAAAGAATCCTGCTCAGTGTCGCTCGGGGATGTGAGAACGTGTCCCTGAAAACGGGTCACAAAGTCTTTTTAACTGGAGACTCTTCATGGAAGTAGCTGGCTTTTTTTTTCCACACTAACTGCAGCCTACATCTGTTAAAAGAAGTTGATGAGTGACATGAACTAGTTAACTGGGCTCCTTGGTTTCCCCTTGGCTACCCTGCTGTGGAGCTGGCCTAGATCAAACACCGCCAGATATCTGGGACAACCTCCGGAAAAAAAAAAAAAAAAAGTCTTGTGAAGTGACCAAAAGTGAGGCTTGCCTTGAAAAGTATTCACTAGATACATACGTAAATCTGCGAGGATTCATGGGAAGAGGTGAAAAACAAACCAGTTTTAAACTGGTAGATAGATAGATAGATTCACTGTAATGTATTTGTACTGTGTCAACATCCGCATTCACCCTGCATGCCTTTGTCTTTCCTGTTGGAGAGGTGACCGGCTACACCAACCGCCTCGATTTCGTCAGCCTCTGTGTCACGTCAGCCCAGCTCTTCGTGGCTGCTGGGAGCGAGCCAGCGGCATCACACCACCTGCCTCCCTCCACCTCCCTCCCTCCCTCCCTCCCCTGCACCTTTGAGTGCAATCTGCCCACCTGCCTCCATGGTAAGCAGACACACCCTACACACCGTTCCTCCCTCCTAGCCTGCAGCTACAGAGGAGCTAGTCTGCACAGGAGCACAGACGCAGACAGAGCTCCAGCATGCCTGCCCACCATACCAGAGGAGGGAGGGATCTGCGTCGCTGCGGGCCTTTTGTTTAGCTGCCACCAGTAAAAACTCCCCGCCAGGTCGTGTTTGCTCTTATTCTGTTTTTTTTTTTTGCTGCCTGTCGTCACATTGCTCTCTTTCATCTGTAGGGTGTATCCTTAAAATCCTCCCTGAAGGCTGAGAAAACATTATCTCAGTGGAGTAAAAACGAAGGGTGAAGTTGACAGAGGCAGTTTAAAGTGCCTCGCTGACAACAACACAGGACGCTTAAGGCTTTTTTTGTCTGTAAGTTCTCAGGTTGAAGATGAATAGGAGGGGGATGCAGGTGAGGGGCCGTGGCTCCCAGCTGAAGGCCACCCCCGTCTTTATTGTTGCTGTGGTTGTTTTAGTCCTTTTAATGTGTGTTTATCTGGAGCTGATGCTCACATTTCCATGGTGACGGATGGCTTTTTCTGTTTGATCACTGTAAAATGAATAAATGGCTGCAGCTCTTTGCCAAGTTATTTCGTGTTTGTGTCTATTTCTTTCACATTGCACTGACATTGGGCTCAGATATTAAAGAGGTTGTTTAGATGCAAAAATTGTCCTCCATACTTAAATTTGCTTTTTAAAATCAAATTTCATTCACACTGATATTTATGGAAATCTGAAGAGCAGTATCCCCAGTGGTCACAATTTTGGCACCGGGGCTGAAGAACAGGGACTTCAAGCTTTGACACAGATAAGTCACAGAAAAAAGTCAGCCATTCATTTTAAATTGAAGTGAGCAAACGAGATGGCGAGTGACTACTGTGACAGTCATCATTTACATTAAATGCACAACCACTGTGTTTGATACCATCCAGCAAACCTCCAGCTAAACCTGTGCATGTACTACTGTTTCAGTGGATCTTAGTAAATTTGTGACAGAATGTTAAATTTGAACACCTTCGTTTCCTGCAATTTCAACAGTACCAATAAATGCACACATTTAACCTCACGTTTTGCAGCACACTTTCCCTGACAGACTGCAGAAACACTCACAAATAGAAAGTCATACCAGTTTGTCTGGTATATGACGCAACCGACAGCAACTACAGTTACGCCGCAGTAAAACAGCCATAAAAATGTGTTATTTTAGCTTAAGTTTATAAGCTTTATTTGCTCCAGCTAGATGAGAGGGATGCTGGTTCAGCACAGCGTAAACAGCCCACAGGGGCTAATTCTTAAACATAGTCCCTTCATAAACTGATCTCACCACAGGGCTTTGGCGCTCCATCCCAGTGGCCCTCTGGCTAACATGACAACAGCGGGCCTGTTTTTCCCTGCAACATAGCAACACCGCCCTGAGCTAACTCTGACCCTTGGCAGTCAAAACATATTATTGGCCCAGGTGACAGCAGCTTTACACTAAGCAAGACAAATACTCCAGGGGAAGGATGCTACAATATTCACAGCGGCTGTTGAAATAACATGATGTCACTGCAGGATATTTGAATATACAATGTGAGTGGATACCACCTATTTGTTTTGTTAAATAATTTTCCAAAGAAAATTTGTAAACACACGGGATCGGGCTGTGAGCTCATGGCCATGGGAACGACCGCTCAACCAGATGATTGGCTTCCAGGATTCAAAGCTTTGGAGACAGTTCAGGCCTCAGCAGGAGAAGTTGGATTCATCCTGACATCTTTGCAAGGTTGAAGACTCACGAAAACAATATCTACGGCCCTGTTACACCCCGGGATTATCCAGCCAACCTATGGGTGCGGGAAGAAGAAGTTGTTCTTTTTCATTATCACTGCGGGGGTTTGAGTCATTGTGGAAGACTTGGCCCACTTTGGCGCCGCTGCACCAGCATTAACTCACACAGAGACAGACAGAAAACAGGGCAGGAGCACGGTAATTCACCGCTGTGTTCTTACACCTCCTTCAGCAGAGTCTGATGTTTGTCCTCAAAGACAAAGCGCTTGTGTTTATATGCCTCATACATATCAATTACTTTACCACTTGGGCAGTGTCATCCTCAAGGTGCTTGAAAATTAGGTTTCAATGTCAGATGAGAGGCACATTCCAGACAAAAATAACAGAGCGTTCACCTCCAGGCTGTTGAGCCTTCCCCGTCAGCAGCCAGTGACTGAAACCGAAACCCTCCCATCTGAATAACAGTGAAATCCAGGCTTACACAAGCAACGTGTTCCTCTTGCATCAGCAAATGAACTTCTTTCCACATAACAGTTCATCCGTCAGCAACTATGTGTTTGTGAAAGGAGGAAAATTTAGGGGAAGTGAAACCTCTCTGTGCTGCTTTGTTGCTATAGAGCACATGGTGGACTGGATTCCTGAAAACTCGGACAGCAAAAATGGCGTCACCCCCTTCGGTCTGAGTCAGAGACACAGAGCATGCCCTGGATGAACTTCCTGTTTCAGTCTGCCACAGATATAGGGTTTCTCTGCCCCAGCCACACACAGGAAGTGAGTCACATTTACTCACCAGTCGTCTGCAGGCTGCAGACTCTTTTTGAGCCCCTGAGTGACGGGCCGTGGAGGGGGCCAAATTAGCTTCTGAAACTTTAATCTCCTGCAACTCAATTATTTAATATCTGAGCCACCCACTTCAAAGGAATACCTCAGCTCCCTCCTCTCTGGCTGCCTTGATGGAGGCTTTCAATCCTGTCTCCTGAAGGACTCACCATTTTATATCTCTACCCTGCGGTTGGAATGACGCTCTCCTGAAATCTTGCAGTGCTCCCTGAAAACTGAAATATACTGCTCTAATAAACCGCCGTGCATCAGGAGCTGCGGTGGCTGGAGGTGAAACTGGAGTCTGAAACTTAAGTTTCTCTCCCTGTGTATTCGCCCATCCTAATTTTGGACTCCCCGTCCAATTGTGAAACAAAATCATTTGCAGCTGCAGAGCATAATCTCTTCAGACTCAAAAAGGCAAGAGGAGGAAGCAATTACTGTGAATCGGAATGACGCATGAACAAAAGACCTTAATGGAAATATGCAAAACACGCTTATGTCATAAATATGAGATGAATTTTAACGCAGTGAGAAACTCAAAAAAATATAATGGCTGAACGTACATTTGAATCAAGGTCACGTTTTTCCGTATAATAATAAACGTCCTCTGAATTTAAATGATGTCCTTGTTTACGACGGGATTCATAATTAAGATGAGGTCATTGAAATAAATGGGCAGCAAAGGTAAAGAAGAGAAGTAACCTTGAGAGAGGAAACATAAATTAATTTTGGATTTGGCCTTGATTTTTGTCTCACCCAGTCACAGAGCACATTTCCAGACCTGCATAGCTATTGGCTCTGTGGAAAAGTGGATCAGAGAAGTGGAAAGTTAATCCCCAAGACCCTCCCAGCCAGAGATGAGAAGAAGAGGGGGTGCTGGCAACAGCGAAGAGGCATGGGAGGGAGTGTTCTGTCTCCTCGGATTCACACATTTGCTACTGCACTGACACAAACACACACTATACAGCCACAATAACATGACAGCAATAAAGTCACTGACCAAACTTTAGTTATAACATGTTGTACCTTTTTTAACTATTGCCTAATTAGATCTCAATTGAATTATTATATTTATAACTCAAAGAAGGCAACAGCGAAGAGGCATGGGAGGGAGTGTTCTGTCTCCTCGGATTCACACATTTGCTACTGCACTGACACAAACACACACTATACAGCCACAATAACATGACAGCAATAAAGTCACTGACCAAACTTTAGTTATAACATGTTGTACCTTTTTTAACTATTGCCTAATTAGATCTCAATTGAATTACCTGTTCATCTATTGTTTGCAAAATAGCTCCCTTCACTGGGTATTACAAGGTAACATTAGCTAACCATTAGCTTTAAATGTGCTATATGTATCCTTGCTGACATTGATTCTTATAACATAAGGCAGCTGTTCAATTTGTCTTACTTCTAATTTATAACTCAAAGAACCATTGGATTAAATAGTCCAAAGGTAGAGTCTTATCTTATCTTAGCTTGGCTAAATGTAAAGACTGGAAACAGTCAATTGCTATACAATCGACTATTTCCTGCTCTCCAAAAGAAGTATTAACTCTCGGCTTCCATATTGAATTTCCAGCCAATAGTCTAGCCTTATACTGCATGAGAACCACGTCTCAATATGTAAACACGAACAGCTGGATCTGGATCACATCATATCCGGCACCCTCCGTCTGGAACAGATGGCTTTTCATGTAGACTATATTAAATGTACCTAATGAGCCAAAGCATACATGATCTCATGCTAGCCTACTTCCATTCTTAAGCTCCCTATATCACGTGTACGCCAGTGCTTCAGACAATATGTGTGCACCGGGGCACCGGGTGCATGCATACAAATGCAGATGTGTCTGTGCGGGTGCAGGATGCAGGATATTCTTTGCTCTCTTAAACGCTTGTTCGAAGTGGAATGACTCTATCAAGGGAACAATGGGTATTCTGAGCCCGGCAATGTGACAAAGGTTCACACTGACACGCTTTCCCAAATTAGGCTGTTCATGCACAGGAGGGAAGTGAGCCCTGCTCCTATTCTTCTCCTCAACTCAAGGGTCATTGTGTAGACAGGAAAGGCCACAGAGACATATGATTTGACATGCTCTCAAAAGTAGGTTAAGGGCGCTCTTCTCGCAGATGTAAAACATTTAGAGAAAACGCTATTTTAACCTTGAACAATGACTCTGTGGCGCGTTTGAGCTTAATGATTACTTCATTGTCGTGCGTGACACAAATCCCCGAGGGATTCTGATAGATTAGTGCTTATTGTCACGTGGGGAATATTGTCCCGGTCAGGTGCTAACAATTACACTGACAATGTGGACTTTTGTTTGATGGTCTTATTCAATGATAAGCTAATAATTCCCAGATCAACAACAATGCAGGCACCTCACTGAGGCTCCAGTCATCTGTCTCTGACAGCACCTCCAAACACACAAGGATGTGAATCCCAGGACCTTAGCTGATGTCATTATGAGATAAGCTGCATTACGTCAATCCTTGTTTTTCCACAATGCTTGTTTTCCTCTTCACATAAACACAAGCTGCTCATTAGGATGTTGCAATGCTGTGGAGGGGAGTTGCAGATGTGAAAAAGGGGCCTTTGAGGGAGCGGAGTCAGGGCCTCTCCTATTCCACCATCTTCCTTCCTGACCTACACTCCCACCCCACGAGTCGGCTTCCAGGAAACCAGCTGTTGGACTGGAGAGAAGGGAGGAGGTGATATTCTATATCAGGGCTGTGAATCACAGTTCCATGCTCTGTATTTTTCCTATGGTGGTTTGGCTGCCTGGCTGGCGGGCTGGCTGAGCAGCGAGCAGGGTGCACGAGGAGGAATGCATTGTGGAGCGGGCTCCAGTGCTGAGGGACCGGCCGGGATACTGGGACAGGGGGTTGTTGCTGGGTTAGTGCATGGCCCCAGGGGTGCTTATTTAAACCAAAGACCTGTCTGGACTGTTGCACTCAAATACTGTTATTGTACTGCAGCTGCATGAGACACAAAGGGCGAGAGCTAGAGGGGGACAGAAAGAGAAAGAGAGAGTTATCATGGGAGGGGGAGGGAGGCAGGAAGAGAGAGGAGATCTGTACAATGTCATCCCTCCTTCCCAGGAAACGACACAAACAATGAGAAAAATGAGAGAGCCCAGTGGAGCAGAAGAGGGAGCAGCACAGGGACAAGCCATAATTAGGTGCTGGATGATGAAGGAGCAACGCAAGAGTTAAAACTCTTGCAAGAATGAAGCCATTGTTGTACAGAGTATCTACAGATCGTAGATGGAGGATTTAGACAGAAAAAACAAACACTGCCGGTTTGACTGAGTGTGCATATTTAGGTATGACACACATTTTGAACGTCATCCAGTCTGGAAAGATTAATCATTCGGATGTCGAAGAAACAGCAGCATCCAGGCAATCATCTTAATGGAGGGAGATGGGTCTGCTTTAGGAATGGAAAGTCGAGCGTCATGCAAGACTGAGAGCCACGAGGGGATCAGAGCTGCGGGTTCGTGCGAAGTGAGGGGAAAAACTCAAAGAGTCTGGCCCGCGCTGGGGGATGGCGGAAATCCTGGACTGATTGTGCAGCAGTGTTTGCTTGTGCTCAGACAGCTCCTAGGAAAGGAATGTGTGGCCTACATTCCCTTCCGAGCCCCCACCTCTGCTTCTCCAACACCAACACTTGCTGTCAGTGCGGTGAGGTTTAAGAGGCTGCATACCAAAAACAATAAAGGACAGAAACATTCGGAGCACACGGCCCTGATTTACCGGCATTTTGTAGTGGCGGTGACAGCAATGCAGTTAATAAAAAAATAAATAAAAACAACTCTTGGCCACGAGGCCGTGTTTGCTCTGCTGGTTTGAAAGCTCTTCAGTGCAATGCTTTAGGTCTCGGAGGCAGGAATGGGTTAAGTCTACTGCAGAGAGGGAGGGGGAGGGTAGCACTGCATTCAGATGAAATTAAATGGAGGCTAAAGTGCTGACTCATTGCGTTCAGGCCCTTTATTACCTGCTCCGTCACCCAGGCTTTATGGGTAGGCTGCCAGAGGAGGGCTGCGGAGGTGGGGGTGTGGGATACGGAGGCAGGCAGCCCTCATTTACAGGAACCCTTCTGGAGACAATAACACTGCAGCCCGCCAGCCCCATGGCTCACCTGCACTCTGCAAAAGAACACTTTAGGACAACCCCCTCCCAACACACACACACACACACACACACATCACCCCTTCTCATTTTTGGCTAAATATGAGGAAGTCTGCTTTTACTGCTAATGAGACATCAAGGGGTGTTGGGGAATGTGGTCTCTGGGTCTGGTAGGCCAGTCATGCTGGTGTGTGTGTGTGTGTGTGTGTGTGCGTGTGTGAGGGAGAGAGAAGCCTTTGTTGGCTTTCTGTACTCTCCTGTGATGGAACAGCGCTGCAGTTTACACTACAAGCAAAATAGCATCATAAAAATCTCGTGTTTCCTGAAAATCGTGTTTTAATAGATGAGCTGTCGAGCTTGCGTGCGTCATCGCCCCCGAGCATCTGATCACGTTTTAGCACTGTTAGACGTGCAAGCTATCACGTTGGCATCATTGGCATCGGCAGGGGGATCGAGTTGTTAGCAGAGTGAAAGCAGAGGAGGGCTGGGGGGTTGGGGGGTGTGCCAAGAGGCTCATTTTGAATAAAAAAAAAATTGGATTTCATTGGTCTGAAATATGATATATCGGCTTATGTAAATATAAAATTATAAGTCAAGCTAGCTTCTTCAAATATGCCAATTGTGCTGACGTTACTCTGAGTTCATGCCTGGAAATGGAACGGAAACATGACACCCAGGTTAATGTCTTGCTCGTCTTTAATTTGGCAGCCTGGTATGACGTTATGACTCACATCGCGCTTCCAGGCTTTGGTGCCACGAATGTTTGTGTTCATACTGTTTTTTCAAGATGAGCAACAGCCATGTTGTTCTTTGAGCTGCGCAAGCTGGAACACTGGCATGACGGTTACCGTCGAGTTTCAGAATCGTTCATGACCTCGAAACAGAAACACACCAACTCGAAAAGGAGTCACTTGCTTTTCACTCAGCACGTTTACCTGTGTTGATACCTGCATATCTGCTAATGTTGTGTAAGAGAGGTGTCAGTGAAAGCACTTTCTTCACTGTCAGTCATATCATGTTTCCTTCTCAGTAAGAAGCTGCAGGTCACAATTGTCATGTTTGAATGTGTGTGTGCTCG
The DNA here is from genome assembly GCA_016785235.1 of Pseudorhombus dupliciocellatus. Classification (NCBI taxonomy): domain Eukaryota; kingdom Metazoa; phylum Chordata; class Actinopteri; order Pleuronectiformes; family Paralichthyidae; genus Pseudorhombus; species Pseudorhombus dupliciocellatus. The sequence continues at coordinate 1,315,258 of JAFBJW010000127.1, read as the reverse complement.
CAGGCACAATGGATTCCTGATGTAGACACATAAACAGACATCATTTGAGTGGTTAGACAGTGTGCATGATGTATGGCTGCGGCAGGCCTGGAGCACTCACTGGCTGTGGAAAACGCTCATTGCTGCTGATCAGATGATATGGACTCCAGCACTGTGTCAGGCTCCAGTTTGTCTCAAATGGTCTGGGCAATCAGAGCATACAGCCAATAAATGGATACATTCTCTCTGTCCTGGCTCTGCTTCTCCATCTCGCTCATTACTCTCATTACTCTGCAGCTTGTGGGTTATCTAATGCTCTCCCAATGGCTTACGGTTTGGCTGGGGATTAGACTCATTTTTCCAAGGGCATTTTATAAACAACCCTGTGTGCCTCCCGTTCCCGTGGGCTGAGCTGATGTAGCAGCAGAATTTACGACCTCAGAGGCCTCGTGGCCTCACTCCCATTGCAATACATTATTCAAATTCATTCTCTCTCTCTCTCACACACACAGAGCTGAGGACAATTATTTGAATATCCGCAGGAGCGCAGCTGAGTGGCAAGGCTCATCTTCAACGGCAAAGATGGCGAAATTGACTTGCGGATCAAGGTTGTCGGCAATGAAACACTATAATTTATGACACAGTTTGATATTTCAGTGAAGTCATTGATTCTCTCGTGTCAGACCTTGGCAAGGACGGCCCCAGAATTCACAGAATGTAATTCCTATTCTGCCTGGATGAGGGGAAAAAAAATCTTACAGCACTAATTGGACAGTTGGCTGGCTGCACACGCTGTAAAATGGATTTTTCCCTGAATCAACAGAAACAACCAGTAGAAATTCAGCATCGTGCCCCGGGGGCTTCTGTACGTAGTGTAGCAAACCAGAAGTTTTCTCAAAAACTAAAATGTGTGCGCCGCCGGAGGAAAGATATCACGAATACACTCTGTTATTGAAGCTGCCCCACTTTCAGCAGTGAACAGATGCAGTGTCCTCATTTCTTGTACGGCAGAGCTCTCTCTCTGTCACACCTACTTCATGATGTAAGTGTTGTTCACACCACAACAACACATGCATTTGCACCATTCACAGATTCCACGATGACGCCCAACAGAGACACACACACACACACACACACACGCGCACAGTCACAGTGAATTACACACCTCCTCCTGCACAAGGACTTACATATACTGTACACTGTAATTATGATTCACCGAGAGGAAGGAGTCTGTTCCTTTGGAAATTTGGCCTCACCCCTTCCAAATCCCATAGTAGTTTGTCATTCCTTCCTGTTTTTAAACTGTGTTTAATCCCATTCACTACTACTTTTATCCAAAGTGACTTCCAATTTTCAGCCATGAGGGTACAATCCCAGAATGGCAAGAATCACGTAGTTAGTAACAGCTCCAAAAAAGCTAAGCTACAAAATGGAAGAACAACATATAAGGGCTTTCTGATTGCTAGACCTCGATGATGTAGTCTGTTGTCCTTGTGAGTCTAAGGAGATAAAATGATACCAACATTTGTTTTTTTATTAACTGAGGGTGAGCTGAATTAATCCCTGCCTTATTTGCAAAACCCCCGTTTGTAAACACACCTGTCAAAAGTATCTGCACACATTAGGTTCAAAGGTCAGGTTTAGCACAAGATGATTATATTCTCTCGTGGCTGAGTCTGACCTTTTGTGTTTGAACTATTGTGCCGGAGAAAAGGATAACATTTCCAGTAGCCCGTGAACTTCAGAAGATCAGCATCCATTTCCTGTCACTGATAGCACCAACACCTAGTTCAAATTTGGGAGGGGTGGGGATAGGTGAGAGGCCGTCTGCCGTCTTTCCCACAAGTGCACTTTTTTTTTTTATATCCCTTCAGGGTGTGCCTCGACTGCTGAAATCCGTCATGATGCAACTGTGTCTTTATTCATGACAGCACTCGGTGGGAGGGTTTAGCCGTGAATGCCAGTGGCTTTGTAAATAAATCATCCAAACTCAGCGAAGAGAAAAGCTCCAACAATAAAAGTGAGTCACCCATCAAAGACAAACAAAACGAGGCCCAGATTTTCTGCCACCGAGTGTTCAGGCATCCATTCCGCTGGTGTGGAGAGCCAGCTGACACTAGATCTGACTGATGAGGATTATCTAGCAGAAAAGGAGGAAGCCATGTGACATGACTCATAGCAGCCATCTGTGTGAGTGTACTGTATTTTCATAACCATGCAGTTGAGAGCAGAATAACTTCCTCTTTGGCACAAAGCCCCAACAAACATCATCCTACCCTGACAGGCTCTGCCACTGCCTGGATGATACTTTCACTTGCACCTGTGCTTTACGCCGCCCTCAGTGTCTGACTCGCTGCTGGTGGAAGGCGAGTACACCCACGGAGTGCGATATATTGAGGGAAATGTGAGTCACACCGAGCACTAAAACTTCCCTCAAAAAACACTCAGACCTTAAGTCACACAAGCCGTCTCTCTCTCACGCAGCCACTGTGAAATTTTCCAGTGAGTCGACCAGCTAATGACATTTCTTCATTACCAGCTAATCCACAGACAAAGGCACGACAGAGGGTTCTCGGAAACTTTTTTTTTTTTTTTTTTTTTCAATTATTAGAGTGTCTCAGCCTCACAATTAAAACTTCACAAGTTTATGGTCATCCTGGAGCTCAGAGACGCTCGACATCCTTAATATCAATGACATATCAGCGAGAGGGCAGAGCCTCCTGCTAGACAGCGTTAATGAAAGTCGGATTGAGCGGCAAGTGTGCGGTCAAGATATGTAGTCGAGCTCAAAACAAAATCATATTTCGTACCCTAACGCACTTAGATTTGTTTTCATGCCCTCTCTCTCTCTCTCTCTCTCTCCCCTTCCTTCTCTCTCTATCACGAAGCATCACCACAAGCTAGTGGAGTGTCTGTCGTTGCGGTTAGATCAGTTGACTTATGAGACTGACATGTCTCACTTTCAGAAACGTAAGATCGTTGGGCCCATCAGATTTGCGTTTGAAAGGGAGCGTGCGTGTGGCTGAATGTGCCCTGGCTCACATGAAGTGACACAGCTGGCTCCCTCATTGCCAGAGAGAGAGAGAGAGGAGGGAAATTACAGCGTGCGCTGGGTGATTTTCAGATCCAGTCAAAGTGAAAATACCCTTCAACTTCAAAGTTACCTTACAGGAAGATCAAATTGAAACACTCAGGGAGGACGTCACACACACACACACACACACACACACACGCATACTTGCACTCATCTAGATGTAAATAAGGGAGAGTGATGAAATAAGAAACATAAAGCTGCTTTGCCTACGCACACATACACATCCCCATCCCCCAAGCTGGTTCCCTTCTGACTCATGGGGGATTACTTGTCTGATCACTTTGATCTGCTTGCTGGTGCCAAAGCTATTTTCTCCACCCAGCGAGCAGCGTGCAGACTGCATTAACCCCACAGGCAGGAGACGCACACACATTCAGAGTAGAATTTCATTTTCCCATCGACACCCAGCCTGCGCCTGCCGAAACCCTCGCTGGACGGAGGAGGAAGAGGTGGTGTCGATCGAGGGCTAATTTCAGTTAGGATTGCCAAGAACGGTCTCTGGTTGTTTGAGGATGTTGCACAACAACGATGAATAACAGTCACTTGGAACCACAAACTGTTTTGCTCCTGATGCAACAGGATCTCTCACACGTGATGCGTGTGCTGGGTCAAGACGCACATGCAGAGAGCAGCAGATAAAAATGAAGGGTTCTGCTTCCACTGCCAAATAATTGAAGAGACGAGGAAAGTGTTCTGAGAGTGTTTGAAGAAGCAGCGGCGTAGCTGTGGCGCTGCATGTTCCAACTACACTCGCAGCCAAAGCACAAAAATTTGATGACACTTTTCTTTTGCATGACACATGAATCAACATGAAGCGAGCGGCTCACGCCGGCCCTGATGTGGCCGTGCGCCGCCTCTCCTACGCCTCATCTGGTTCTGGTGTTCCTGTCGCTCTCTGCTTTGGTGCCAGGTAAACTAGTCCAGCTGGGTTAGAGGAGCTAGCTGTGCTGCGGTTACGTGACTCAGACTCGTCTTACGCTTTCTCTTTCTCCATAATTTCTCCCTGCACCACCGACAAAAACAACGACCCGCCCATCCATCCGTCCTCCCTCTTTGGAGACTCGGAGGAGCCGGTGTTATCAGCGGGTGTCATTTCATGAGAGCCATCATCAAAGGCAGCTGCCTGGTTTCCATGGAAACAGCCCACTTGAGGGGAGGTGGATCGGAGGAGGCATGTGTTAGAATGCTGCGGGTTGCTATGGAGACTGGAGCAACAGCTTACATAAGTATTCAGTGAGTGCGTCCGTTGCACCACGGCACATTCCACCATATAATTAATGCTCCGAGTGTTTGCTCGTTGCTGTTGAAAATTACAACAATGTCATTTCAAATGGCAGGCAGGCTCGCCGGCCGCACTGCCGCAGTCAAGGTCGGACTAATTTCCCTGCCAATTAAGCCCAGCCCGTGCATGGAACAGCTGTCAACTGCCATCTCCAAGGTGACACATCAAATTATTCGTTTCTTCCCTTCCCTCCCAAAAGCCACACATGAACACTTCACCAGCGGCCCCAGATGTGGCTCCTGTTTGCTTTATAAACTTCAGACAACACCCTCCGTTGTTTTTTTTCCCCGTGCCGAATGCTGAAATAAGATGCATTACCCGAAACATAATGGGCCCATCAAAGGGCCTGGACAGGAAAGGAAATAGGATGCAAAGGTGGAAGTCGATGTGTTTTATTGGCCCTGAGCTTTTCTGCCAATAACTAATGCCTGCCCTCTGAAGAGAAACACTGCAGTCAAATTGCCTTGAGTGCCTGGACTCCAAATGGAAGTAGACAAATGATGTCCATCTTATCTGGACTGTGCATAATGCATTCTCTCTATATCTGATTTATGCATCCATCACATCATATATTCCGCTGTATATTTCGCCGAGCTGCAGCCTTTTAAGTCCTGATTGCAATTAGGTTTCTGTGTATGCGCTTCACTTTCATGCCTGGTAGCTAAGCGATGCTCTGCTGCCGCTGTCGTGACAGACCAACAAAACAGGAGACTGATCTGAAATGCGAGGGAGGTAGCAACATGTGTAAAAATAGCTCCCTGTCTTTGTATGGGAAATGAAATTAAGTCGTAATTGGTCTCATGCGAACTAATAATTCTGATGCATGTATGAAATGTGGTGATGCACGTCTTTGGTAATCTGAAAGAGCACATATTTAGAAAAGACTCTGTCTCGTGTAGCTGTTAGTATCCTGACATGCAGCACTCCGGGTAACGATTCTGAGATAATTAAAGCTCTTAGTGTTAGATCTCAGCCTTCCCACTCAGCCGCTTCCTCTGACTCATTCAGCCGTGGTCACATGATGACAGGCGCAGACACATGGACAAACACAGGCAGCCATTTGGAAATACATGGAAACAGCATCCATGGGACCACAGGCAGAAATGCTATTTACATATTTATTTACTGACTTCAAGGAATCAAAAAATAGGGTCCAGCTTTATCCTAACTGAAACAATGTGCAGTGAAGCCATGTGGTGCTTTCTTCGAAACAGCTTCAGAGACTTGGGTAAATAACACTGTCACGAAAGTGTGGGGCAGTCGTTTCACACATAAACTATAAAGAATTTCCTCTTTGTGCCCTGCAGTGCTTTAAGTGGAGACTATAATAAGTAACCAAGGATTGCCATTCACTCAGCGTGAGCAGCCAAACCTTTCAGCCCTCTGAAGCTAAATCCATACAACTATGGTTTTGTTTGGAATCACGTAAACTATGCCACAGATACTCCTGGCATCCACACTACTCCAGAGTTTTATAGCTGTTTACTGTTTGTAAATACTGCAGGTCCCATTTCAGACAGGCTGAAACTTTGACACACACACAGAAAAAAGCAACCTAGCTGGACATGCATGTCCTCCTGGATGTGGCTTATGATAAATAAGCAGGATTACTATTTGCTCATTGTTAGAAGGAAGCAAAACAACCTTTCAGAGGCAGAGAGAGAAAGGGACTGCTCTTTTGCAGATTGGTTGGAGACCATTAAATGCTGGAACTTGCTTGTTTGTTTCTTATTATGACTCCCAGCTGGTAGTTTTCCACAAGACATTCAATGGATTTAGTTCAAACCAAAGGCATTTTTTAGCAGTACATCAGATAGTATCATTCTGTTCTTAAACATTCAATATTAGAAAACAAAAAGGTTGCCGTTGTTTTTGTGGCATCAGCACAACACAGCGCAGCACCTCTGAGAGCCGAGCGTGAACCTAGTTGACTTGCGAAACTACTGCATGCAACTCTAATACCGGCGACAGATGGCAGGAGGGAAATGCCGTCTGACTACGGCAACCCAGAGTGTGACAGGGACATGCTCTGCTAAGTGAGAAGAATGCGTTGTGACACTCCTCTGGGGCACCTTGTGAACAGCGTGACAGTGGCATGAAAGCATCAACATGCCAGTTTTCACAGTGCACCCCTCTCTGCGCAGGCCTGCCAAGACTACCCACACTTCCGCACAGCGGGAGAGCCTCGTACTGATGCTGCTGCAACGTTTTCCCGCCAGGATATGGATTTGTTTTGCCCGGTCTTGGAAAAAAAAAAAAGAAAAGCCAAATGCCCCTGTGATCTGTGGGATGGTAGATAAGCTCATTATTTGCCTGAGGTTGTTACTGTCATTGAGGCTGTAAATAGCTTTTATAATTCAATTAGCTCCACCTTGGCTGCGCAGTGCGTCAACTCCCTGCCCTCCACAAACTTTGCCGGAGCAGCTGTTGCACCAGATCACATTCTGGTCTTTAACAAAGACCGCAGCGGCAATGTGACTCGCATACAATGGTATTTTTATATTGCGAACCAACAAAACAAAGATGACTGTGTTGTTGGGCCAGACCTAAAAAAAAAACACCCCACTAGCACAGTTCCACGGAGTCCAGTTGGTTTAGTCCCTGGTAGCTTTCCAAGCTCAGCCCTCAGGGTTTGGAAGCTGCTTATTTTGGCAGAGTGACAGCATTTTGTCAGACGGTGACAAACCTGCTCACCTGCAATCAAACCAGAAACACCAACACCCTTCCTTCAAGCATCAGTCTCCCTCTCTGAGGCCTGTCTGTCACCGACACAAGTTCACACAGATAATGCAAACAGTGCCTGACTTGACCCAGTAATCAATCATGCGCTGCTTATTTGAAGTTGGAGGAAAAAAATGACCATCAACGTCATTCACAGAATAATGAGACTGGTAATTACCTTGTCTTTCCTTCCAGGGGAGTGGCCACATGAAGTAGGCAACATTCGCCACACAGGAATTATTACTATTCATTTCGATGCCCTGCAGGCAATTTCTACATCCCTGCATTTCTTGGCAGCAAAGATATTATAGTAACAGCTATATAAAAATACTATTCTGCAGCCTTATTGATACCTTGTAACCACTCCCATCCATAATCAGAATGTCAGCCTGGTGCAGGGGGGGTAAATAATTAATGCTGTGTCTTTTGGGTTTGCTTATTCCGCTAAGCAAAAAAGAAGTTTCTTGCCTTCGCTGCCTGCGGCCAAATACTTAGCTTGCCTGGCACTGCATTCAGCTTCTAAAGGGATGATGCATTGCTCAGAGAGCTCTTTTTTGCCAAAGCATCACAGAGATTCGACACAGGAAAAACAAACTTGTGCGGGAATAAAACTCCAGATGAACTCCTACTGTGCTGAAAAGGGATTGGAGCGAGGGAGGGGGAGCACATCAAAGCAATTTTATGACACTCACAAACACTGAAATCTGTGAGGCTAAATCATGTCTTTAGCATGTGGGGTGACATATTCCTGTCAGGAGAACACACAGCTGAGTGGGTGGGGGTATACGTGAAGCTGAACGGCTGCTGTGTTTATCCAGGACACCAGACAGACAGATAGCAGATACAGCTCGGCGCTGAGGGGAGCGGGAGTGCCCTGTCGTTTCCACGCTGCCAGGAAACTCTTAAGTATTTGTGGTCTGTCCTTGCCATGATGTCCTGCGTCTATCTGCTCCCACTTTGAAAAAGAAAAAAAAACACTGTTCACACACACTGGTGTAAACTGGCAAGATAAGGATATTATCCATGACCTCAGCCTCTCAGATGACGGAAATGTTGCAGCTGACCAATGACCGCGGCTGGTCGCCCTGGTTACTGTTGCTACGACAAGCTTTCAGGTCAGCCAAGGCACAACTGTGGTTCACGGTGATAACAATAACCGATTAAACACATCTGTACAAGAACTGTTTTCAGATAGTTACAGAAAGTCCATCCTCAGCTCCACCAAACTTTGCTTACTAATACCTTTATTTAAAAAAACCACCGACACTGACTACCAATGGGATGGTTAGTTATCTCTTTTAAGCAGGGTTACCCAGTCTTACACTCGCTACATATACGGCAGGTTAACAGGGTTGGTTAAAGAGGTATCTCTGAGGTTATAATGTTTCTAGGTCACTCGGTTAAAAGGTTTTTTTTTACAGATCTTGTAAAGGGGCTCCTTCATGACGACATACATTGTGGACTAAGGGCAGCTCTAAGGACCGAACATAAAGCTGCAGCCATAATCCAGCTCATGATCCATTATTAAAGCAAAGGGCTCTTTACCTGCTCTGCTGTGTGGAACTAGTTACTCCTCACAATATGTATGTGTACTATAAAACATACTTATTCCCAAAATAGACGTATTTGATTTGAACATAGCGCTTGACTTCAATGGTACAAGGCTTAGCAGATGAGGTTTGGCAAATGTTTCTTGCAAAATGTATTTGGCTGAGGTTGCTTGAATGTAAACTTAAAAACTCCAAATCCAATTAAAGCAGGACAGAGAGGATAATGTCAGCCCTCCCGCACCAGATTTCACAAGGTGGAAAAATACCACAAAGTGGATTTGTGAGTCTTCAGGTCACGAGTCATTGCTGCTGAACGTAACCTTTGACCCCATAAACTAATTTAATCTGTTGTTAATGATATGCTCACCGGCACTGGAAATAGAATGCTGAGGCAAGGTTCAGGCTGTACGACCATGCACAGTCACAGTGTGTCTGGACTCTGAATCATCACGAAAACACTCCTCAGACTCTTTTGACTCATCCAGCTAAAGAATAACACAACAAGCCTTCAGTGGACATCACATCACAGCAATAAAGATAACAGGTAACACAAGACGACACCACAAATGACGCAATCTTTTGACTCAAAGCTACAGCCTCACCCTGTTCTTCACTCTGATTTACTCTAGTCTGTGTAGATGGTACAGTTGGTGTTGGATAAGCCAACAGTCGAAGCCCAGGGTACAGCAGATGCTAACACTGTTTAATCTGTTGCACTTTTGATCATCTAATTCTTTGATTTTACACTTCCAAACTCCATAGTCACGAAGCCGAGCTAGGACGATTGCTTTTTGACGGATAACTCCAGCAATGGGAGAAATCTCAGTGTTTTTGTGACTTTCTGACCACCTGTCTAAAGCCGACATGTATTGTACACCCAGAGGAGATCTAGGCAGAAATCACCTCAATCTCTGCAGCCAATGTTCCAGAGCAGCAGCAATCACAGCTCTCGCTTCCTCTTGTCAGATGCTAAAGTTAGCCTCTGTGGCCTTATCTGCACACACCTGACTGTCTTTAACTAGCCCTATCTCCCTGGCTACATATATAGCACCTGCTGCCTGTCACAGATAGACTTAGCGCACCCTAAATCCAGCCAGGCTGTCCACATTAACGCAAACACCACACAACAGGCAAGTAATGATAAATCTCTGTTTTCTCTCTGTTCGGGGGAAGACGTTACGGCAAGGCAATAATACTGAGGATGCATTATTATTCTTTCTATATTGATCCTGTTGATTTATGCGCCCACACTTGGATTTGTTGTCTGTTGCTGCAAACAAATAAAACATGTCTGACACATTGAGTGAGATGTTTACACAAAGCCTCTCCGGTTCTCACCGGCGTTTTATTTTAGCTCTTAAAATGAAACATAAATTCATGCTCATCATCGTCCTGTTGCTGTCTATCAGAGGAGCCGAGCCACGTGTTTATCAGTGTTTGCCTTACAGTCGCTAGTCAACACGAACACGCCGCCTCAGCATTAGTTTGTCAGCTTGTCTGGATGGGTCTTAAAATGGTGTCATTATCACAGCAGGCGCAAATCCCCTCCCAGATCGCCTGGGGTTGCATTGCTTACCACCCAGTGACTCCCAAAGCCATAGACATATTTGAAACGTTCAACAAGTTCAGTCAGCCGCGTCCGTCACATCAGTCAGAGGCCTGAGGGAAGAGCCTCCGCTGACCGGGGACAGGCCAACACTTTTCAAAATGGTCTCAACTCAGTTACACAGACTTAACATGCAGCTGCAGTCATAAGACCTGGCAGAGCTGATGCTTTTCAGTTCAACAAGTAACTGAGGGGAAGCTGCTTTGAAGCCCACTGGGATTTCTAAAACTTCGCATGTAAGAGAATCATAATTTTAATGGTGAACTGTTTCATGGTTTCTCTACGGCCTGATATTGCTCAGCTGTGTCCTCCAGAGCGTCAGTTACAGTGGTAATAGAAAATGTATGAAGAGACAGTCCGTGCCGATCCAAGCTTTCATGCTCATGAGTTTAGGGAAAACACAACTGAGTAATCGGACGTGGTGCATCATCAAGTCATTTCTCCGATTACTTAACCAGCTAAGCAGGAATCAGCTCAGTGTCACATGACAAGTCATCTGTCAGAGACGACACACGCTTCGACAAAGCAGAAAGCGAGTCGTCAGGTTAAGAATCCATGCCTGAAACACTTCCTCCTCCAGGTCCTCCTCCAGTCTTGTCTTTATGGTGGATAAATATTGAACAAACCTCATTCAAAAAAGAGTGACCAACACAAAACTACTTGGGTAAACAATGATTCTATGAAGCACATTTCGAGTTTTTGTCATGTCTCATAGAGAGCAGTGTATGGCTCAAGACGTGCGCAGGGTAGTTTAGGTCTGTGTGTGTGTGGGTGGCTGGTTTTGTGTCTGAATGAAACAGCATGGCAGAGTGTGTGTGTGTCTGTGTGTGTGGGGGGGGGTGAATAACATGTTAGGCTTTTTAGTTGAGAGACTTCTTGTGTTGATGAATAATTGAGCTGTAGTCAGGCGGAGAGCTGTTTCATGAGCCCCTCTGTCTCCAAGTTAAAATTAGACCCTTCTCTCTATGCAGACAGTCTCTTTGAACTGCTGCTGTCTCAGAGCATCACTCAGCTCTCTGCACAGCCCACTTGTGCCTTTCACTGCAATATGCCTCAGTAGATATGAGGAGAGACGTGAACAGGCTTGGCGGACATAGGGAAAATCTGCTTTGTACAAAGAGGACATCGATGGGATCAGGGGAACTTTGCATCATATTGGGCTTTTGTAGGGAAAATGTATTAGACTGAACATATGAAAGCCTCTTGTGTTGATGGGGGATGCTAATGTGATAATCAAGCGCTCTCCCAATACGCCAGTTATAATAAAGTTCTGTCTCTCCTCTGTCTACCTGTCACACCAAGATCCCCCAGGCTTCCCTGTCTTCGCCTGGCCTCTGAGTACCAGCAGCCCATCTCAATCTGTCACTGCTGTCAAGCCCACAACGCCACCAAAGAGCCCTGAAAGTAGGACACCGAGAACTCATCGCACACATACACACACACCGAGAAAAATGCTGTATGAATTCTGGCAAAAAAAAAAAAAAGAAAAACACACATTCTGCGACAGAGACCTCAGAGTCCGTCAGCGTAATATCTGCTGTTATCTGTGGGCAGCCAGCACTAAATGGGGCATTCAGTGACTCTTCAAAGACCCTGTTTCTGCAGGGCAACTCAGGCTGCATTGTTACTATTTTAATTAGAACTGCTTCTCGCCCGTTCCCTGAGATCCACCCAGCCTCAACATCAAAGCTCCGCTCTGAATAATGATGTACCCCTCCATGCCTCAGGTACAGCCTGAATCTCACAGTACCCCCCTCCCTCCTCCTCGTCGTCCCTCCATCCCTCCCTCCACACCTCTTTGTACCTCTCCGCTTCCCAATTTACTGCTATTTTTCTGTGCGCTGACATAACACTATTTTGTCGTGTTCAGGGCAGCGAGATGGGGGGGGGGTGTTCTGTTTGTGGCTGCACAACTCTGGTGGTCACAAAAGTCTTTCAAAACATGGTCTTTTCTATTAGATTTACAATTTAATAGTACAACATATCTATATAATATATACAAATAAAGTAAAAGAATGGCATAGAAATAAGCAAAGTGTTTGCACAACTCTGCTAAGTATCTGCTATATTAAACACATACACAAAATAATAAATTGTATTCACACATTGAGTGCAACACTACTTACCGCAGGATTTACCTCATGCTTGCTGATGCTACGGTCCACAGAGTATTTGCCGTTCACTCAAACCGTCAGGTCGTCGAGTTCATTGCCTGACCCAGTCCCAAGCCTTTGGTTAAAGCATCCAAGGGTTTTTGCTTCATCCTGCTAACTAAAAGAAAAAAAAAACAGACAGACAGAAACACAAACTATATGGCAAAATTAATTAGAAAGTTGAACTTCAACATTTCTAAATTACGGAATCTTGAGAAAACAAAGATAATTTAAAATCCTCTCATTGGCTGTTTTTTTAAAGCTTTCAACCATTTCAAACGGATTAATCAGTAAACAGCTCAGTCAGATGTCAGGTAGCATGCAAGCTCAGCACATGTTCATTCTTAATTTTGCATCATGACTTGCAGCTGCTGAACTGGTTCCTCTCCAGGAGAAAGGAGCAAACTGAAGAAGTTCACATGATTTGGCTGGAAGCTCTGGAGAAATGAAGGGATCTTCGGAATGCATTTTTTTTAATCATGAAAATCACATTGGTTAGCATTAATATAATCTAAGAGGACATTGTGTTTTCGAGGAAGAACATGCAGAAGATAAGCCGTCCATGTGCAGGGCATGGTGTAATGTCTCAGTAAAAACAAATTACTCTCATCCTGATCACCACTGTTGCTCTTTATGTTCTCCTATTGATTTTGACCTTTACTGCGGCATAGCTCACGATTAGCATCGCGAGGGGCCCACCCAGTTATTGGTAGATAATAAAGGCCACCAGACTGCTTGTGGCAATATTACCAGACTGGCTAAATGACTATTGATATTACAGCTATCATTTTCTAACCTGTGTAGGATTCATGTGTGTACAATAACCATCACGTATAAATGTACCAAACCCAAACCTTTGTGACATTAGAGGAGTAGTGCGTATTGATAGTGAGCAGGCCCCGTGAACAGTTTCAGTCTCACCACCGGCTCCCTCGCGTTATTCATTGGATATTTATGAGAACATACTGGAATGATGACGCATGCTCCTTCTTTCAAACATCACCTTGTATAATCCAACCTCTGTCTCATCCTGACTTTCGCTGCCATTCCTCTGCGCTGACTCACAGCTGCATTCCTCATACGCCGCTTCTGTAAACACACACACGAATGAGGCAACACCAGAGAAGTCTCATGAAATATGGAGGTTATGCAATCTCTTGAATCGTGGCGTACTCAGCTGATTATGCACCAGGCGCGGCACCGCCATTACCGCAAATCACATTTTAATTACTTCAAACATGGTAGGAATCTATGGTTCAGTCCACAGCAATGAAATTATGAACCGGTCATTGCATTGCATTGTTTTCAAGACAGGTCGCCCTCAGTCATTGCAGTAGCAATGTTATTATTATATTCACACAAAACCTTGCTGTTAAATGTTCGAATACCACATTCTACCTGAACAAATACAATATACATAGATAAGTGTATACCATTTAGAGTTTATCTTATGTCAACCCACTTTCCAAGACGTGCTGTGAAGGGAAGAGCTGTGCTGGCCACATCCAGCTGTCATCCACCCAGTTTCTGTTCAGCAGGATTTGACAGTGTCAGGTGCATATTTAAACCAAACCCCATGGCTGTATTTCAACTTGCTGCCTCAGGGAGCTACACTTGCTTGGTAAGTTACAGAATAGTTTGACGTCATGAAAAACAGACTTTCTTGATGCAAGTTAGCCGAATGTGAGGAGATCGATGCTGCTCTTAGCTCGAGACAAGAGTGGGTTAGCTTAGCATAAAGGCTTATAGCAGAGCAAGATGATGGGTACCTACTCTTAAAAACCATTAAAATCCAGAGAGTCACTCAGATCCAACCTTGAAAGAAACATATTTTTTGACCAAGCCAGGTTAACAGGTTCCCTTTAACCAGCGTTGTAAAACAGACTTAAAAGTGAGGAGGTTAAGTTCAGAGCTACAGGCAAATTAACATTTGGCCCACCTCATCGCCAGCGCACGGCGTTTGCTCCGTCATTTAGATGAAGACCCATCTACGTGTTGCAAGGCCAAGATTAACTGCAGTGGTTGATCCAGAGCGCTGCTTCCCTGTGTATTGATGGGGTCTGCTTTGGCCCGTTTAGCCTGCTAGGCCTCGAGGGAATGGAACATTCAGAGAACCCCAAGGCCAGAGCCTGATGCATCTATCACGAGTGCTGCATCTCTTACATCATCAAAGGTCGACTGCATTAGGAGTTCACGGTTCCCTGTGTGAGAGCTAGCTGCTGCAGTCTCCAGGCAGGCTGTGATCTAAAGAGTGAACTGTATAATGTCACTATTATTGTCATTATGTCATGTCATTATTTCCTTGCAATATAATCAGTTTTATGTCTCTTGTCTCCTCCCCTGCCTCAGATAATGATGCTGCTCAGACAATATTGCTCAGATCACAGAGTTCCGTGCTGCTCCAGCAAGCAGAGTGTATGCAGCGCAGCTTCCCACGGGGGGAAGAAAGACCAGATTTAGACAACAGTGAACTCACTGAACTATTTTTGTGATGTTCGATGAATGCACGCATGTTTGCATATGCGCGTTGTGATAAAGTTGTTTGAGAACCACAGTGCCAGAGGTCACGGAGAGGATGAACCATGACGATGACATCACAGCTCAGGGTGCAACAACAAACGCTGTCTTGTTATGGCGAAAACAAAGGATGTTTGTTTGCGGCCCCCTTTTTCTTTGCCCTTTTTTTTTTCCAAGACGCGTCCTGTGAGTTGAGAGTGTGACGACACAGTACACTGACTTTTGTTTCTCTGGTAACACAGTCTCTCTGTGTCGGTCTGCGGAGGGCTGGAGGTGGTGACTCTAAAAGTGGCTTGTTTGGTGTGAGTGCGGATCACATGAGAGGCTAAAATAACAAAAGCAGTCTGATTCAAGCCTTTGTCTAAATACAGTCATGTGGTAGATTTCCATTGAAATGAACCAAAATTGTGTGAGGGTTTGTCTCTGCATGTCGGCCTTGCAACACACTGGCAACTTCCAATGTGTTCCCTACCGCTCGCATGACTGATACAACGTGTGCAAAAATCAAATTAAAACCCGAGCAAACCATTCTAGCCCTGCTGTGGGAATAATGTGAACTGACTGTGGGATTTAGACAGAAGGCCAAATCTGCATGCTGACTTTCATATTCAGTCCAACATGTCTGCCTCTTTGATGCCCCAGACATTAAGGGGACAACATCATCAGTGACTCAGCACAGTCATATTCCATGCTTCTGAGGCTCCTGTCAACTGACACGACAATGAGGCTGTTCCCTTCACAAATCTAACGCCCCCCCCCCCCCCCCCCCCCTAACGCCCCCCCCCTCCCTTTTTTCCCTGTTATGAGAGGAACAAGATGCAAATTGCAATGTTAGACCAAGCATGAAAATGTGAGCAAAAATGATTAATGGAGCAATCTGTGAGTATCCCTCTTAATTAATATAGTGTCATATTTTACATGGATGAGGCTTTTCTGATGAAGCACAGAATGAGAACACACCAGGAATCCTGGGCAGTTTTTCAGTAAGCACAAACCACATAAATCAAGTAGCTTTCAAGGTGGGGGATGTGTAATTAAGTAAATGACATGGCATCTTTCTCTCACACGAGGAGCCAAACGGGCTGCGATATTGCTACCATGTGTGAGGTGACTGGAAATGGGTGTGTAATGTCTGGGCAAATCTCTAGCGGAGAGTGTTAATGGTGGCATGATGTTTGACATTAACATTTCAGGCATGTAGCAGCTGCAGGGAACAGATGTAGAGCAAGTTAGACTGAGCAGAATGAGTTAAAATGCATGTATCAGCAGCACTGCAAGTCAACATGACAGACTGTCATAATAATAATAAGGACGCCTGCACAATAGCCTGAGAGGAAGAAATATTTCTGTGTTCCTCAGAGATTTGTTCATCACGCGTCACTGAGAAACGTGAGGAGGATTATTTAAATCACTGACTGTTATTGATAGGAGCAAGACAAGGAATCTGCGGTGGGGAAAAAAAAGCAGTCATGTTTACTTCAGGTTTTCTCTAAAAACAGATCAGGGTTCAAACATAGATTTAATTAAAGTATGTTGAAAACTAATCAAAGAAAAGTGACACACAGGGTGAAGACATTGAAGTGAAAGATTGCCTCAGATTTTGGTAAATTCACGACGTCTAACATGACACACCAAGAGGAAAAAAGGCAAGGCTTCATTCACGTGAACTCAGCTCAATTGCTAACCAACTTTCATATGATCCATTCTTCTCTATTTCATATTAGATCTGGTAGAGCTAATATTAAGTTAGATGTATTTTCATGTTGTTGTTTTATAGATTGTTAAGTTATAATAATCAGACATATTAATTTTAATTTTAATAAATGTTGGACTTGTGAACCATTATGAGG
Organism: Pseudorhombus dupliciocellatus; assembly: GCA_016785235.1. Classification (NCBI taxonomy): domain Eukaryota; kingdom Metazoa; phylum Chordata; class Actinopteri; order Pleuronectiformes; family Paralichthyidae; genus Pseudorhombus; species Pseudorhombus dupliciocellatus. Next base: position 1,298,506 of record JAFBJW010000127.1, on the reverse strand, counting down.
TTGTGTAAGTGAGTTTCTTCCATTCTTCCGTGCTGACTTGAAAAGTTCAGTCTTCAAAGTTCAAACTCCATCTGCTGATTAAGATTACATTACAAATAGCTGACGAAACCACCTTTGAGGTTGACTACCTCGTGCTGTCAATAACGAATTGAAGTGTAGCTGGGATCAATTGAATGACGTGCCATCGGCAGCCCTTCCTGTCAAGTACACACGTCAAAGATACCGGCAATCATCAGAGGGATGATAGCACGTCCGATCTTTGTGCTTGTGGCGGAACACATCGCTCAGCCCGCCACTGTCAGCAATTCCACACGCCCCCTCAGGATTCCCACACCGCCATGTGGTAACGAGGGTCACATTGCATTCTGGTAGAGAAACTCGAGGCTAAGATCCCCTCCGGGCACACGGCCCCACTCCACCCAGACTCCTCCAAAAATTCCTCTGCCCCCCAGGGGCACCACGCAAACCCAAAATAACAGGACACATCAGCACTTTCATCTGCATCCGCGAGCAAGTTCAGACACTGCAGCAGCAGCTGTTAGACCACTCACAGGCACAGATAGAGTTCTGAAAGTACCAAGGTGCTATAGTTGGCACACCCCTCCCCCTCCTTTCCCCTCCGGTGATACGAGCACAGACGGCAGACTTGGATAAGAGTGCCAGGAAAGGTGTGGCTGACGTTTGTCCTTTAGCCGTCCTTCTGCTCCACAGAAATATTACCCTGCATGAAAGCTACACTGCAATACTGGCGACAAGCAGGTTACTAGACTGTAAATAAATAAGTGACCATCCATTTAGAGCTGAGAAACAGGTTGAGCCATAATCGGCTCCTGATTTCCTGTTTAGGTGATTTTAGACAGAGGGTCAGGCATAAACAGAATATTACACACAGTCCCACGAGGAAACACTGCGGACAGGAGAGAAACAATGAAATATTGATTTTTAACCTTACCACTATCCAATGGGAGAATGAAACATTACGGCTATAGCATTATTATCTGTGGGAGGAGGCAGCTGTGATCAAGGTCACACCTGGGGATTGACTGAGGAGGGTTCTTTTGTCACTTTGTGGCTCAACAGACGAAAACACATGACTTGTGTTGCAAGTACTGACTTTGCAACAGAGCCTCTACGCCGCCTGATGTATCTGAGGTCATTCTTTCACAACGCCTGACAGAGTATAGACCTGCCAGTAATAACTCACCGCCAAGCTGTTGGCTCCAGGGCACAGTCTCCCACTTGATAACGGCAAGTGCAGTGAAGACACAGGTATTCACACCCTGCAAGGCAACACAGAGGACACATTTAGTTCCAATAAGAACTCACGTTTTCACATATATGTTTGTACATGGGGATATAACCAAATGGGTTTGAAACATTTAAGGCCATTACTGCAAAATATAGAGACGTTGGGCCCTATCACAATAAGGGCCTGACAATGCTTATTGCGTAAGCAGCTGTAACATTGTAAAATGCGGCCGTTTAAATGCACAACACCTATTAACAAACAACAGGTTCAGCTACCCTTGTTATTGATTATCCATGTTGCGTTCTGTGCTGGTACCCAAACGTTTTGTTTGTTTTCTTCCAGAAGGGGCTCCTGTGATAGGAGCCTGACAAATCAGCGAGGGCTACATCAGGGCAGAAAAGACCCAATGAGCAATCGGTTGCGAGCGCTTGCGTCATCATTACCAAAAATCGCTGTGTTCTGGGGTTGGAAAAAAAAACAAAACAGAATGGATGTAGGCGCATAGCCTCCTGATGACAGGGAAGGAATAATTCCATTTCATTGACCATTTTAAATATATTCTGAAAAGATTGGAAAACATTGTGACGATGAGGTCTTCTATGGGCTGTGCTGCTGTGTGTGCTCTCCCTGTTTCCCTGGCAACGGACGTATTGACATGCTGCAGTGCTGCCTGAGGTTGGCAGGCGGCCAGGAAGCACCCTGCCAACACACAATCTCACTTTCTGTCTTTTGCCAACACTATTATTTCAGCCTCACACAATTCCCTTCTCATTTTTTCCCTTTTTTCTTTGTTCTTCACCTTGGCGGGTTCCTGACACCAGCTGAACACCAATCTGAAGACTAATGACTTGGGTGGATTGTGTCGTGCGTGTTTACTGGGGGAAGCGAGAGAAGGAGGACGTGACGGGGAAGGCGAGCGAGCAAGAGGAGTCGGGGGGGTGGGGGGGGCATGGAGCAGGGGAGGGGCGGAGTCTGTGCCATGCAGTGTCCGCATGTCGGGATGAATAGAGGGAAAGGCTAGCCTCGTGTTGTGTTACAGGAACATAGTAGTGGCTTGGGGAGGGGGAGGGGGGGGGGGGGGGGGGGGGGGATGGGCTCGGCATCAACAGATGGATAAACCCGGGAGAAGAATGCGTGCCAAGCGCCAAATGTATCAGCGGCTTGCCGGGGCATGGAAATGTCAGGTGTCAGCGGCGAGCCATGCGGTCGCTGCTATTTATACTATCCACCATGTGCTGGATGTACACATAAGGCCTTGTAGACGAGAATGACGGGGGTTAAGCCTAAGAGTATTGCCAGGCAGAGGAGGAGCCGAGAAGGATAGATGAGCGGGTGACTCACCTCTTTATCTGCCACGGATACAGACAGTCCGAGAGGAGCCTCCGTGGCCCTATGTGTTCAGACAGGTCGGGCAGGGAAATGTCAACACCAGGGAAGAGCTGTGCATGGCTAACAATCTCATGGACGGATAAGGGCTAGCATTATCTCATCTGCTGCGCAACACTCACTCACAGCGTGGCTGCTCGGGCTGTACTTAGACCCGGGGCAAGTGTTGACTGATCATGTAAGAAACATAGCAACACATTCCAGCCGGTACGTGCCTTTTCAAGTGCTGGCTTTGTTGTGCCGCTGCTGCCTTTGTATGAATGACATGTGCAGCTCGGAAGGGGAAGGAATTTTTTTTTTTTCTAAGTTCCACACTGACTGAAAGTATTTTAGCTGGCTCTTGCACTCCAATTAGTGACTGGCTGGTGAACAAGTAACCCCATCAAAACCCATCAGTTGGCATTTTAGGTACACAGCCTTTTCCAAAGCCCCCAGGGTCTGTGTCAACTGCGTCCTTGTCCAGACAAAGCCTTCTAAACCCAGGATTTCATTTCCACATTGTGCCCCGGTGTCCCCTTCATTGTTGACTTTTCCACTATGTGCAAGACCAGGGCATTTGTACCAGTCTGTTGGGCCCACGTCAAAAGAAAAAAGTATCCGCTGGTGACGGCTGGGGCCATTCTTGTTATTCATGTCATGCCTGGCGGTTTAGTAGGGCAGGGTGCAGAATTTTCCAGAAGCAGCTGTGTGCTAGTGAAGCTGACGGTGCGCCAGCCCAAAAGGGTTTCTATCTCTTTCCTTTCTCTCTCTCTCGCCCTCCCTTCCCCTTCCATCGGCATGCCTGGCCCGCTGCCCAGATTTACTCAAACTCACACTCAACCAGAAATATCCGGCCTCCCTCCTCCTCCTCCTCCTCCTCTCTTCTCCCCATCATCCCTCCCCTGAACATATCCCTCTGGCTCAACGGAGAAGCTTCCATCACTCCGGATGACACTGGATCATTTTTCTCCCCCTGCACATTCCAGCCAGCGAGGAGGACCAGGGAGGGGAGCGACTGCTGTTTTTGCTCTGTGATTATATCATTACAGAGCAGCAGACATGTATACAGTAGATCCAGCACAACCTGTCATTAGCATACTTTATATGATGATGGCTAAATGCGACTGTGCTTTTGTTGGAGCCGGAGTCGCCCCTGTGCTGCAGAAATTAACTTGAGGAACGCTCTCGCTCTCCAGGCATTCCAAATGTGTGGCCAACCTTGAGATATATAAAAAGGCTTCTCTTATTCACCATACCATTATCCACCCCCCTCCGACACCTGTTGTTACATGCTCTCCCGGAGTTATCAGATACTGCGAGAGCCCTGCTCGTGGTCTAAATAAACCTGTCTGAGCGACAGAGTTGTGTAATACTCCGGTCGAAGTCACCGGCTCCGATAATAGCACACACCTGTCAAACACAGCCCCTGCTTGTTCTCTGGGCGGACCTGACCTCCTCTCGCTCCTGAACTCCAACTCAAATGTTCCATGGCTCGGAGACAACATAAACACGTCTCAGGAAAATTATCCCCCCCCCACTTCGGGAAAAAAAAACACACAGCGAAACAAAGAGAGGGAGGAACAAGAGGTGGAGGTTGAAAAAAAAAAGATGCTGGCAAATACAATCGCTTTTGAGCGGCAAGGAGAGAGAACAAAGGCGATAAAAGCTTTATTCTGCCTCTGCAGAGATTGTGCAGTGGCTGCCATAAAGCCTTGATTGACAACAACATTAGCACTCAGAGGAGAAATAGCTCCCACTCACAGTTATGTAACATAGAAAGGAACTACGGCGGTGCGGATGGTTATTACTGTGCATGTGTGTGTGTGTGTGTGTGTTGGGGGTAGACGTGGGGTACAGACACAGTATTTCCAGGTAAAAACTAAAGTGACAGCATATCTAAATGTTTGTTCTCATCTTCTGACAACTCTGTGCCTCCACTGAGATGAAAGCTGATGTGCAACACGACGAGGATCTCGCCGGAATCCTGCATCCGTGCAGCACATTAAAGTCGTCCCAGACGCTTTTTCTTTTTTTGTTGTTGTGGCGCTTGGCAACGTGATGGCAAACGTTTAATTGTGCGGTCGCGGCGGAGGCAGCTGATTTGGTTGCACGGAGCAGACACGGAGCATAGTGTCCCGGCCTGAACTGGGGATAATTGTCCGTGGCTGAGGCCCTATACTGAGGAGCGAGCGAGGAGAGAGCAGACAGGGACGGAAGGAAATGAGCCTCCCATAATACATCACAGCAGATTTGATGACACACCCAAGAAACCGAGCCATTCATCAGCCCACCAGCCCGTCCCCTCGTCAGGCCCTTCACAGACGCAGAGCAGTAAAACAGAGTTGGCGTTCACAAGGCATTTTTACTGCATCACATCTCTGTGGCTTCTGTTTTGCTTCCTCTAACCCCGAATCTCTGTATTTCTCCATTATTCCAAATGATATTTTAAATGATCTGCTTAACCTCCACATCGTGACTTCAGGCGCCTTCTGTGTTTTCCTACACGGGCTTTGTGTCATTATTCAGCTTAAGAGGCTGTGCACAGATGGCCCTCACGAGCCATCACAAACATTTGAATCCAGGCTCTCAGCTGACTAAACAAGTACCTTGGGGGTGCAGGGGCACAGACAGTCACCTGCTACCCTTCCATGCCTTTACACACACACGCTACGCATACCACAGCCACCACAAAGCTGGCAGCTCCGCCAGAAGCCCATTCACCGGCCGTGGAGAGGAAGACAGCCTTCCTCAGCTGCACACCGGCCCGACAGACAATAACTGTGATTGCATCAGCGTGTTTGAAAAGGTCTGGTTCGCAGTGTTTTCGACTCCACGCCGCGTGGGAGTGATCAATTGGGATTTTTTTTTTTACAGCAGAGCAGCTGGGTGACGAGCCATCCCGAGCAAAGCTGCGTTCCCTGCTTGCACGTTTACTTTTAGCATGGCTGTTATTGACGGCTACATCTAAGTTTAGCTCAGCATGTCTGAGGTGGCAACAAGCCTCTTACTACTCTGACTGCATCTGACCCCACCCGGGGGCCCAAAATACACGTCTGGACCGAGATCAGTAGGAGGGGGGAGTCGTGACTAGGATTTGACACAATTGGATCTATATATTACACTGCAATTATCACAAACAGAGCACATTTAGAGCCCCCGGTGGACGAGAATCTGCAGCCATATTTTTATCTACTGAATATCCTCAATCGCAGGAGACAGCACTCCCCTCTCTCACCTCCTATTTTTCATTTAGCCAAGTATCAGCACGCCATCTTATCAGCTGATCCTGAGCCAGAAGCTTGGAGTAGTTGCTCAGCAGAAAAAAGGGGGGGGATTGTGTTGGGCTCGGCTTTAAAATGAAAAAAAAAAGCCCAAACGCTCTTGGATCAGTCCCATGCTTTGTCCTCATCTCTCACATTGCCTCTTTCTCTTGTACATTTTTCATCCCCTCTGCTTTCATCTTTTTGTCCTGCGCCCCCTCTCCTTCCTCTGCATTCTGCTCGCTCTCTTCCGCAACCTCTCTCTCTCTCTCTGCTCCACTTATAAGATTTGGCAGCACTCCAAGATCTGAGGAAAACATTGGAGGCATAGCCTCGTTTTGATGTCTGGAAAGAGAGGGAGGCAGAGAGCGAGGGAGAGCGAGAGAGTCCTCATTTCCATTTCACAGACTTGATTCACAGCAACACCACAACAGAAAGGAGGAATACGGGAATATCAAGGGCTCGAGCGTAACCGCGAGTCAGGGGGGAAAGGGAGCGATGGAAAGATAATGCAGACGCAAATCTTCGATCGCGGGGAGAAATGGAAAATTAGGCTCACAAAGCAGGATGGTGGTGTATTTTAAGAAGTGCCGAGCCAAACGTGGAGATCAAAGTGATTGGAAAGTGTCACTGAAATATCTGAAGAGCAAAATCGAAATTCATTGTGTTACGGTGACCTGTTAAATCCTCGGTCTATACACAAAACAGCTGCTCTGAAATCCCAAAAAAGATTTAGAACACAATGAACAACAAAACAGGCCCTTTCCAGTAATTGGGTCTCATGCCAGTCTGAGAGAAGGCAAATTTGGCTCTCAGCATTATAATCATCCTAACTTTGCAGGCCTTCATGATAACCAGACCAAACCAGTCTGATGTGCAACCCCCCTCCTTCTCTGGACCAAGCCAAGAATCAGAAGGGAAATTTTCACATCCTGCGGATTCAGCTGTGCTCCTCCTAATTGCTGGTTGGAGCTCCAGCTTCTCCCCCAGCGCTGAGCGGAGAAACCGTCATTACTAGTCTCGCAGGAGCCCGGGACCAAACTCCAAAGGGAAACTTTGATTGATGAAAAGAAAAAGAGGCAGATCCAAGCGTGTCCTCGATACAACATTTGCTGTGACCTTGTTTTCCCTGACAGGTCTAAAATTAACCGAACGGATCAGTTATACTGGGAGCGGAGAAATGTGGACCAGATTCTCCTTTTGGCACGTCCCTGTATCTGCTCGCTTTCAGGGGATTACAGCAGCACGAGCATGCCTTTTGATTTATTGTGCTAAACATAGATTCATTAGTGAAACAGCTGGCTACACCGAGCGCTTCACTGTCTCCCACACAGGCCTTCCCCTTCCTCCACCCACCCACTAAACCAGATTCAAGATTCTCATGTAAAATAAACGCCCGGGGAGAAGGATTTACATTGCTCTCCAATGCAGATGTTGTCAACATTAGTGTTACGGTACTCGCGCCGGTGAAATGAATGAATATAAATGCCCTTATCGTTTATAAACAGCAACATTTCTGTAATTCCCTCGTATTATTTCTATAAAGGCAGAGTAACCAAACCAGGAACTACACATGCGTGTTGAATAGCAGGCAGGTGCCAGGAAGATGTGCAGCTCACGCTCCAAAGACAGCAAATATGACCCCTGACCAACTGAGTTATGGCTTTCCTATCACATCAACATCTCTCTGAAACCGCAGACCGGCCCACAGTTGGGTTAACCATTAAAGAGAGAAACAAAAAGGCCACAGACTCTCTCCTTCCTCACCTGTCTGTTATTGCCATTCACTTAGCTTGATTAACAGGACGTGTCAAGTAAATCAATCAAGCAGTCAATGATGGATTTTATGGCCATTGATTAGGAAATGTGTTGCTACATCCAGAAAAAGAATGTGCGTGCCAGAGAGGTACTTCATGGCCGCAGCGGGATTTAATCCAAACGATACGACTGGAAACGCCACTGTCATAAAGCGGCGGGAGGACCGAATCCACCATCAACTAAATAAATGCCTGTGAGTCGTTACTCATGGATAAAGATCTTTCAATTAGTCATACATGAACAAAGTATAAATATTGTTGATATTTCCTTATGTTATAATCAGGGGGGAAACAAACCAGGTAGAACATGCTGCCATCAACTCTGTGTGACCTTGTATCCACATGCTGGTTTATTGAAATCTCTCCATAATGTTCTCTCCTGCATATAAATCGACAGGCTGCACCGCAGCATCTGCTGTGCACCGATTGTCTCCGGTAACTACGCAACGCCAGAGCCCTGTGTTATGACAGAGCCACTTCCAGGGACACATTATTGCTGTATTAGAAATGGTGCAGGCTATTTTAGTCAGCACTGAACAAACAGGTATTGGCTGTGCTGTGATCTTTTTTTTTCTTTTTTTTTTTTAGCAGGGGGGGGGGGGAGGGATGTTCTTTTGCACCTAAGTGCATCATACTTAATGCCAGGTTACAGAAACCTGGCTCTTCTCTCTGATAATCTCAAATGTGGCAGTTTGGCTGGTGGCGTTTGGCAGTGTCCTGAGGAGCAAGTAGGTCAACGCGCAGACAAATAAAAGAAAATATCTGAGAACAGTATGTAAGCTGGGACATAGAGTGGGCGTGTTTAGATGAGCACAGTCAAGTGTTCGCCTTTATCAGAGCTGCGTTTCTGGTTTTAAAGTCCAACTGATAAGAAAACTTTTCAAAGAGCAGAAAACAACCATAAACAAACAGCTGTCCTCAAAATGAAACGTGTCCCAAAGCGTCCCAAACCCCAATGGGAAAGATTTTGTTTGCGTCATGTTTGTTTTTGCTAACAGCTAATTCTGTCCACAACTTCCTCAAACTTCCCCAAAAGGGAGACGATAAAGACCCCTGGCCTCCCGAGGAGGCTGAACAGTGACTACGTTTCCACTCAACACGACACAGCGCATCAGACAGCCAAACCAAAATACAGTTAAAACACATCGGTACGCGAGGACAAGACGTTTGAGGGACAGACTCATAAAGGACAGACATCTGTATGTGGGCCTTCAACCGCAGAAAAACAATCTTGAATTTTTGGGGGCTGCTGTGACAGCTTGATAAAACACGAGCAGGAAGCAGATTATGCTTCAAATAATTACACAACCGCCTGCTACGCCAAGCCCCCCAACCCCCCCCCACCCTCTTTGCGAGATATTATCCTGCGCTTGGTGCAGTGTCAGCTACCGGGGAGGGAGAGCTCTCAAGATTGCTTCTTTTCGCAGACACAGTCACTGCAATTTGTCACTTAACGACACCATAAGCCGCTCACTGCTCGCAGAGGTGAGTCTGGCTGCCTACCGGCCATTATTGCGTTTTTATGGCTGCGCCGCCGTGAATCTGCAACAATTAAATTTGCATCTGAAGAGACACACAGCGAGGTTTGGCATTCGAGGCAGCAACAGCGTTATTGTTTGGTCTGAAGGCGTGCACGCTGCATACTGAGGCAGAGATCAGTCCTTTGAATGTGGGAGAATGTTGTAGTATCAGCGATAGTGTATCTGAGCGGCACAACACAAACTGAGAGTGGGGGGGGGTGCAGTGCTAATGCAGCCAATTCAGGCTTAGAGGTAGTTTTGTAATGCTGATTTTATTCACTATTTTTTTTATTTGTCAGCAGCTTAGTGAATCAAATGTACGATTATCAGGAAATAGTGGGTCGACCTAAATTAAAAGGTAAACATCGTCAAAACACAGTCTGCACAGAAGCTGGAAAAGACGTGGTGCGGGTAAAAACGCTGAAAAATGCTCCTCGGGGTGCTTCCTGTGAGCTTAGGTCCTAATTTCTGGTTACACAACATGGACACACTTACATGGTTATCATGTTGACAATGGTGTACTTTCTCACATTACTGACTCAACAGATTCCAGCCGACCGAACATGACTTGGCACCTATTTCTTGTAACGCTGCAATCAGCCACAGCAACACACAAGCAGGAGCAAATTTGGAGGAACGTGTTTGTTTTCCCTCTCTCCGACCATGCTTTTTTCCTACGACTCACTAAGAGCCTGCGCACAGGAGAGCTGTCGTCCCCGCAGCCTGGAACAGTAGCCTACTTATTTTGTGCAGCGTAAATCAAGTCTCCTGAGCCGTCACAACAAGCCTGTGTGTCAGAGCGGGGAGCTCTACCGTCATCATCCGCCTCACAGCCCCCGTGTAACTTAATCACTCAAATGAAGCAAGCCCAGACAATAAGTTCATACAAGATCAGAAATTGTATTTGGCAATTTTTAAACAAGTGCATACAAGTACAGCTAAAAGCATTTCAGTTTTGCCAAGTGCTCGTAGAGTAGCATTAGTCACATTCTACGTTAAACAGGAACTGCCACCAGACCTAGAAGTACATCAAGAGTTTTGTTAAACATCAACAAAGAGGAACGTAGTCCATTATAATGAGTACATACCTTTATCTTCAAAAATATAGAAACACAATGTATTCAAAAATCAAAAATTATACAACCATGTTTACGAAGTATACTCTTCCCTTGGGTCCAATATGTACAAGTCCGTTAGTTTGTTTGAATGGTATGTATGTGATATTTATATATTTATACTCATATTTTTTGCCTCCCCTCCCTAAAGAAGTGTTCAAACAAAATCAAGGGTCCCTCTCCTTTTTTACTTTGACGTCTCCTGCGAGGATGGTGGCGATTTCCCCTTGCATGAAAGCCCACGGTACGTTCGAGCCAACCAGGGGACATTTCTCTCCACTTGGACAGTACACTTCACCCGTGGCACCTTGCTGCTTTATGCTTTCCCTGGAGCACGGGAAGCAGAACTTGTGCGAGGGCACAGACGGGCACTGAACAAAGTGTGTGTCCTCCAAACGCTCGTGGCACAGCGTGCAGCACAGGGGTATGCTGCCGGGTACCGAAGAGTCCGGAATGCTTTGGGGGTGCGTTTGCTCCATGCCCGGCACATGGGGGGTGCCCGCGCCAGACCCGTCCCTCTGCGCCATCCTCCTCTGATTCATGGAGGACGGCGACAGGGGACTGCTGCTGTTCCTCCGGGTGGTGGAGTGGACCTGGTTGGAGTCCTTGGGGGAGCTGTTCCCACCTGCATTGTCTGCCGCCATGATGAGAGCCGCCATGGGGGACTGGCCATTCTGGGCAGCCTCAGGTGGGGTGGTGCGGGAGTGGGGGGATATTGTGGAAGGGGGGGAGGTGAAGCTCGGCGGGGGAACTGGAGGCATTTTCAGGCTGTCAGTAGGCGGTGGTAACCACTGCTGTCCTTCTCCGTTGAGCTTGACGGCTGTCCCCTCGCCCTCTGGTTCGGGCGATGCTTTTCTCTTCATGCTGCGGGGATGCTTTCCTCTGTCTGGAGGTGGGAAAGGGTTAAACACAACCGATGAGTTGCAGAGCTCAGACAAGGATCAACAATTACGCTGGGAGGGAGCGTTTCTGCTGCTCCCTGCTGTACCACAGGCTACAGAACAATAATAACAAGCACGGAAATGGGCAAAAATATCATCGGGGCAACTTTAACTTCCTAGACGAGAAACTATAAGAACCATTTCTTCACTATTCACTATCGCCCCACTGCTGGGCTCGAACCGGTTAATCGATCCAGGGTGAAAATGAGAGGAGCACAGGTTGCTGTTGGGTTTCAGCGCTCCTGGCGTTGCTCACCTGACTTGGAAGCGGTGGCGCTGGCCTCGTAGCTCATAACTCTTTGTTGCATGACCGCATGGTCCTTCTTGAACCTGTTGTCGAAAGTGTGCAGAGCCATCAGGTCCCTCACCGTCTTGCCCTTCCCCATCCATTCCTGGTCTGCCCTGTTTTTGTGGCTCTCGGAGATCTCCGGCGTGAGGCTGTCGGGTCTGTGCTTCTCCTTGCCCTCTCTGTCGTGCTCGGTGCTGGAGACCGAGGCGGGTCTCTTGCCCATGTCGGCGGGACTGCCGGCCGTCAGCGCGGAGGGAAGCCCCATCTGGCCCGGTCTGCCGTTGACGGCGTGCACCGGGGGCATGTTCCCGTTAACCAAAGGCACTAGATTCGGGGGCACCGCGCTATTCCTGCGCGGGTTGGGGCTCTGGCGGTTCAGCTCCGGCGGCTCGTCGGGCTTAGGAAATCCATTGGGGACGGGGATACCGTTCGCCTGCCGGCCAGACTGATACTCAGGACCCAGCCTGGGCGGGCGGTCTGAGGAGAGCGGGTAGCGGTCCAGCGGCTGCGGCGGCCGGGAGACCGGGTCTCCCGCCGCGGCGTGGTTGATCGCCTGGATCTCCTTCCCGGAGAGCTGCGACTTCCCCGGCCCGGGAGACCTGCCCTCCTGGAAGCCGTGCGCCCGCTTGAGCTGCCGGGCCGTCTCGATGACAAACTCAATGCGGTCCGCTCCCTCGTAGTTGACACATCCCCTGCACACGGGCTCGGTAAAATCCCAGATCATGGCCCACGGCATGCGGGGCAGGTCGCATAAATAACACGACTGCCTCCTGGAAGAAGCAGCGACCGCCGCGGACGACATAGCGCTCGTCGACGTCGACCCCCCGAGAAGAAAAACCCCGAAATAGTCGAGTCTTCCTGCCGCTGCTTTTCTCCTCCGGGCTCCCGTGGAAGAAAATGGCGAAGAAAGAGCAGGCTCCGGTTGGCGGAAGAGAAAGAGAAGAAAAATAAAGGTGTAAAGTGGTCCTGTCCCGAGTCGTGGAGCAACAACGTGTAAGTTATAGAGAGTTCCTGTCAGTGTGTACTTTACTACCGCGCGGCTCGATCTATCTCCACTGACTCTCTACTACTGGCTCAATGTGGAGCAGTGACGTCAGCACGGAGCTCTAAACGCCTGCTTCCACTTCAGTTTCTATTGACTTGATTTCTTCGACAGACCCCCCCCCCTCACCCATCCTCACCCTTCTCTCTCTCTCCTTCTCTCTCTCTCTCTCTCTCTCTCTCTCTCTCTCCCTCGCTTACTGCAGCCCCTGTCACTCACTGCTCTCTATTCATTTGATTTTATTTGTCGTTTTAATGTCACTTGGACCTTGAACAGCAGAGCACCTTAGTGTTGTTGTTGTTGTTGTTAATGTTATTTATATATTTTTTCATAAAATTACTAGTAATTTTTTTATTTTAATAAAAACTAAAAATGTCTAATTTGATTGTTTGTTTTTTTAATTCATTTAAATTTAATTACTTTAAGCTTAAATAACAGCTCGCCTGATGATGATTAAATTACTGCTACTATTATTATCATCTTACACATCCAGGTCTTTTTTATCTGAAGGGGAAAATAAAATACAGCTGATAATGCGGCTAACGCAATGTCTCTGCCTCCTCCACTTGCTTTGTCCTGAATTCACAGCCTTTTCCGGTTCAGGCTGAAATACTCGCTGCTGCTGCAGCTTGTTTTTCTCTGTGCACGCTGCGCCTCGCCGCCATGAGCTGCTGCTGCTGCTGCTATCACTGCTGTGCAATGCATGAGGTGGCTCGACCCTTCAGCAGAATCAAGCAGGCGTCTGTAATCTGGAGAAATGTTGTGCTGCACAACATTTATAGGGGAAATTATTTTAGCATTAATAGAGGGATTTTACTGCCTGTTTTTTTCTTTCCTCTCTGCTGCCCGTTTTTTTTTTTTTTTTTTTTTCGTGTCTGCCAACCAGCATGAAGTCAACATTCACTGACCCTTTTTTAAGCACCGGTTAGATAATATTTCCCCCTGCAGTATTAACGTGAAAAAAAAAAAAGAAAGGAAGGAAGCAAAAAGGCGCCTCCATTAGCCAGCAACCAGGAAGTGCTGTCATGAGGTGGGGATTTCCAGCCAATGTGTTGTAAACTTGAATCGATCGGGGCTACAGCATGAATGTAGCTCTGCCCACATTTTACTCTGCTGCGCCGAGCAGTCAGTCATCCACATCTGCCACCGCTGAATTGAATTACACCGCAATGAATCAGCCTCCCAGACTCAGTGAGTTCAAAACAGCACAAAAAGGAAAAACAAACAAAAGAAAGTATGAGTGCGAGAGATGAAGCCAGGCGAACGGCTGCCCTCTTATTGTTCTGTGTTTTACATGACGGGAGGAGGGAAACTTTTCACCAGAACCAGGTCGTATACCAAACACCCTGCCAAAATCCCCTGAAGTAAAAGTGTAGGTTTTGAAGTGGAGGAGTGCCCCAGTAGTTCAGATTCCTCCGTCTCATCTGGTCTCATTCCAACTCGTTGCAGCTTTGCCCCAGGCTTTGGGTGAGGCAATGCGTCTGAAACCTGCAGACACAAAGCAGGATATGTTTGTACAAGTCCATGTGACGTTGGAAAGAGGAAGCGCGATGTTTAGTCACGTACCCTCATCCGCCTCACCCATCTGAGGGACAACAGGCCGCTTGGCTCGCCGCCTGCAGCCATGATCCCGCTCTGTGGCATGAGGCTGCTCTTTAAAGCCTTTTTTCTTTTTTTTTAATAAACAAAATAAAGCAGCAACGTCGCCCGTCTGTTGCCGCCAAGCAACACATGATTGCAGCGCAGCCGCCATATGCTTTTACGTGACTGTTGTTGCGAAGCTGCTGGCATCACAAATGAGCCCGGCTAACAATGCAGCACAATAATAGCCTATTCCCTGTAGAATATTCACAGACGTCATGAGGTTTTAGTGCCCTCACTGTAAACTACTGTACTAACACGCCGTTTCCCATCAGCCCCCGCTCTCAGCTTCAATCCTCGCCAGGCAAACAACACAGGGAAGTGTTGTTCGGGGCCTCTGTGAAACAGTTAGGAAATGACTGGAGCGAGGGGTAGGATAAAGTCCTTCCTAAAGATTGGTGGGAAACGGTTGCGTTACGCTTTGATCCCTCTGTTTCCACTCAGTCAGTGTTTGTGCAAGCAAATAGCTACACACTATTATGCAAGACGGAGGCATGCTGGGATTCAATTAAATCCCAAATGACCTGATTCTATAATAGGAAGATCCATTGATTTAACAAAAACGCTGCAGGCTTCAAAGCGAAAACAGAGTTGAGCCGAACGGAGGCGACGGAGGTCTGAGACGGAGCCAGACGTGCGCAGATGGCTCGGATTGGCAATATGACCCGTGTATACAGTGAAATCACAGCGCTGTGACCCGGCTGACAGCCATCTCATCTCAGCCTGCCCATGAAACCAGATGGAGTGGCTGTACAACGCCACTTCTTTTCTCTCTTTTCGAGCGGTATGTAAATTGAGACACGACGAAGCTAAATAAAGAGCGGGAGGAAGGTGACGGTCAGGGGAATACCCAGCATGTGACAGCATCACGGGCCTGATGAGATGACGTTATTTTTGTTCTGTTTCTTCTCCAAGCCTGTTAAATATTATATCGGCCATCTTTTATTCATGGAGATGAACCATTGCAAATTCTCTCTAAACTTTTGGGCCGAAGCAGATAATCATGCTGGATGTTTTTTTTTTTTTTTCTCCCCCACCAACATTTATGTTATATAACGTCTCGAGAACAATCGCTGGGACAAGCAGCGGACTGAACTGTTGCATGTGGCACCTACATAAAAGGAGGCTATAACAGGACAGTGAGAGGACATATAACTCAAGTTAAGCATCTGCGGTAGTGACCTACTTTGGAGATTATCAGCTGAACAGAGTGACAGAAGAGAGTAGGACTAATGTGCATGCTGCACACAGTTCCTGTGTATGTAACAGGGAGAGGTAGCCATGGAGATTATCACTGTACCCCGACTACCATATATATCCTGTTTACGGTGCTATTTATAGCCACAGATTTGCACTGCAAGGATTTGAACACAGATAAAAAGTGAGGAGTACCATCACGTCAAAGCATCCAAATAGCGTTTTCCTTCCTGTTTTGAAAATGAAATGCCTGCAAATAATTGACTGGACTATTTCTCTATTCGAGGAACACGTGCACGTCACAGGAATCGCAGCGTGCCGCGTGTGCACGGCGAGGTAAGTTAGCGTAGTCAGGAGCCCACTTTGATGTCGGTATAAAATGGTGGAATTCAAATAAAATGGAGGGTCGACGACGGCGAAAGGGAAAAATGTGCTGGGCGGCTGGAATCTGGGGGCTGGAGGCTGCAGAGGTGATGTCATTGGGCCAGAGCAAGAGGCGAGTGAAAAACAAGTCTCTCTCTTTTTTCTGATCCTCTTTGCAGTCCCAGCGGGGGTGGCGGGTTGTGGGGTGGGGGGTTGGGGGGTAGGGGGGAGTGTTGGCAGTCAGCCAAGGCAAGGGCTGCTGGGAAATGGCAAAGGATGCCAAGCAGGCCCCACCGCCAACATTAGAAGCTCACATCTTTGTTCTCAGAAACCTGGTGTGCTGCCAAAGGCCTCATTTCAGCTCCATGGCATGATTACACTGGATGTAGGCCAACTACTGAGAGCTTGCTCTCTCTCTCTCTCTCTCTCTCTCTCTCTCTCCCTTTATGTTCCCTCCTTTGGCTCTCTCGCTTTCTCCCTCCCTGTCTCTCTTTCTCTTTTTCCACTGCCTTCAAAAGCTTTCTGCCAAACATGCAGCAGTTGCCATGGCTGCGGAGAATGGAACATAAAAAAAAAAAGTGAGTAATGAGTCAGACTTGGACCCAGATGTGCCACATGTGTATCCATTTAGAAAAAAAACAAGACGGTAACATATCCCCTTAATCTGCCGGGCTTGTCAGGGGACAGACGACTAAAGTAAATAGTGGAGGGCTGAGAGGGGAAAGTGGAGGGAGGAAAAAAAAATCCCTGCAGAAAATGTAAATGAATGCAAATGTTGTCCATTTTTAAATGGAAGGCAGTTTCGGTGGGCTGCAGTGCAGGTTAGACTTTAGCAAACAGGAACAGAGAGACCAGATCTCTGTTGCTGTTATTCCGCGCTGTGAGTGTGCATGCATTGTGAGCTGATGACATAATTTCCTGTCCACCGGAACCCCCGCACCTCTCTCTCGCTACATATATTTATTTATACACTATATGTACTAATTTACATAACAAGGTGTAAACAACCTCCCACTGCCTCTTGTATCTTGAGTAAACTGAACCAGAAAGCATCACCTGCACATATAAAGGGTGTTTCCCTGCTGACTCATGCTTGAGTCAGACGTATGTTTAACAGGGTGAGCGAAACTTTGCAGTAATTCCACCAACTACTTTCAGTACAATGCAATTTCCTACTCATGATTCTGCTGCCTTCTTTCCATTTAAAAATGGAAACATAGCCCTGCATTAGCTTAGCTGCTGTAATGATTCATTCTCTTGCAAACACCGGGGGAACCTGACACATCATCAGTATGACTGTTTGTTAGAGGGACGCTTATTTTTTTATTTTTTTTGGACAGATGTTACACTTCTCGCTTTTCTCTGCTCGAGCCACTAAAGAATGAGGAGCATTTTGTGTGTTATGTAACGTCTTCCACTGAGCCAAAATAAAATCTGCCCAAAGTAGGCTTATTTATTACACACACACACACGGCTCCTGTTTATTTTTGATCTGCCTTACTAGAAAATGGACTCTGACATCCTTGGTGCCGCGGTTAACACAGCACTCAGCCTCAGTTTGCAGGTGCAGCGTTTGTCATGTTTCTAAGCACGGGCATCGTTTTCACTCTGCTCCCGTCCTTCTGATTTGTTTTTACTCCTTTCGCACATGTTATTTCTGTTCAGCCAAACGGTGGCATAGAACCCCTGGTATAAATACATCAACATGCATATTTATTACTCCTTCATTTGGAAGATATTTTCAGGGTTACTGCTGGAAGAAGATCAAAGCTGCTCCTTGCGTTTGCCTTGAAAGCGCAAGAGCTATAAGAGTCATTCCTCTGATGTATAGAAAATAACATGACTGTGAGACCAAGGAAAACCTAGAAAAGCAAACAGTGACCTAATTAGAAAACCTAATTTTGGGGGGGGGGACGGTTCATAGATTGCATGTGGCTTCTTCAGATCGGGAAAGAATGGAAGATCATAGCGACAAGCAACTGTAATGCATCATTTACAGATGTTGTGGTTACGTTTGGAGAGTGAAGTTTTCTGCAGATTTCCTGCAATCAAGCTCCAAAACTTTTACTTGGAAAACTGACCTTTTTTGGTGGTGGTCATGAATCTGCTGAGGTTCCCGACACAGATTCCACGGATGCTTCGCTGCCCTCTCTTTGATTGTCTGGTTTATGGAGGATGCTTCTTTGTGCTCTGCGAGCATCTGTGCCAGAAATGTCCGAGCTCCTCTTTTCCATAAAAGTGCAAGTTGTCACGACGGTGAGGCATTCATTATGCGCCTGTGGTTTTTGCAGCCCCCCCCCCACCAGGCAGCTGGGGAGCATTGGCTGTCACGTTCGGCCTCCCGCCGCAGTGAAAGATGGGCAAGAAGGAGACGAGCGCTGTCCCCCATCTGCGTGATAAAGTCCCTTTAACCACGACGTCTGGCCATGTGGGCACACGACGCCTTACCTTCCTCCTTCATCCATTTCCAAGGTGTCACTCAGAGAACAGCTCAGTGTGAAGGCCTGAAATAGAAGACAGAGCTGGAGTCACAAGTACATCTCTGTGTGTCAATGGAAAGACAGTGGAGAAAAGATCAACTAGAATTATTCAAACCCGTGTCTGAAGTTTTATTGCTGTGGTGGCTCAGTGAGTTATTGATCGAATTGAGATGATCCTTCATAAAATCTTAACATGGCAAGTACAACAGGACAAACTTGAGGCTGCGTTAGAGTTACAATAGTTCATTGATTTTGTCTTGGCAATATAAAATATAAGAAAAAAAACTTTCAGGGAAATTACCTCCATGATTGCAGAATGAGGGGGCAGCGATGAGGCTGGAACTTTTGGGTAACGGTGGTGGTGGCGTGGGCACCAACTTCTGATCCCCAGGCGGCAGCTGTTGCACCAAAATAACCCAAATTACAATATGCAAAGCAAACAACTGCTAACTATTGGTGCATTGAGTGTAATAAACAACTTTCTACAGTACATGAAAATGGACTAGCATTGGTTTTTTTATCTGCCTATTGCTATCAGCTTCGTCATCACCTTGTGCCACTGCACAACATGTTTTACTTTTTCATTTTTATGTTCTGATTCTCTTTTCAGTCTGACCTGTCTGCCGCTGTGGATTTGTGAACTGTTGATCAGCACAGTTTTATCGTATCTGTATTTACTTTTGTTTAGGTGTATTTTGTGAGTAAAATGGCATTAGCCTACTAGCTACTGATAGCAATGATGACCAAAAAAACATTAACTGGAACTCTCTTTCAACACTTTCAATCAAAAGTATGTTGCGGTTTTAGAATATTTTTTTGTTGCATGAATTAAATTGGTGCTGGTCTTTATTCAAAAACGGAAGATAACATTTCCCCACGCTTGTTTTGCAACAAAGACAATGATGGATGCCTTTCATAGTCACTATGCCCCACAGGCTCATAGTGCACAGTTTAGTCACCGGTGTGGTACAGTAATTCTGTGGGAAGTGCACGGCATGAATGGGAGAGTCTTGACGCAACAGCCCCAAAGGGACGCAGCGGAGGGAGCGCTGTGGGAAAGTTCAGTGCCCTTGAAGAAGCCTGATAAGCCTGAGGTGATACGAACCCTTGTGTTTGTGTTGTGCAGATTTGTAACGACTACGAGCGCCCTGCTGATAGGGCGCCGTCTTACACCATGTGTTTGCAGAAAAGCAAAGGGCACTGGGAGCTGGGTGTGGCGAGCGCTGCCTGTGTGGTTTCAGTGTGTGATGCTAACGTCACACTGGGTGGATTGGTGTATTGGGATTGTTTTACACACTGGACCAACAGGTCCGTGCAGAGGCCGTTCTCGAGTTGTTTTAACATATAATAGGTTGCAGTTACTCCCCCCACCCCCTCCCGTTTCCGTGCTGTTAGGCAATGGGACCCACATTGTTCTGCGGGCAAACAGAAGTGTAACTTGACCTTGCTTCGTGCTCATTTGAATGATCCTCCTCAACACGATGAGGGATAAAGTTCACCTACGCTGCTTTGCCACACAATGGGAAGGAGGAGCCAGCCAGCCCTGAAGCGGAAATGGTTTCACTGTGACTGACAACTTGGGCTACACACCCTGGGCTTCCCTGTTCACACATCACCCCCCCCCCCCCTCCCCATTTCCTATTTCCACACTTTTATTTTCAAATTTACATTTTTACCCCCTTTGCTTGACGAGAAAGCTCCTCTGCAGAGAGCCGGGGTCGCGTCCTCGGTGCTGCTCTGTGTGACACGCTCTGCGCTCACATGATAAACTGGCTCTGATCAAAAACACCGTTGCCTAACAACAGCGGGGGAGGGGGGGGGCAAAGTTCAGCTCCCATGTAACTGCAGCTCTCACATGATTTTTTTTTCAGTTAACCATTTACAGGAGGGAGGAAGCAGAGAGGGGGGCTCGTTCTGGGTAAACGGGGGGGGGGGGCGTGTTTGCTGTTTAAAGTAGTTAACCCTGCTATTCACCAGCCTCACCTCCCCGCTCATTAACACACAACGTGCAGGAACACGAAACTCGTCGGGCCACAAGTCATCTTGCGGCAACACAAAGCGGCCGCCAGTGAACAATGCCTGCCAGCAATGCTCCCATTACGAAACCGCTCTGTCACAAGACGCGTCCCTCGCAGGAATGCTGTTGTGACACACGCGGGCTGTTGACACAAGGGTTAAACATTGAACCAACCACACACAGACATATATACACACACACACACACACACACACTTCAGCTGCTAAATGGGCGGGCCCTCCAACCGCTCCAGCACCGGTTAGTCACCAGTTTTGTGTGTTTATCTTTCCACTCTGGCCAACAGTCATGAGGTTTATCGAAGGAGAAGTCGTCTCCCCGGCTGCAGCACAGTGCCATGATTCACACACGGCCGACATAACGCTCAGCGGCAGATTGCCTGGCGTGTTCGGAGCTCGGCAGAGGTCACCGGGTGCGTGCGTGTGTGTGTGTGCTGGATGTCGTGCGGTGCTGATCTCTGGCTCGGTGCTGGTGCGGCGGGTTCAGCAGGAGTTCAGGGCAGATTCATTATTCATGCATTTCTCTGCTCCAAACCACGGTACCAGGGAGCCTCTGCTCCCTGAAAAGGTCCAATAGCTTGAGGTTTCTTTAGCTATTTCCACTGGTTCTATTTTTTTCTCTTGCTGACTGTTATTTTTTCTTCTGTTGTGTTCAGTATTTGTTTGAGATGGAGCGATGAGAACAGGAAACGAATCTGTGTAGCTCTCTGCCGCAGAGCGTCTTCAGTTTAATGTGTCTTGGCAACATATCGAAAAATCCCTGCTTAACAATTCTAGGAAAGTCAAGCCACCTGGAAATCTCATGACTTCCTGAATCTAATTCCAGGCCGAGCTATCAGACTGTCTGACTAGCAGCTTTCATCGAGGGGTGTAAACACTGAACGTCAGACATGTTTGCCAGGGCCAGAGTTGAATCAGGCATTAATACTCATGTAATGCCTGCAGTGAACTCAAATGCCCCAGTAAAGCCCTGATTATATTTTCCTCCTGTCTCATAGATTTATCGTGCTCTGTGAGCTCAGAGAAGCCGGCACTGGTCGGCCCCGTGAACAGGCCCCTGCATGCACCACGTACTCCTTTCCTGTTGTTTTTCAAAAATGCAGCCGGTGCTATAACAGATGTGAGGGAAAGCTGGCAGGCTTTGATAACCTGCAATTGCAATCCGCAATGCGCGCGCACAGAGCAAACGAGGCAAGCGAGAAAACAGGGCAAAGGTATGACACCACCGAGGGAGAGCCCGGAACAAAATCCCCTCTCGTGTCACAGCGTGCTGCGTTGGCGGACAGTGACCTCATCCAAAGTTTACACGCAGCCGCCTCACGCTGCTTTGTTATCTTCAAAACTTGCAAAGCAGCACATTCCAGACCTCAGCGGCAACAAAACAAAAGTGTCGGCCTGCGGATCCTGCTGCGCTGTGAGAAACACGAAAGGCAAATAAACGAGTGCCTCGCCATGTGAGCCGGAGCAGCGCGGAGCAAAAGTAGAAAAAACACACTTCCATAAGCAGAGGTGTATGTAGGTCAGTTGTGGACTCAGACAGGAGCTTTGCGTGTCTTTGCTTACTCAGCAGCCTGCGCCAAGCTTAGCTCGTTTTCAGTCTTTTTTTAAACAGACCACAGGGTAGTAAATAGCTACGAGGAGGATCACAGCCTTCACAGCTGATTGGCCTGATGCTCGCCTGACATAAACAGGAAGCGAGCCGTGCAAGTCGGAGAAGGGGAGCGAACAAAGACGGAAGGACCGGAGACAAGCAGAATGCGGTGGCAAGACAAAGAGAGCATGTGTAAAAGCCTGAGGGATTTAGATTTGAGAGGAGGAGAAGGAGAGGCGGGAGGGGGGGGGGGGCTCTCTGTTTGTAGGGGGGGGGGGGGGGGGG